>CAWUFW010000394.1:1577500-2777500 GCA_963921515.1 Calotriton arnoldi
TGAGGGAAGAGAGGTGACTTACGGTCAGGTGTCCATGGCCTTGATGTCTAACTGGTTGCAGAGACCAGACATGCAGGCTCTTTCTGCTTTCCAGCCTCTGCCCTGTGGGCCTCATGCTACTTGGGTACTTGATGCCTGCTGCTCCTCTGCTTCTGTGAATAAAATGCACCTGCCAAGGTAAAACAAGTGATTGACTGCAGGTGTAACTATCAAGAGTGCAGCAGGTACAGTGGCACCACGGCACATGCATGAATGTGAGGGGTCCTTTGTAGCTTGACTAGAGCTGTCTTTTACTACTGAGTTACTCACAATGTAAACTTCCCCCCACTTGTCTGAGAGGGTAATCACACACAGGCAGCATTTTGGGCAGTAGTGCTGCTGTTGTTGTGTGGTGCAAAAGGGATGATGGACGGAACGTTTGAGCCAATCAAACACTCACCCCCAGTCAACTGATCTGGGTTTAATCCATCATCATTCTTTAGCTCACTCCACCACCCCAGTTCAGACATGGCCATATGCAAATCAGTCTGACCCTGTGCCTCATGGGAACAGTCCAGCCCGAACTGCCAAGCCATGTCTTCCCTGGACCGGAAACAAACATCCTAGGACCGGTTTCTGGCATTCCAGCCGTCATCAGCCAGGCTTGCTTGAATCCAGTGGCAAAGTGAGCAAGGGACCCACGTCTGGGCATACCCCCGCCAACTTAGGGCGAACAAAGCGATACAAAAGGGGATGATGGACGGAACGTTTGAGCCAATCAAACACTCACCCCCAGTCAACTGATCTGGGTTTAATCCATCATCATTCTTTAGCTCACTCCACCACCCCAGTTCAGACATGGCCATATGCAAATCAGTCTGACCCTGTGCCTCATGGGAACAGTCCAGCCCGAACTGCCAAGCCATGTCTTCCCTGGACCGGAAACAAACATTCTAGGACCGGTTTCTGGCATTCCAGCCGTCATCAGCCAGGCTTGCTTGAATCCAGTGGCAAAGTGAGCAAGGGACCCACGTCTGGGCATACCCCCGCCAACTTAGGGCGAACAAAGCGATACAAAAGGGGATGATGGACGGAACGTTTGAGCCAATCAAACACTCACCCCCAGTCAACTGATCTGGGTTTAATCCATCATCATTCTTTAGCTCACTCCACCACCCCAGTTCAGACATGGCCATATGCAAATCAGTCTGACCCTGTGCCTCATGGGAACAGTCCAGCCCGAACTGCCAAGCCATGTCTTCCCTGGACCGGAAACAAACATCCTAGGACCGGTTTCTGGCATTCCAGCCGTCATCAGCCAGGCTTGCTTGAATCCAGTGGCAAAGTGAGCAAGGGACCCACGTCTGGGCATACCCCCGCCAACTTAGGGCGAACAAAGCGATACAAAAGGGGATGATGGACGGAACGTTTGAGCCAATCAAACACTCACCCCCAGTCAACTGATCTGGGTTTAATCCATCATCATTCTTTAGCTCACTCCACCACCCCAGTTCAGACATGGCCATATGCAAATCAGTCTGACCCTGTGCCTCATGGGAACAGTCCAGCCCGAACTGCCAAGCCATGTCTTCCCTGGACCGGAAACAAACATCCTAGGACCGGTTTCTGGCATTCCAGCCGTCATCAGCCAGGCTTGCTTGAATCCAGTGGCAAAGTGAGCAAGGGACCCACGTCTGGGCATACCCCGCCAACTTAGGGCGAACAAAGCGATACAAAAGGGGATGATGGACGGAACGCTTGAGCCAATCAAACACTCACCCCCAGTCAACTGATCTGGGTTTAATCCATCATCATTCTTTAGCTCACTCCACCACCCCAGTTCAGACATGGCCATATGCAAATCAGTCTGACCCTGTGCCTCATGGGAACAGTCCAGCCCGAACTGCCAAGCCATGTCTTCCCTGGACCGGAAACAAACATCCTAGGACCGGTTTCTGGCATTCCAGCCGTCATCAGCCAGGCTTGCTTGAATCCAGTGGCAAAGTGAGCAAGGGACCCACGTCTGGGCATACCCCGCCAACTTAGGGCGAACAAAGCGATACAAAAGGGGATGATGGACGGAACGTTTGAGCCAATCAAACACTCACCCCCAGTCAACTGATCTGGGTTTAATCCATCATCATTCTTTAGCTCACTCCACCACCCCAGTTCAGACATGGCCATATGCAAATCAGTCTGACCCTGTGCCTCATGGGAACAGTCCAGTCCGAACTGCCAAGCCATGTCTTCCCTGGACCGGAAACAAACATCCTAGGACCGGTTTCTGGCATTCCAGCCGTCATCAGCCAGGCTTGCTTGAATCCAGTGGCAAAGTGAGCAAGGGACCCACGTCTGGGCATACCCCCGCCAACTTAGGGCGAACAAAGCGATACAAAAGGGTATGATGGACGGAACGTTTGAGCCAATCAAACACTCACCCCCAGTCAACTGATCTGGGTTTAATCCATCATCATTCTTTAGCTCACTCCACCACCCCAGTTCAGACATGGCCATATGCAAATCAGTCTGACCCTGTGCCTCATGGGAACAGTCCAGCCCGAACTGCCAAGCCATGTCTTCCCTGGACCGTAAACAAACATCCTAGGACCGGTTTCTGGCATTCCAGCCGTCATCAGCCAGGCTTGCTTGAATCCAGTGGCAAAGTGAGCAAGGGACCCACGTCTGGGCATACCCCCGCCAACTTAGGGCGAACAAAGCGATACAAAAGGGGATGATGGACGGAACGTTTGAGCCAATCAAACACTCACCCCCAGTCAACTGATCTGGGTTTAATCCATCATCATTCTTTAGCTCACTCCACCACCCCAGTTCAGACATGGCCATATGCAAATCAGTCTGACCCTGTGCCTCATGGGAACAGTCCAGCCCGAACTGCCAAGCCATGTCTTCCCTGGACCGGAAACAAACATCCTAGGACCGGTTTCTGGCATTCCAGCCGTCATCAGCCAGGCTTGCTTGAATCCAGTGGCAAAGTGAGCAAGGGACCCACGTCTGGGCATACCCCCGCCAACTTAGGGCGAACAAAGCGATACAAAAGGGGATGATGGACGGAACGTTTGAGCCAATCAAACACTCACCCCCAGTCAACTGATCTGGGTTTAATCCATCATCATTCTTTAGCTCACTCCACCACCCCAGTTCAGACATGGCCATATGCAAATCAGTCTGACCTTGTGCCTCATGGGAACAGTCCAGCCCGAACTCCCAAGCCATGTCTTCCCTGGACCGGAAACAAACATCCTAGGACCGGTTTCTGGCATTCCAGCCGTCATCAGCCAGGCTTGTGTGGTGTGCAGGATGTGGTGCGCGTCTCTGCTCTCTTTGATGCACTGCCACAAGCAGGCTGGCCTGTATGCAGGCAAAGAAATATGTGACAGACTATGCATTTAAGGGCTGGTGAAGCCAAGGCAGAGTTGGGTGCACATCAGACGAGTGCGGACATATGTTCAACAGGACCAACACCGACCCAGCACTAAGAATGCTGGGACTTGTAGTTTTCATTTTGTAAGACAGTATAGCCCAATTCCCAACATTGTTTTTACTGTTGCCTGAAATACAATGATGAGTAAGAAGTCATCCTTATGATATGGAGGCACCTGATAATTATACTACTTTAGTTTTTTTACACTCACAGTAAAATCCCAGTCATTCCAAAATCCATAAACCGTTTCCTTCTCCCCATCTCTTAAGGTCCAGTCCCTATCACATCATGTATCTATACGATAAAATCATAGAATATATTCCTCTCACAGTTTGTTAGTACATACACTCTATCCTTCGTTTATAATTTTGCTGTTAGTATTTGCAACAACGTAGTCACTATTCTAGTTTTCTATTTTCAGAGTTTTCAGAAAGGTACTACTAATTATTTTCCTCCCCAGATATGTCTTCCTTCTCAGGATCTTTTAAACAATGCAATAATAGATCTCATGCCCGAACCATATCAGTTGATACTCTTCCTTTCCTCACTTCACTATTCAGTACAACACGTTCATAGCCCACCCAGCACATCAACTCCATCTTCCATTTTTCAAATCTGGGAGCCCAAGTTGCCTTCCAATGCATAGTTATCTCTCGTCTAGCAAGAACCAGAGCCAAATCAATCCACCCTTTAGTATTTTTGTGCTTGGCAGATCTTGGAAATTCCCTTAGAAGACAAGTCAAAGGAGCACAATCTATCGTTCTCTGCGTCATCTCATTTATACAGGACACAAAAGCCCTCCAGAAACCCACCAATAGTGGACATGGCCACACCATATGTAGCGTTTTCACCTCTACTTCACCGCATCGAGGGCATGCTACATTTGCCACATGGAAAATCCGAGATATTGTTCCAGGAGTCAGATATGCCCTATGTAAATAATACAAATTAATCAATTTAATTCTAGCATTCCTGGATACAGTATTTGAACACACAAGTAATTTTGCCCAGTCTGCCTCGGATATGGAATGTGCAAAATCTTCCTCCCATTTGCCTCTGAGACCAGCTAGAGGTGCTACAATATAATTTCGCAGTGCCTGATAAAGACACATCACTGCTTTGATGTGGCCTGACATTGTGCAAAGCACCTGACAAGCACTATGTTGTTTTGGCTCTTCTACACCCATGCCCCAATGAAGATGCACTCTGGCCACTACCGTCCGAAGTAACAGAAATTATCCTCTCTGGATCTCAAAAGAGACTGCAAAATCCACAAATGATAATACCTCCACATCTCTATAAAGATCTCCTGTTCTAAACACCACATGATTTGACCATTCTACTAGGCCTCTTAGTCTACACCCGGATTATTTTTGTTCCAAACTTTTCTCTCACTTACTGATTACCTCTGCATTTCAATACCAGGTCTAAAGGGTTAAATCACACACCAAGAGGCAGGTTATCATCTACTACGGTATGCTAGGGGTTATTACAATGGAAATTACACTGTGCACACTGCTCACACTCCTTAAATGCTCTATTTACCATAAAAGTTTCCAAACATTCCTTGTATAAAAAAACCTCCAAAAATCATATCCAGTTGTGACCAATGTTACTGGGCCTGTGCTGTTAGAAAATGTCCCATTAAGTTCATTTCCCAAACTAAGGGCATCATTACGATGGCGGGCGGAGAAAGTCCGCCCGCCACCGCAGCGGAATGCGTGACCGTCCGCAAGGGGTGCGGCGGTCCCGCACATGACATTACGATGCCACCGCCACCGTGGCGGTGGCAAGCCCAATTCATTGTGGCGGGCGGTGCTCACCACACTGCCCGCCACAATGCTGTGAATGCATGTCGTGCATTTGCATGCACAACGTGACAGGTACCGCGCGGTGCCTGCCACCTTGTGCATACAAATGCAGGGGGGTACCACAGGTACCCCCCATGTGCACCCCCCGCCCCCCCAACATCCTGGAGGCCCGCAACGGGCCCCCAAATGCAAAGACCGTATGCCTTTCCATCGCGGCAACGCCGCCATGGAAAGGCTGATCTCCGCTGGCATCATATTATGGATGGCGGTGTCTTGGAGACACCGCCACCATATTATCCCTGTTTTCCGCCGGTCGACGAGTCGACCGGCGGAAAAGTGGCGGACGGTCTTTCCGTCCGCCGCGGACCCCCCAGCCATCATAATATGGCGGGGGGTCTTTGCTTTGCGGATGGCGGGCGGATCGCCCCCGCCGGGCTGGCGGTGACTACCGCCAGCGGGGCGATCTGCCCACCATCATAATGGCCCCCTATGTTCTTGGTGAACACCCCACCTCCCTTTCAACTGGTCATACTACATATCCAGTTCTGACCAACAACCTCCACAACCCTCTTGTAAATCCTTCATCAAATAATAAGTACTTCTGACCCCATGGCCCAAGTTATGAAGTCTATGGTACAGGGAGTGCGTAAATTAAAGGGTCTCAAATCATCATCTCTGGCTGGTAATTGATCCCCAACACCATTATGAGATTTTGTCCCCGGACCTGGAATTAGCAAGATTTTTCTGATTGTGGATTCCCCATTCTGGGGACAATTCCGCTTCCATTAGCCTCCTGCTCTGGTAAATGGTAAACAGGAGCAGGGGACTATGCTTCAAGCGTATCAGGGGGCAGGGATTGAGATGAGCTGACAGGGCAGGGTGTTCCATTGTACCCCTGTGCCTTAAGATGGTGTTTGGACAAAGAATTTAGTCAAAAATATCGTGAGAACAATATATAGTGTCAAGAATATCGAGGACAAGAATACCGTGAATGTAAGTTTCTATGGGCGTGCAAGGTTTTACTATGCTTAACTCCACATATATGTACCTCACCAATATATATATCTTCAAAGTACATAGATGTGGAATTTAGAATGATAAATCTATACTTAGCTATTCGCACTTACCTTCTCGATACTATGATCCTCAATATTTTTGACACGCTATTCTGTCCACGCGAAATGTTTGTCCCCGATATTCTGTCAGTGATCCGTTTGAACGGGGGCTGGACTGTACTTCTGACTGTATCTCTTGTCCAATCTACATGTGATTTTACTGGCTGAATGCTACTGTAAATGACAGTGTGGTGATCTGCCACCACACCTGAGCTTCATGTTTATTGTGCAATCTGCTGGTACCATTATAGAATATTGGCATTTCTATGCCTGCTTGTGATCATATTCGTTGAGGATTCTGAGCCTACGCTGCCATTGCACTCCTGCATGGGGTGTTATTCTCTGGACTAAACTTCAGTGTATGATGTAACATTGTCTCTTCTGTGCTTCAAGATATCAACAACAAGAGTATGCATTTCTGAACTCCCTCTATACCCTGTGGCTATTTAGAAATTGTGCTGAAAATCACAGTTTTAAGACTGTTTCAGCAATTATGCAGTGGCTAATGAACCTTCAATTCTTCCATGGAGCATCAGGCCTGTTCGGCACACCATGGAAGTACAGGAAAAAGGTCAAGGTCCCCTTCAAACGCTTATGACATTTTTTTTTGCAAATGTATGTCAACAATGTGTGATAAAATAACCCCATTTAAAAAGAAAAAAACTATCCCCTGGTCCCTCATCAAGCAAATTGGGCTCACTTGCTCACTGCAGTCCAGAACAGGTATTACACAAAACAGATTTTAAAGATCAGTAGCCACCACTGAAGATAGTATTAAAGTTTCCTCTATGTTGCCTGGAGTTCTGGGATCTTATGTTGGTAAACATTAATAGGAAGGCAGCCGCCTTTTCTGCTATTTCACAGCTACCTGTCAGAATGTGTAACTTGTGTTCCTCGTTTAGATTATCCTTGTTCCCCAGCCTTGCCTGCTAAATCTGCTGAGTTTGCTCTCCCTGATTCACGTTGCCCACTCCAAGTCAGGTCTGCTGCTGAGCTTGAGTGGCTGCTAGGCTTGCACTTGCTACCATGCCCAGCCTGGTCTGCTGTTGCTAGGCCCAGGATGGTGCTATACCTGCTGTTCTTGACCTCACTAACCTAAGATACTGTGCTGAGGAACTGGATTGGAGTGGACAACACCAACATTGTCCATAATATGTCACTAGGGCCCTTTGCTGACTGGATGGTCTGCCATCAAACTAGAACCTTGGATGTGGATATTTCAATAACATAAAGTCCAGGCAAGTGAGGAGCCCACAGTCTATCCTGCGAACAATTATGCGGCTAAAATCAAGTAAGACTGAATTCCTGACTGAATACATACATTCTGGACAGTGCAATGTAAGGGCATGAGGAAGGTGTCAGGCATAAGATGCCATATAAAGCAGAATTTATTGAAGTTTGTCTCAGTAAACATCTCGATCCCTTAACTGTCCTGCACAGTTGTCTGGCCTGGGACACTGTCATGATTTTTTTGTAAATGGGACCTGCTTTACAGCATCCAGTTGAAACATGCAATACTTGTGTGTGTGCATACTTGTATAAATTCGTAGCAACGTCCCAGACCTATTGAAATAACTCCAAATGAATCCCCTTTACATAACAATCTGCAGCTTGCCATTATTCCTCCAACCAACCTGCTCCAGCCCACCCCATGTCCTTTTTGGTTCGGTAATGCACGTGTCTTGTTGGGAAACCTGAACCTTGCACCCCCCTACACCCCGGTGGATATGTTGTCTTCAAGCTGTTGATTTTGGTAATCTCCGTCTGGGACACAGCTGTATTCTGAAACCACTTATGTACCTTGGCAACTGCGATATATTTGGTGCTTCGCCTCGGTCCAAAGTTTTACATTATGACTTAGTCATTTTTTTGTGTTCTCAAAATCCTCAAGCAGGGCAAGGTTGGAATGTGTACACGGACAGGGCTCAGCGAGGCCAAATAGCTTTACTTTGACGTCCCTCTGAATCAATTTTCAGAGTGGCAAAAAGCTCTGAGATGGATGAGCCTGGTTTTCTTAGAGTGCGACCTACCTGGCAAAGCCTCCACACCTTATCTCGAGCTTCCTGAGGTAGAAAAAAATGCAAAGTCCGATTTTTCTCCAGTTACTGGAAAATTCCTTATAGTCAGTCCTGTAGCCCACAGGTTCTCAGGGCATGCTTCTAGGCATCAGTCCTCTCTATAGCCAGGGTTCCTGAGTGGCAAGTGAGGCCTTTTTGGAGTAAAGAGTAATTCTGCTTTTGTGCCCCTGGAGCAGGCAAACAAGCAGTCAGTCCCCAGCCAGCAAGAACCTGGGGACCTTGAGTCTTCATTCTTCCAGCAGGGCCCTCTTCTTCAGATGTAGTCTTCCCAGGTTCAGGAATGTTCTCAGTAGATGGTGGTGAGGTGCTAATCTGAGTCTATGCACTAAACAGTGATTGGGGAATTTTTCCCACCCAAACTTGTCTATGTTTTGCCCTGTGCTCACCTCCTTTTGCAGCACTTCCTCTTCGCTTTACTGTAAAAATGACCAGAAGAAATGAGTCTAAAATGGCAAACTACTTCTTCCTTGGTTTTCACCTGCTGAGGATACAGCCAAAACGTCTTGGAGGACCCTGGAAATGAATTGAAGCGAATCCTGTTTGGCCATTTGACATCTGTAGGTGAACAGTAGTGATAATGCTGTGCTTTGTGCTTCTAACTGCTCCAGTACCCCTCTCAGATGGTTAATCTCTGTTAAGTGGCCAGTGCTTGCCTTCCTGGTCCCAGAGACCAGGCTACTGCCCTCTCTTCCAGAGGGCAGCGTTGTTAACTCCAGATAGGAATGTCTATTAGGCCTCTGAAGGTGAGACACTAACGTCTAAGACAGTTTTGGATCAGTCAGCAGCAAAAGGTATAGTTTTATGAACTTATCTTTTGAGTAAGTCAAAAAATCTACTTTTCCCATGAAATTAGATTTTTAAAATGAAATGGAAAAAAACAATTGAGTCCTTTTGCTTTAATTTCCCAGGCGGAGGTAGAATTTTAGGGTTTTCTTTTTGCTTAGGAGTGCTCTTGAAGAACTGAACCTACACAGTGATCACAGATTTTGAATGTATAATTGCAGTGAGGGTATACTATTCCACATATATAGTGCAGCACTTTTATATATTGGACTTACAAGGCACTCTTAAGGGGTGAATTATTAATTTATAAAAATAGACTTTCCTACATAGCAAAGGTACTTTTCCTTCTCATGTGTGGCTATAGGTCTGTTAGCTGCAGCCCAGCCAGACAACTGTCGAACTTCCAGCAGCAATATATTCTTGTCTAAAGATATGAAAGTTACTCTTGCAAATTGCCTTTTTTCACGTACCTGAGGGACATTGTGCACACAAAGCTCTGGTGAGTTAGGCCCTAATTTATTAATATAATCAATGTACAGTTTATATGGAGGGAAGCAAAGTATCTCTAGGTTACCTCGCTGAAACATCGCAAGAAAATTCACAATGGTGTTAAGCCCAGTGCATCCAAAGAAAGGGAGGCGCTTCATAAAGGACACCTTGTCTGAGATTTTACCGAATGAGGAGGTACAGTTAACGTTAGACATCAGTTTGGCAGACAAGAACTCTGTTTGAGCCTCTTCATCAACTAAGATCATGTATTTACCTGCCAAGGGCTGTGCTTTGCAACCAGGACCTGCAGCCAGTAACAGTAGGTTGCATTGGGATGTGGTTGTTACTAATAGATAAAATATTTCAGACATTCAGATACTGGCTCACTCTGACCCTTATTCACTCAAGGAATTTTCAAATACACATTTCTGGCTAGAAAACCGGATTTTCAGCCTCAGGCTATTACTCAGACCACATTCTAGACCATTGTTTTTTGCTCACTACACCACTCTAGACAGAGACCAAGCATATGCAAATCAGCCTTGTGACTGCTCTGATAGGAGCAGTCCAGCACGGATTGCCAGGTGAGGTCCCCTACCGATGGGATCACAAGAAACTCGAGACCAGTTTCAGCTTACTTATACTTCATCTGAAAAGTACAGCTTGAGTCCTATGCACGCTCAGCTTGGAGCCCATGTCTGATCATAGCTGTCTCCCTTAGTGCGTCCACTGCAACGAGCAACAAAGTCATGGAAGGAATGCTTGAATTTTCCCCTCCAGATGAGATCTCCAGGCACGCTTGAATCCTGCAGCACTGTCAGCGGAGGAACATCTAGATCACATCACTGGAACATATCATTAGCATCAATGGAGGCAAGATTCTGCGAGCACTTTACATATGTAGAAAATTAACGTATGTGACAATGAGAAGGGTTAAACAAGCAATGCAAAACCACAAATGAATCCCAGTACTTTAGAATCCAACAAAGGACAGTGCAAACGAGCACTGGGAGGCTAAAGCCATCATTGGCACAGGAAGGCAAAATATGCATTTCCAACCTATATCACCTGTCTCCTGCTTGACGAGCTTCTCCGTCCCAGCTCATCTGATCCCATTTGTCGCTCCTCATTAGCTTCTGATTATGCAGGCTTTTTCACTGCAGAATAGATAAACATGAAAACTCATGCCCGCCTCAGCTCACTCCACGCCATTTCTCCTTCTCTTATATTGTCTTCCATTTCTGTCTTCAAATCAATGTCGACATGCAGACCCCAGCTCTGCCATTCATTTGTTATCCCCTTGTTGTATCCTTGTCTCGTTCCATAACTTACTCAAAATAATAATTTGTCCCTCCCTACTAGCAATTTTCTGGAATATTTTAAACATTCTACTATTCTCAGGGACTTTTGTGATCTTCCCTGACCCCTTTTCTCCTGCTGATTTTTGATCCATCTCTCTTCTTCCCTTTAATTTCAAAGCAAATAGAAAAGATCTACAACCAGCTTTCTTCCCAAGTTTATCCCCACTCTCTACTTTCTCTTCTATTGAAATTGCCCTTTATCACACCGATCAAGATTTCAAACTTTCTTCTATTCCTGTTTTTCATACCGTGTTCTGCACTCTCTTTGCCTATCTCCAACATTTGTGGCTCTGCCATTACCTGGAAATCATTCTATCTCTCTTATGGCTCCTGTATAGTGTCCTGTTCTATTGTCCAAACTCCTTTCACTAGGCGCTTTGGTGCCACTCAAGACTCCATCCTTGTCCAAAATCTGCTCTCAATTTACTTCACAAATTCTTTTTCTTCCTTTGTGACCCAGATTACTCTTGTATTTCTTGTAAGCATGGGTGGATGTCGTGGCCCTCTTCAAATCAATTACTTTAGTCTCTCTACAACTCACATCCTTTTCTGCCTTTCCCACTTCCTCTCTTATCCTGGTGTGCTCTTTGACGTCTCATCTTCTTTTTCTATGAACTGGTTGTGCTCCCCAGACCTTATACTACCAATTGTACAACATCTTAAATATACACTTTATTATAACTTTTCAAACTATTCTCCCAATGTCGCCTTGTCTCCTCACTTCACTACTTTTTATAACTGTCCACCTACTGTTTATGTTTTTCCTTCTCTTGCTTCTTTGCTTTCCTGCTTGTCTCACATATTACATCTTATGTATCCTGTTTAAATGCATCCACAGTCTAGTCACTAGTCATTGCTCTTCTCTTGTCAATAATGACTGTACTTTATGAAACCTTCCCACAGATTTCCTACTTCTGTTGACTATTCTTCGTCCCCCATGAGCTCAATCCCATTTCCTTTCTTTTTCTCCTCATGTATGGCCTGCTCTCACTTCCTCATTCTTCCATATCCATTGAAACGAACACCTGTGCTCCCTCTACCTTGTGGGCCATACGTATCATTATTGGAAATAACAATTACCTAATTGCGAATCTCTGTGAATCGCAGTTAGGTAATCCCTATTCCTAATGTATGAAAATCCATGAGTTTCATTTAGCGATTCCTAGTGGGTCGCAAATCGACCTACCTCGTGAATATTAATGAGGTAGGTCGCTATTTGCGACCCATTAGGAATCGTTAAACTCACAGGGATGGTGGCCTGCTGGGGTCAGCAGACCACCATGTCCGTGATTGCTTTTAAATAAAGCAATAATTTTTTTTAATGCAGCCCATTATCCTTAAAGGAAAAGGGGTAGCGTTTTAAAAAATAAAAATTAAAAGTTTTCTTTTCATTTTTTAAGAGCCGGCAATGGTCTTTGGGACCACCGGCTGCTCTAAAAAATGTTTATGCAACCATTCTCAAAGGGGGAGGGGTCCATTGGGGACCCGTTCCCATTTGCAAATGGGTTACCACCTACTTGAAATCACTCTCATAGGTCAGCATTGGAGCTGCCTTGTAACATCTTACAAGTGTATCTGACAATTGGGAGCAGATAGAAAACTGGAGTTTGGTGTTGCTGGACTCACAATTTAAAAACACATCTTTTCGGGAAGTTGGTTTTTAAATTGCACGTCTGAAAATGCCACTTTTAGAAAGTTGGCATTTTCTCACTTAACCATTCGGTGCCTCTGCTTGTCCCTAGAATACACGTCGGGGTTGGATGACAGTTGGGCTTTGTGAATCCACTCTAGTCAGCCACACACAAAATGGGGCTGAGTTGTGTCCTGCATATCCTGATGGTCCATCACCAGGCTTATGAACCTTCCTGAGCTAGAGTGGTAGGAGTAGCTGACACTTGCACCTGAATAGGGCTGTGCCTGTTTCCACACAAAGAAGTCTCCACCCACTGGACTGTTCTGGAGCAAGGAAGGGCAGGGTCGTGTGCACTAAAGGACTGCCCTACTTCAAAGGCTAAAATGGATATAAGTACTGGACCTTTGATACCTTATACTCGGAACACTTCTGGACTGAGGACATTCTGCCAGGAAGAAGAGCTGTTGTGCTGCCAGGAGGGACTGATACTTTGCGGTTTGCATTGCTGTGTTGGCCTGCTGCCTGCAGCTTCTGTCCTGGAAGTGAGCGGACTGGACTTTGCTCTCTACATCCTGCTTTCTAAAGTTTCTCAAAGGGGTTGAGTTGAACTTGCCTCCTGTTGGAAGTCTCAGGGCCATCAAAGACTTCAACTGTAGTACCTGGGCGTCTCTGTTGAGTGCCCTACTTGCTAAGTGGTGCCAAATCCAGTTTCTGGGCCCTTGGAGGGAGATTCAGTGCTACAAGAAGAAACCGACACAGAGCAACTTCAAAAACCGCGCCTGTCTGCAACTTTGACGTCGTGCTGCTGCCTGCACCGAAGCTGTGGTCTCAGCTAGACGCGAGGACTATGACTTACAACGCAGGCTCCGATGACACTGCAGCGCCTCCGAAGAGCCGCTGCGAGAGTCCCGAGCACCCCGCCACCAACATCCAGGACTCACCGCTCCGATTCTGCAGCTGTGGCCCAGTGGTTCGACCTCGACACTGCAAAACCGAAGCATCGCTGCGTAACTGCTGACTTCATCATTGATACCGCACCTCAGTAAGGAAGCGAGGTATCGCACCTGCAACCATAGCACCCCCCCCTGCACCTCGCATAGTCCCCAGGCGTTAGTAGCTCAACAACCTTGCAAGACGTACTAGTTGGTCAAACCTACATATAAGTATGTTTTGTGAATTGAAGTACTCATAGAAGTCTGTGAACTGCTGTAGATTTCTGAGAGTACTCTTTGGAGTCTTTCTAAAGGGAGGTTGTATGTGAAAAAGACTTGAAATTGAACTCTCTGCCCCATCAAAAGGCATAGGTAAGGTGGGAATGAGAAGGTAATGGCCCTATTACTTACCGAAAATCTTCATTACCCCGATTCTGAATCCTCCTCACCCCACTCCTTACTTGTGAGGCGATTACACTTCTGACAGAGGTTTTCCACTCTAGGGATCGGTGATCCCTACAGCTTTAGGATGTTTTCTATTTCTAAAATAGAACGGAGAAAGGCTCCTTCACCCCTGCCCATCTTCCTGTATTATTCTCTGTCCTCGCGGACAAGAGGTAAGCTGCGCTTTACTATTTTAGCATAACATTTAAAGTTAAACTGTTTATGATTTACTTGGGCTCTTTGTCATGGAGCGCAAGGCGTGTTTGTGCATGCTCCCTGTCCATGTGCTGGGCGAGACACCAGTATTCAGGCCGTAGACGAGCCATGTAGGGTGGTATCGAAAGTCCTGGCTGTCAGCTCTATGAGCGCCCGCGTCCTCTGGAGGCAGCACTATTTTGTTGCACAGTGAGCTCTTGTGAGAGTGGGTATCTTGTTGCTCGGCAACGGTATATAAGAGAACGCTGCTGCAGCGCATTCAACCCTGCTGGTTACTATGGAAGGGGGAATGGCTTCCCAAAATGAGCATCATGTTGGGCAGCCGCCAGCCAAGGAAGATGAGGGAGTGCAACAGATTTCTCTTTCTGAGCTGCAAGTTCTGATTAATGAGGCTGTGGATTCAGCATTAGTGGAGTCCTCATTAAAAATGCTGAGATTGGACTCTATAGATCAGAGTTCTTCAATCTGTGGGGCGCGCCCCCCTGGGGGGGCGCAACACCCTCTCAAGGGGAGCGCGCACTCCATCCTAAACTCTGCACAATCTCACTAATTTCGAGTTGTTCTTGTTCTGGTGAATTTCCCGCAATTATGCACTTACCAGGCGCGCAACACCCATTGGGCTCACCCCCTCCCGCCGTCGTGTGAGTCAGCCCGGCTGAGACAGCTTCGAGGGCTGGCGACGTCTAATTGCAGCCGCACCCGAGTACTTCAAAGGTCTTTAAAAGACCATTTACTTGTTAATGAGGCTTTTGTTCTGTTTTCACCCCTTCTTTAGAGCCGCTCTGCCTATGGCCGGAAGAATTAGCCCCCACCCCCGAAATCTTTTTCACCCCCGCCCCCCAGTTGCCCGCCTGGAACTTACACCATACCTACAGCACAGACACCGGTCGCAGGAACACAACATTTATTCCTCAGAGTTTAGGAATGAACGTCCGCTGTAGGCTGTGACATAACAGGGCATGCGCTGGCGGTCCTCGTGGGCAGCACCTGCAGTGTTTTTTGTACATTCTCTAACTAAACTGCAGCAACTTCTCGGCTGAGGGTGTGCTTGAAAAGAGGGGTGACAGGTCATTCTTTTATCATTCTCCGTGTCTCCAGTCACATCTACCTGCAACTTCTCCCATTGGTTTGGTGAATAATGTCTTTTGTTTTTCACACATGTGAACCCATTAGCAGTGAGATGCTGGCAAATGTATCTGATTAGCTACCTCTGCCTTCTCATCCACTGGGCTGTTAACCCGTGTATGCATACATGGAAAAAATGCACAAAGCTAATAACTACATTCAATTTTGTTTATTTCAACTGTCATTCTGACATAGAATAGTGAATATGAAAGTTCGAACACCATTCATGCTTAGGGGATATTCTAAGTCTACATCTGGAAAATCCTGTTGCTGTCACTTGGAGATCTGCTGTTTGTATATATTATTTGGGTGAATGGATGGATAATGAGAGAAAGGATGGATGGGTGAGTGGGAGGATGGATGAGAGAAAAGGTAAATAGATGAATGTATGAGTGGAAGGGTGGATGGATGAGTGAAAGGGTGGATGATGTGCGAGTGAATGGGTGGATTGGTGAGTAAAATGATGGATGGATGGATGGATTGATAAGTGAAAGGGTGGATGGACAGATGAATGAAAGGGTGGATGTAAGGATGGATGAGTGAGTGAAAGGGAGGGTAGATGGACAAAAGGATGGGTAGATGAGTGAAGGGGTGGATGGATGAGTGAAAGGATGGATGAGTGATGGGGTCAATAGTTGGATTCATGAGTGGATGAGTAGATGGGTGGGTGGATGGAAGGATGGATGGCTAAGAGAAAGGGGAATGGAGAGAGAAAGGGAGGATGGATGGATGACTAAAAGGGTGAATGGGTGGAAGAGTGAGTGACTGGGTGGATGGATGAGTAAGTTAAAGAATGGCTGGATGGGTGTAAGGGTAAATGGCTGTATGGATGGACAAGTGTACGGATGGATAGGGTGAAAGGGTGGATGGAGGGATGGATGAGTGAAAGGGTGGATGGATGAGTGAAATGATGGATTGAAGGATATATGATGGATAGGTTTGCAAATGGTTGAATATGTGTGGCTATGGTTGGGCACACAGATGGAAGGACATGGTGAAATGAATGAATGGTGAAAGACTGAATGATGGATGAAAGACTGATTACACCTTGTAGCCCCCATTATCTTAAGTACATTGACTTTCACATTTATATGAGTCATTGTCTTTATATAATATGTGTGTGATGTAACGCACTCCGACACTCTGCCATACACACTTGGGACGAGTAGCACTATAAAAGAAATCAAATACACATGAGAAGCAGTCTATGCGAAGATGAGGGGCACCATTGGGTGGTAGCAAGGCCGGACTGGCCGCTCCAGGTATCAGGCGTTTCCCTGGGAGGCTGGAAAGGTGGGGTTGGTTTTGTTACTGGGGGCTGACACTGCAAAGTACCTTGTATATCCAGCAGTTTTTAGGCAACAATAAAAGCGTCATCACTTATATTCAGGTGTGGTTCACCAGTGTCTGGTGACTAATGTACCGGCGGGAAAATTGAGTTTTGAGCTGTGTAATAAGCCTCTGTCATTTAACCACACCCACTCACAAAACTGCAGTTAACTAAACACACTTACTGTGTTGAACATTATTTGCCGGATATGGCCCGGGATATGTGGGTGGCGGACGATTATGTGGTGTACGAGATTCCAGAAATTTCTGTCAGGTGGAGGGGGGGCCCAACATTTAAAAAATTCAGCTGGGGGGGCTCAGCCTACAAAAGTTTGAAGACCTCTGCTATAGATGGTGATGCTGCGCCTGAACCTAAAGGCAAATATAGGGTGCACAATTGAGAGACCGTTTTAACCATATTAGAGAGATGTTGGGCTTTGAAGAGAAACCCCAGCAGGAGAATGGGTTTTATTCTCAGTATAGTACAGTAGACTGTAATGACCTGCCACTGCATGAGGTGTTAAAGTCAATCCTGTGCGAGGAATGGAAGAATCCAGGCATGCAATCGATTCCTCGTTTTTTGAATAAATGTTATGTACTTTAAAACTTTGATGAACTGTTTCCCCAGACACCAGAAGTGAACATCATATCAGCGACAATCGCATCCACATAAAGTCTGGCATCTGAGGACTCGACTTTATATGATGTGGTAGATAAAAAATTGATGCATCTCTTAAGAGGTCCTACGCTGCTGCTACTTTTTCCATTAGAGCAAGTACTTATGCGGCCTACGCCTCACAGGCTTTACTCAAAAACGTTCAGACCCTGTATGATACCTTTCAGATTGATGAGGACCATTCTCCGATTATTGCCAATATGGAGTTGCTATCCCAGTTTCTTTCAGACAGTACTTTTGGGCAGCTTCATCATCAGCAGGGGCTTCAGTAGCTGGCCGGAGACTGTTATGGATGAAGTTCTGGAAGTTGGACTTTAGTCAGCGGTCTCTCATTATGAAAGTTTCATTCATCGGTCAGAAACTGTTCAGCCCAGAGCTAGATCAGATGGTGCAGAAAGCAGATGAAGTGAAAAAGATATTGAAACCTTTTCAGCTTTCACTGGGCCGCGAATCTTTTATCACAAAGAAACCAACTCAGCCTCTACCTGACAAACATCCTTTTTGGGGCCGGGCCCATGGGCCAGTAAAAGCGAACCAAACTTCCCATCTGGTCACAAACAACTCACCAAATGTCTAACAAGGAGTTGGGGCATGCTTGTGTCTGTTTCTCCAACAATGGAAATCATCGATTTTGGAGAATTGGGTTCTGCAGGTCATCGAGCATGGTTATCGAATTCTTTTCAAAGTCCTCCTGCCCAGGGGCGATTCCTTTCTACCCCATCATCAAGCAACAGACTAAAACAGCGGGCCATGCTTCAAGGGGTTCAGGATCTTTTGAACAAAGGGGCAATAATCCCAATGCCTTCATCTCAGGTGCAGAAAGGGTTTTATTCCCTACAATTGTTAGTTCCCAAACGCGATGGTCATCTTCATGCAATTCTCGACCTCAAGTCCCTGAACAAAGACCTGGTGGTGGAACATTTCAAGATGACTTCAGTCGAGTCAATTCTGCCTTTGTTGGCTCTAATCGACTATCTGGTCATTTTATGTCTACAAGATGCTTACTTCCATGTCCTTATCCATCCGAAGAGTCAGAAATATCTTTGATTTTCTGTTGGAAGTCAGCGTATTCAGTTCCAGGTCTTGCCTTTTGGGCTGGTGACTTCTCCAAGTGTCTTTACAAAGGTACTTGCCCCAGTGGTGGCCCTTTTCATATTTAGTGGGGGTGTTGGGGAAGTGGATTCTCCATAGGGTGAAATATTTTCCTCGTGGAGAAACAAAAATAGTAGACAGTGCGTCAGAATCTCCACCCGGTGGAAATTTTGCATGCGTAAATTGTATGATAGTGAATACGCCTGGAAAAATGCATTTATCATAATGTTCCACGAGCACGCCTGGAAATCTTTGAGAAAGTCTGAAATTTGCTCTATTAATAGGATTAATTCTACAGGACCAAATTTCAAACTTTTTTCCCTACCTCGAAATGGGTTGTCAATGCTCAGCATTTAACACAGCCTATCAAAATACATCTAAACCGCCACTTTCCCATCAATGACTGCAATACAGTGTCCTTTACTGATAAGCATAGGAGAGAAATCTTAGAGAACTGAGCACAAAACATGATCTGAACAAACACTGAACGTCAGGATGAAATTCAATTAAACCATCCCTAATTGTGACTCTTATGGCTAACAGAGGAGTAATTAAGGCATTTAGGGGACTTCATTACACCCCAAGACCCATGTGTAAACATCAGTATCATCAATGCCAGTCTACTGCAAATTAGTTGTAAGAGATTTTCAACCACTGTGAAGCATTTTCTTCAAGTTGAAGAATAGTAAATCCTACAATGGTGTGACTGTTGCTACATTTCTGCTTGCGGAAAACACAGTATCGCATTGCACACAAGATGCTGCACTTATTAAAAGCCAGAATCACAAAGCATGTTTTGTCAGAAGATGTGTCTTCTCTCATGTTTTAAGTTGGGTTAGGCGAAATTTTAACTATGCCAAAATTACCGAAAATTGCACGATTATGTATGCTTGCATCATTTGGAGTAATTTGGGACAAAAATTCCTACACAAGAGCATTCAAACATAACACATCCAATATCAATCGGATGTGTTATATTCCCTTTCTGAATGATTTTGATGCATTGCAGTCTCTTTCTGATATAAGAGATAGTTATGGGTTTATATTTTTGCACATCATTAACAATGAGCAGAATGCATTTTGGCACTCAAATTTAAATGTGCACACTGATGTAGTACTATTGCTTTTGAAACGAGCTTCTTATGTTGTGTAAAAGTGCGTTTTTATGGTGTATGTTAAATAGGCCACACCATAGGGCAAGCGTCATCTTGTCTCAGATGGAAGTCATCCCTGTCACTCATCCTGCTTCTACCCCCCCGCCCATCTTCTCTCCTCGGAAACTCTGAAGCACATGATGTAATGATTTTTTTCGCTGTTATGTTGTCCTGCTATCGATAAAATATGATTAGAAACTTGCATAAAGTTTTTCCGCTGAATCACTGTGCTCCATTCATACACACAATGTGCTATTGTTAATGTATCTAGTTATGGTCTAGCATCTCTGGATGACATTAGCATAGAGGGTGCTGTATAAATTTTCATGTAGTGGGGTAGTGCGACATTTATTTTTCATGTGCTCTGATTTGCTGATGAAATGATACATTTACTCGCACAGCAGTTAAAATTGTGGTTCCTGTATTTTCATATGCAAAAATAATGTATAAAAACCATCGATTTTGGGGGGTGAGCCAGAAAACTTTTCTATTCTACTAGGGATAGTGTCTGATTCTTTCCTGATTTTGCTGCCCATTTGAAACTTAGAATAACTTCTGATTTTTATATATTATGTATAACTCTGCATTTGCGAGCCTTCATGGCATTGACTCTGTATTGCCTATTTTGAATTCTGTAATTTAAACCCTTTAACTTTCCATTGATTTAGAACTCAGCTATTATCAATGAATGGTATTCTGATTTCTGATGATTTGGGAGGTGTCTTAATGCTAGAATGCATTGCCTCGTGAAATTGAGGTTTAACACTGTCTCCAAATCAGTGTTCTGTGGGAAATCTGATTGAGGTAAATTTTGTGGTGTCTCATTTTTAGGGTACCATTTTGCTCCCACTCTGATCGACTGGTCTTGGATGAGTTGTACAACTTTGGTATGAGACCACGTTTCTGGATATATTTGTGAAGATTTCAAACTTTTGACGAGAACAATACCCTGTACAAGCCCGTGATAGTCGTTCTGAGTCATCACACTTGAGGCCTGAAGAAAGGTTCTGATACGCGAAGTGTATGTGGGAACAAAGGGCCTGATTCACAGAACTAACTTACGTCAAAATCCTAAACTTACAACAATGTTGGTATTCACAGAATGAACTTACACATTTGGTATTCACAGAATGAACTTACAACAATTTTGGTATTCACAGAATGAACTTGCAGCAATTTTGGTATTCACAGAATGAACTTACACATTTGGGTATTCACAGAATGAACTTACACATTTGGGTATTCACAGAATGAACTTACTCATCCTAACCTTATGTCCGCACTCGGGCCATAATTTCCGGCCCGGTGGCGGACATAAAGTTAGGATGAGTAAGTTCATTCTGTGAATACCAAAATTGTTGTAAGTTCATTCTGTGAATACCCAAATGTGTAAGTTCATTCTGTGAATACCAAAATTGTTGTAAGTTCATTCTGTGAATACCCAAATGTGTAAGTTCATTCTGTGAATACCCAAATGTGTAAGTTCATTCTGTGAATACCAAAATTGTTGTAAGTTTAGGATTTTGACGTAAGTTAGTTCTGTGAATCAGGCCCAAAGAGAGCGTGGAATCAGCTCAAAGATTACAAACGCATTTGATTATGGATTATTAACTGTTAAGAAGAGCTTGAGTCAAATAAGATGCTCAAGAGCATTGGAATGATGTAACAAATGTGTAGATATTCACTAGCGTGTAAAAATAAGATATTCTAACATAAGTGGAACTTTCAAGTGCGAAAGACTATTATCCCCTAGATTTAAAAAATATTTTCTGGTCTTGTGAACTTGGAATTATCCATAGGTGCGCTGTAAACTCCCCAGAAATTATAAATGAATTATAATTTAGAGAACGGGTGGGTCCTTGGGCTATTTGAGTAGAGGTGCGCTGTGTCATTGAGATCTGCAAGTAATCCATATCATTTTTGTGCATATGTGTGTGTGCCTGCTTGTGTGCATGGAGGAGTGTGTATATGTGAACGTGTCTGTGCATGGTCTCTATGCATGGAGGAGTATGCGCATTAGTGTGTGTGCAGATGTGTAATAGTGAACGTGTTTGTGTGTGTGCATGTGTGCCTGTGTGTGTCTGTGTGAATTGGGGTGTGTGCATATGAGTGTGTGTGCGGGTGTGTATATGTACATGTGTCTGGGTGTGTGTGTGGGTGCATGTGCGCATGGTGTGTTCGCATTAGTGTGTGTGGAGGTTTGTATATGTGCACATGTCTGTGCGTGTCCATGTGTGTGTGTGTGTGGGTGCGTGTGCGCACGGTGTGTGTGCGCATTGGTGTGTGTGGAGGTGTGCATTTGTCTACGTGTCTGTGTGTGTGCCTGCGTCTGTACATACGAGAGAGGAAGAGATGCCCGCTGAACGGGTTACAGTGGAATTAAATGCCTTTTCCTATTGAAGACACTCCTGTGTGAGTGAATGCACCGGGGACATTCTGCGGCTGCATGTCATTTATAGCTGCTGCCGCTGCGCAGAGGAATAGCAGGCAGTGTTTTCTGTTTATAATCATGTGGTGCATTGATCCTGCTGTCTCCATTCTGTATTGTCTCGGGACATCGCTGCAAATGGATAATTATACCACGAACCGATTTCCCCAAATAATACCGATAGATGTACGCTGATGGGTTGCATCAACAACGCTTACTGTACAAAGATGTGCTGAAAGCTGGCCTCCCACGTACACAGGCTCTAGTCAGAAGTAGTGGTATGTCCTTAAAGCCCCAGTAGTGATGCCTCTCCATATATATCTTTTGTATGACCGCTGTACTCAGGTCCTTCTCCGGCTTGTCACATGCTTGGGTTTGTCAGCATCCAAGCTGGGGCTTTGATGCCTGGATCTTCCTTAACTGACTCCAACTCATTTGTAATGCAATGAAACAATAATTGTGAATACTATGACTTTCAGGTGCTCCATCACACAGTGGCCATCATCAATGAGTATTATTTCAGTTTCAGAACGTATTGTTAAGCAGATATTTTTCCTGACCCTAATCTGTCAAGAACTTCCCCGGTCAATGCCACTTCTCAAATTTGAGTTTTTCAACTAATGGTTCTGAAGTCCCTCCTAACATTCGGTGATCATGTCATCATTAGGCCTGGGCAAAATTTTTATTACGCCGGAGTATTCAGAGTAATTTCAGTAATTACGCAATACTCTTGTGATGCGAAATTACCGAAATTGCGCAAGTACGCCAGCTTGAGTAAGTAAGAGTGATATAGAGCAAAAATCCTACCGCTGGAGCACAGGAAGAACAAACTAAGAGAGAGCGAGCGGCTGCTGGCTACTGCTGTTCATATCCTGAAGCATTTAGTGCTATTTTCTTAACACAAAATGAACCCTTGGACCCATTTTGGACACAAGGGTGCATTTTGTACTAAGAAAATAGCATTAAATGCTGGCTTACCCATTTAATTACTCATAATTATGAGCAATTTTGAGGTAATTCCGCTACAGTGAATTAAGCCAGTTACGTCCACCCTTAGTCAACAAACACAGGCTACGGCTCCTTCCAGGCTATTGGTCTACACAGGGCGACAGCCCTCTTCTTGATATAGCCCTGCACAACGGTGATGGCCCTCACTCTTCAACGCTGCCTCCACCAGGCATATGGGGGTCGCAAGGTGCACAAACAAGGCAACGGCCCTCTCAAGGTCATGGCAATGCACAGGACAGCGACCCTTATTTTGACACAGTGAGGAACTGAGTACAGTGACCCATGTTCTTCTCCACAGCCCTCACCTGGCTAGGGTGGACACGAAATCCGCACATGGGCAACAGCCCGATCTGTGTGATGGTGCACACGAGCAGACAGTCTGATTGATATGGCAGTCCTGATGGGCCGGAATCTTATGCTACACTCCTGGGATCCACTTGGCAGTGGGGACTGGACCTCGCTTCCTCCAGGCGGTCTCCATCGCCTCACAAGGTCCTCTGGTCTTGGGTCAGACAGAAGCTTGTGCTCCAAGATGAAGGTGAGTGTTCTGGATTCTCCAGGGTGATGTCCGCTCACCCATCATGGGAGCCTGGCAGACCCTTAGTCCCCAGTCTTGGTCACATCAGGCAGAACTCATACTGAGCTTCTTCTCGCTGATGTATAGCTTCAGTTTGACAATTTGGGAGTCTCAAGCGCCCCGTTTTATAATATGTTTCCAGACATTAATGTGATTTAGAGTCTTTGTCTTTGAAGTTTGTGTTCAGTGGGTTGCCCACTTTGAAGTGTTTATTCCTCTCTCTTGCTCTTCCTCCAGAGAGTTGTCTATCACAGCAGGAGTAACTCCAAATGTGATAGCCCCAAGCACAGGTCCTCACAAAGGCCCCAGCCCTACTCTTTAAGATTCCCTTATCATCCCCATCTCATTCCTGAGATATTTCCAGGGCGTCTTTGACCAGAGACCTCTTCCCAAATTAAGGGGCCTTTAGAAGAGAACTGCAGATCCTGGCTCTTCCTTCCTCCAGTGTGCATCCAGGAATGCAGCGATGCACAAATCTGGGGGGCTTCTCCTCCTCCACATGTTCCTATAGCATGCACCGGAGTTCCCAATATGGATCCCACAGGCCCTTAAGCATTGTACCATTCACAGACACTTATGCATCCTTAAGGCTGCAAGCTAACAAGTGTGTAGCCCTTTACGTACTGTACCTCTCCTTGACACACGTACATACCAGCACAATGCCTTAAAACATTCATGTGCATCTCCATGTACTGTAGCACACACTGGCTCACATACACACCACTGTGATGTTCTTAAACATGCATGCACTTTCTCCGTGTACCATAGTGCACACTGGATCACGAACATATCATTGAGATGCACTCAAACATATACGGTCTGTATCCTCCCATCTGGAGGCCAAGGTTGCGCTAAGCACAAATCATCAGATCTTCTATGAGTGGGTCAGTAGGCCCTACTCCCATGACAAAGGTCAGAAAGCCTGCTCATATTATTTGGTTACATACCTTAAAAACTGTATGCTGCCACCACAGCGCTTGTGCTAGTCAGCTCTCAGCAAGGATGGTAGCCCTCCACCACTATGAGGGTAGCGCGTGGTGCACTCCTCCGAGCCTACTCAGACCACAATCTGTGAAACAGGCCCATGTCATGGCACACACGTGTGATCCGTGTTCACTCATGACCAAAAGTTCATCACCAAGGATCCAAATATCACCGCAGCAGGGGTTCATTTCTACTACCATGCCAGGGACTTTTACATCCCAATAGGAATTGTCGCAAATAAAATTATGAAACAGCTTAAGAAGGCTGTGTAAAGTTAAAGAGGTGCAGAGACAGGGAAATACAGCACTCCATGACCTGTAAGTTCTTCCTCTTTGTATGAACTTAAATGCCAATTCTTGGGACATATGGTAACAGCACTCACACAGTTATTGTAAAATAAAAAATGCCAAGCAATTACCCATGATTGCCTTCAATCAGATGTCTCCCAGCTCTCCTGAAATTCCTGCTATGAAATGGGTTATGGTGCGGGATAAGCAAGATGTATGTTTTGAACGTAAACAGAGCCTGAATATGATGATCAATTGTAGGGCTTAAGAAATCAAAAACAGATGCACATGTCACTTTCTTAAAGGCCGTCATCAAGCACACCATGCCTGTGTCCCCTTGTGTATCAATGTTTAAAGGCTGGTAGCTTATCTATTGTGCATGTAATAGATCACAGAGTAATACTTCCGAAAGCGAAACACTTGCAACTAGAGTGTTACTGCGGTAGTAGTGTCAGTAGGATTTAATGTTCTGAGAAAAACACTGCCTACTTAGCTCTAAGGGCAGCCTGTCATCAATAGCAGAAAAAAAAACGTATAATACAAGCATCACCCTCCTCCCACACATGCACAGCCAGCATATACTGTCCATTTTCCCAGAACTCAGACATAGTTTGATTGAAAACGAATCAGTTAAGCTTAAAGATGTTCCTAAAAGATTAATTTAATGTACTGCTTAATTTGAGCCGGTGGTTTCAGGTGCTCGGCAGCGGCACTTAATTGGGAACACTGGGACTTATGAAAGTCTGTCACATGGTGGCGCTGTCTGTGTAATTTTGAGCAGAAGAACAGCTGTTTATTAATTCAATATACATTAAAAACGATTAATTCCTGCCACCCGAGCCATTCTTATAGCTTTGGGGGCCTGAAATAGTCTGAATTAGCACACATGTTGGAGTGTATGGTTAATAGTTGCGCAGATATTGTCGTTGGCAGCGCTGGAAGGGGCAATGGGTGCTTACAACTGCAGTGGCCACCTGACGAGGGCCCTGGCACATATTTTATTACAAATTAAGCACTGATTTAATGGAATTTTCTGACCTGTCTTCTTGCACAGACTGGTATATTTTTTTAACAAGTTAAAATGTTCATTATTGGAAAATAAGACGTACTTCTCCATTACTGAATAATTGACTATCCGTGAATCTCTCATTGAAGCTGTTGCATGAAAAAACATGCAAATATAACCTGTGCACCAGGTGGCACAGGAGATATTGTGGTGATGTTCTGCTGGGTGGGTGACTCCTTATATTGGACATAGAAATGCTACAAATGTGCATGCAATTCTGTGTTTTACAGGTGATTTAATGCTATTAACTAGCAGGAGTGGGTACATCCACCTCCCGCTGTTGATTCTGCCTCAGAGGCATCGTTGTTTCATCCCGTCGCCCATTTACAGCCAGACCTCCAGCCACAACCGGGCTAGTGGCAGGGCCGGACTGGCCGTAGTGGGCACCGGGCGTTTCCCCGGTAGGCTGCCAGGTTGGGGGCCGGGTTTAGGCCCTAAGGGGCCGTTTTTGTTACCGGGGTCCAGCAATATCGGCCCCCTGTAACAAAATCGGCCGAAATCGGCCGTACCAAACAGCTCGGCCGCACCCCCCTCCTCACCCCCAGGGGGGCCAGCCGAGCAGTTTGCCAGGGCCGGTTTCAGTTCCCAGTCGGGCCCTGGCTAGTGGGCTAGTGTAAACAACGCTGCTGTCTCCTGGGAACCAGAGGGAAGGGAAGAGAAAGAAAGGGCTGAGACAGAAGTGGAAAGAGGGGAGATGGGGGGCATCACATTAAACAACAGATTTCTCAGAAAAGATCGTCCTCAGCTGCAAAACAAGAGTGTGTTGTGCTTATCGCCTCCAGGTGCTGTCTGCAGTGGAGATAAAGGCTGCAGGGTTGTTATTCGAGCTTCTCTAATGCAGCCAGGAGTTTCTAAACAGCCCTGTTTATTATAACAATATTACACGGTACCACAATCTATTGTTAACTAAGGGGAAGATTTATCAAGATTTTGCGCCGTGTTTGCGTCACAAAAGTGACGCAAATCGGCGCAAACTCTTTTTTTCTCAACTTACTTTCCAGCGCTAAACTTGTTTAGCGCTGGAAGTAATGGAAAAGTAATGCGAAGCAGGGCCTAGCACTGCTGCGCATTACTTTGCGCCATGACGGCGTGCCAAGGGCGTTCCCATGCAACCACCCAAGATTTCTCACGTTAAACCCAATTTACTAAACAAAGAAACAGGGTTTAGCGTGAGAAAACTGTGCCCTTTGAAAGTAGGCGCAAGGAAGGAGAAATGCTTTCATTTCTCCTTCCTTTTCCGACCTTGCATGTTTGCTGCACTGTACAGCACACATACAAAGAGGGAAAATGTTTGAAGTGAGTCTCAGCATAGTATTTTGTACTGGAAGGCTGCCCTTCCAGTACAAAATCTATGCTATACTCACAGAGACCCCCTTGCACCATGGCTCAAAGGTGTCTCAGTGGCGCACAGCAGCTGATTTCAGTGCCGGCGCTAGTGAGAGGGGAGATGAGTGCCCTATTTTAGTAAATAGGGCGCTCTCCTCCTCTATCTTTTTCATGTAGCGCAGCATTTGCGGCTGCTGCAGTGCGCTATGTGAAAAGTTGGTAAATCTCACTCTAAGTCACACTGTGACACGATCGCAAAACTGGTTGGATGGAGGTAGCGAACAGTCAGATAGGCAGATCTGAGAAGTGGGGGACATGTTTAGAACAAAAATGTAAGAGGCAAAAATGAGACAACCAGGGCCATCTGCTGGGGAAGCACACATGGGATCAACACAGGAGGAGAGGAGATGTTTTGTGGTGGAAGGAGCAACACGGAGCATGGTATGGTAGAGGGAAAAGCATACGAGGGAGAGAACTGGAAAACACATGCACTCTCATGGAGTGCTTCACCAAAATAAAAAGGTAGTTCCCTAAAAGTGAGCAGTGGAAGGGTACAAACCAGCCAGTCTAAATGTTGCTAAAGAGGCTATGCTCCAGGAGAGGGACAAACACAAGAACAACAAGCTGGGACAAGGAAAGCCATTGAACAAAAAACAAGCAAACAAGAGAGACGATAAAGACAACTAATGGTTAGCAGTTGGTTAATGTAAGAGCCTGTAACTTGGTAAACCCACAATATGTCTTTGGCAAGTGCAACCAGGCAACTTGTGCAGTTTCGTAGACTAGACCTATAAAGGAATGGACAAAGAAATGTACTGTGGTGGTGTGTGACCGCTCATCAACTTTGCAAGGCCTAAGGCAAAAGGAGTGCTGCCAGGGGATTTTGGGGCGCTTTAGTGTTTACATTTTCTGCTTTTATGATGCCCCAGACAGAGCAGGGGCACCACCAACAGTTCTATTGAGTGTTATTGGGGCTGCCAGAAGTGCACAAACAACTCAGCGTGTTGATGTTTCAACCCATATAGTTGTTATCAACGGGGTCTTCATCAGGACATAACCGAAGCCTATGTTGGTTGTAGCAGACGTTAGAAGCAAGTAGTGATTAGTTCATGAGAATAATTTCAGGCATTGGGCATGGGCGCTCAATTTTGTGAACTGGAGCTTATTTTGTGTCATCAGGTTTCCACACATAGTAGGAGAAAGAAAGGCAGAAAAGGGAAAAGGAGTTAGGGAGAGAATAATAGGAAAATAGTGACAGAAGGAGAGAGATGGGGTGAAAAGGGACTTGAGAGAGTGAGTTAAAGAGACAGTGGTGGTAGGGTGGTGGAAGAAAGCGAATCAAGACTCGGCAGACTTACGATTCAGAAACCTTGGCATACGACAATGCGAGCAGAGGAGTCCTATGAAAAACATGCAACCCCTGCACTTATTCTTCTACGAATAAAGCAACAGGTGTAAGGTGAGACAGGTGACTCAGTCCATCCTTTCCGAAAGAAAGCTGCTGACTGTTCTGGGGCAGCAGTGAAGCTGGACTCTGCCGCTCACAAGAGGTTAGCCAACTTAATGCCACTGCTTAAAATTAATGGAAAATACAGAAATATTTAAGAGGAATGTTCAGAAGATAAAGGGGCCTGTATGAAAAAAACACACCCAGATGAGGTATTGGGATTTCTCTGCTAGAAAACAAGGAACTATCACTTTAAAACCAAAACAAGAGGATCACTTGAAAAACAGAACAAGATTTTGCAGTAAAAATCAAGTGCATTATTGTCTGTGATCCTCTGCAAATTTTCCATCGCACATATGAACTATGTGGTTGTGCTTTATTAGAAAGGTCACACCGAATATTTACCGCCGCGATTTCAAAATATCGGAAACATAAAAGCATCTTGTTAATATTATATGACAGAGCAATTTCACAAGCTTTATTGCATCGCAGATGCATTGTATAATTATTAGAAAAAGGCGATGGCTATTTTTGGTTCAAAATCCAGTCCGGAGGGAAACATGACTTTTATTTCCCCATAAAAGAGTGAAAGGACAGTAAAGGAAGAGATTTATATTCCAAAGTAGGACATTCCGAGACCTGCAGAGTCCTTGCACTGCTATCGCAGTACCTGAATCTTACCTCGGTGCGCTCTGACAGCAAACATTAAAAATAGGAAATAAAAACATTTCTGTAGCTGAATACAGATTTTTCAGGACCTGACCTGCATGTCCATAGCAAGTTGTGATTCCCGCGTTTCACTTCGCAGATATACTTTTAATTGTAGTATCTTTTTAAATTGTGTAACTTTTTAAACTGTATGGGGCAGATTTACAAGCTCCTTGCGCCACTTTTGCGTCACTTTTCCCATGTTAAAAGTGACGCAAAAGTGGCGCAAGGGGCTTGTAAATCTGCCCCTATATTTTTTATTCCTGCCAACTCCTGAACCGCGGCATTGCGGTAGTGAGATAGCGCCTTCCGTATCCCATATTCTACTGCAGTTTTGTATGCTAATTTAATTCTTAGAATGGAGTCACCTTGACTCAAGGTTTAGAAATTCAGCTTATATAAGCGCGTGACCTTTGCTGCACAGATGTGGTAATATTTATTCATATAATCCTGGCTAGGGCAAACAAGCACAAGTTCATTTTCAATCACGTAGTTTTAGAGCCGGTTGATCCCTTGCCACGAGCCCCGGGTTCTCATAAAGCGTTAAATAGAATGCTCTCTCCCTTGGCACGCGAGCAGCGATTGTAAAATGGCCGACCGTCCATCAAGGCGCGCTATTATTAACAGCATATGTGAGCAACTGTGTCATAAAAAGTCGCACGTCACCGCTCTAGTGGAAGTCTTGTTGGCAGAGCTCAGGATTCAGTCTTTCAAGGAGGTGATCTGCACCCCAAATGGCTGAGGTGGAAATGTGATTTATACACAAATAGTCCATTAGCTTCCTTAAGTACCAATATTCATCACCTTCCCTTCCCTCAAGGAAAATGAAGAGAAATAGAGTTATGAGAGCAGAGCTCGTACATTGTGGCACAAGATGATGAGATAAAGTGTGTTGGTAAATGTGCCCTGTGGTGGGAACAGAGTGGCCAGCCCATGCCCTGGTGAAGGCCTCGCTGGAGTTGTAATTTGCAGTTCAGACATGTTGAAAGGCATAAGGCTATTTTCAAGGTTTCCTTTCCTGCAATTGCCTGCATTTTATGATGTTTTTCCCGTCAAAATCCAAGTGCAAAGCTTCTATCTTCGTGCAACTTAATATATTTCTGGACCCAACAGCAATAAAAATGTGCATTTTGCGTCACTTTCTTCTTCTTGGAGAAATATTGAATTAAAATCCAAAAACAAATTGAAGTTAAGTGACGGAATTATCTTGGTTGATCACAGCCTCTCGGAAACTGTGACCAACAGTCCCTCACTGTTGACCCATGAACTCTGATGTAGCTCTCGGTTGTGTTATGAACTGAGAGGGCCACTTGAAGACTGGCTGACTGACTGACTGTTGTATGTCAGGCGTCGAGGAGGCACTGCCTCGGTTGCACCACCCTAGTGTATCTTGCTTGGCACTCGGTTGGTGGTCATTCTTTTTCATTTTTAATCACTGACGAAAGCTGGACATTGGTATGGCGTCTTGGTGGACATGTCAACATTTTTGTTTCTTCTGAAGATACAATTGGGGAATTCTTGCTGTCTTTCTGAAAAGTCACAAAATTAGGGCTCGGAATTTGCATAGTCTACGATTACTGTTCAAACACTCCCAGAGTACAAACAGTAACCCAGACTAAAGGATACTGAAAAAAGGCGGGAAAGAGCAATGTTTTGGGAAGTGTATGAAAGTGACTGGAATTTGCCACGATGAAGGGGCAGTGCATTCCACAGAGTGGAAACCTGCACTGAGAAGTCTACCTCTGGGACTGGCAAAGAGGGCACTAAACCTCACTCAAAATATGAAAACAAATTAACCATTCAGAAGCAGGGCTGGTGTCAACTCCATAAGATGAGGTAAGCTGCAACGTTAAGGCGCGTCTGAGAGGAGGGTGCTGAATCCTGCAAAAGGCACAAAAATGCTCTTTTACAAGTGAATAGTGAGTACTACAGCAAAAACATTACTGTTTGGTGTAGAGCATTGAAAATTGTTTTATATTGCAGCATTTATGTAGCGCTCACTTTCCCAGTGTGGGGCGCTGAAGCACTTCCCTACATGGCAGCGGCGGCTGGCACAGGTAAGTGCGGTGAGGCGAGGCAGGGCACTGCGGGGGGGAAGCCGGCAGATGATGGAATACTTATTATTTATTTATTTAACTACACATATTCCCTCGTCTGTCGAAACACCCCCCTACAACCCTACCCCAACCCCCGACCGCCTCACCACGTTTACCTGTGCCAGCCGTCACTGCTACATGGGTAGCATGCTACACCATGTAGGGTGTTTGGTTGGAAGTGTATTGTCTTTGTTTTGATCCTATATGAGAAGTGTTTATATGTCGTGAGTGACGACCACCAAAGTGTGGTTATCGTGTTATAGGCTGCAGGGGTGATGAATGAAGAGGTCCGAGAAAGGCATGCCGTTTATGATTTTCAGTGTGCAGGCAGCTTTTAGCAACTCTATAGATCCCTTAATGGCATTTCGTATGATCATAGTCCACATAACCGGTTACTTCTCTGGTTGTCCATTCTGAGATATTTTGTTTAACATTTATGGTCCTGAGCAGGCATATGTTCAAGGGAGAAATGGTGGCGTGATGTGCGGGATGGACTTTGGTAATGTCATCCCGTATCTGATTGTCATTGTGAGCTGTCAAAAGCGGTCATAGTATGTAACTTGTTGGGATGAGCAGCGGTGGACTAAAATAAAGCCCTCCGCTGGCCAGCGTCATGTGGCAGATCTCTTCAGCTATCCCATGCCTATTCAATTGGTGATGGGGGGTTTAATGCTGTGGACTCCTGCACTACTGGGCGATGGGCAGGACCCATAGCAATTATGTCTTATGTAAGCGTAAGACTGCCACACAGTATAAGGGAATTATTATACAGCATGTATGAACTAAAGTTGACTGACAGACCACTGAGTGTTATGGTATTAGCATTGGTACGGCCAGGAGAGTCATTTATTGTATTGAAGTTGCATTATATAGCACTTGCTGCCCTTGGCACAGCATTAAAGTGCTTTATGCCAGGCCATACGCTGCTCCTGAACTGAGGTTAGCTTTTTTTTCTCCAATGGTTATTGCTGGTTATTGATTTTTTAAAGGATATATTGTGATATTTGAAATGAAGTGTAGACAATTTTCAGAAATACAACAATAGGGTTTAAGGCAAAAATGCATGTGATTTAGAGACAGATGTCCACAGAAAGAGTGGGCATGCAGAAGATGGAAAGCAAGGAGAGGGCTATTTGAAAGAAAAGGACAGGCAGCAGTTCAAAGTCTTAAGGCAAGGTCAATTTTTCTGTTAGCCCGAAACCGGTCCTACGATGCTTGTTTCTGGTCGAGGGAAGACCTGGCTTGGCAGTTCGGTCTGGACTGTTCCCATGAGGCACAGGGTCAAAACTGATTTGCATATAGCTGTCTGAACTGGGGTGGCGAAGTGAGCTAAAAAACGATGATGGATTCAACCCAGATCTGTGACTGGGGGTGAGTGTCTGAAAAGTTTCAGCGCTCCGTCCGTCATCTCCTTGTGTTTGCTTCAATTTTTCTGTTTCACAGGAGGATTTTTGAGATTGTATGGAATCTGAGAATACAAAATCTGTTAAAATAAACACTATTATTTGCATGTGAGACAGTGCTATATTAGTCACTTTTAATAAGCAATAGAATCAGCAAACATTCTATCCTCTGAAAGGTTAACGCTGGACCACTGCTTCAAAATTCTTGCACCACTCCTGTTCATTTGCAGTGTGAAGCAAACACCACCAATATTTTACCTTTTATTCCATGCCTCCCTTCTTTCCGAAAAGATATCCAATCAATAATTTGTCAATTTTCTATTGGCTGGGTGTTAAGGAGAGTCAGTGCATAAGTTGCTACGTCAATGTATGAATTGGCAAAGAGGTATAATGAGTGAGTAAGAGAGTGGAGAGCTAAGAAAATGACCGACAGGTGGCGCTGTGAGTGAAAGAAATTTTTGTGAGTTACATATAACTGTGCATTGATGCACATCATGATGTAATTTGTGCATGATCTGCTTGATTCCTGAATTTACATATGCAAATGATCCATGGCAAGGAGTCGTTAATAGGTTCAGACTACCAACTTCTTCCTTATATCAAATAAATATATAATAGAAATCTACGGTTTTGCTCTTTGAAGTGAAAGTATTGCTCCAGAGCAAAGTAAACAACTCTGCCAAACAACACATCCATTATAAATATTGCATTGCAAAAGAGCTATATCTGCTGAAGAGTGGCCTTAATGTACATGACAGGGGCTTAAGACACAAGTCAGCTGGGTTCAAAGCCTTCCATAGGCACATTAAACACAATGAGCGGTATAAAAAGAAATTAGAACTTTAAATAAAATACACACATATTTATGTACTTATGAGCACTATCCAAGTGATTTATACAGCATTACAATCTGTTATTACAGAAGCATTACGAAAAAAACCGCATTACTCCTTACAAAGTAGCAATCGCACCTAACTGCCCCTCTGCCCTTTGTGCAGCGCCGTGAGGCTTCGCAGCGAGGTTGGCACTAAATGAGTATCCATACACACAAACAAACAGAACAGTGTGCATCATCAAGTTCTAGAAGAAGTACCGCTACAGGCATACACACATGAAGAAGTATCACTACACGCATACAGACATGAAGAAGTATCCCTAAACAGATATACAGATAACAGCCTGCTTCATCATGTTCTAGAAGAAGTATTCCTACACGCACATACACATAACAGCCTGCTTCATCATGTTCTAGAAGAAGTATTCCTACACGCACATACACATAACAGCCTGCTTCATCATGTTCTAGAAGAAGTATTCCTACACGCACATACACATAACAGCCTGCTTCATCATGTTCTAGAAGAAGCATACATACACGCATATACACATAACAGCCTGCTTCATCATGTTGTAGGAGAAGTATCCCTACATGCATACACACACGTATGCTTCATGTTCTAGAAGTATCCCAACACACATACAGACATAACAGCCTGCTTCATCATGTTCTAGAAGAAGTATCCCTACACGCATACACACATAACAGACTGCTTCATCATGTTCTAGAAGAAGTATCCCTACACGCATACACACACGTCTCCTTCATCATGTTCTAAAAGAAGTATCCTTACACATATATACACTTAACAGCCTGCTTCATCATGTTCTAGAAGAAGTATCCCTACACGCATACACACATAACAGCCTGCTTCATCATGTTCTAGAGGTATCCCTACAAGAATGCAGACATAACAGCCTGCTTCATCATGTTCTAGAAGACATATCCCTACACACATAACAGTCTGCTTCATCATGGTCTTGAAGAAGTATTGCTACACACATAACAGGCTGCTTCATCATGTTCTAGAAGAAATATTCCCACACGCATATACACATAACAGCCTGCTTCATCATGTTCTAGAAGAAGTATCCCTACACGCATACACACATAACAGCCTGCTTCATCATGTTCTAGAGGTATCCCTACAAGAATGCAGACATAACAGCCTGCTTCATCATGTTCTAGAAGACATATCCCTACACACATAACAGCCTGCTTCATCATGTTCTAGAAGAAGTATCCCTACACGCATACACACATAACAGCCTGCTTGATCATGTTCTAGAGGTATCCCTACAAGAATGCAGACATAACAGCCTACTTCATCATGTTCTAGAAGAAATATTCCCACAAGCATATACACATAACAGACTGCTTCATCATGTTCTAGAAGAAGTTTTCCTACACACATATACACATAACAGCCTGCTTCATCATGTTCTAGAAGAAGTATCCTTACGCGCATACACACATAACAGTCTGCTTCATAGTGTTCTAGTAGAAGTATCCTTACACTAGTACACACACATCTGCTTTATCATGTTCTAAAAGTATCTCAACACACATACACACATAAAAGTCTGCTTCATCATGTTCTTGAAGTATTCCTACACGCATACACATAACAGTCTGCTTCATCATGTTCTAGAAGAAGTATCCCTTCACGCATACACACATAACAGTCTGCTTCATCATGTTCTAGAAGAAATATCCCTACAGCATACACACATAACAGTCTGCTTCATCATGTTCTAGAAGAAGTATCCCTTCACGCATACACACATAACAGTCTGCTTCATCATGTTCTAGAAGAAATATCCCTACAGCATACACACATAACAGTCTGCTTCATCATGTTCTAGAAGAAATATCCCTACACGCATACACACATAACAGCCTACTTCATCATGTTCTAGAAGAAATATTCCCACACGCATATACACATAACAGCCTGCTTCATCATGTTCTAGAAGAAGTATCCCTTCACGCATACACACATAAAAGTCTGCTTCATCATGTTCTAGAAGAAATATCCCTACAGCATACACACATAACAGTCTGCTTCATCATGTTCTAGAAGAAATATCCCTACACGCATACACACATAACAGCCTACTTCATCATGTTCTAGAAGAAATATTCCCACACGCATATACACATAACAGTCTGCTTCATCATGTTCTAGAAGAAGTATTCCTACACACATACACACATAACAGCCTACTTCATCATGTTCTAGAAGAAATATTCCCACACGCATATACACATAACAGCCTGCTTCATCATGTTCTAGAAGAAGTATCCCTACACGCATACACACATAACAGTCTGCGTCATCATGTTCTAGAAGAAATATCCCTACACGCATACACACATAATATCTGCTTCATCATGTTCTAGAAGAAGTATTCTCAGAAGCATTGACACATAACAGTCTGCTTCATCATGTTCTAGAAGACGTATCCCTACACACACAACGGTCTGCTGCATCATGTTCTAGACGCCATATCCCTACACACTTGCACACATAACAGTCTGCTTCATGTTGTTCTAGAAGAAATATCTCTACACATACAGACATAACAGTTTGCTTCATCATGTTCTAGAAGAAGTATCCCTTCACGCATACACACATAACAGTCTGCTTCATCATGTTCTAGAAGAAATATCCCTACAGCTTACACACATAAGTCTGCTTCATCATGTTCTAGAAGAAGTATCCCTACACACATTGACACGTAACAGTCTGCTTCATCATGTTCTAGAAGAAGTATCCCTACACGCATACACTCATAACAGCCTGCTTCATCATGTTCTAGAGGTATTCCTACAAGAATGCAGACATAACAGCCTGCTTCATCATGTTCTAGAGGTATCCCTACAAGAATGCAGACATAACAGCCTGCTTCATCATGTTCTAGAAGACATATCCCTACACACATAACAGTCTGCTTCATCATGGTCTTGAAGAAGTATTGCTACACACATAACAGCCTACTTCATCATGTTCTAGAAGAAATATTCCCACACGCATATACACATAACAGACTGCTTCATCATGTTCTAGAAGAAGTTTTCCTACACACATATACACATAACAGCCTGCTTCATCATGTTCTAGAAGAAGTATCCTTACGCGCATACACACATAACAGTCTGCTTCATAGTGTTCTAGTAGAAGTATCCTTACACTAGTACACACACATCTGCTTTATCATGTTCTAAAAGTATCTCAACACACATACACACCTAAAAGTCTGCTTCATCATGTTCTAGAAGTATTCCTACATGCATACACATAACAGTCTGCTTCATCATGTTCTAGAAGAAGTATCCCTTCACGCATACACACATAACAGTCTGCTTCATCATGTTCTAGAAGAAATATCTCTACAGCATACACACATAACAGTCTGCTTCATCATGTTCTAGAAGAAGTATCCCTTCACGCATACACACATAACAGTCTGCTTCTTCATGTTCTAGAAGAAATATCCCTATAGCATACACACATAACAGTCTGCTTCATCATGTTCTAGAAGAAATATCCCTACACGCATACACACATAACAGCCTACTTCATCATGTTCTAGAAGAAATATTCCCACACGCATATACACATAACAGCCTGCTTCATCATGTTCTAGAAGAAGTATCCCTTCACGCATACACACATAAAAGTCTGCTTCATCATGTTCTAGAAGAAATATCCCTACAGCATACACACATAACAGTCTGCTTCATCATGTTCTAGAAGAAATATCCCTACACGCATTCACACATAACAGCCTACTTCATCATGTTCTAGAAGAAATATTCCCACACGCATATACACATAACAGCCTGCTTCATCATGTTCTAGAAGAAGTATTCCTACACACATACACACATAACAGCCTACTTCATCATGTTCTAGAAGAAATATTCCCACACGCATATACACATAACAGCCTGCTTCATCATGTTCTAGAAGAAGTATCCCTACACGCATACACACATAACAGTCTGCGTCATCATGTTCTAGAAGAAATATCCCTACACGCATACACACATAATATCTGCTTCATCATGTTCTAGAAGAAGTATTCTCAGAAGCATTGACACATAACAGTCTGCTTCATCATGTTCTAGAAGACGTATCCCTACACACACAACGGTCTGCTGCATCATGTTCTAGACGCCATATCCCTACACACTTGCACACATAACAGTCTGCTTCATGTTGTTCTAGAAGAAATATCTCTACACATACAGACATAACAGTTTGCTTCATCATGTTCTAGAAGAAGTATCCCTTCACGCATACACACATAACAGTCTGCTTCATCATGTTCTAGAAGAAATATCCCTACAGCTTACACACATAAGTCTGCTTCATCATGTTCTAGAAGAAGTATCCCTACACACATTGACACGTAACAGTCTGCTTCATCATGTTCTAGAAGAAGTATCCCTACACGCATACACACATAACAGCCTGCTTCATCATGTTCTAGAGGTATTCCTACAAGAATGCAGACATAACAGCCTGCTTCATCATGTTCTAGAGGTATCCCTACAAGAATGCAGACATAACAGCCTGCTTCATCATGTTCTAGAAGACATATCCCTACACACATAACAGTCTGCTTCAACATGGTCTTGAAGAAGTATTGCTACACACATAACAGCCTACTTCATCATGTTCTAGAAGAAATATTCCCACACGCATATACACATAACAGACTGCTTCATCATGTTCTAGAAGACGTTTTCCTACACACATATACACATAACAGCCTGCTTCATCATGTTCTAGAAGAAGTATCCTTACGCGCATACACACATAACAGTCTGCTTCATAGTGTTCTAGTAGAAGTATCCTTACACTAGTACACACACATCTGCTTTATCATGTTCTAAAAGTATCTCAACACACATACACACCTAAAAGTCTGCTTCATCATGTTCTAGAAGTATTCCTACATGCATACACATAACAGTCTGCTTCATCATGTTCTAGAAGAAGTATCCCTTCACGCATACACACATAACAGTCTGCTTCATCATGTTCTAGAAGAAATATCCCTACAGCATACACACATAACAGTCTGCTTCATCATGTTCTAGAAGAAGTATCCCTTCACGCATACACACATAACAGTCTGCTTCTTCATGTTCTAGAAGAAATATCCCTACAGCATACACACATAACAGTCTGCTTCATCATGTTCTAGAAGAAATATCCCTACACGCATACACACATAACAGCCTACTTCATCATGTTCTAGAAGAAATATTCCCACACGCATATACACATAACAGCCTGCTTCATCATGTTCTAGAAGAAGTATTCCTACACACATACACACATAACAGCCTACTTCATCATGTTCTAGAAGAAATATTCCCACACGCATATACACATAACAGCCTGCTTCATCATGTTCTAGAAGAAGTATCCCTACACGCATACACACATAACAGTCTGCGTCATCATGTTCTAGAAGAAATATCCCTACACGCATACACACATAATATCTGCTTCATCATGTTCTAGAAGAAGTATTCTCAGAAGCATTGACACATAACAGTCTGCTTCATCATGTTCTAGAAGACGTATCCCTACACACACAACGGTCTGCTGCATCATGTTCTAGACGCCATATCCCTACACACATAACAGTCTGCTTCATGTTGTTCTAGAAGAAATATCTCTACACATACACACATAAGAGTATGCTTCATCAGTCTGCTTCATCATGTTCTAGAAGTATTCATACACACATAACAGCCTGCTTCATAATGTTCTAGAAGAAGTATCCTAACACGCATACACACATGGGCTGCTTCATCATGTTCTAGAAGAAGTATCCTTACACGCATACACTCATAGTCTGTTTCATCATGTTCTAGCAGAAGTATCCCTATACACACACACATAGACACACACACACACACGCACGCAGGCACACATGCATGCACACACACACACACACACACACACATAAGAGTCTGCTGCATCATATTCTAGCAAGTTGCACATTTTGTGAATGACAGATTTACTACCTGGATTAGATTTTTCACCTGAACATATTTTAGGCCCGAAATTAATAAAATAAAACTTTCTGTTACAGATGCTATTTAAAATGTCTCAGGTGCACTAATGCACAGTTTCATGAGCACAAGTAAGGATGATGAAGTAACGTTGTTTCAATATGTTAGATTTTGTTAGCAACATTATATATAGTTGCACAGATAATATAGAATGTCAGTACACATGGAAGATTGCACTCTGCATTAGCTGCAAGGAAGGACTTCTTTGGCGTTCCACACTGTGAGAAAACCTCCAGGAATAACAGCACTTTAGGCCCTACACCAGTGTTTAAATTAAGCCGGTTGTTGCCGGTGCAGGTCCTTGGCATTCATTTTTGTGGGCGGGCACTTATGTTTCTGCATCAGACATTTACCGAAAGCAAGAGAGGGAAAAACAAACAAAGCAGAAAGACCGCCACAGAAGGAGAAAGCAGAAATCTGTAGGAGTGAGATAAAGAGATAAAGAGCCAAGGGGTGTCTGGTAGGGAATTAAAGAGGCATGAGGTAGATTTAAGAGGACGTAGCCATGGTAGTAGGTGTGCTGACATTTACTTGCACTGGCTGCGGGCTTCTGTTCTGAGCATGTTCTTTGGGCACCGGCACTTATAATTTTACAAATTAAGTTAATTTTACAAATTAAGTACTGCCGGACACTTCCATAAGGCTGAAAAAGATACTTGATCTTGGAACGGCACCCGTTGGTGGAACCAAATTGCTACAAAACCCCCGAAAATTTCATTCTTTTATGTGCAAGGCCAGCGCTCCAGCAGCTACATTACTCTTTTGTATGGAACTTTGAAAATTCTTCCACTGTTCCTGCAGGAATGCATTCCACCCGTTCAAGCAGATCACCCAACTTCCTAATGCCCTTGCTTCTATATCCTTCCACTAGGCTTTCCTAGCCTATCAGCATGTACCATGAACAACATCATGCACAAAACAGGCAACTTGCAAACAGACTGGCTACAAAGTGGATGATTTTGAAAGGATGCTCTGCACCAGAGTGTATCTGGATTTATTTAACCGTGGCACGTAAATGGCCGTTATTTGGTGCCCAGTTGTTTCCAACAATGGTATATGTAGTGTATTGTACTACAAAATTTATATAGCTTTTATTTCACCGGGGTCAATTCTCCAATTTGCATCAGGATCAGTGTACTTAACTACTTCCGGGTTCCAGAGTAGGGTGCTATTTGCCAAAAAACGCTTCAACACCCCATCAGGAACAGCAAGCACTATATACATGCAAACCTTTTTCCCTCTGCTATCCTTCTCAATCCAAATAACTGACTAACATATCCACCACTCAAATTACTTTCATATTTCACTATACTAATTCACCACTAATTCTTTAGGGGTTCCGGAGTAGCGTGCTACTCACCGAAAAAGCGCTTCAACACCCCTTGAGGGGTAGCAAGCCCTATATAAATGCAAACCTTTTTCCCTCTTCTATGCCTCCACTATCCTTCTGAATCCAAATAACTGACTAACATATCCACCACTCAAATTACTTTCATATTTCACTATACTAATTCACCACTAATCCTTTATGAGTTCCGGAGGAGCGTGCTACTTGCCAAAAAAGCGCTTAGACGCCTCGTCAGGGGTGGTAAGCGCTATATAAATGTAATTATAATACAATACAGTACCAAAACAAAGGAGACAAGGGCAGAGCTCTTAAGCTGCCACATGCAAGGCATGAGTGTCTGACGCAGCCCTGCATTTGTCTTTGTATTCTGGTTCTTGGAGGTTTTTTTTTTCCACTTACAAGTGTAGAACATCTAGTGACAAAACAACTGGATTGGATGAGTAATTTACGCCTGAAATAGGAAAACCTAACAGCTCCGCATGGTGACTGATGTATGTCTTACAAAATGTCTATGATTACCTTATAACTGCATGTCAGCAGGGCACATCACTTTCATCCTGGGCTTTACCACACAAGTGCCTTCTGGGATTGTAGTCTTTGTGTAATTCCATTAGACCAATAAGTTTGTCACATATGAAAATTACGATTTGTTAAACGGAATCCCAAAGGTGAAAATTATGCATCCTTCTGACATGAAGTAATATTTTAGCTCTACTCAAAATCAATCAATCAGGATTTGTAAAGCGCAACTGTTTGAACTGTGAGGGTCTCGAGTCACTGTGGAATCATGCTGCTGGATCATGCTGCCTGCACCTAATGGTTGAACATCCAGGTCTCGAGGTCCTTCCTGCAACAACACGTCTGTTTCTATATACACCATGGAATCAAATGAATTCTTGTCGGTGATAAAAGCAAAGTGTTGGAATATTTCTTGTTAACATGCCAATTTCAGTCCTAGTTCCATCCTTGTTTATTTTACTGGAGAGAGGGAGAGGCATTCACCCCCTTCTACCTAGCATGTATTTTCTTTTATTTCCCTTTAATAGCTTGCTTTCCCATTATTTCACTCCAAGTGTGTGTACTGTTAATTAATCAATCATCTGTCTCTTGTTTCTGGAGTGCACTCAATCATAAGATGATGTATGCTTGCGCATGGTCTCATCCTAGCTGTGGTCTAATACATTTTCCATTAGTTTTTTTATAAAAAATATAAATGGGCCCATGTTCAGCACAATGAGTGAAGCCCATAAGCATTAATTGGAAGGCAAGTTTGTGGCTCAAGAGGGTATGCCTGTGGCTGAGCGGCGCAGCAGATGAACCGCACGGTCTGCCCTGGAGGTAGGCCGTGTACCGCGGCTGCGTCATGTAGACAGGGAGCTGTGGGGAGGGTGTGATGCTGATCTCCCAGCCATCCCTTGCTGTCACTACAGACCCATGAAGAAGCATAGAATTCTCTGAGGGGACCAATGAAAGGAAGCTGCCGCATTCGGTGTCGCTCCAGCACATTGCGTCTGGATGTGACTCTGTCCCCTAGTCATAGGCAACACATCCGCAGACGTTGGAGAATCTTGAGATGTGTATGAAATGTACATGCTATATGTCCATGCAGAGGCACGCGGTTCAGAGTATGAAGTGCTGGTTGGAGAGGAGAGGAAAATAAGCGAATAAAATGGCAGACAGTGGGAGGAGACAGGGTACAGGAGACATGTAAAATGATGCATCCCTCCCAAGCTGAATCTCACTGCAGGAGAACTCAACCATGAGCTTCTCAAATCACAAAAATGCCTCCATCATTATGTCTCTGTGGCTCCGACCTATAAGTAGTGTCTGTCTCCTATTTTCACTATACTAGGATGATTTTTACAATTTTCCATTAAGCTGAGATGGACAGCTCTGTATTGCTATATTTAGGCATTTCAATCACTGCATGTTTACTTGTAATACATTATGTTACCATACAACATTCATTTAAAGTCAGATCTATTGGCATTGCCAATGCTTGTTCAAAATGTACAGTTCCTAGATGAGAGTAGCCAATTTTGGTGCATTAAATTAAAATATATATATATGTGCAAAAGTGCATGAAAAAAGAAAGGTGTTGCCCAAGAGCAAACTGCAGTTAATCAAAAAACAATATTATTTATTTGTTTGATTTAAAAGGAGCGCGAGACGTGAGTGCTAAAAGAAAAATTATATAGTTTCCTGAATGCAAACAGTGGAAGGACACAGTCATCCAATCAGAATACGGGAGGGACAAATTAAGAATATGGATGTATGCCACTGAATAGGAAGTAAGAAGCAAGGAAATGTGACAGACACAATTCCATCGAGGGAAGAGCAAGGGACTGCCATAAAACCAGCTGTATGAATGTAATTTAATGAATCAGAGACAATAGGTCTTCAGCAATAACCAAAGCTGTCTGTAGGCAAGGCCTAATCAATTAGGAAGGTGGCTGTCCGATTTAGTTACTCTGCTGCTGTAATAGTCCCAAAACTAGGATTGCAAACACCGGTTTGGATGCACTTCACTGTATTTTCAAATAAACAAAATCGTCTAAGGAAATTGGCAGATTTTTATCATTGCTTTAAAAATGCCTTTGAGATTAAAATTTCTGCTTCAGTATCAGAGAAAATATGTTTGCTGTTGTGTTATTAATCAGTTGTCATGATTGCTGCAGTCTTGAAAAAGAGGGACAATCTACTCAACACGTCTCCTCTGGAAAGAGAACTAAACAAATGAATTGAGTTTCTTTTTACTGTAGACAAATGGAGAGTTGGGAGAGGGAGGGTCAAACATGTTTATAACAAGGACAAGTGTGACAGAAGTCTGAGAAAAAAAAAATGTCATAAGATCATATCAAATGGATGGAAAAGGAGAAGAGGTTGTCAAAGTAGGAAGTAAAATGTTCTCTTTCAGCAGTAGAGGAGTGAGTTCAGCTGGTTGAGAGGACTGAGTACAGATGATTGATCTCACAGGATAACTAATTGGAGGTGCCTATGTATTGAATAACCAAAAGCTAGTGCCCAAAATTCATAAATTTGGAAGCAAAATGTAATTTTATAAACATATGTAACTAAAGAAAGTGCACAAAAGGAAAAGAAACAAAAAATGTTTGATAACATAGTTGGAGACATATCACAGAAAATATGATTTAAAAAAACGCGTAATCTTATATACACTGTTTATTCATTTATTACTTTTAAGGTGCACGTTCACCAAGCGGATTCATGGCACTAGGTATGCAGAGGAGAGAGGGACAGCGAACGCCTACCTAGCATACACAATTAATAAAAAATATTTTTCAAAGATTTTCTAAAACCACTCCGATTCTCAGTTCTTCTTAGTTCTACGGGCAGGCTGGGCCAGACGTCTGCCCCAAGAAGTGAAATGCCTTGACGAGCCCTTATGATTGTCACTGTAGAGGCTCTGATCTCCCCAAGCCATATCAGATGTTATATATGAAACAGAGAGACTTACAGTTAATGTGCTTCCACAGCAAGGCAGTCAGAGATCTCTCATATCCTGACTCCTTCCTGAAGAGGGAGAAGATGGGGGCTCCTGAGAAGATGGGGCCTGCTGCTACCAGGGGCAGCGGGGGGGTGCTTTGCAATCACGGTAAAAAAAAGGGTGCAGGTGAAGCAAAGGAGCAGAGGGTGATCAATAAAATCTGAAACATGCATCCATCCTGTTCTGCCTCAGCTAGAGTAGTGCTTAGAAGTCTGTGTAAGACCACATCAAGCAACACTATATTTCTATAGCTACCATAAGTCTAAGGGGCATATTTACAAGATAATGACACAGCGCGGCGCTGCAAGCCATCTTGCTGCGCCGAGCTGTGTCATTCGGAAAGTGCAGAGATATCTCGTATTTACAACATTATGAGGCATTCCCTGTCCTATCCTCTGCACTGGTGCATAATAGGCTTCCGTTCACCAATGCAGGCACCCTTTCCCCATGGTGCCAGGGTGGCTGCGTTGCAGGGATGATTGTTTTTGTACAGGAAGGAACACCTTCTTGCACAAAAACAATCATTGATGGCATTTTCCTCCTATGTGTGCTGCACAATGCAGCACACAGAGAAAGAGGAAAAAGCAAGGAGAAATAAAGGTATTTCTCCTCCTTGCGCCACTTTCACGCCTCCCTGAGGCGTTAGACTCTGACGCATTCCTAGGTTTGCGAAACTTTGTAAATCTGGGACTGCGTCAGAATCCATGGGTGTTGCATTGGAACACCCACAGCAACACCCATGGAATGCCCCTTTCACGCAGAGTAATGCGTGAAAGGGGGCCATATCTACAAGGCCATGAAAAGCCACGCAGGGTGGCTTTGCTTTGGCCTTGTAAATATCGGCCAGCACACTGCACCACGAAGCGTCAAAAAAGTGATGCTCCAGTGGAGCAAGGGGCTTGTGGGAACAGGGCCAAAGAATAATATATGTATACCAGAACATGGGAATGTTGAGAGCTCCATCAAAGGCAATGCGGCTCACGGCTAATAATGGCTGGTACAGACCACCTGATCCAACATTCCAATGTTTTATTTGTTTTAATTTAGAACATTCGAACCCTAGTGACTAGAATGTTCTAATAGCCTTACAGCCCTTTTGCCTTAGTCTTTATCCATTGTTAATGCCCCTCTCCCTCGATGTAGGACCTGGCCTGTGACTTGGGCCTATAACTCAGATTATAACTCAGATTCAGGGCCTTTATCAACTGCTTTATGATCTATAATGATCTATTAGGAGACGAAAGGGGAGACCAGGACCTCTCACGTTGTTTATTATGCCTAAGGCTTGATGGCTATGCAGGCACATACTTTCTAAAGACCACCTACTTTCTGAAGCATATCAAAGGGCTACTTCAGGGTCATGAAAGCATGAACAGCATCTATTGAAAGCCATCTCTTACTTATCAGAGCATTATCACCAGTGTGTATCACATTAAACACAGAACATCTGATTTACTCCTTAAAGAATATTACTTTTTGCAATCTTGACCCCCTTTTGTTTTAATATGTTGAAAATGTGGGTTCTTTATAAAGGTTGTTTGCCATAGATATGTGGTGAGATGCATGGTGGTTCTTTTCACATTTCCATTTGTGGTAATAGGTACTTTTTATTGAGTAGCCCTCACATTGGCATCTACTTGAAGTCTCGAAAAACATAGCATCATAAAAAAACTTCGAGATCCCTGCATGTCTGAATGCATTCACATCTTGTTCCACACTTCCTATAGTGTATGACATAAAAGCGTATTTGACATGATGCGTCATCACAGATATTATCCTGCTGAGTTCCAAGAAAAATGAATAACACCAGTGCACAGCTTCCTAAAGCCACCTTTGTATTCTTTGGTTTTTACTCTATTGCATGATGGTAATTCCTGATTTTTTAGAGATGCAAGGATTATTCTTACCTATAGGCTCATGTTTTGCTCCAGACATTAACTGCTGTGCACTGACAGGTACATGAACATGAAGGTGGGGGTGGGGGTGCAAATCATATATTTCCATACATGTGCACTACACATTGCACAGAGGGTACATCAGGTATGACTGAAAAAGATATAATAATGCACGGATTCGGAAGATGTGACCTCACTGCCAATGCTAAACATTCTCCTACTTTGTTTTAGAACTCGTTAGCTGCTTTCCAAGTTCAAGGGAGGATACCTTGGATATCCAGCATTGATTGGTTGGAGCGATGCCACCTTAATAAATAAGTGATTTATATATTGGCTGGGTTCTGGGATCTGGAAATTATTCTTAGGACTTCTCCTTGGAACATCACCACGAGTCAGGGCAGTGAAGGGACCGTGCTCAACGGAACTGGTCATATGACTTGGAGAAGGCACCACAAATAACTTCCATGCTTGCTCAGTACCATGAGAGACACAGAGAAATTCAGAGATGGGCAGAGAATGAAGCAGAGCCAAATAGAGTTTATGAAATAGTGAAAGATACAGAGTAGTATTCTGTAAGAGAGAATGCATGAAATGTGCCAAATTACTCACTGACCGAAGGTGGGAGAGAGAGTGTGAGAGGGAAATGACAGAGGGAGGCATGAGAGAAAGAGGGATGAAGAGAGAGTTTGAGAGTGGACGAAAGGTAAAGCTCGGTCTGGCTATCTTAGTAGATAGGGGTTCGTGCCATTTGCACTGATGATACACCCCTATGTACTCCCCCTTTGCACAAAGCAATGCAAAGTGGTTAATCTGACCGCAGTGCGCCTTTCCAGCTACAACAGCTTTTGGGTGTCGGACAGTGATTAATTTGAGCCGGTGGTTTCCGGTGCTCAGCACCCGCACTCAATCATCAACAGGGGTGCTTTTCATGAGCACCAGTTAAGGACACATTCATTTATGGTAGGAACACAGAGATTGATTTGCCCAGAATCACAGGATGTTGGGCCGATGCGGAGTCTCAAACCTGGTTTCCCAGCTCTGACGTCCGCAGCTCTGGCCATTACGCCACATCCTCTTTCCGCTTTCATGGTTAGTAGTTGGTTCTGTTTTAGGCAGTGCTAACAGGAGAAATGGGCTGGTGCAAGCTGCCTCCTGACGAGAGCCCAGCACTTATTTTTTTTACAAATTAACCACTGGTGTCAGATAGTAAAATGCGGCTTAGAGCAAAGCCTTACTCCGAGCCTGAATGTCATGTGATATCTTTCTTGCAAGGTTTTCTACAGGCATATTCTAGGATTTGTTGATAGGGCTAAGGAAATCTGACACCAATTAATATCATAGTATTTAAGAGAAGGTATGTTGTATACTATATTTATCAGGTGCCATCACAAAGAGGGGAGGAGCAGTACTTAATTTGTAATAAAATATGTGCCAGTTTTGTTCAGAAGCCGGCAGCTGGCACTATCACAGATCCGGGGGACGAATTCAAAGGCTGCGTAGTCTTGATTCCTCCTCATGCTTATTTCATATACCATCAGACACTCCCTTACTGTTTATATCACACTTGCAGGTCATTCCTCATCCGACCTGCGACCACCTGCCCAAATTAAGCACTGGGGAGGAGGATTAGGAGAAGACATTGTTTGTAATGTACTCACCCATTGGTTTAGGGTAATCAGTTAACACTGCATACATTCTTCATCATATGCCACTGACAGGTCAGATTTTGCAGCTTCTGCGAGAGCAGCTCCTCGCTTTGGTTCTATCCTCTTTCTTTAATGTACTATCATTTGCAGCAAGAGAAAGAATTTGTTGCATTACAATTTTTTGCAGTAATGATGCCTTGCTAAAATAAGGATATGTCTGTCAAAAAAGCCATTACAGATGCACACCTGCCAACTTACAAATTAATGTCGCAGTAAGAGGAGGGGGCGAGGCCTCGTGCCAAGATCTACTTAGGAGATACTCTGCCCATCACAAAGCCCCCCACCTCTCCCAGAAAAATAAAAACAAAGGGTAATTGAGGCTGTCGCTGATGTCTTGGGGTGCTTTCACATGTCTTAATGGACATTGGTGGCTTATAGCCTCCAAAAACGAGCTGAAAATCCACTATTTACAGTGGTTTTCAGCTAGTTTTTCCTGCCACCATGTGATTTCAGCTCCTCACCAGGTGACCATGTGAAGGGAACTGAAATTGTGTGACTCACGGTGGCACCATGTGGGTTCATAGGTATGCAGATGTTCACTAGTCTCATTGTGCTCTTGTTTCAAAGTCATCCTGTGACCTGGGCACCCCGCAATTTTTTCGCTGACTGGTACGAGTGGTAACTGACTCTGACTGACCCTGGGCTCTGTCTAACTAGGCCTAGGGCCAGTCCTATGCTGAAAGAGACACTTAGAATACAGTGAAAACACCAACATACACCAGGGTACACAATGGGTTAGGGTACCACTATGATTGGACAACCTCCTGTATAAGGCCCTAGTACATAATAGGGCAGGGGGATTGAAACTACCTTCAAGTCCCTAGTCGATAATAGGGCATGGCAGTTTAGAGGCCAGCAGCCCTTTCTGCACTTGCATGTGTGCACTGCTAAAGCCTGAGGTCAGTTTAAAAGCAGCCCTGTGTTGCAGGACTGCTTTTAAAATGCTAATTGTGCCCAAACTCGACTTTGGTGTTTGGGGCACTTACAAGTTGATACACTATAATGTCTGAGCATATTAGGTACCCCCAGGGTCTCTCCTATGTGTCCCAGGGGTGGGGTCAGGAATTTATAAGGAGGACCCTTATAAAATGAGTTTTATATGCCCTGGGTTTAGTGAAATTGTACCTTTTAGTACTCACATTGTTTTAAAGTGCTTTCCCTGGTGATGGAAAAATGCCCCAATTCATTTTTCACATTGCAAATCCCCTGCCACATAGGTTAACATGGCAGGAAGTTATTAACTAATAATTCCCGCTAGGAGAATCATAAAAATACCATACAAGGATTTCCTAGAATGATATTGATGAATTGAACAATAAAGTATTGTTGAATTTCTCCTAAAGTGTACAGACAAGAAGTTATAAGACTTTCTTGTCTGTAAGCCAAAATTCAGCATTCCAGTGGTCTGTTCTGATTGGTCAGAGTTAAGTGGATTAGCCAGGCTCCTTTGATAAGGTGATAAATAGCCCTTGGGGTTAGCGAGCTCTTCTGGGAGGGCTGGGTTCTGCTACATAGGAATGCCAGAGCAGGGGGAGGGGTCATAAACAATATTCTTCAATGGAAGGAGGAGACAGGCAGAAGAAGTCAGATTCATTTACACCTCTCCTCTTTGAACCCAGCCAGATGGTAGGATTAAGGAAGGAACGAGAAGATGCAAGGGAGAGAGACTATGGAGATTAACCATCCCGGGGGTGTGTTTAGTGAGCTCTTCTCTCCCTGCTGAAAAATCAGCCATGATGAATTTTGGAGAAATGGTGCTCTCTGTGAGTAATTAGTGCCACACTTTGGAGGATATGGTCATTCCCTGGGGTGTTGCCCTGCACCTCATTGGACAGAAGTGCCCTCCTGCTTGACCCAGAGAACTTGGAGTAAGTATCTGAGAGGGGCAGAGGATTTCAGATCTGCTGCTTGAAACTTAAGAAAGAAGAAGGGTCCATGCTGAGAAGTTTGGTTTGCACCAACCAGGCCCTGCACTGTGAAGACTGCGCCTGCTGCACAATCCAGAACTATAGCCCTGTGGACTACCTTGCTTTAGACGGACTAAAGAGTGGACTCCCTGCAAGCTACAGGTTAACAGAGCTCACCTGGAACATCACCACCAAGAATCCTCAGCCGTGAGTACTACAAGTGGATGAGTAAGGGTTCTGTCCAAGTGGATTGCGGGAATTGAAGTCTCAAACTTTCAAGGACCATCTTAGAGCTTCCAGAGCCTTGGAGTAACTGTTGGACACTTTGGAACCCCTAAAGGAACTTCAGGAAGAAGTTCCAAACGTTTGGAGAGGTTTGGAGTAATTTTGGAAAAAAGCTCCATAAGTGGAGCGACTCGACATGGCCAGCCAAGCTGGCGACCTTCATCCGCGAGCCGGCCTGCCGTCCAGGTTTGTCCTGCTGAAAAGCTCTGTATGTCTGACTTCCAGAGTTTGACAGGGAGTGAGTGGAAACCCAAGCCAGCAAACCCTCAAGGAAGCCGGCTTGGTGAAGAGCAACCAGGGACCCCTGAAGAAAAAGCTCTGTTAAAGTTTCTAAGTCCGAACATAGAAAAGGTGACCGGGACCAACAGCGAGAGCCAAGCTGCCCACCTTGAACCGCGAGCCGGATTGGATCCTGGTTTGTCCCGCTGGAAAGCTCCGGAGGTCTGACTTTCATAAATTGGACCAGGAGCTCGCTGCAAGGCAAGCCAGCGAACCCCCACCGAATCCAGACTGGCTGAGAGCTTCGAGGGACCCCGGGAAGAAAAGCTCCAGAAAAGTTTCTAAGTCAGAAGCTAAAACCTTTGACCGAGACCTATCGCAAGGTGTAGCCGCGCACGGCTCCATCGCGGTCGGCCTGAAACTTTGACCCGTGACCAGATGTCCAAATAGGTGTTCTAGGTTTCCATGTACTATATATAGGAATTAGCACAGACAAAGCGATTTCCATAGATTATTCCCTAAAAGTCCATAACCTGGAGTATGTCCTCCCTAAAGCTAGCGGTGAGTTAAAATTGGGCAGAAATCTGCCCTACTCAGAATGGAGGATGGAGGACATTAGTGCCTCGACCCTCAAGCATCCAAAGCCAATAATTGTCCTTCTTTTGGCTTGCATTAAAAAAGTATCAAATGTATTTTTTTTACCTCTGTGGCAGAATGGGAGTCATTTATAATGTTATTTTGAAATTAGGAAAACCTACATTTGTTTATATGTTGAATGCAAAATCACAAAAAAATGCAGTTTAAATTAGGATGGTATTATCCCGATAGGTCCCTCATGGACAAAGACAGGGCTCAATGTAGTCATGCTGGACTATAATCTGGGTGATATGAAAACGTGTTTCACAGCTAACACTGTTTTTGCTCTCAATGCATATACATACTGCACTGAGTCGGGCATACATCTAGAGGAGGTTGAAGAAATTCACCTCTGTTCTGTATCACCTCTAGTCTAGAAGGATCTCCCTCTCTTCTGCACCTCGCTTCGCCCTGCCTTTGTCCCTCCTTAACTCTCGCCAGGATGTCCAGGTTCAAGGCAGTGCCAGATCAAACCCTGTGGCGGCCCCTAGGCAGTCGAAATTTCAGGGCCCCCTTGCAAATTATCTCCAAATATATTTTAAATTTTTCCAACCAACAATTTTAATAAACCAATCTTATTACACAAAACTAAACATTAACAATAATTGTTATTAAACAAAAATGTAATTTTTCTAATTTTAATAAACCAACAAAACTTTACATATTCACTTTCCTCAATTTGTTTGTTGTGAAATCTTTCAAGATATCTTGGAAGTCTACCTTTTGCAAAACGTCATATTCAGTGGCCAAGTTTTAGTTCCTTTGAGTTTCTTTTTTTTTATCTTTCGGAAACAATTTAAGAAAGCTTGATTGTAATTTTCTTTCAAGATCAAATCATTATCATTTTGATCCGTTGTCGTGGGGCCCCTAAAATTAGTGAGGCCCATAGGCCGGTGCCTACTTGGTAATCCGGAACTGGTTCAAGGTGTCTTCTTGTGTCATCTGCCCTGCTAGGAACTGTTAGGGCCAAATAGGGCCTGCGAGCTAGAACCCTGCCCTATTCACTCCCCGACTTCACTCTTCCTTTAACAATGACCCAATCTATCACTCTTCTGTTATGTAACCTATATGCATTCCTTCCAAGGATTCACTAATCAACACCGCTTGTCTTGGTTCCTTGATACCACGGTAATCGATGGGCCATGGTATTACCACTTGTAGGCAGTAGCGGTCAGTGGTGGGAGTGCCGCCGGGCGCTGACGTGGGGCGGGGGGTAGTAATCTACGGATTACGGCCGATTACAGGTAAGTACACATATAAATAAATAAAACAAATTTTGTTGGGCGCGCTGCATCGCATTTGGCAATGCAGCTTGGGTTGGGGAGATGTCAGTGCACATGTCGGTTTGGCCACCCTGAGACAGCCGGCCCAACCAACATGCGCACTGACAGCAGTGCCCTGTGCCTACCACTTGTGCTGCTGATGGCCCGCCCTAAAGACTTGGCTAATGGCTCCTACAGGTAAAACAAAATGACAATAAAGCAGTTTTAATAATTGCTTTATAATCATTTTATTTTACGCTTTGATCTGCTGCTTCCAGCAATTGGACGACGCGCCTCCCATAATGGAGGAGCCGCCCCTGCTTGACATACTTTGAGATGTTAAAACTGTTGTCAAGTCGACATTTTGTTTTATTTACTAAAAACAAAATATTTTTTAATCTACTTTGCATGTTCCTAGCTCATATTTACAGATTCTTCTTACGGACTGATTCTCACTTTAGAGGCAAATGAGCTCATAAAAGCATGCTGCTTTTATAGGAAGAGTGATTTTATATGTCATCAGCCCCCATCTCTTTCTCAAGAGATGAAAGAACCTTTGTGAGAGCTCATTAATCAGGAAGACATCCTGATACTTAGGCTGTCAAAAATCCTTTTATGGCCAATTGAGAAGAGGTGAGTCACATTGAACTGTTACTTGATTTCCTCTGGCATTAGGTAACTTTGATTGACTCTATACTGTTGATTTTATAGATTGTACAATGCACAGTCAGTGTCACTTTTTTCTGCAGGATGAGCTCTCAGTGTACAATTCTTTTTCATCTGTTTTTAAACAACTTTATTTCTTTTTTGGTTGCTTGCATGAATAAATGTTATTGCAAAAGGTTGCAAAATGTTTTAAGTGTTAACACTCATGTCGTTTAGCTAGAATCATTTATGAAAACTCATGAAAATACCTGCACACTTTGACTTGAACAGATACAAAGTGAACATGCTCACTATTCACCAGTGCCCAAGTAAATATCTTATCTTGACAGAAAAGCTGTCACTGTTTCTATTATTTGCCCATCCTCCTTCGGAGTCAGTGGCTTTCATCTTATCTTGTTCTGGTGTATACTGAAAAAGTGGTTCTTCAAGAAGGCTATTCATTTGAGGTAGTGCGCATTCGATTTCTCCTCGTGCCCCAGGCATTCACTTTCCTTTCACTTATGTCTACTTTATATCATGGGGATGTTTTATGGAATACTTTTGTTGCATAGTTTCCTCTGATCTCTGGCTCACCACCTACATATGGGGCCTAAGCTCAAGTGCTTAATTTGTAAAATAATAAGTGCCTGGGCCCTCATCAGGAGACCGCTGCAGCCTGAACCACCCATTGCACCTGTCAGCGCCGCCAATGACAGTACCAACACAACTACTATCCATTACACTCCTACAAGTGTGAGAATTCAGAATTTTCCAGGCCCCTAAAGTTGTAAGAATGGCTTGGGTGGCAGCTATTAGTCTTTTTCAGTGTATATTGAATTATTAAACAACTTTTGTTGTGCTTGTCTCTAAATTAGACAGACATCGCCACCATGTGGTAAACTGTCATAAGTGCTGGTGTTGACAGATAAGTACCGGTGCTGTGCACCGGAACCCACCGGATCAAATTAAGCTCTGTTCATCTCCAAAACAAATGCAAGAGTAGAGGCGGAGAGTTAGATCTGTGCTTGAATGTACTATTACATTTTTGGAAATCATCAAAAATCCCAGTATTACACCTGGAATGCTCAGGAGCTCAGCCAGGTGCAGCTTTTCACGTTAACGTCTGGGACAATTCTTGCAGGCTACTATTCCCGCTGTGTGGTAATCTACAAATCATAGATTTGCTCACAGGGTGAATGAAGGCCCCTTTGCCAATGCATGTTTTTTTTCTCCAAGGGGGAATTTTTTTTCCCAAGGAATAATCTCTTCTCCTACACTCAGTAAATCAGACGGTGATCCATTCCCTTGTCCATTCTAATGGAGGTGGGGGCGGGGGGGTTACTCCAGTGTGGCCCTATCTGAACTAACCGCATATAGTCATTAACCTGCTTTTATATATCAACCTTTACATTAGTTATAGTAGAATTATTATTATTTAGAGTATTGGTAAAAACTTACCATTATTGTACTGCTTGAAATCAGATCAGTAAAGAATGCTTTTTCCAGTGGGTTCTGGGGGCATTGCATGGCTAGATGCCATGTCCTGTGCCCAGAGACAACTATGCATAGTCAGAATCTATATACAGTACTGTTGAATGACTGTCCACTCTTGTGGGTGTTGTTGCAATAACTGGAAAATATCACAATACTTGACAGAGCCCAGTAGCCAGTTCTGTGTGTGCAGCTATTTGAACCATCCTGGGCCAATGAAAGAGACGTGGGAAAAGGTTGAAAACTTACTTCTTTCAAATATAATTCCAACAGACCAATGAGCTTGTAGATCTCTGTAAGTCCTGTTCTGCCTCTACCATTACTCGTGTGGAAAACCGCATGAGTAAGCATGGTTGGTTAGTGCATCAGCCCATTACATTTGTGCCCAGGAGGAAACATATGTGTTTCCTAAAACACAAAAGATGGTGACTAGAATGCTTTCTAGTGTCTAAATCAATGACAATCCAATGGGCCACTTTCGGGTTCATCATTTTTTGTCCTTTATCCACTCCAGGCACGGATAAGCCACATGACAGTAGGAATTGGTTCTACTCCACTAGGGATAATCCTGAATGAACTTCCAATCCAGGTCTGCTCTAGGCAGCAGCACAAGCAACCTGAGGAAATTGGAATACTTTACAATGAATTTACAACACATTAATATAGAAATGTGCCTTAACGTTAACATAAAAATGTGCAATAGAATAGACGCTAGGAAAATGTGCCTTTATTAAATGTGCAAAAGTGAAAATGCTGCTTATTTCTGCAGAAATCTCCAATTTCTATCATTCTTGCACAGCTAGGCCTCACTATTCTTTTATTCTTCTCTATCCCTTTAAGAGAATAAAAGCTTTTTGCAAAAGATGATCTAATGTTATAACTCTGGCTACAGAACCCGACTTCTTTGTGAAATGTGCTGTTTCCTGAAACTTTTCTTTTTCTTTTTCTTCATACCATATGATTTCACTGTATTTAGATTGTTTCCTCTGCCACATATTCATAATGAACAAGTGTATTAATGAAAGAAAATGCTTGCAGTAGCTTACATTTTGGGATCCATCCAGGACATACCAGATTGAAATGTTTCTTTTCATAGAACAGCTCACTGTTACAAAATGGGACACTAAGCAGCTAATAGAGTAGGCTTGAAAAAGGTTCTCATGAGAACCTTCGTAGATGTATCTTTTGTAATAAGCTGTAGCCACATCTGAGTGTCTTCATGACGACATGGACATTTACCGTGGGAATCGATGACGAAGACGACAGACCATCAGAAGATCTTCCTCCATTGGAGGTTGATGACATATTCGCCTGTTTTGCAATATGTGTAGTGACTTTTCTATATAGTACATGTTCCTAGCTAGAGAGTCTAGGCATTCTATGCACTCCAACTCTGCCATGCCCCTCCGCACTTTATGGTGCTAGCTCTAATAAGCCTAAGTTATTGCTAACAGTGGTTTTCTTTGATTACCCTTGCTCTGAGGATGCTTTCTAATCCTATGTCAATCATCGCTACGGCTGTGATTCTTTCCTTCTACCTGTCTTAACGGTTGCTACAGCAGCTGTTTGGAGAATCGGCTGAGTCTCCGGAACTACCCTTTATGGGGAGTTCTGCCTTTTTAGTTATCTGACTTTGTTAGAGGATTTGCTTGCTCTTTTCGAAAGGGAACTCTTTATGGGTCCTCATTAGGATATGATTGGTCCTTTAGTTTAGAATAGGGACTAAAATTCTGAATGGAACATGCTGTTATTTTCTATGCTTGTTCTAAGCAACCTTATTTTTGATAATTTCTGTAATTGGATCTATTTTGACTAATCTCAACAAAAGAACAAAAATACCGACTAATCTATTTAAGAGATAATAAACTTGAAACTTCACCACACCTTGCTTTATTGGCTGAACATCAAATGCAAATAATGATGTCTAGTTTGTGTGATGCTCCATTCTAATACGGTGGCAAAGATTCATCGACTTAGGAAGGCATGGCAATTCCAGGTTCTCTAAGTACTTTTTAAGGTGACGCTACTTACAAAACGTTTTATACAATTTCCGCGCTCGCAAATCCCACACCAGTTTGAGTCTTGTTGGCCCTCATCAGTGCATCCTTAGTGCTGCGTTTTGTTTGGCAACAGACATTTAACCACCAGCAGCATAAACAAACACCACCTTAGATGCAGGAAGCAAAATATCACAGCAGGTAGTGGGTAAACAAGAGTAAGCATGGCCCACAGCCCCCAAAATAACAGAAGAACGGTCAGTGGGGGCACTCACATAACAAAAAAAAGGCAGAGCGCAGAAACCAAAAAAGAACATCTGGGTCATAGTTGGCCCAAAGATAAAATCGTACGCCACTCGCCCACAACAACACTGCAATAAAACAGCAAGGTACAGAGGGAAAGTAGCAAAGAAAATTGCAATTTCACCATAGAACAAACACCTGCAGTCAGAGTGCATTAGCGGATGTCCCGCGGAGAAATATCCGCGAATCACCAGAGAGGTGCAGCGTGAAGTACGTATTCCTGTGTACAGAGCCCTTCACTTAAATTAGCAAAAAAAAATATGGTTGCACCCTCCCCTTCCTCACCATGAATATACATTTACTTCTCAAAGCATGCATAATATGAATGCCCATAAACCTACAAGTCTGTGCCGCCGACCTAACTGTAAAGCTGACTGTGGGAACAATGCCAGGATTGCAGTTTTTCCTCGGTCAGCAGCAATATGTATCGGGCCGCAGCACAAAGTAGGCTGGGCAACATCTACACATATTTTGGTGCAAAAGAAGTAATCAAGAGCTGCAGAGATTTACACCTGAAGTTGGAATTTAGTAGAGTATCTGCCGTAGCTGTTTTTTTCACAGAATCAGGTTGAGAATTGGGACGGGAAAGGGAGAGTACGGGAGGACATGCAAAATGAATGGAACATTCACAAACTACATGTTTGCAAGTACAAACAAACATTTTACACAAATGTTTTCCATTGTTGACATATGTAAAGCAAAAGACAAAAAGATTTTTTTTTACAAATCACAGGGGGTAGTAATGGTTTGGTTATTTACACTTCTTAGGAAACAGTAGTATACTGTGGGTATAATTTCTTAGAACAATAGTAACCATATAGGATAAGTGGAGCTACTGGGTTTGAAGAGCACCCTACTTCCCAAGGTGTTATTTACAAGTTGGGTCTTAGGGCTCCAGCTGTGCAAGATATTAGAAAAATGACAAACTCCAGCACTCATACAATGACATAACAATGTAAGATTCAAACCGTCAGGATATTGTATTGATGAAGAAACAATTTATTAACTCATTATACAGTTTACTGTTCTTCTGTACAATCCACTTGTATAAAGATTCTTGCTTCGAAATACAGCTGACATGTTTTGTCACTTCGTGACTTTATCAAGGCTGTAAAATTTATGACAAGCAACATGAAAGTAAGGTCAAACATATAATATAAAAGGTAAGATATTAGAAATGTGAGAAGAGAAAGGGAAAATGTGTGGGCTGTAGTAAAAGACATAAATCTCAGAGACAAGCAAAGTCTTGTAAAAAGTAAGTGTCAATCGAAAATGGAAGTAATTTGCCAGACAAAGAAGGAAAAAGGAAGAGCACCCGTGATGTGAAAAAAAAATAGAACGTGGGATGGTCCTTGACCATATAGATAGTGATATGGGCTCCAAACTGTTCTATCCCAGGAGATAATGGAGTATTGAGAGAGAAGTATGGTGATTACTCCAACTAACCTTAAAAGCGGTCCAAGAACATGTACATACCAGCCCTAAAGTGTATCTGGTAGTACGTAGAATGTGGACAAGGGAACAACCTCCCAATCGAATGCTGGTAAAATCTATCACAACTATAGTAAAAAGAGAAGAATGACCAATTTATAAATTAGGTGTCTCAAGTGTTGATGCAGATCCCTATATTACTCTACGACGTAATGAATGGGACCAACCTTTGGATCGATAGATAATGTCCAATAGTCAAATTCTTCCAAGAATTGTGTCAAGAAAAACTCTGCTAAGGACCCATTGATACTGAAAAGCCCACAGGTAGGGTATCATCAAGTGTTCACCGGCTAATAAAAGAAAATAGTCCTAGTTAAAAGAATTCAACCAAATGTATATATAAGTAAGGCTATATCATCTGAAAATTGTAGAGGTCCACCAAAGTATGCCACTAACATATTTAAAAAGTCAATATAAAGTAATTTTCTGCTTCATACCATAGTCAAAAGTAATACGAAAACCCTGGTAATGCGTCTCGCTTGTGTATTTAGTAAGAGAAACAGATCTGTTACATATATTATTGCCCAGAAGGCATCAAAGCCTACACCAAATATTATGTGAAGCCTCTTACTCCTGACAGAAGACCACCAAGGAAGCCTTCAATGGGTGTATCTGTGTAATGTATGCCTAATACCATTTGCATTCTAGTGTTTGTGTAATTTAGAGCTTCACTGATCATGTGAATATAGTCGACGGGCAAGAGCCTGCGATAATGAGTACAGGCTGAGTGGAATTTGTGTGAGAAAGTGTCAGGTTGAATTGTTGGGAAGAAATTGAATAGCTGCACTGGCAGGTTCGCAGACAATCCCTCCAGACACCAAAGATCCATAGTAATATTGCATTAACATGTTCATCGGGTAATCTTTGTGCATTTTATACATGTATTGCCACAGAGCCAGGGGAAATTTCCGAGAGAGAGCCCTTTATGGGCAATGGGTTAATGATGGTCCAGTATGACTCTATCTTTAATCCGTCCTATTGTGACATGTAAGTGTTCTGGTCATTCTAGCTCTTGTGCTGTAAGCATGTTGTATACATAAAGGAAATGTGTGGCCAGTATTTTCTGATGAACAACTATGTAGTATAAGCTAAAGGGAATTTTCCTTGACTGTTCCCTAAGGTGAACTCAAGGTGAACTGAAAGACAATTTGTAGCCACTTTTACTAAAGCAAGCATTTTTGGTAAGCTGGTGGTTTATGTATCATTGGGCATGGAATGGCACATTAAAGTTATTTCTTCTAGATATGTATTTACTTGTCACATACAACAATGAGCTCACTTCTCTGGCCCTGGTGAGAAAGCGAAACTGACGCCCTCCTATGTTTACAGACACAACACCATTATCTTTGTTTTAACTAGCAATATATTTTCCCTAGTTGAGAGGTTCCTTACTGGTTATTAATTTTAGTTTTTGTATTTAGAATATAGTAATTTGACTCTGAAACATTTTTCTTCAAACTTTGCAAGTCTTTTCTTTACTTAATTTTTTTTACTGCCTCTGTGTGTTTTGGGTCCAGTGAAGATTGGATGACAGCTTCAAAACGAGAAAATACCATTTGTTTGCATCCATTTCAGTGCCATCAGTTGCGTAGCAACGGGGGGCGGACCGTCTGGGGCGGTACGAGTTTTGGGGGCGGGCGATCCCCCCCCGCTCTGACCCGCAGCCATCGCGGGGCACCATAGCAGTGATCGACAGCACCCCCTCCCCCCCTGCTTTTACCTGCGGACCGCAGGGTGGCAAAAGCAGGGACCTCCACAGGCAGCCACAGGTCTTGCTACAACACTGATTGTCATGCCATTGCTTCGTGGGCATTTCTTGTGTACAATCTAATCGATTGTTATTTCAGTCTAAATCATACCATTAAAATACATCAGCAATCTGTGGATTTTTTTAAACTAGGCTCGGGGTTTAAGATATGTGGATGAGGGTTTAAAATAAGGGCTTAAGAGCAAAAAGTTAAGGGCAAGGGTTAAGGTATAGAGGTAAAGGTATGTAAATGGGGTTTGGGAGTATGGTATTTAAGGTAATAGCGAGGGGTTAGGGCACGGTACGGGTTAAAGCTACTGGGGTAAGCACTTAAAGTTAAGAGTAAGGATGAGGCGAAGTGATAAGGGGTAATGGGTAAGAGGATAAGGGATTACAGGATAAGGGTAAAGGGTGAAAGATAAGCGGTTAAGTGATAAGAGTAGGGGATTAACGGTAAGTATAAAATTAAGAGTTTAAGGTAAGGTACAAGTGTAAGAGGATAAAGGGAAAAGGTTAGGGAGTTTAAGATAAAGAGTTATGGGTAAAATGTACAGGATAAGCGCTAGGTACAGATTAGCATAATTGGTAAGAGTAAGAGATTGCACAATCATCCACCCTTTTTGAGACAGATTATTGTGAGGCCTCTTATATTCTACTACATTTCTTACAGGTGTAGAGGACTGTACCAAGCCTCCTCCATGGGCTTGCAGAGACTGCCTAGCCCACATTTACAAAGACGACAATAAATCTGGGATCCCCTGCAAAAAAGGACACAGTAGTGTAACCACCACCAGACCTGCACACATTAATAATTTATCTTTGAGAATTGTTTCTTAGGCGTTAGTGAACGGCCAGCATTGGGCTTCAGACATATGTCTCAATTGGAACAGCAAAAGTGCTGTCATGAGAGGTTGGAGAAGAAACTGGAATCCTACAGAATGGGCCAGTGGACAGAAACAGGGAAAGATATTGCGTAGAAGCGGATAGGGAAACACTCCTTAAAGCGTCAGGTTCTAGGCTTTCTTCTGAACAGTAGGAGAGGCATGGCTAGTCTAATGTGCGTGGGATGCTGTTCCACAGCCCCGATCAGATAATGAGAGGATATACTGCCGGGTTGTTTATTTCCTGCAGTGTTTAATAGAGTCAAACAATGATGTGGCTGGATAAGGATTAACGGTAAATGGTTTGGGGTAAGGGGTTAAGGGTAAGGAGTTATGGGTAGGGTGACATGGGTAATGGGACAAGCTGTATGGGGACAAGGAAATGGTAAACGAGAAAAAAGCTGCAAGGAGATGGTAGACAAACAAAAAAGAAGTGTGGAAATGGTAAATGTCCCTCAAAACTTAATGTGGACTGTCTCATAATAGTATTATGTCACATTTCATCATATCATGAGTAGTTAGATTATTTGAATTAGACGAATTTTCATAAAATAGAGAAGATGCAATTAGGAGTAACAATTGTAAATAATTTACCACGACACCCCTGGGCACTATGTAATTATAGTTCTCAGCGACCAGAAACGATAAACTCTATTGATTTGCATTTAGACACAAGAGAAAACTAAATGGCCAACTTGGCAAGCACTCAAGAAAGTAAATGATCAGCTTCCAGCATGGAAGTAAATGTTGACATTGAAAATGATTAGTGCTGTTATGGAATAGGATGTGTAAAACATGCAAACCACTGACAATTACGCTAATTTGTATTGACACTGAATAATTGAGATGTGGGCCTTGCGGCACTGCCCTGTGCCAAAATGTTGTAAATGAGGGCCTTAGTCTGTCCATCTTGACTTTCTCCAATGACATACAGCCACCGATCTGATTTAATATATAATTTGCTAGCACTTTGGTATCTTTCAGTTGTTAAGCCCAACTTAACCTTCAACTTGTGAATATACCAGAAAATGTAATTCTCTTGAATTTTAACTATAATGCAACTGTTATATATGTTATGGGGTCATTTCTTTAATGGATTGGTTTGACGAGTTCCTGCTGCAGTGTGGTCAAGGCATGCAGGGCCCTTCAGAAAAGAGGGAGGTACATCTATTTTCTGATTTCTGCCCTGGAAATGTCACTGTTTTGATCAGTATCCCCATAAGAGCAAGTGATTTTCCCTCTTTAAAGTGCAGGGTAATAGTGCACTTCTCCACAGTGTCTTAGTTTGCGACTGAATTATAGCATTAATCCCACATGAAGGCCCACAGCATGTTTGCATATGGTGCTAAAACATTCTTGATTGTCTCTTTTGATAGCGCGTGTAGAATCATTGAAAAGTATTTATCATTGATTACCAAAAATAAGGACCCAAAGGATAGCCCTTTTTGTGTTTTGATATATTTGGCAGTCAACTTAAATGGATGTTTGTGTATAAAAAAAAGTGTGCACGCACTGAAGGTAAATGATACATGTACCACACTTGTAGAACTATTAATGGTGCAGAATGTTTAAACAATGCTTAAAATTATTTGAATTATCCCTCCTAAATACAGATACAATTGCCCATTTTAATATTTTTAATTTTCTCAGGTGGGCACCCCTTCGTCCAATGGTTTTCAGCCTTCTTCACTACACCAGAAGTTTTTTAGAAGGGATATGAACAGACATTTTTACCCCGAATAAGTTGAGCAGGGCGATTCAGTGACGCTGGCAGAATAGTCAGCCTTTTCTGCTTTATTTCAGGGTTAGAGGGGTGAAAGTCTTCCTAATGTGTTCTAAAAATGTCGCTTCCAGCTTGAGCAGCCCTGGCAGTAATTTTGCTAAATGGATCTTTTTGCAATAAAAAACTGCAGCGCGGATTATCCAGCTCAGTGCTGTTTAAAAAAAAACAAGATATGTTAAAATTGGATGCCTGGCCTGGTGCCTTTATAATCTGCATTGACTCTCCTGCTGTGACTCAAAGGGAAACAAACGGAGGCGGCGCCATTAATCCACAGCATTAGAAATTCATCTCACAATGCGGCGTGCAGAACGAGGCCTCGCGCGCTCAATGGCATCTGACCAGATTGGAAACAGGAGCTCGCGCTCTGTCCCCTGCAGGGGCTGTGAGGAAAAGAGGAAGGAGATGTGAGGAAAAGGGGAAGGAAAACAGAGGGAAAAAATGTAAAGAGGCAGAAGGAAAGAATCATGGAAATGGAAGAGAAGGGAGTGAGTTGGAAGGGAAGGAAAAAGAGAGGGGAGATAGAAAGGGAGAGGAGGGGGAGAAGAGGGGGAGGTAAAAAAAAATAAGGACGTAGAAGAATGAAAGAGAGAATGGACAAAGGATGGAAGGAAAGGAGAGGAAACGCCATGAAGTAAAACTGCACGGTGGGAGGAGGAAAGGTAAACAAAAGGAAACAAGTGAGGGAAAAACAAAGGTACGGTCAGAGACAAGAAGGAAGGATGTGAGGGAGAACAGGAAAGGGAAACAGGAAGTGAGGAAGAAGGAGCAAAGGAGGAAGAAAAGAAGAAAAGGAGGGAGGGAAGAAGAAAGAGTAATAAAAGGTAGGAAAGCAGAAGGAAGAGACGTAACAAAGGAAGGAAGGAAAAGTGTGGCAAAGAAAGAATCAGCGGAGAAATGAAGAATGAAGAATGTAAGAACGATGGATAGGAGGCAGCAAAGGAGAAGAGGAGACAAGAAAGGAGGAGGGGAGGGAAGATTATGGGTTGAATCAAGGAAGGAATGAATGATGGAGGAAGGAAGGAGCGAATGGGGAGTCAAGGAGGTCAATTAGTTGTAGACTGGTGTAGCAGCTGCAAACAAAGGGGAGCGGAGGAGATGTGGTAAGAGGTGAGGGGAGGTGAGGGCAGGGGTGAGGCAGGGAGGGAATATCATATACTTGGGATGGTTGTTGATGGAGTCTTCCCTAGTAGAGAAATAATCTGGTGTAGTAGACGTCATAGAACAAGTTGACCACAAGTATTAGGAATGTAGCCCAGCATACAGTGATGTATTGCTAATTCTTCCTGCTTTCAATAACTTTACTACACAATTACTGTGCAGCTCAAGGGCGTATTGTTTCATCACCAAAATCTGGGGCCCGATGTGCTAAAGGATTTTGTAATTGCAAACTTTGCACATCTCAAAAACACTTGGGAGCTTATTTATGACAGGCTTGCGCCGCCTGAGCATGCAAGCCTCTCAGGCATATCTGTGTGGCTTTGCATGGCCTCATAGATATAGTGTAAGACAAAGCTTGCCTTAATCTGCGTCAAGGAGGCATTCTTTGAACGTTGCGGTGGGTTTTCCCATGCAGCACCCATGGATTTTGACACTGCTCCAGATTTACTTAATCACGTAAACCTGGGGCAGTGCCAAAACCTTATGCCTCCCCAGAGCAGGCGTAACGAGGAGAATCATTTAATTTCTCCTCGTTTTTTCCTCTTTCCATTTGTGCTGCTTTCTGCAGCACACATAAAAAGAGGAAAACGCCTCTCTGGATTGTTTTTGTGCATGAAAGTGCCCTTTTCTATACAAAAACAATGCTGCCTGCAACAGAGGCACCCTTGAACCATGGTGCAAGGGTGCCTACATTGGTGCTAGGCAGCAAATTGTGCTCCAGCACAGGGGAAAGGGCAGGATTGCACAGCATTTCATTTACAGTGCATTCCTGTCCTTTCACATTGGCGTAGGGCAGCGCAGCAAGAAGACTTGCGGGGCTGCCCTGCGCCAATTCCTCATAAATAAAGCCCTTGGTTTGTGATCGCAGAATTCTTTTTTTTGCAATATACAAAACCCATTTAGTCAAAAACATTTTTTCAACTCATAAAATAGATTTTGTGACTCGCACCAAATTTAATTTTGGTAGGGAAGTGAGAGAGGTGTTCCTACCAAATTGCAATTCAGTAATGTATATGTCAATGGTTTGAAACTATAAATCCTGGTTGCAAGCCATTGACCAGCTTCCAACTACTCAAAGGAGTAGGAAAGTTATTCACAAAGGGGCGAGGGGTTCACTTCAGGCCACTTCCCTTTGGAAACCATGTTAACAGCTTCCACTCCCTGCTCTAACTGATGTTTTCCCAAAAGTGAAACTATTATTTTTTTAAAGCAGCACTGGACTCTATCTGTGAATGCAAACACAGGGATAATGGTCTACTGTCTGTTGCAGGCCACCATCCTTGTGTGTATAGGTTATCGCACGGAGTGCAAATTGCAACCTGCCTAATTATTATTCATTACACAGGTCATTTTGTGATCCCCGTGAATGGTAATTTTGCAAATCGAAATAATAGTACATAGGTTGGTTTGTAAAATCAGCATCCACTCACAAAAAGTTAATATGCAGTGTGCAATCACTGAATGAGAATGGACTCTACGCACTACACAAAAAAGTAGTTTTTTTTTTACAACAACTTTTATTGAGTTTTAGCCATATATCAGAGCCAAGTTGGCCTGCATACATATACAGGACACTGCAAAATAAAACCTCAAATACAACCAAAACACAGGAATATGCACAGTATATCTCCAGCCACCCCCCAGCTCAGATCTCCAACAGAAAAAGTAGTTTTAATTTACCCAACAAGGACCACATTCTGGCATTACAGAAATCACCACTTTACTCCTACCGCAGTACAGAATTTGTACTTCCTGTTTCAGCAAGCACACTTTTAAAATGCATTGGCATATGCTTATGCAAAGCTATGAATTTGCCCTTCCCTTCTTCCTATTAGTCATTCACCAATTAAAGACATCTATTAAATCGTTGCAATAAATATTGAAAACCCAGGAGGTGGTCTTCATTTTGGGTTCCCCTGTGTGGGCACTTTTATTCAGGGAGCCCTGCTCTTGCACCCCCTTCACGGCCAATCCGGGGTGCATTAGCCGGCAGCATGACCATGGCTCTGGATCTGCACTAGGGATCTCTTCACTTCAACTTCAAGGTGGGCACACTCAAGGTCTGCACCCACCCACCTTTTTTGGTGCCCTCATGTACCCTTCAATAACAAGTAGGCCACCTTCACTCCTGCACACAACCCATAAAACATGGCTTCTATTGCATGGTGTGCACAGCTTTCTGCTGCATAGCTGCTAAAAGGGCTGTGCGGAGACTCTTTTGCAATGCTGCACCCACAGCGTACCCATGTAGCTCAAGTTTCTTAAAGGGGCCATAGTATTAAAAAGATCCTTAAAATTATTTACACATTTGTATTTACATTTACGGACTTCAAATGTTAAAAATTAAAGAGGTGATCAGGATGGTGGAAGGACCCAAACTCATACCAACATTTTTCTTGGAAAATCCACAATGAGTGAAAACATGACACAGTGGATACACTTACATGGGCACTGGGGAAAGTTGCATGACTTATCCTATTATGGGTTCTGTCATAGAGAAATCCATATCAACTAAGGGTAATGTCTCATGGGCTCTACGGTTGCGAATTCCACAACAACTGAGGACAGGCTCTATTGTACTGAAATTGGAAACAACTGAGGACATGTCCTTTTACAGGCTCTACTGAGGGAGATCCACAACAACTGAGCACAAGGCTTCATAAGACTCTACCGAAAGGAAATTCAGAAGAATTACTCACATTGCTTTGTAAAGCCCTATCAAAGAGTGATCCACAACAGCTAAGCACACGGTCATATGACTGCATCTACACATGTTGTAAAGAAGAGTACAAGATCTAATCGCTTAGCTGATTCTGCCATATTTTATTTTATGTCTTTTATCCTCAATATTGTGTTGGCCAGTAATATATCAAGTACATAGTGTAAGAAATTGGGTTGTTGGTTAACTGGGGTATGAGCTTTGGTCAAGCAGCAACCACAATCCTAGTTCGGGTAAGGCACAAGTAAACCCTAAATTAACCCTAAATTAACGTTTGTTCAACTCCCTGGTAGCTTGGCACAGAGCAGTCAGGCTTAACTTAGAGGTAATGTGTAAAGTATTTGTACAACACTTCAAACAGTAAAACCGTGAAAACACCACACAAAAAGATTCACATCAGGTTAGGAAAATAGAGCTTATTGTAATAAATAAAACAAGACCAAAACGACAAAAATTCAATTAGTAGAACTGGAGTTATGAACTTTTAAAGAATAAACTGTAAAATAGTGACTAAAAGCATAAAGCGCAAACCAAGGATATCTGGTCGAACTGGACCGGGTCAAAGTTAAAAGTTCAGGCTGACAGCGATGGAGAACGGGTTGGATACAGTCCCAGATTAATCCCCCTGAAGGTTTACCTTCTCAGGTTTTGTGCCAAGAGTCCTGTTTGCATTATAGAGGGCTGCAGGGAGCAAGGAGAACTTCGCTGATGGTGGTTGGCATGGCACGAGGAGCAGACCAGGCATCACAGATGGGCAGGCTGGAGCCTCGCATTGGCGATCCTCCATGGTGATCGATGCTTGCTGGGTGAAGAGATGGACTGGCAGCGGCTCTCGCTGATTTTCAGTTTGAGCGACGTGGTTCCGGTGCGAACGAGTCTGTTTGCTGTCACGAGGAGCCCAACAGCTTGTTTTAGGGGTCCTTTGATTCACACCAAGGGTCAAGGACCTGAGGGGCACCACTTGAGAGGCAGGAACTCACTGAAGCCAGGTCCAGGAGCTGTAGGAGAGCCTTTTGTATCCCTGAGGCTCAGATGAGGAGGCCAGCAGACTAGCCCTTTGAGTCACTCTCGGGTCCTGGGTTCAAGATGAGTTGCAGGTCCAGTTCTTTCTCCGGAGGCAAGAGGGCAGGAGGCAGCAGGTCAGCAAAGCAGGGCAATAGCTCCTTCAAAGTAGCAGTCCAGCAGAGCGACAGTCGTTTCAGCATCACAACACTCCTTCTTCCTGGCAGGATATCCACAGGTCCCGAAGTGTACTGAAGTGGTGGAATCCGAGGTCCTTCTTTTATACCCTGGTAACGGGTTCTGAAAGAGGGAAGAAGCATCTAGACAATGTCTTTGAAGTGCATGGCATTTCCTACCTCGCCTGCCTTGGCTCCATGCTGACTGAAGTGACAATGCAGGATTGTTGTGTGAAGACAGGACATAGCCTGTTCAAGTGTAAGTGGGGTTGTGCCCAGCTCCTCCCTTCCATCCTGCCAATGATGGCCCATCCTGTCACACCTAAGCTTCCATTTTGTGTGGCTGTCTAGGAGTAATACACAAAGCCCAACTGTCAGCCACAGCCAGTTATGTGACCCAGGAAGACTGCAGGCACCAAACGGCTAAGGCAAGAAAATGCCAACTGTCTATAAATGATATTTTCAGAATTGTAATTTAATATCCGACTTCACATTAATTTAGGATTTTAAATTAGGATTCCAGAGACACCAAAAATGAACCAGTCATCTTTTCCCATTTGGAAATTACACTAATAAATTGTAATAAGGCAACTCCAATGTTATCCTATGGGAGAGATAGGCCTTGCAGTAGTGAAAAATGAATGTAAGAGTTTTTCACTACCATGACATGTAAAACTTAAAAGTGCATGTCCTACTTTTTAAATGCATTGCACCCTGCCCTCTGGGCTCGCCAGAACCTACCCTAGGGGTGACTTATATGTATTAAAGAGAAAGGTTTGGACCTGGTAACAGGTTTATTTTGCCAGGCTGAGATGGCAGTTTAAAACAGCACACACAGGCTCTGCAATGGTAGGCCTGAGACATGTTTAAAGGGCTACTTAAGTTGGTGGCACAATCAGTGATGCAGGCCCACTAGTAGCATTTAATTCACAGGCCATGGGTACATGTATTACCACTTTACTTTGGGCTTATAAGTAAATTAAATATACCAATTGGGTTTAAGCCAATATTACCATGCACTTTAGCACTGGTTGGCAGTGGTAAAGTGCGCATAGTCCTAAGCACTGCAAAAACTACATCAGAAAAAAATGGAGGAGGAAGATAAAAAGTTGGGGGAAAGACCACCCTTAGGCTGACAGGTCTAACTCATAGTAATTAAACAAATTACATCTCTGTAGTAGAGCTCTACAGTATATAATTGGAATTTACTTCATACTTTAAAAATACTTCTTCCCAACACCTTAAATTGAGGACTGTTGTGTTTTTGTGGCATGCTTAACCTCGTAATTCGAGGTTGTTGGGTTCTCCGTGCATTGGCAGTGCCTATAATTCTGAAATATCCGCGCAGGTTTTAGGTTGCTTCAAAATAGCATTACTTGTTAACTCAGTGTTTTCGACTCTTTGTACTGATGTTGAATGGAGTCTCATATTCGGTCTAGGTACACATTCATTATAGCCTGTTGAATTGGAATCAGTTTATTCTGAAAGCCAGCAAGGAATACTTTGGGGTATCAGTTAGATATCACACTTTGGAAATGTCCAATGTTTATAAGAGAATTAAATATGAAATCACCTAGCCTTTATTATTATGGTATTGATACTTACTTGGCCTCAATGCCATATCTAGGAACTTGAATATCATCATACAAACATTTCCCGGGAAAGAAAAAAACATTGGTAAAGCTTTAATGTGCTTATACATGTGAACAGTATTTGTGTAAGCAAATGCACAGAGACATGGCACTGATAGTCTGTGTGCATGTGAGCATGTCTGTGCTTGCATGCACTAGAACATTTAAGTCAGACCTTTGGGTTTAATGTGTGGTGAATGTGTTACATGGAGTTTTGTTAATATATCTCATGTTCCATAATTACTGATAGGATTTTGATTATAATGCATGACCCCAGCAAACGAATTACTCATATGGCATTAAAGCCATTCTAATCGACTGTCGTGTCTGAGCCATTTCAGGGATATTTATAACGAGGAAACTGGTGACTAGCAAACCAGTGGAAAAACAAAGCCTCTGGTTGCCAGATACATTATTGGAGACACGAGGACTCAACAACACTGAGGGATGTGCAAACTCAAGGTCTCAGCCTAACTCAGACAAATGTGGATTCTCTAGGAAAGCCTTGATAGACATTGAACGTTACAAATATCAACAAAAAATTAAAATAACCACCACAGAGGCTCTGTACAGTGGCAGACAAAGGTGGAAGCGCCAGGATATCCTATCATAAGGTTATGGATACCTGAATCTGACAAAGAAAAAGTACAGAAGTATCAGAAATCAGAAAGGTTTGCAGATACCAGATCTCAAACAGACACAGAAAAAGGTCTCAGCAAACAGGAATCTGTAGGCTGTGCAAATAGCCAGTCTCAAATTAGCACTGGAAAAACTTGGTAATAACAGCAATCAAGAGAGCACGCAAATACCATTTCAATAGATCAACCGTTCGGGATTTATAAAGCACGGCTAATCTCCTTATATGGTATCCAGGCGCTTGATAAAAAAACAGAAAGAAATTATATTAGCATCAAAAATCGGAGGGCACACCAATATGGGATTTCAAACTAAAACAGAAATAGTTGTTACTGCCAGTGATCAGAGGAACATTCAAAACCTAGATCTCAAACTGACCCAGTAAAAGGGGCAAGCAACCGTAATCAGAGGAGAACACAAACACCAGGGGACAGATCTACAAGCCCCTTGCGACAACTTTACGCCGCCGTTGCGTCACTTCTGTGATGCAGCGTGTCGTAAACAGTGCGCCACATTGTGACATATTTACAACGTGACGCATCTAGGGAGATGTGTCACGTTGTAAAGCCCTGCGCTACATTATACCTACGTCAGATATAATGTATGCAGGGTGGGTGTTCCGATGTGAGAAAGATTCGTAAAAGTGACGCAGTAAAATCTAAAAGATTTCACTGAGTCACTTTTACGACGCCACTGCGTCAAAACCTTATGCCTGCTTGAAGCAGGCATAAGGAGTGACACAGCATGTTAGGAATAGGCATTCCTAACCATTGCTGGAGTTGCGTCGTGCTTGCGACACGACTCCAGCAATGCGCTGCCTGTACGCCAAAAGATGTGTCATGCATCTGTCTATCCTTGCACCACGGTGCGCCGCATTGTAAATGCAACGCATACATGGTGGTGCAAGGATTTTTTTACGGGACGCAAATGAATTGACGCATCTCTGCTAATATGCAGAGATGCGCCGGTTCTTGTAAATCTGCCCCCAGATGCGAGAATGCAGATCAAAACCTAAGCACCAAGCATTACAGTCATGAGCGCTGCATAAATCACCACCATGGAAAGCACCCAGCAGCCCAAAGGACATAGCACTCACTGCCATTCCTTCAGTCAACCAAGAAAAGGTCAACCCCACGCAGAGACGCTTGATAGGTTCAAGTGGAAAGTGTAATACGCTTGATATGCATGCATTGTTGGCAGTGCTTCATTTGTAGAAAAATAAGTGGCAGGGCCTTTGTCAGGAGCTCAATACAGCTTTCACCACCCATTGCCACTGCTAGCGCTGCCAATGACAGTACCTGCACAGCTACTAACCATCACACTGCTAAACGTGTGACATTTCATTCAGCCTGTTCGAGGCCCCCAAAGCTATAAGAATGGCTTGGGCGGCAGGTATTACTTGTTTTTAATGAACATAAAATTAATAAACTGTTTTTCTGCTCATCTTTTAATTGAACAAACAGTGCCACCATGTCGCAGACTGTCATAAGTGGAGGTGCTGAGAATTAAGTGCCTGTGCTGAGCACTGGAAACCACCGGCTCAAATCAAGCACTGATTGTTGGGCAGTGATAGAATCTAGGTGTGCACTAGTGGGCGGCAGAAGACATTTGAATCACACTGGTGGGAAAACGCGAGAAGCTAGGTATACCCTTGTCTGAGAATCAAGGTGCATGCTGGTGAGCAGTGTAAGATGCTGGTGTGGACCGGTGGGCATTCTGAGAAGCTTGTAGCTTTGGGGGCAGTGTGATAAGTTGAGGTGCACTGTGGTGGCAAGATTAACACCACTAGTGGACGGTGGAAGAAGCTTGATGTGCATGTGCACTTGTAAGCGATGAGTGCAGTTGGATACACATTGGTGAGAAGAGTGAGACGACTGGCACTGACGGGCAGAAAGGGCAATGCTATGTTCTTTTCGCTGCCTCAATTTCAATAATGTACTGGCCATTCAACCCTAAAAATTCAGTCTGTCCTACATGCAAACATTGTTTTTCAGATAGGGGAGAAGACCCTCCAAGCTCATGCAGGTGTTCTACTGAACGTATGTAATGACAATTGCCCAGCCTTGGCACCATTTCCTTCCAAATAGATCAAGCAATTTTCAAACTGCCCTGATTTAAAGAGGAGTCATATGGCATGCCATGACTCCATCACTGCACTAACAGAAGATGCAATGAAATGGCAGGCACCATTCCATGCAATGTCTGATCCATGAGTGCAGCGAATGCCCGTCGAGCAGGCACCTATTTAGCAATGTGGGGATTGAAGGGCAACAACATCACTAACTCACAGCATATCACAGTGGAGGAGATGCTACTTCTCTTACTACTCTTTTTTTTTTCACAACAAATTCTATTCGTTTTAAAAGGTACAAAGTGGGCTGAGCCCGGCAAATACATTACATATGATGCAGGGGTCATAAAGTACCCGGTTTTATCATTCCATAACAAGTTGGCCTGTAGGACACCAGGCCGAATCAGCAACAAATGACACCGAACCCATCTAAATATGCATAATTGCGTGCCGCTAAAAACAAGCCTGTTAGTAATGCGTGTGGTACAGGAGGTAGGTCAATTCTCTTACTACTCCTAATAATTATATTCACAGAAGAGGGCACCCATGGCAGTAAACCACATACTTTGAAACTTGGATGTCTCAATATAGGATGTTGAAAGTTTAGTCACAATTTCTGAAGCCTCTACAAAATCAGAGCCAACCGGTAGTTCGTGAACATTGTCAATGCATTTGGAGTTCCACGCAAAGTCTGAGCCCCAAGCAAACGCAAAGTTATTAGAAAATAGTTGAATGCACACCTTGCAGCTTTTAAGTGCGCAACTATATCAGGGGGAAGAAAACTACCATGTTCTCACAGCCATGTGACACAACCGTGCAGCTGTTTCACACGGGGACACCCAAATCCTGGTCCATCATTAGTATTATTGGTCAACTCAGATTCATCAGTAAGGCTTCCCCTAATAATAATGGGAGCATGAGCATCTGGCTTCAGTACAACGGCATTGTAAGCAAGGTTTGCATTGCCTGATCCCGAGAGGTCTTGAGTGGTCATTGCTTGTGTTGATGCCCTCAATATCAACACAAGCACTGATTGATCTGTCCTATCTTTTTATGTGCGGAGTTCTCTGCCCAACTCTCCGCAGTCGCAAAATTACTATTAGTCAAATTAAACATGTAGTTTGTGAATACCAGAAAAATAGTAAACTTACACAAAAGTGTAAGTTTAGCTTTGTGAATCAGGCCCATAGACTTCAGTTATCAGTGGGCATCCAAAAATGCATGACCTGTAATGCAAAACATCTGTGGCCTCACTATGGGTAGAGAAGGAATTTCCCACAACAAAACCTCATTAAACGTTACTTACATAATTCCAATACAAGATCACCCTTTAATGTTCAGCCCTCGGTTATATGGTAGAAAGCTTGCATCGTTAAACCCTGCATACCAATGTGATATGGTGTGCATAAACGACATTCTTCAGCACCTCACTTATGCACATTAAAGTGTATTCATAGGAATTGTCTCTTTATAGCTTTACAAACGACCCTAAATCTTTCTGACTGCTTCAGTTTCGATGTTATGTCTCCTTTTTGCCACGTAGCTATATTTCAATACCTCTGCGCATTTCTCATTTTTTTCAACAATTAGACAAAAAGCACATGCCTCTAAACATATCCCAATTCCCACATGAATAAACATGAGCTTTAGCTGCGAAGCTCTCAGCTCATAAAATGCATGGCGGGCGAGCATCGCCTGCCCCGTGGTGTCTGTACAGTCGTTTCGGCGTTGCACTGCTGTCGCAGGAACCCTTTGTAGTTCTGACTGGCAGATACGAAGATGCAAACATGAGAAATTTCTGTCTTGAGATTGGCATGGGTAAGTGGCTAAGGCCAGATGTACAAAGCTTCCCGTTGGCATTTCTTAAATATTAAATAGCGACTCTGTATGAAATGCAAAAGGATATGTGCTAGATTTGCGATTCCCTAATAGCAATTCCTGATCACTATTAGGGAATCGCAAATAGGAAATGGCTTTGCATTCCGGCCCATGGGCAGAATAGGAAATGGTTTGCATTTCATAAGTTGCGATCTCCTAATAGGAAATTGCAATTTAAGAAATGCAAATCCAAGGCTACATCTGGGCTTAAGGCTCCCCTGGAGGCACCCCAAATTTCCTATTGCACATGCAAGTGCACGTATGCCCTAGTGGCATATGTGCACTTCATGTCACATTAAAAAATGCATTTGTTTAATTCTACACATGGTTACCATCGACTTCAAGTCAATGGTAACAGCATTGCCTAAATGACCGTTTCGCATTAAGGAAATGTTATGTGCATGAGCTAAAGGAATCGCGCATAGCTGATCCCTATTTGGGATTCCAAAATTGCAGTCACAATTTGCAATTGCTACTGGGTACAAATCACAAATTGCGACCACTTTTGGCCCTTTGTACAACTGAATGGACCATTTAGCATTTCTTAACGGGCCGAAATAGCGATTCGGACTGTTAAGAAATTCTAAATGGCTTCGTACATCTTGGCCAAAGTACTGTTCAAACCCATCACCATTAGAGTAGATGACACACAAAGACATATATGTCTGATAACTGTATACATTCTTCCAATAAGCCATGCTCTATCATAATATTCTGTTATCCTCTGAATTTTCTTGGAAAAAAGCATAATGGCAACATGATTTCACTCGCAGTGATTGCTGTGTCTCATCTATATTATGCATAAGCCTAACTCAGCTGTGCTTTCTCTTTTCGTGTACTTTGCATAACTCTATGATCAATGACATTGGGGTGAATTAGAAAACCCACCCGTACTAAAATATAGGGCTATAAAACGTTCCTAAAGACCCAGTCCATCCCAAATTTCTTGGACGGAGGTGACCACTTTTCTCCAACTGGACCTTTGTAGAAGAGACATCTGCTGGGCACAATAGCATAGGTTCAGCCCAACACGCCACCTTTTTCCAGCTAAGGCCCATATAGAGCAAAATACCATTCTCTAGACCCAAAGGGGCATATTCTCAAGGCGATATCGCCGCGTTAGCGGCAGTTTTCTGCCGCTAAAGCGGCAATATTTTTATCGCCATATTCACAAGCTGTCGCTAACAGCCGTTAGCGACTGCTTCCTGGCGATAGTGGCCGCTAATAACATCGCCAACGATGTTAGCGACAACTAACGCTAATCATATGCAATATAGGCGTGCCCGTGTTAAAACGCACGCTAACCCCACTTCGCAATATTCTCAACGCTCGCCCGGACCGGCGATACGTTAAAAAAACAGCCGCTAAGGCCCGTTAGCTGCTGGGACTTCAGACCAGAAAATAGCTGATCTTAAAAATGGGGATAACACTTGGGGCCACATCCCTGCAGGTTTTGGTGCTGGACAGCGCGGCAAGCAATGTTGCAGCGCTGCCCTGCGACAAAACTACAGTGCAGGAATGCGCACCATCAATAAGATAGTGCGCATTCCTGGGCCCCAGTCATGAAAAGTGTTGCAGTGCTGCGACAAGACAGCGTTGCAACACTTCTCACTACGCCCTTCTTGCGACAGCATGGATGCGCTGTATTCACTAGACAGTGCTCCATGACGCAAGTAATGACAGATACGTCAGGAATCCTGACGTATCTGTCTGCGCTAAAGACACGTATTGCTGCAGTCGTGTCACAACCATGACGCAACTCCAGCAATGCATGGGGCCAGCCTAACCCTGTGGCACTGCGTCACCCTCACGCCTGCCATCAGGCAGGCGGAAGGTACTGACGCAGTGCCATTCATGAGGGGTGCCCGAATGTCGGCACTGTTGGAGATCCATCGGTGGTGGTTGCGTGCTGCGGTGTCACCGTTTGGAAGCATTGGTGGAGTGTTGGTGCGGAGGGAGTTGACGAGACGTTCTTCGGTGGCCTTGATTCTGTATGTTATTGTTTTTTATGCCTATTTTCTATTGGGGGTTGACTGATAGGCTATGTTTTGCATTAGAGGCAAGAAAGCTCACGTTGGGCTGACTAATGTGAGTTTTCTTGCCGCTAAGTGGAGAGGTGTGGTGCAGCGGCCAGGGCAGCTGACTTCGGAGCACAGGGTTCACAGTTCGATCCCCGGCTCCGGCGGCAGCTCAGCTCAGCACCATGTGACTCTGGGCAATAGCTCACTTAATTTCCACTCCGGCCCCCAGCGCCTTGAGACCCGTAAGGGTGAGTAGCTGCGCTATATAAAAACGGACTTACATTTTTTTTTTTACATTTGCTAATAGGCCTATCGCTGGATTTCGCACGCTAACGCCGGAATTCCTATCGCTATCGCGCTAATGTTAGCGGCAGTTTTCACCGCCTAACCCTGATACTATCGCCATGTAGCGGTGGCTTGGTAATACGCCACTAACATGGCGAAAGTTTTCAGGGTTAGGCGGCGATAACAAAACTGCTGCTAACTAGCGTTAGCGATAGTTATCACCATTTCCTGGCAATATGCCCCAAAGTATTTTGAAAGACAATAAACGTACAATAATAACAGTAATACAAATCGATATAAAATTATAGTAATACATAAAATGCATCTCCCTAGCTCCATGACAATCAAGAAACATCTCTCTTAATACTTCTGTATTGAAGGCTAATTTTCACAGTTGTTGTTATAATAAAGTTAGACTCTTTCACAGGAAAAACATGATTTGTTAACTTTTACAAGGACCTCTTTCAATCTGCATACCCTAAATTGTAGTTCACAGAGGACAAATTTAGCTTTTCTGCTTGCTCAGAATATCCATGATCACATCATAGACCACAACCTTCATTGAAACTGTATGACATCATTTTTCTCTTTAGAAATGTATTTTATCTTTATCAATATCGTCACTTATACAATCAAGAGTTTTGACAGAGAAGATCAAGGGGGTAAAGTGTGTCAGTGATAATAATACATTCAATTATGTGGTTATGTATTACCCTCTGGCCAACCAGCTGATCGTAACGCAGAAACCCTGATTGTCAACATCCAGATTTGTACAAACTTGGCGTAATAGTGAGTGTTACGTCGTTGAGTGTAGAATACTGTTAAATTACGTTCGTACAAAACCTGGATGTTCACAAACACTTTCTGCATTATGCTCAGCTGTGGCTAATCTCACTTCACCCTCTGCCAGCTCAAATGAAATGAAATGAATGAATGAAATGAAATTTGTACTTGTAAAGCGCACCCATACCCCCACAGGGGTGTCCAGGCGCTGTACGCATACCGCTGTGGAACCCTTCCTGGCTTTTCCCTGTGAAATGTCCACTCCTGGGCACCCCCAGGGTGAAGCCAGGCATCCCAGCGCTGTTGGGGCCGTTGTGGAGATTATCAAAGGATATGTTAATTTTAGAGAATCTTTATAGGCACATGGATTCACTTGTTCCTTCAGTTTCACCTGCATCTTTGGAACACCTGTCCGAATTAGAATTTCACCAGCTTTTTACTATGCCAACTAACCACTTATGACAAAAATTACCATCTGGACATTAGAATTCCTAATCATTGTTCTTTCTTCAACATCTAATTGTCTATCAGTGCTTGCACCTGACTATATTGACTTAGAAATATTGTGCTAAAAGAATATTGTATCAAAAGTACTAACAGCCAAAATATCGCGAAGCTAAGTATAATTTGGTAAGGGTTAAGTTACTATTTTTAAATCACATCTACGTACATTAACGATACATATATTGTCATGGTTCATAGAAGTTAGTAGTATTAATTAACCTATATGTACCTATATACACCTATCTTTTCATATTTTAGTCATTAATGTTTTTGCTGTGATATTTTTGCATTATATTTATACTTGTGCAGTCACTACCATAGCCCAATCAGTATGCTATGCGGGATCCTTGTGTTGTCTCTTCTCCAGATCCCGGGACTGATTATGTCCTGTGAGAAAATGCATAAAGTGGATTCATTCCTCCTTTCAGGTTACAACAGATCTTAAAACCTGAAAACGAAATGCTGGAGCTCATTGAATTAAAACAGAGACAAGAAAAGATCTGCGTAAAAACTGCAGCTATTCCTGGGCATAAAATCATATTCTAGCAGCAAAATGTCAAGAGAGATTAGACCTTTACTAGACAATTTTTCAGTCAAGTTTATTTGATTTCTCCACCAAATTTGGGAGAGAAACATTCCCTTTCACATCCTGTAAGGGAATTTACTCCAGTACAGAGTTGAGTAAATAAATAAATAAAACAAATTACATTGCGCGCGCTGCAACGCCAAATCGTCGATGCAGCGCGCAATGTAATTCGTTTTATTTATTTATTTATTTACTCAACTCTGTTCGGCCGTCTGCCGGAGTTTACTACCCCCCAACCTGCCCCTCCCCCGCCCCGTTCCACTGCCCCACAGCACTCCCTCGAGGAGCCGCCACTGAGTTACTCTAGCCCTTGGCTTGGTTGGAGAAACCTTCTGATAACTTCCACAGTGGGAAGAGGTCAATTTGGCGTTTTTGAATGCCCAGAAATGTACATGTTCGAGTGAGTTCACACTCTTAGAAATCAAATGCTGTCTTGTACAGCCCACTAACCACCTCTTGCATGGCATTTATTTCTCGAATTTCTTTCCACTTGTGGTGGAGAAATCTGCAGTAGTAAATTTGTTTACGCCTGCCAGGAATCCTTTTGTGACCGATGTAAATGAGGTCGTTTTGTCATTAAATGTTCGTGTAGGACCACAAATACATTTTTGAAAAGGGCCTGATGTCTTAAACGTTTTCATTTGGGATGTGGCTGACCATGTTAGTCTTCTGCATTTGAGAAGACGGGCCGCCCGCTATTGTTGCTATGTTATCAATCTGTAGTTTCGTTTGAATGTCTGTTATCATACTTTGCTTCATCTGTGAGGTTGGAAACATTCTTCTCCACCACAATGTCCGTGACCCTTTTATCCTGTATATTTAGCATTTATATGAATCCACTGCTCTGATTAATTTACAGCTGGGGTCTTCGTCTGCAGCACTGCACAATTGCCCCCGAATATTGATTTAACCTAACAGCATTTCTGATCAATACAATTCGCTTTGCTCCTGTACAAGAGATAATGACGATGAATGATCAAGTGGCATTCTATTCAACGGAGCCAAACTGACGTCATTATTTTAGAAAGCAGAACCCACATTTATGATGTCAGTTTGCACAGAAATATTCCTTCAGTTTTTGACAGAAAGTCACCTGATCCATAGAGACAAAAATGCCAGGGTCTGCTTTATATGAACTTTGGCAAATCACGTTGCATGTTTAAAATAATCATTGTTTTTCTGTTTAAGCTTTGTATACTTATATTGAAAAGAGTGGACTAATAGATAATTGTCTCTAGAAACATGCTTCTATTTACAGTGGCGGTTGCTTCCAATCGAAAGTGGTGCGGCAACAAGGGGTGGGTGGGGGATTAATAATATAAAAAAAGGACTTACCTGATGCTGCCAGGTCCCAGCTTCTTCCATGAGCGCAGTCCAGCTCCCAGACTCCCCACCCAATCCAGATGCTACTCTCATGCTATTACCCAGCATGAGAGAAGCATCAGGATTGGTCTTAGCGGGCTGGTCTGATGCTTGCTCAGGCACAGGGAACCTTATCCTCTTCTCCACCCAGCTGAGCAACACAGCTGGGTTGGAGAAATGTAAGTGTGCATGTCAGTTTGGTCATCCTAAGACGGCCGACCAAACCGACATGTGCACTTACAGTACCCACCACTACTCCTCCCTGCTGCTGTCCCTAGAGGATGGCCACGCCCCTCCCTAGACTTGAGCCACTCGACAGACTGGGCTTAGCCAGGGAAAAATAAAATGATAATAAATTGTTTATTATCTTTTTATTTTTCATCTGCTGGCTTTTAGCAGTGGGGTGATGCTCCTCCACCATTACGGAGAAGCCACTGCTGCCTATTTATCTGAAAAAAAATACTCTCATCTCCTGAAACCATCAGAATTCTTAGAATATCCAGAATTGAGGTTTTTCTTGTGCATCTTTTCAATGCACTAGCTTTGGAGCCACAGATTTGCCTAACTTACCACTAAAAACTGTAACTCCCATTAGTTAGGCATGTGCAGGCAAATGACTGTCTAGTGTCTAATGACTGTTGAGCAGATCAAAAACAAGCACACTATTGAACAGGATAGCAGAGGGAATTAGATTGGGATCAAGGTACTATATGCCAGTTTTGATGGTTTTAAAATGTATGACTGGGCAAACTACAGCTCACTAAACGGTATAAAGCCTATGAGGTCATGAGTAAAACATTGAAAACAACAGTAGGGCAATGGTGAAAAGTTACAGTGAGGAAGATGATCCTGTGACTCAAAGTATTATTAGAACATTGGAATGTTGAGCGCTCCATTGAAGACAATGGAGTGCTCCGCGCTAGTAATGGCTGGTAGAAGCCCGGAGAGCAACATTCCAATGGTTTTTTTTCCATTTCACAGCTGTTGCTGTGAACAAAGGCCTCTCGGAGCCCAAGGGGATTTAAATCCTTTGTTTTAAAAAATTAGAACATTCTGCCCTCTAGGGGCGGAATGTTCTAATAGCCTTAGAGCCCTCCATAGCAGGCTCTACTGGTCATTAAAGGCCCGCTCCCTTGCTGAAGACCTTTGCCTCAGGCCTTTTACACTGGAGTTATGTTATATAGGTTTGTAAAGCGCACTGTTACCCAAGGGTGTCCTGGCGCTGAGCAATGTATACCTGGGGCAATATATACCTGGAAACCTCCACCCCTGAGCCCAACTGAGACTAAACTGAAAACAACCAGGTTTTCAGACCTTTCCTGAACGAAAGGAATTCCGTACCAGTCCTTAGATATAACGGAAGATCATTCCAGGCATTGGTAGCTCTAAGGACAAAGCTCTTCCCACCCCAGTTAGCCTTTTTCGCTCTAGGAACGACCACCCGCTTTGCTTCCATTGAGCGCAACGTTCTCCCGGGGACATACCATTGAATGCGCTTTTGTAGGTCTTCAGGGCCAGTCCCCATCAGGGACTTAAAGACCGTACAGAGAGCTTTGAATTGAACTCGTTGTTTGATTGGGAGCCAGTGAAGGTAATGTAGGCCATTTCTGACCGACATAAACCTCGGAGTGCCTGTAAGCAACCTAGCTGGAGTGGGCCTTTAATGGCCGGTAGAGCCTGCTACGTCGGGTTCTAAGGCTATAATAGACACCTTCAGTATAACTGCAACTGCGGAGCTTGTTCCCTCCACATTGATGAATATGATGTTATAAACTTTCCAGACAAAATTAGCAAATATATGAGAATGTTAGCTGTCTGCCCCTTTTAGAGACTTGGGACATGGTTCAATGTACCTGTTGCAGACAGGAAGTGTAGATTATGTGAGATGCTACTGAAACATTATGACATGGTCTGTTGGTGATATGCACTCGGAGACAAAGTCTACATTTTGGCTTTAATAAATGATCCTGACAAAAATGCAATTTATGTTTTGATTTATTGCTTACATGGTAAATAAATAACAATGTCCAGATTGCTTGCTCGCCCTAATGGTGATAGATCACAGTTCAGTACCCCTTACACTCACCCCGTGCTAATGCACCTTTTTGCATCTGACTACAATCAGGTTCTGATGTCTGGCAAACCTCATTTCACCACATAACACATCACACAACACATATGCCACAACACACAGACATATACATTAAGAAAGCGGCTTTTGGTCAAACCCTTTAGCTATTGGCTCCTTTTGCTGAGACTCCTGCTGGCATTAAGCCTGTGTGCTGTCCATCATGTTTAGAGAGCATCCCATGGCGTATCGCAGATGTCTACATAACTATCCCCATTATTCTCTTGTTAAAAAGTAGTAAAGTAGTGCTTTGTTAAAGCATTCAATAGAAATAGAATTTCTAAAAAAGGGCAGAGCTGCAGCTACAGTGCATGGAGTGCAACCGTTCACTCACCAGCACCGGCAGCAGCGCCTCAGCCACCCATAGAACCTGGAAGACCTGCTTTGACCCCCAGTTCACCTTGAACCAGTGGCTTAGCATGGGTTGCCAGTGCCCAAGGTCAGTCAAATATCCTTCCACTTTTCTGTAAAAATGTTGCGCCCCTATGAATGCCCCTAAGAATTTTGCACCCGGCGCAACCGCCCCTGTGACCCCGCCCACGCTACGCCACTGCTTTGAACGCAGCAACACATTGGTTCAGCACTGAATAGTATACAGAGATGATGCCACTGACAACTTTCACTCGCACCCTCGTTGACAGTTTAAGGTTGCCTAGAATGCTTGTCCTATGCACACGCTGGTGTCAAGAAGATAAGTATCTTTTCATATATCATATGTCCTTTTCAAATTCATGTAACACACACAATACAATCTGATCAGTTATTGTTGATGCTTTCTTAATAACAAGTCGTTGGATGTTCTGTTGTTTCTTTATTCCACACGAAAAATGCCCAGCCAACACGTGTTTCGTCGTGGGCAGTAACCCACACGACTTCTTCAGGGCTGACTAGCAAACAAACGAAGTCTTCCGGGTCACGATACGAATGCACGGAGCGGGATGGATTGTCAAGGCGCACTCGCTTAGAGACCTACATGTAGAGGGAATCAAAGAAAACCGAAGTGCTACTTTACACGACGGAGTGGATTACCGAGCACCACACCTGAATTGGATAGAAACGCCGGAACAAGGGAGAATCACCTTTACACTTTAAGGAAAAGATAAAACTTTCACACACAGCCGGGACGGAAGTAGAACCGGCGGAGAGAACGAAAAAATATAGTTTGTTTGCTAGTCAGCCCTGAAGAAGTCGTGTGGGTTTCTGCCCACGAGGAAACACGTGTTGGCTGGGCATTTTTCGTGTGGAATAAAGAAACGACAGACCATCCAATGACTTGTTATTAAGAAAGCATCAACAATAACTGATCAGATTGTATTGTGTGTGTTACATGAATTTGAAAAGGACATATGATATATGAAAAGATACTTATCTTCTTGACACCAGCGTGTGCATAGGACAAGCATTCTAGTTTAATGGTGGATCTGGCAAACGGTCCAGTAGGAGGGTTCAGGGTGTGTATTTCCCTCACCTTTTGCACCGCACAGATTGTGAACAACAAATTACGCATACTTGGGAGGCGCCATATCCACACTTAAACACAAAACCACCCCACCTGTGAGCTTATAAGTTTAAGGTCCTGCTGGTGTGGTTCCTCATCTAGATTTTACTCAGGACATTGATCATTCCCATAACAACACAGCTGATCAGTTCCGGCAACTCGGAAGGAATAAGATTAGTTGACATTTGATTAGTGTCCTCCTACTACCTCCTTCCTAACTAAAATCTCGTCCTCTGGTGCTCTAGCCTCTGTGGAAGCCACCAATTCAGGCTTCCACAGACGCCGCCCAGATGAAGTTGCATCACTTTTCTAAATTCATAGGCAATCTGGTGAAGCAATATGTTTTAAAATATTTCTATATATAAATGTAAATAATGCTACACTTGACTGATACTCTCTTTGGAAAAGTAGTCTCTGTGCTGTTTTAAAAAATATAATTTTGCACTATTACACCAAAAGGTTAAGGTACTATGGAATTTTCCTATATCATGACCATCCTGGTCAAAGTATAGCTCTTACATTCCAAGATGGCCACTGTGCTCGGTGTTGTTAATTCATAACAACCCTGCCCATTTACTCCAAAAGAACAATGTTTTGGAATGCTACCCAGAGTGATTGCCAGTGGTTAGACTTATCGCAAGCATTCCTCCCATTACCTTTTGTGTTATTTGATGTAACGCTCAAAGTAGCAAATGGTATGCGCAGGCGTGGGCCACTTGCTCACTGTGCTACTAGAACCAAGCTACATCCAACTGAAAAGGCCCAATCAGCCCAAAACCGGTTTTCGGTTGCTTGTGGTCCAGTTCGGAGAGAGAGGACCTGTCTTGGCAGCTCGGGCTGGACTGTTCGTATTGGAGCAGGACCGAGACTGATTTGCATATGGCTGGGTCTAATCTGAGGTGGCATAGTGGGCAAAAGAACGGTGGATTTGAATGCTGCCCTGACCAATTGCCAGTGGTTAGACTTATCAGAAGCATTTCTCCCATCACCTTTTGAGTGTTCAACCCAACTCCACTATGCCTTCACTAGATTTTTTGCCAGCCTCAGTTGCAACCGAAAACCCAGTCAAAGCACATGGAATGTTCTAGAATGAATAGATGGCAATATTTGCATTGTAGGTGTCTCTTCTACTAATATCAGTTTACGGACTTGAATTAGCCAAGTGCACACACTCTGTGTAAGAGGTTAACCAGTTCTTCTGAGCACCCACGTTGGGCATATTCCTATTTTCGCTAACACCCATGCTAAGATCATTTTTTAAGGCTCCACTTTTCTGTTAAAAAAAACTGAGGTACAGGGAATTGTGTTTTGGCCAAGATCACGCAGTGTGTCAAAAGAGTCACTTGGTAGCTGAAGGTACCTGCCTCCCCTCTCAGCGCTATTATTCCTGAAACTAGTGGTCTGCCATTCTCTTGCTCTCGGGATGCCATAGAAGTATTGCTTGGTTAGGGAGCTGCTGGCAGCGACCCACTGCAGCCTTCCTTCCTCCTCCATTTCTGCACAGCTCACTCTAACCAACCTTGTCCTACTGTTCAACTGAAGCTTTGCAAGGTAAGAGGCGCTGCAGAGCTTGGAGCTCTATCATACGCACGTGTATTCATGCAGGTCACAGCTGGGCACCTGTTTTGATGCAATTGCCCTTTCTAAAGTACATACATTTAAGTCAGAATTTTCCAAAGTCAGCGCGTTCACTGCAGACAGCACATCTCAGGACCAGGGACAGCTGCCTCTCTGTTGCCAAGCTGTGCTTTCTGCAGCACTATCTCAGATGACGCCACCTTCATTTTGTGCTGTGGCTTGTCCAATCAACTGCAGTGCAAAATGTCCATTCCATGGGAAACGTAAAATCTCCTGCTTAGCAACATTTAGGAGGCAGAAGTCTTTTTGAGACTCCCTGTGAATGGCTGCAGGGAAGGAGGACTGCGAGGGACAGCATACCTCCCTCCCTGAATTTTCATTTATTTAATGCCAAACAATGTAACGCGCATTTTCCTTGAAGGCACAGGGGCTGCATGTAAGCATAAAAGTTGGCATTACATGAATGGCATTGGGGGAACCATGCAGTGGCCCCCTGAACTACTGTCTACTCCCCTGAAGCATGTAGCTGCTGTTTAGAGAGAGGAGGCCAACGAACAATGTGTGCTCTATGTATTGCGGCTTCCATCTTTGCAGTTGCAAAGCCAGTCCTTTTGCACATTGCATGATTTGTGACCACAAAAAGGGTTTGTACATTAGACTCATGGTCAGTGGTGGCCGGTAGTTGGAGCAGGACGGGGCGGGCAGGCCACACATGCATATACTTACACTCATCCATCTATATGCACACTCACTCACGCTCACACTCACATGCATTCACAAGCGTAGACACCCACCATTCACAAGCACACACACACAGGCGCACATTCACAGCATGCACTCACAAATATACATACATTCATATATACACCGAACATAAAAAAAATAACGTACTGGCTGCAGCTGTGGTCTCGGCCTCCGAGGTTCCTGGAGCATTGGGACTGATGGCAGACTTTGTAAAAGATCAGCCAAGGAGAGAAGGCAGCAGTCCCTTACTCATCACAGAGTGGGATGAGTCAGTGAGACTGAGGACCCCACTCCACTGTGTGACGAGTGTTATTTATAGACACTCAGCCCTGAATACTTCAGGGCTTAAAATTGTAGCACCCAGGTCTGAGACTACAAGTGACACTCCCCCTCGTCATGGTCCTCCAAGCGCTATGTCAGGCGGAGGAGATCACGCCCACAGGGTTGTCTCATCTTCAGCCTAGCAAAGTTCAGCTCAAGCAGTCAGGTGCCTGCGCATTTAGCGCATGTATAGCACCTGGCTGCTGGACCTGAACGTAAATAGTGTCTGTCAGGCTGACCTTTGGCCTGACAGACACTCTTCATGTTTGCAAAAAGGTGCGGGGTGGGCCCCTCCGTCCTTAAGGACGGGCCGCTGCTGCCCATGTTAGGACGAGAGCATGAGGAGGTTCGAAGCTGTCCTATGATTAGAAACCATGGCACAAGTATGTAAGACAGACACAAGAAGGAAAAGACACATGACAAGCAATGCAACAGCCCCAAATGACATGCATCCCTGGGAAACATGGCCACCCAAGAGAAAAGCAAGTGGAAGTGACAGCTGGATTATCTTGTGCGATACAAGTTGATCATAGAATATGCACATGGGAGGTTCTTATGCGAGGAACATGTATAATACACACATGCACTACATAGGTATGGCACACATGCACGACTAGACGAAATGATGAGGAAATGGCTGAATTCTTACTACACTTATTGTGCAAATGCTGTGTTTTCACTTGCAGACTTTTCTGGATCATGCCTGCTCAGCAGTTAATAAGCATGCACATGCCTGACTGTTGTGGGTGACGTTTGAGTCAGAAGTTTTTTTACTTGTGCAGACTTATGTTACAGTTTGTGATGTGATGTTTGCTTAGTCGTGATTTTACAGGCGCAGTCTTAGCTTCCAAACAAGTTGCCCTGGGTGAAACTTGGTAACCAGTTGAGCCGCACAAACTTGATTTTACGAACAGGCTGGACTGGTCGACAGCTGCTGAAAAGTTAAGCTACATGCATAGATTCTAATATGTTTGCAAGCTGCTGTTGGTGATGTTTGGCTGTGCAGTTATTATATTGGCACTGATGTTATCATATTTTCAGAAGTGCTTAATTTGTAAAAAAATATTTGTGAGGGCATTAGAAATTGGGTTGTAGGTTGACAGGGTTATGAGCCACAGTCAAGCAATAACCACAATTCTAGTCAGGGTAAGAAGCAGGCAAACCCTAAATTAACCTGTGTTCACCCTCTGATTTCCGTTTACCCCGGGTTTCTCCTTACAGTTGGTTCACTGTTGAGACTAGCACGGGGACGCCCCGTTGCTGAGACAGCCATGCCCTATACAAATTTTATAACATAACATAACTTAGCTTGGCACAGAGAAATCAGGCTTAACTTAGAGGCAAAGTGTAAAGTATTTGTGTAACACTACAAACAGTAAAACAGTGAAAACACCACACAAAAAGATTCCACCCCAGATCTGAGAAATAGTGCTTGATTTAATATATAACACAAGACCAAAACGACAAAAGTCCAATGAGTGAAACATGAGTTATTCATTTTTCTAGATTGAACTGTAAAATAGTGCTTTGAAGCAATAACGCTTGCTTGGGATATTTGGCAGCCCCAGACTGAGGCAAAGTCAAAACTTCAGGCCAACAACCATGGAGCGTGGGCCGGATACAGAAACCCAGGGAGGCCCGCTGAACAAAAGAAAAGTACCTTAATCCTGGTTGCGTCAACATCGAAGATGCAGGGTGCAGCCGAGGCGATGCGTCGGTGTCGATCCATGCAACGGCGGCGATGCGCCGGTCCTCATCCGCACAGCAGCGGCGATGTGTCAGCTCCGATGAGTGGTGAGCTGTGATGTGGAGCTTCGTCGAGGCAGCTGTCAACGAGGAGGTGAAGTCCTTGCGCCAGGGAGAGCGTTGTGCAGTGGGGGTTCCAAAAGCAATGCATCGGGTCCCATCCATGCAGCCGAGGCAATGCACTGGTTTTGATCCACACAATGGTGGCGATAAGTCATCTCAGGGAATGGGGTGTGCGTCAGTCCTGGTGATGGAATTGAGTCCTCAGTAGTCCGCGCAGAACCGGAGTTCTGGTGTGGTGCCTGGTGGGGCAGCCTTTGGTACCAGCACCACAGGGCTGGGCCAGGGACTGTTGGAGGGCCCAATTACACCCAATGCCAGGCTCTTGGAGATGTCCTCCTTGATGCTGGCAATCACGTTGTATGACAACCTTTAAATGTTGTTCTTTACAGGTGGACTGTCTCCAGTGTCAATATCATGGACGCACAGATGTGTGAGTCCAGGGGTGAGTGAGAACAGCGAGGCAAACTGCCCCAGAAACTGGTAACAGTCACTCTGTTGTTCTGGGGTCAGGGTGAAAGAGAGGTTGACATCCTTCACTGACCCATCGTCTTCCTGTGCAGAGAGGAGTTCAGGGAGAGGTTCATTCTCCTCTTCCACCTTCTCATCTGTCATGGGAGCATGCTCACTTTAGACCTCTCAAGTGAGGCTTGAGTCTTTTCACATGGAGAACCCTTAGTGGGTTCTTAGGGGTCTGGAGATCTACCAAGTAGGTGAACTCACCCTTCCACTCCTTGATTTCGTATGGGACGGTCCAGCGGTCCTGGAGTGCCAGGGGCTCTACTGGTTCCATGACTCATACATTCTGGCCAGGCTGAACCGCCACCTGAGTGGCCTTCTGGTCGTACCAGAGCTTCATGACTTCCTGACTGCCCAACAAATTATGTTTTGCCTTTTTCCAGTAGCAGTGCATCTGGTTGCGGAGGGCCAGCATGTAGCTGACCACATCCTGGGAGGGGTTCATGGGAGCTTGCTCCCACTTCTCCTTGACAAGTCTCAGAGGTCCCCTATCAGGGTGGCCATAGAGGAGTTTAAACAAGCTGAACCCTACTCCTTTCTGTGGCACCTCTCTGTAGGCAAAGAGAAGGCATGGCAAGAAGATGTCCCACTTACGCCTTATGGGCTCAGGCAGGCCCATAATCATGCCTTTTGAGGTCTTGTTGAATCTTACCACAAGACCATTGGCCAACAACTTATAATGGGACCAGGGGAGCTTTTTGCTTTTTCCCTGATTTCCCACTGGCCTGGCAGGTGGGATAGGATCTGCAGAATCCATCTGAGGCTGTCTTCATTCAGGGCCAATAAAAGTGGGAGACAAGCCTGGAGAAGGTCTTGTTCTGCCCAAAATGTCCTGCCAGTGATATATCATGAGCCAAAACCAGTAGGAAGGTCCTGTAACACTGGAACCCTCCAGCACACGGGCAGCCCCAGCACCAGGAGCCTTAGGCTCGCTACAGAGGAGATCATTCTCCCAGTAGATTAGGTGATCCCCAGAGGCTTCACCTGCTGCATAGGCTGAAGCCTGTTGCTTCAAACGCTTGAGTGTGGGCCACTCCTGCACTTGGTGGGACAACCCTCACCTTGCCAGCTAGAAAGCTCAGGTAGGTCACCTAATATTCTCCCCAGTTGGCTCGGAGGCCTCCTCCTCAGGGACCTCATCAACCTCAACCATGGGAACTTTAGGGGCTGGTTTACCACACCCCTTGCCCCTTTCCTTGGCAGTTGTTTGGGCCATTGCCTCAGGCTCCAGATGCCTTAACTCCCTTCTCGGGCAGACATGGAACGTGTGGTCATGCAGACCCACTCAGGCAATCCCATCATCTCCAAGTGTGACCTGAGCTCTACCTCCCTCCAGGCAGTGTGTTCCAGGTCATTGCCTAACAGACAATCTACAAGCATGGTAGGGCTCACAGCAACTTTCAGAGAATCTGAGACCCCACCCCACTCAAAGGGAACCAGAGCCACTGGCAGATGGCTCTCACGATTGTCGGCGACTATGACTCATTGTAATGTGTTTGGAAGGACCTGCTCTACAGACACCAGTTGACTCTTGACAGTAGCCGTACAGGCTCCTGTGTTTCGCAGAGTCTTTACCCATTGCCTATTGATGGTGACCGACTGGCTATACTTGTAAGTATTAGCAGGCATATTGGCTTTTGGCACTATCTCTTTATTCCCCAGGGAAAGTAGGGTCACCTCTGTCTGCCCCCCAAAGTTAACTGGGACTTCCTCCTCCCCGAACACTACACTCGCCAACCCTGGTATCTGCCCACCAGTGGGGGGCTATGCCCTCTTGGGACATTTGGAGTCACCCTTGGAGGGTCCATATTTGTAGCACTCAGTACATTGGGGTACAAACCTCCCTGTCTGCTTGTGAAAGAACTCCTTTGTGAGAGTCCACCAGGTACCTTTTTTAAGACTCTGGTGCTAGCCCAGAGGTCCGCCTCCTCAGCAAGCTTCCTGGGGTCAGTCAGCTTACTGTCAACTAGGTGCTGGCGCAACTCAACAGATACTGAGCATGTGCTCTCTTATGATTAAATTGTACAGCCCAACATAATCATTAACTTTGCTGTCCCACATCCAACCATTCAGTGCCTTGCTGGAGTATTCCACAAAATCTAACCAGGATTGGTTGGGAAGCTTCTGGCTGTCCCTGAATCTTTGGCAATACTTTTCAGGGGCCAGTCCAAATTTAGAAAGTAAAATGGCTTTCATGGCAGTGTACTTGTTTTGGACCCCAACCTCTAATGTCAGAAGTGTGCCCCTCCCCACAGTAGGCATGTTTTTCCACAGACCACACCCCAGTGCTACTCAGGTACCTTGTGAACCCTCATTGGAACTTCATACGCAGAAAAACATTTGTCAATTGCATCTCACACCACATTATTGGGCACCAAATCCTTCGGTATGCACATTTTGTTTCTTCTTTAGGTACTGTATGTATGCTGACACCATCACTGCTGGAATCTGCCTGCTTCGTCTTCATATCCAGCTCCTTCAGATTCAGTTCATGAGCCAGTAAGAGTTTCTTTTCTGCTAAAGCTCTCCCTGCCTCAGACTTCTTTGCCTCCCTTTCAGTCATTTTCTCCTCAGCCTCCATTTTTAATTTAGCTATCTGCAGCTTGAATTCCCTCTCCTTCCTCCTCTCTGCCAGTTCATCTGGAAGAGGGTGCGGCAAGAGACACTGCTCCCTGCCCTAGCAGGGAGTTCCAATTCAGGGGTCAACTCCTCCCCCTCTGCTGCAGGTGTTTCCTCTGAAGGGTCCTCCTCAGGTCCCTCCATCTCCTCATCCTCTCCTGTGGCTTCAACTAATGTAGAGTGTGCTTCTGCCCAGGCTCCCAGGGCCATTTGCAACTCCACTTTCCTGGTGGTGCTCTTGGCAGGAAGTCCAGCCTCTTTGCAAAATTCCTTGAACTGGGCCACAGTGTAGACCTCAATGTTGGCCAGCCCGAATTCCATTGTTGCAGGTGAGGTTTCAGATCCAACAGACAGAGAAATGATTTGGGGAAAAAAATCAAAAATTTCAAACAGGGAAAATTAAAAATAAAATTGAATTGGTCTTATGTATGGAATAGTAGTGTGCACCAATTCACTGTAGGGCACTGCACAAACACAAATCCTATCCTCACCATTGATCACCAATTTAAGAAATTGGGTTGTAGGTTGACTCGGGTATGAGCCCTAGTCAAGCAACAACCACAATCCTAGTCAGGGCAAGAAGTAGACAACCCCTAAATTAACCTGTGTTCACCCTCTGGTAGCTTGGCACAGAGCAGTCAGGCTTAACTTACAGGCAATGTGTAAAATATTTGTGCAACACTTCAAACAGTAAAACAGTGAAAACACCACACAAAAAGATTCCAAACCAGTTTACAAAAATAGAGCCTAATTTAATAAATAAAACAAGACCAAAATGGCAAAAACCCAATTAGTAGAACTTGAGTTATCATTTTAAAACAAAAATAAACTGTAAAATAGTGCTCAGAAAGAACCTTTTACTTGGGATATCTGGTCGTGCCAGACCGGGACAAAGTCAAAAGTTCAGGTCGCCCGAAGGAGAGTGAGCCAGATGCAGGGACCCAGTGAGGTCTTCTGAATAAAAGTTCCTTAATCCTGGTTGCGTCGACACTGAGGAAGCGTTGTGCAGCGGAGGTGATGCATCCGTGTAGATCCATGCAGCGGTGGCAGTGCGCTGGTCCTGATCCACGTAGCAGCGGTAATGCGTCAACTCCAATGAGCGGTGAGCTGTGATGCAGAAGTTCGGCGCTGAGGCGGCCGTGGTCGGGTATGCAAAGTTCTTATGCTGAAAAGAGTGTTGCGCAATGGAGGTTCCGAAGGCGATGGGTTCGATCTGGTCCATGCAGCAGAGGCGATGCGCCAGTTGTGGCCCATGTAACTGTGACAATATACATTGATGCGCCAGTTCTGATCCACGCAAAAGAGGTGATATGCCAGTTCGGATCTGTGCAGCAGCAGCGATGGGTCAGTACAACAGAAGGTGCATGGGTTCTGCCCACTTCCAAGGGTCCAGGGTTGGGGTGGCACCACTTGGTAGGGCAGACTCTCAGATAGCAGAGTCCAGGTGCAGAAGCAGGGTAGAGTCTTTTATGTCTCTGAGACTCTAGATCAGGAGACCAGCCAGCTATCCCTCGGAGTCACTCTGTCTTCAAGTGATGCATGTCCAGTCCTTCTCACCCAGGTAGGGGAACAGCAGGCAGCACTGCAGCACAGAAAGGCAGGAGTCCAGCAAATCAGCAGTCTAGCAGAGTGGCAGTCCTTCAGCAGCACAGCAGTCCTTCTTCCTGTCAGAGACTTCACAGGTCCAGAAGTGTACTGAAGTGGTGTCTGAGGTCCAGTACTAATACCCAGATGTGCCTTTAAAGAGGGGGAGATTTAAAAGGCAGGCCTTTGAAGTGTACAGATGTCCTTCCTTCCTGCCCTTGCTCCAGACTCACAACAGGGAGGTATGCAGCCCTTTGTGTAGCGACAGGACACAGCCTATTCAGGTGTAAGTGAGGCTGGGTCCAGCTCCTCCCTCCCATACTGCCAGGATGGCCCATCAAGTCACACTTAATCTCCCCATCTGTGTGGCTGTCTAGGGGGAATACAAAAAGCCCAACTGTCACCCACCCCAGACGTGATCAGAGACAGGCAGCAGGCACCAAATGGCTAAAGTAAGAAAATGCGAACTTTCTAGTACCATTTTATGAATTGCAATTTAAAATCCAACTTCACCATAAGTTGTGATTCCAAAGACTCCAAACTAAAAGTGTATCTCTTCACAATCAGGAATTATACTTATAAAATGGAATGAGGTAATCCCTATGTTATCCTTTGGGAGAGATAGGCCTTGCAGTAGTAAAAACGAATTTGGGAGTTTTTCACTGCCAGGACATGCAAAACTTAAAAGTACATGTCTTGCCTATTAAATACTTTGCACCCTACCCTCTGGGTTGTCCAGGGCCTCCTTTGACTTAAATGTATAAAAAGGGATGGTTTGGGCCTGGCAAGAGATTTACCTTGCCAGGTCGAAATGGCATTGTAAACTGCACACACAGGCTCTGCAAAGGCAGGCCTGAAACATGGGTAAAGGGCTACTTAAGTGGGAGGCACAATAACTGCTGTAGGCCCACTAGTAGCATTTAATTTACAGGCCCTGGGCACATGTAGTGCAATTTAATAGAGACGGAATAAGTAAATTAAAAATGCCAATTGGGGATGGGTCAGTTTTGCCATGTTTTAGGGAGAGAGTACATGCACTTTAGCACTGGTTAGCAGTGTAAAGTGCTCCAAGTCCTAACTAAGGCCAGTAAAAACAAGGTCCGCAATAGTGGAGGAGGAAGGCAAAACGTTGGGGGGAAGACCACCCTAAGGCTGTCAGGTCTAAAACAGGGCCCTCATCAGGAGGCCACTGCAGCTTGCACCACCCATTGTCACTGCCAGCGCTGCCAATAAAGGTACCTACACAACTACAACGCATCACACTGCTACAAGTGTGACAAATCACACTGTTTGAGGCCCCCAAAGCTATAAGAATGGTGTGGGCGACATGTATTCGTTCTTTTTCATTATTAAACAACTGTAGTGCTGTTCGTCTCTACATTACACAAACGGCGCCACCATGTGGCAGCTGTCATAAGTGCTGTGTTGACAATTAAGTGCTGGTGCTGAGCTCCCGAACCCACCGGCTCAAATTAGGCACAAATCGCAGTCTGTTCTATATAATCTTTGCTAAACAGTTCTTGTATATGCACAGACATTATTTAATGCCCAGGTCGTGCTGGGAGATGTTTACTGCGCAGTTAATTAGATGCACCGGCTCGGTTTTCCTCACAGACTGCTCTGAGTGAGGTTTGGGAAGCAAGTTTTACAAGCACATACTGCTCATCTTTTCTGGGAAACGTTTGTAAAATAGAAACATTTTCGTGCTCAAACTCGAGGCGAAACCGTACATTAATTCTGAATTCACTGCCTTGAGACTGTTTGCAGGGAACGACCCCCCCCCATATAAGATGGCGCCGGTATCATCTCGCATCAGATTCAGATACGCATTTTTCATGTCACCTTCGAAAGTGAAATTAAAGGTCACATTTCGCAAAGCAGAGTACGCAGGTGCTAATGGACGCCTGTTGTGGCTCCGGCGTTGGTGCTAATGGAGTCTAGGGACTTTGCCCAGCGCCATGTTTGTGTCAGCGTTGTTTATGTAATATTGATATAACTGTAAAGCATTATGTGCTAACACTTGCACACCACGCACCAGTTGTTCAGTTTTCCCGAAGGTTCTCCCCATTGCATCTCCTCACAAAACAGCAGCTGTTTTTACCTTGACAATAAGAGCTGAATCCAATCCTCCGTTTAGTTTTCAACGCGGCTCTTCCACAAGAAATCTTTTCTTTTCTGCTATTTAGGTTCCCCTGATACGGCTGAAGGATTCCCTGTGGTGCTGGCTTCCTTGGAGGTAGCTCACTTGAAAAGAGGACAGACTGCGACAGTTCGCTGCGCGCCATTGGCCAACTTATGAATTGTGGTCAATGTTCCATTCAGTAACTGATTGAAAAAAAATGATTGTCGCTCTCGCCAAGTGTCCTCGACCAGAAAGAAATCCCATCGTGCAGCCAACAGCAGAACAAACAGCTTGTGAAGCAGTCCAACGCTCGAGGAAAATGGAAGTGACACAAGGACACATTCAGTTTTGGTAGGTGCAGGGAGATTAAGTGATTTGCCCAGAATCACAGGATGTTGAGCCGACGCCGAGACTCGAACCTGGTTCCCCAGCTCCAAAGTCTGCATGCAGCTCTGGCCATTATGCCTCATCTTCTGATAAGTTTCTGATAAGGTGCAAAATGCGCCTCCATACAGAACTGATATCAGTAAGAACTAATACTTCAAGTCCTACCTTATTAGTATTTCTTAAAGACTCATTTTCAGTTACGATAGTATCTAAATATAATACATGAGATAAAGTACCCCATAGTGTACCTAATGAGCATATTACAAGTCATCAAGAAGTTCAGTGATTATATAGAGCTGATGACTGAGTTCATTTATAAAGCCATGGGACCCTGAGGGGACTTGCAACTCCCTTTTAAAGTATGGCAGAGAGTGTTTTATTACTTATAACTCATGATCACAACATTACCCTTCACAAAAAGCACTAAAATCCTGGGGGCCATATTATCAAGAACGGGCGATAAAATTATCGCCGCTTTAGCGGCAGGAAACTGCTGCTAAAGCGGCGATAAGGGGCTTGATAATATGCCCTATAGAATTCAATAGAAGCCCAGGTTCTGGTGTGAAGGACATCAAACCTGGGCTTCTATTGGAATTCTATAGGGCATATTATCAAGCCCCTTATCGCCGCTTTAGCGGCAGTTTCCTGCCGCTAAAGCGGCGATATGTTATCGCCCGTTCTTGATAATATGGCCCTGGGTGTCTTGCTCATTTTATGAAAGAGATAGTATGGTTGCAGGCATGAAGAATAAAAAAAAAATCCGTAGTGTGAAATTAAACAGTCCAAAAAAGCACGGAGTAATTTGTTGCAAAAATATATTAGAACAAGTTTAATTAAGTCATGTTTAAAAAAATCTGTATCTCAGAATGTGTGGAAACACGTAGAGAGATTCTGCCTTTCTTGTAATGACCCACAGAGTACTTAAATAAAAATATAGCACATAGACATGATTTAGGGACCTCCAGGGGTTGCAGGTGCAAACCTTGGCTTGACCTTTGACCCCTGGCAATGGTTTTGCGAATCCTGGTCTCAGGTGGCAAAATTGTTGCCAAGAACATCAGGGCAGCCCATTTTTATGCCCACATTTTTTACACTAATAGGGAATAATAGACTATTATTATCATTAGTGTAATAAAAAATAGATCACCAGGACTTGGAATAAGACCCTCATTGGCAGCTAAAATATGTAAAAAATGCTTTTAAATATTAGTTGTGTGCATGCTTGCTTGCAAGTAAGAGTGTGTTTATGTGAGAGTGACTGCCTTCGTGTACATGAGCCTAGCCAGTTTTTTCAGAAAATTAAATTTACTAATATAAGATTCAGAAAAAATAGTTAGTAAAGGAAAAATGTCCTTTCTTGAGTCCCCTCCCTCACCAGGGTTTCCCATGGTGACATGCTTCATCATAGGGGCCATCCCAACCCGCTACGGGCTGAGGCGTGCTACGACTTGCGACACTACGTAGGAGCACTACTTGTGAGTGACTATGTGTGGTGCAGTGATGGGGGTGGAGTGGGTGAGAATAAAAATACCTAGCTAGTGGGCAAAAAGAATTTATTCAGGCTCCTAGCCGATATATTAAAAACGGGGTTGGTCGCTAGGGTGTCTGTTTTTAATTAGTCAGGGTCCCTAGTGAACGTCAACTAGTTTCGAGCTACCCCAGTGCTCTTCTTCAGGACAAACAGGGTCCAGCCCTGTTTAGTACCACTCCAAAGTACCCTAAGAATAGGAAAAATTGCTGCAAAATACTAGCAGGCAAGAGTTAATACATACAGTACTTTGATCACGTAGTATCTGTAATAGAAAAAGGATAAAACACATTATCAAGTACAGTCTATGTCCTGTATAGGTAGTTATTGAAACCATGTTGATGCTGATCAATTGAATCTAAAACAGAAAAAGCATACGAGACCTACTTCATGCTATGTAGGTAAGTGAAAACGCCATGCTGCACATTAACTATATATAATCAAACACTCACTGCTGGTGTGTGTTGTTTAGAGACTCTCCCATAAGATCCTTGTGTGGTTATGTGAGCTGTGGGCATCTCAATAGTCATGTTATACTATAGGGCCAGCTTAGTTTAAACAAAAAGACTAAAAACCAAATAAGGAATACCACATGACATTACCCTCAGTGAATAGATTGTCAGTAATCTGAGACATGCCAGGCAATTAGGTGAATACTTATTTGCCAGGAAATAGAATGAAATGAAAGAGCATAAACCTAGAAAAAACATACTAATATGTACAGACAGAACAAAACGACAATGAAACTACAGTGACATAATAAAACACATACTAATTATGGAGCAACAATGTGCTTCATGGTCTGAGAGGGGCTGGAGAGATCATCGCCACTGTAGGAGAAAGGAAAAAACAAAGCGATAATGAAAGCTTTGTAGCAAAAAGGGGGGTGCACTGTGGGAGGCTCTGCTGTCTGCCCGGTCCGGTGCTATGGAGAGGATAACTTACTTGAGAATGAAAACTGCTCCGGCTGTTGCCTGCTTCCCTCCTGACCGCTTTTTAACGAGTGAGTCCCTACTGCTCGTATTTAAAGGGCGTGTTCCCGCCGATTCATGATTAGGAGACTAAAGCGGAAACTAAAGAATAGAACAAAATGGCCGCCGTCTTTGGCTTAATGTGGCTGCCATTTTGGGAAGGTAAAATACTCGTTAGTGCCTATTGGAAAGGGTATAAAGTGATTAGAGGCAATACAAATGTGAAGAACAAATAACATATAATGTGCCTCACAATGATATACAGAAGAGGTCAAATACGAGTTCCTATCATTATGGGAAGGTAAAATACTCGTTAGTGCCTATTGGAAAGAGTATAAGGTGATTAGAGGCTAAACAAGGAAGACGAACAGATACATACAATGAGCCTCACAATGATATACAAAAGAGGTCTAATACGAGTGCCTATTAAGGAATCACTAAGGTGATTAAGACGTACTCATATAAAACAAACATACAGATGAATGCTGTATTAACACTCCCTGAAGAAGTGTTTGCAACTGATCGGCTGACTCTTAGCGTGTCATATATAGGGTGACTGGTATTTGCTCAGGAGTTTCCCAAATAGATGTAATGCCAGAGGAGATTGATAGCTTGACCTCTGGTTAAGAGGGAATTTTTATCAGATGATTTTTCCAATTGCAGGGTGACTGGTATTTTTACAAAAACATACCCCTTAGATGTAATGTCAGAGGAGACTGTTATTTAGAGAACTGACCCCACGGAATATTATCATTCAAGCCTTGAGTGTCTGTACGTAATTTAAAAACCCAGCGTTGTTCTCTCTCTAGGAGTCGCTGTTCGAGGTTGTCATTACATTTGATGTGTTCCAGGACCACCCACCTCATGTCGTTAGGTGTATGTTGTTTTTCGATAAAATGGGTTGACATTTTTGTTGTCGCCCGCTTACACCTGATGTTACTACGGTGCTCCACAATCCTAGTACTGACGTTTCGTGTAGTCATGCCTACGTAGTGGAGATTACAGGTGCAGGTAATCAGATATACCACACCTGTGGTGTTACAATTGGTGAAACTGCGAAGTTCCCATGTCATTTGATTGTTAAATGTCACTTTTTAGTTGCTGACGTGAGGTGACATACGCTGCAGTTATTACATGGGTAATGTCCTGTAGGCAGAGTCTGTAGGATTCTTTGTCCATCAGATTTGGTGTTAATCTTAGGACGAGTGTGGACAAAGTAGTTCTTAAATGTTTTTTCCTTTTCTGTGACTGAACATTGGTTTGGGTATGTCTAGGTTGGCACTGTTCAGTGTCCGCCAGTGTTTATTGATTATTTTAGACACCTTGTTAGATGCTATGTTATAAGTTGTTATACATATTGGTCTCTTTTCTTGTGTGTTTTTATTTGTATTTAGTCTGGGTTCAAGGAGGGAATCTCTGTTATTATTGCTTGCTCTTTTCTTGGCTGCTGATATGAGGTGCTTAGGATACTGCCTGGCTGTCAATTTCTCCGCCAAATCCTTTGCTTGGGTATAGTAATCAGTTTTCTCAGTACAATTTCTTCTTAGACGTAGAAATTGACCAAAAGGTAAATTGTCTTTTAGTTGTTTGGGATGAAAACTATCGTAAATCAAAAGACAATTTCTTGCAGTCGGTTTGAAATGCGTGGTTGTGGTCAGGCTACCTTGGTTCGCTGTGATGTTAAGGTCCAGAAAGACCATTTGGGACCTGCTCATAGTGTTGGTGAATTTTAAAAACGGATCCTGTAGGTTCAACCAATTAATGAAACTTGTGGCCTCGGTCTCATTGCCTTCCCAAATCACAAAAACATCGTCAATGTAACGTCTCCATACTTTTAAATTGTTGAAGTACGGATTGTGAGGATTTAGGATCTTCTGTTTCTCAAGGTGGTGGACATAGAGACCTGCCACACTCGGCGCGAAAGTGCTTCCCATGCTAGTTCCGTGCACTTGACGGTACAAGGTATCTTCAAATCTGAAGTAGTTCTCAGTTAGGGCCAGACGGCAGCATTCTAAGACCACGTGTCTCGGTGTGTGGTATATCCAGGAATTCTCGAAAAGTACTTCTTCAAGGATTTGCAGGGTTTCCTTATGCGGTAGACTTGTGTATAAGCTTTCAACATCAAGTCCCATCAGGATATTGATTTCTGGGTCAAAGGTAGATCTTGTAGAAGGCACAGGACAGCTTTTGTATCCTGTAGGTATGTGTTAGTACTCTGTACTATAGGTCTTAAAAAAGCATCAGCGAACTTTGAGAGGGGTTCAAGAATTGAACCTATGCCCGATACTATTGGTCTCCCAGGAGGACTATCCATAGATTTACGAATCTTTGGGATAGTATAAAAGTAAGGGATCGTGGGTTTCTTGTTTTCCAAAAAATCTCCTTCTTTTTTGGTTATTTAACCATTTGCAGTAGATTCTTCCACTAGATAGGCAATCTCCACGCGTAAGCGTTCTGTGGGGTCTTCTTTTATTTTAACATAGTTTCTTGCATCTGCCAATAGTTGGAGGCACACTTCTCGGTACGTCGTGGTATTCTGCAGAACTATAGCGCCGCCTTTGTCTGCTGGTTTTATGGTAACTTTGTTCTCCAAGGCTAGCTGTTGTATAGCCTCATGTTCCTTTTACTTGTATTATGGTAGGTTATTATAGACCTAGGGTCTATTTCAGATACTTCCTTCATTATCGCTTTGTTTTTTCCTTTCTCCTACAGTGGCGATGATCTCTCCAGCCCCTCTCAGACCATGAAGCACATTGTTGCTCCATAATTAGTATGTGTTTTATTATGTCACTGTAGTTTCATTGTCGTATTGTTCTGTCTGTACATATTAGTATGTTTTTTCTAGGTTTATGCTCTTTCATTTCATTCTATTTCCTGGCAAATAAGTATTCACCTAATTGCCTGGCATGTCTCAGATTACTGACAATCTATTCACTGAGGGTAATGTCATGTGGTATTCCTTATTTGGTTTTTAGTCTTTTTTGTTTAAACTAAGCTGGCCCTATAGTATAACATGACTATTGAGATGCCCACAGCTCACATAACCACACAAGGATCTTATGGGAGAGCTCTAAACAACACACACCAGCAGTGAGTGTTTGATTATATATAGTTAATGTGCAGCATGGCGTTTTCACTTACCTACATAGCATGAAGTAGGTCTCGTATGCTTTTTTCTGTTTTAGATTCAATTGATCAGCATCAACATGGTTTCAATAACTACCTATACAGGACATAGACTGTACTTGATAATGTGTTTTATCCTTTTTCTATTACAGATACTATGTGATCAAAGTACTGTATGTATTAACTCTTGCCTGCTAGTATTTTGCAGCAATTTTTCCTATTCTTAGGTCACTTTGGAGTGGTACTAAACAGGGCTGGACCCTGTTTGTCCTGAAGAAGAGCACTGGGGTAGCTCGAAACTAGTTGACGTTCACTAGGGACCCCTGACTAATTAAAAACAGACACCCTAGCGACCAACCCCGTTTTTAATATATCGGCTAGGAGCCTGAATAAATTCTTTTTGCCCACTAGCTAGGTATTTTTATTCTCACCCACTCCACCCCCATCACTGCACCACACATAGTCACTCACAAGTAGTGCTCCTACGTAGTGTCGCAAGTCGTAGCACGCCTCAGCCCGTAGCGGGTTGGGATGGCCCCTATGATGAAGCATGTCACCATGGGAAACCCTGGTGAGTGAGGGGACTCAAGAAAGGACATTTTTCCTTTACTAACTATTTTTTCTGAATCTTATATTAGTAAATTTAATTTTCTGAAAAAACTGGCTAGGTTTCCATAACCGAGATTTCGGTGTTTTGTAATTCTTGATCATTTTTGGAGGGTGGACCTAGCATATCCCTCTTTCTCCCCTTATTTTTCTGATTTTGTGATCTACAGCGCCCAGCTGTGGGAGTTATATCCTTCCTGAGGTTTACCCTTGACACTACCTTTTTTAAAAAAAATAACCTTCTTGATAAAATGGCTGAAATCACTGGGCTCACATTCTCAGAAGAGGAAATTGAAAGAACAATTGCCTCAATGCTTCCATTAGCAGGGGCATCACATAGAGACTCAGACGAATCTAACCAATGTTGGGATGAATTATCGTAATTAAAAAGGAATCAAATTAAAACCTTAGTCCATGGTATCATGATGACTGAGTATTTAAGATCCAATACTGCCCCACGAGGATTGATTGTACACAATGAGCCTTTCATATTCCAGCAAGACAAAAATTTTAAAAAGGATTGGTCGCTTATTTCCTGGCACTGCACCAGGGACTGGCTGGTCCTTATAATCAAGACGGCTGCACGTTTATCGGAGGAAATGAAAGGAGAGATCCAAACACTAGAAATTCGCCTAAAGACCTTCCAAGGGGTTACAGAGCTTAAGAAACGCCTGGAAGAACTTAATAAATCAATGACATATTTTGAAATAACCCTGAAGGACACAAAATATACCAAATTCAAGAAAGACCAGAAATCCTTCTCACATGAAAAAGCTTACCCCTACACAAAGGAAGGATATATCCCGTCAGGGAGAAACGCGGGGTATAACACTGACAGTGATGGATCAGATACTGGTTCAGACAACTCAGATGGGAGCTTCAACCAACAGAACAGAAATAGGAACAGGCGATTACGTGGCGGACGCATGAGGAACCGGGGAGGATATAATTATGGCTGGCCTACATACCAAGGACCACCACCATATGGAGGCCCACCGCCTTTTTCTACGGACCACCACCCCCTTCCACCAACATCCGTATCAATATCAATCCCACACGCCATGGGATCAAGCACAACCAAATACCCCGAAAATCATTCTTTTTAGGAAGAGGCAAGGGCCCACAGAGGGGAAAATCAAGAAGAACCCAACAGGTCCAATGGGCTCAACCCCTGGAAACTTCCAGGAGCCATACCAGGAGTATGGGTCCACCAGACAACCCAATAACCAGCAACAACCTGGTTTAGTGGTAAATCTGTCGGATACCAACCTAACTACCACACAAATAACAGTCTTAGAGAAAGGTCTTAGCTACGTACCAACTCCTACTCTGGACAAATTCAGGCTCTGTAGCGAAGTCAATGAATTCATTAGGAAAATTAAACTTCAAGTTTTCTTCAAAGACAAACCTCCCACTAGTGATTTGGAAAGCGACACAGGTCTCCACAAGAAATCCAACTTTGTACCACCTTCAGTGAGTCTCCCTGTGGAACTGTTGGCCTTCGAAAAAGCTGTCATGAAGGAAGTATCTGAAATAGACCCTAGGTCTATAATAACCTACCATAATACAAGTAAAAAGGAACATGAGGCTATACAACAGCTAGCCTTGGAGAACAAAGTTACCATAAAACCAGCAGACAAAGGCGGCGCTATAGTTCTGCAGAATACCACGACGTACCGAGAAGTGTGCCTCCAACTATTGGCAGATGCAAGAAACTATGTTAAAATAAAAGAAGACCCCACAGAACGCTTACGCGTGGAGATTGCCTATCTAGTGGAAGAATCTACTGCAAATGGTTGGATAACCAAAAAGAAGGAGATTTTTGGAAAACAAGAAACCCACGATCCCTTACTTTTATACTATCCCAAAGATTCATAAATCTATGGATAGTCCTCCTGGGAGACCAATAGTATCGGGCATAGGTTCAATTCTTGAACCCCTCTCAAAGTTCGCTGATGCTTTTTAAGACCTATAGTACAGAGTACTAACACATACCTACAGGATACAAAAGCTGTCCTGTGCCTTCTACAAGATCTACCCTTTGACCCAGAAATCAATATCCTGATGGGACTTGATGTTGAAAGCTTATACACAAGTCTACCGCATAAGGAAACCCTGCAAATCCTTGAAGAAGTACTTTTCGAGAATTCCTGGATATACCACACACCGAGACACGTGGTCTTAGAATGCTGCCGTCTGGCCCTAACTGAGAACTACTTCAGATTTGAAGATACCTTGTACCGTCAAGTGCACGGAACTAGCATGGGAAGCACTTTCGCGCCGAGTGTGGCAGGTCTCTATGTCCACCACCTTGAGAAACAGAAGATCCTAAATCCTCACAATCCGTACTTCAACAATTTAAAAGTATGGAGACGTTACATTGACGATGTTTTTGTGATTTGGGAAGGCAATGAGACCGAGGCCACAAGTTTCATTAATTGGTTGAACCTACAGGATCCGTTTTTAAAATTCACCAACACTATGAGCAGGTCCCAAATGGTCTTTCTGGACCTTAACATCACAGCGAACCAAGGTAGCCTGACCACAACCACGCATTTCAAACCGACTGCAAGAAATTGTCTTTTGATTTACGATAGTTTTCATCCCAAACAACTAAAAGACAATTTACCTTTCGGTCAATTTCTACGTCTAAGAAGAAATTGTACTGAGAAAACTGATTACTATACCCAAGCAAAGGATTTGGCGGAGAAATTGACAGCCAGGCAGTATCCTAAGCACCTCATATCAGCAGCCAAGAAAAGAGCAAGCAATAATAACAGAGATTCCCTCCTTGAACCCAGACTAAATACAAATAAAAACACACAAGAAAAGAGACCAATATGTATAACAACTTATAACATAGCATCTAACAAGGTGTCTAAAATAATCAATAAACACTGGCGGACACTGAACAGTGCCAACCTAGACATACCCAAACCAATGTTCAGTCACAGAAAAGGAAAAAACCTTAAGAACTACTTTGTCCACACTCGTCCTAAGATTAACACCAAGTCTGATGGACAAAGAATCCTACAGACTCTGCCTACAGGACATTACCCGTGTAATAACTGCAGCGTATGTCACCTCACGTCAGCAACTAAAAAAGTGACATTTAACAATCAAATGACATGGGAACTTCGCAGTTTCACCAATTGTAACACCACAGGTGTGGTATATCTGATTACCTGCACCTGTAATCTCCACTACGTAGGCATGACTACACGAAAAGTCAGTACTAGGATTGTGGAGCACCGTAGTAACATCAGGTGTAAGCGGGCGACAACAAAAATGTCAACCCATTTTATCGAAAAACAACATACACCTAACGACATGAGGTGGGTGGTCCTGGAACACATCAAATGTAATGACAACCTCGAACAGCGACTCCTAGAGAGAGAACAACGCTGGGTTTTTAAATTACGTACAGACACTCAAGGCTTGAATGATAATATTCCGTGGGGTCAGTTCTCTAAATAACAGTCTCCTCTGACATTACATCTAAGGGGTATGTTTTTTGTAAAAATACCAGTCACCCTGCAATTGGAAAAGTCATCTGATAAAAATTCCCTCTTAACCAGAGGTCAAGCTATCAATCTCCTCTGGCATTACATCTATTTGGGAAACTCCTGAGCAAATACCAGTCACCCTATATATGACACGCTAAGAGTCAGCCGATCAGTTGCAATTACTCTCCATTCATAATCAAACACTTCTTCAGGGAGTGTTAATACAGCATTCATCTGTATGTTTGTTTTATATGAGTACGTCTTAATCACCTTAGTGATTCCTTAATAGGCACTCGTATTAGACCTCTTTTGTATATCATTGTGAGGCTCATTGTATGTATCTGTTCGTCTTCCTTGTTTAGCCTCTAATCACCTTATACTCTTTCCAATAGGCACTAACGAGTATTTTACCTTCCCATAATGATAGGAACTCGTATTTGACCTCTTTTGTATATCATTGTGAGGCACATTGTATGTTATTTGTTCTTCACATTTGTATTGCCTCTAATCACTTTATACCCTTTCCAATAGGCACTAACGAGTATTTTACCTTCCCAAAATGGCAGCCACATTGAGCCAAAGACGGCGGCCATTTTGTTCTATTCTTTAGTTTCCGCTTTAGTCTCCTAATCATGAATCGGCGGGAACACGCCCTTTAAATACGAGCAGTAGGGACTCACTCGTTAATATGCGGTCGGGAGGGAAGCAGGCAACAGCCGGAGCAGTTTTCATTCTCAAGTAAGTTATCCTCTCCATAGCACCGGACCGGGCAGACAGCAGAGCCTCCCACAGTGCACCCCCTTTTTGCTACAAAGCTTTCATTATCGCTTTGTTTTTTCCTTTCTCCTACAGTGGCGATGATCTCTCCAGCCCTCTCAGACCATGAAGCACATTGTTGCTCCATAATTAGTATGTGTTTTATTATGTCACTGTAGTTTCATTGTCGTATTGTTCTGTCTGTACATATTAGTATGTTTTTTCTAGGTTTATGCTCTTTCATTTCATTCTATTTCCTGGCAAATAAGTATTCACCTAATTGCCTGGCATGTCTCAGATTACTGACAATCTATTCACTGAGGGTAATGTCATGTGGTATTCCTTATTTGGTTTTTAGTCTTTTTGTTTAAACTAAGCTGGCCCTATAGTATAACATGACTATTGAGATGCCCACAGCTCACATAACCACACAAGGATCTTATGGGAGAGTTCTAAACAACACACACCAGCAGTGAGTGTTTGATTATATATAGTTAATGTGCAGCATGGCGTTTTCACTTACCTACATAGCATGAAGTAGGTCTCGTATGCTTTTTTCTGTTTTAGATTCAATTGATCAGCATCAACATGGTTTCAATAACTACCTATACAGGACATAGACTGTACTTGATAATGTGTTTTATCCTTTCTCTATTACAGATACTACGTGATCAAAGTACTGTATGTATTAACTCTTGCCTGCTAGTATTTTGCAGCAATTTTTCCTATTCTTAGGTCACTTTGGAGTGGTACTAAACAGGGCTGGACCCTGTTTGTCCTGAAGAAGAGCACTGGGGTAGCTCGAAACTAGTTGACGTTCACTAGGGACCCCTGACTAATTAAAAACAGACACCCTAGCGACCAACCCCGTTTTTAATATATCGGCTAGGAGCCTGAATAAATTCTTTTTTGCCCACTAGCTAGGTATTTTTATTCTCACCCACTCCACCCCCATCACTGCACCACACATAGTCACTCACAAGTAGTGCTCCTACGTAGTGTCGCAAGTCGTAGCACGCCTCAGCCCGTAGCGGGTTGGGATGGCCCCTATGATGAAGCATGTCACCATGGGAAACCCTGGTGAGTGAGGGGACTCAAGAAAGGACATTTTTCCTTTACTAACTATTTTTTCTGAATCTTATATTAGTAAATTTAATTTTCTGAAAAAACTGGCTAGGTTTCCATAACCGAGATTTCGGTGTTTTGTAATTCTTGATCATTTTTGGAGGGTGGACCTAGCATATCCCTCTTTCTCCCCTTATTTTTCTGATTTTGTGATCTACAGCGCCCAGCTGTGGGAGTTATATCCTTCCTGAGGTTTACCCTTGACACTACCTTTTTAAAAAAAATAACCTTCTTGATAAAATGGCTGAAATCACTGGACTCACATTCTCAGAAGAGGAAATTGAAAGAACAATTGCCTCAATGCTTCCATTAGCAGGGGCATCACATAGAGACTCAGACGAATCTAACCAATGTTGGGATGAATTATCGGAATTAAAAAGGAATCAAATTAAAACCTTAGTCCATGGTATCATGATGACTGAGTATTTAAGATCCAATACTGCCCCACGAGGATTGATTGTACACAATGAGCCTTTCATATTCCAGCAAGACAAAATTTTTAAAAAGGATTGGTCGCTTATTTCCTGGCACTGCACCAGGGACTGGCTGGTCCTTATAATCAAGACGGCTGCACGTTTATCGGAGGAAATGAAAGGAGAGATCCAAACACTAGAAATTCGCCTAAAGACCTTCCAAGGGGTTACAGAGCTTAAGAAACGCCTGGAAGAACTTAATAAATCAATGACAGATTTTGAAATAACCCTGAAGGACACAAAATATACCAAATTCAAGAAAGACCAGAAATCCTTCTCACATGAAAAAGCTTACCCCTACACAAAGGAAGGATATATCCCGTCAGGGAGAAACGCGGGGTATAACACTGACAGTGATGGATCAGATACTGGTTCAGACAACTCAGATGGGAGCTTCAACCAACAGAACAGAAATAGGAACAGGCGATTACGTGGCGGACGCATGAGGAACCGGGGAGGATATAATTATGGCTGGCCTACATACCAAGGACCACCACCATATGGAGGCCCACCGCCTTTTTTCTACGGACCACCACCCCCCTTCCACCAACATCCGTATCAATATCAATCCCACACGCCATGGGATCAAGCACAACCAAATACCCCCGAAAATCATTCTTTTTTAGGAAGAGGCAAGGGCCCACAGAGGGGAAAATCAAGAAGAACCCAACAGGTCCAATGGGCTCAACCCCTGGAAACTTCCAGGAGCCATACCAGGAGTATGGGTCCACCAGACAACCCAACAACCAGCAACAACCTGGTTTAGTGGTAAATCTGTCGGATACCAACCTAACTACCACACAAATAACAGTCTTAGAGAAAGGTCTTAGCTACGTACCAACTCCTACTCTGGACAAATTCAGGCTCTGTAGCGAAGTCAATGAATTCATTAGGAAAATTAAACTTCAAGTTTTCTTCAAAGACAAACCTCCCACTAGTGATTTGGAAAGCGACACAGGTCTCCACAAGAAATCCAACTTTGTACCACCTTCAGTGAGTCTCCCTGTGGAACTGTTGGCCTTCGAAAAAGCTGTCATGAAGGAAGTATCTGAAATAGACCCTAGGTCTATAATAACCTACCATAATACAAGTAAAAAGGAACATGAGGCTATACAACAGCTAGCCTTGGAGAACAAAGTTACCATAAAACCAGCAGACAAAGGCGGCGCTATAGTTCTGCAGAATACCACGACGTACCGAGAAGTGTGCCTCCAACTATTGGCAGATGCAAGAAACTATGTTAAAATAAAAGAAGACCCTACAGAACGCTTACGCGTGGAGATTGCCTATCTAGTGGAAGAATCTACTGCAAATGGTTGGATAACCAAAAAAGAAGGAGATTTTTGGAAAACAAGAAACCCACGATCCCTTACTTTTATACTATCCCAAAGATTCATAAATCTATGGATAGTCCTCCTGGGAGACCAATAGTATCGGGCATAGGTTCAATTCTTGAACCCCTCTCAAAGTTCGCTGATGCTTTTTTAAGACCTATAGTACAGAGTACTAACACATACCTACAGGATACAAAAGCTGTCCTGTGCCTTCTACAAGATCTACCCTTTGACCCAGAAATCAATATCCTGATGGGACTTGATGTTGAAAGCTTATACACAAGTCTACCGCATAAGGAAACCCTGCAAATCCTTGAAGAAGTACTTTTCGAGAATTCCTGGATATACCACACACCGAGACACGTGGTCTTAGAATGCTGCCGTCTGGCCCTAACTGAGAACTACTTCAGATTTGAAGATACCTTGTACCGTCAAGTGCACGGAACTAGCATGGGAAGCACTTTCGCGCCGAGTGTGGCAGGTCTCTATGTCCACCACCTTGAGAAACAGAAGATCCTAAATCCTCACAATCCGTACTTCAACAATTTAAAAGTATGGAGACGTTACATTGACGATGTTTTTGTGATTTGGGAAGGCAATGAGACCGAGGCCACAAGTTTCATTAATTGGTTGAACCTACAGGATCCGTTTTTAAAATTCACCAACACTATGAGCAGGTCCCAAATGGTCTTTCTGGACCTTAACATCACAGCGAACCAAGGTAGCCTGACCACAACCACGCATTTCAAACCGACTGCAAGAAATTGTCTTTTGATTTACGATAGTTTTCATCCCAAACAACTAAAAGACAATTTACCTTTCGGTCAATTTCTACGTCTAAGAAGAAATTGTACTGAGAAAACTGATTACTATACCCAAGCAAAGGATTTGGCGGAGAAATTGACAGCCAGGCAGTATCCTAAGCACCTCATATCAGCAGCCAAGAAAAGAGCAAGCAATAATAACAGAGATTCCCTCCTTGAACCCAGACTAAATACAAATAAAAACACACAAGAAAAGAGACCAATATGTATAACAACTTATAACATAGCATCTAACAAGGTGTCTAAAATAATCAATAAACACTGGCGGACACTGAACAGTGCCAACCTAGACATACCCAAACCAATGTTCAGTCACAGAAAAGGAAAAACCTTAAGAACTACTTTGTCCACACTCGTCCTAAGATTAACACCAAGTCTGATGGACAAAGAATCCTACAGACTCTGCCTACAGGACATTACCCATGTAATAACTGCAGCGTATGTCACCTCACGTCAGCAACTAAAAAAGTGACATTTAACAATCAAATGACATGGGAACTTCGCAGTTTCACCAATTGTAACACCACAGGTGTGGTATATCTGATTACCTGCACCTGTAATCTCCACTACGTAGGCATGACTACACGAAAAGTCAGTACTAGGATTGTGGAGCACCGTAGTAACATCAGGTGTAAGCGGGCGACAACAAAAATGTCAACCCATTTTATCGAAAAACAACATACACCTAACGACATGAGGTGGGTGGTCCTGGAACACATCAAATGTAATGACAACCTCGAACAGCGACTCCTAGAGAGAGAACAACGCTGGGTTTTTAAATTACGTACAGACACTCAAGGCTTGAATGATAATATTCCGTGGGGTCAGTTCTCTAAATAACAGTCTCCTCTGACATTACATCTAAGGGGTATGTTTTTTGTAAAAATACCAGTCACCCTGCAATTGGAAAAGTCATCTGATAAAATTCCCTCTTAACCAGAGGTCAAGCTATCAATCTCCTCTGGCATTACATCTATTTGGGAAACTCCTGAGCAAATACCAGTCACCCTATATATGACACGCTAAGAGTCAGCCGATCAGTTGCAATTACTCTCCATTCATAATCAAACACTTCTTCAGGGAGTGTTAATACAGCATTCATCTGTATGTTTGTTTTATATGAGTACGTCTTAATCACCTTAGTGATTCCTTAATAGGCACCTTAATTAGACCTCTTTTGTATATCATTGTGAGGCTCATTGTATGTATCTGTTCGTCTTCCTTGTTTAGCCTCTAATCACCTTATACTCTTTCCAATAGGCACTAACGAGTATTTTACCTTCCCATAATGATAGGAACTCGTATTTGACCTCTTTTGTATATCATTGTGAGGCACATTGTATGTTATTTGTTCTTCACATTTGTATTGCCTCTAATCACTTTATACCCTTTCCAATAGGCACTAACGAGTATTTTACCTTCCCAAAATGGCAGCCACATTGAGCCAAAGACGGCGGCCATTTTGTTCTATTCTTTAGTTTCCGCTTTAGTCTCCTAATCATGAATCGGCGGGAACACGCCCTTTAAATACGAGCAGTAGGGACTCACTCGTTAATATGCGGTCGGGAGGGAAGCAGGCAACAGCCGGAGCAGTTTTCATTCTCAAGTAAGTTATCCTCTCCATAGCACCGGACCGGGCAGACAGCAGAGCCTCCCACAGTGCACCCTCTTTTGCTACAAAGCTTTCATTATCGCTTTGTTTTTTCCTTTCTCCTACAGTGGCGATGATCTCTCCAGCCCTCTCAGACCATGAAGCACATTGTTGCTCCATAATTAGTATGTGTTTTATTATGTCACTGTAGTTTCATTGTCGTATTGTTCTGTCTGTACATATTAGTATGTTTTTTCTAGGTTTATGCTCTTTCATTTCATTCTATTTCCTGGCAAATAAGTATTCACCTAATTGCCTGGCATGTCTCAGATTACTGACAATCTATTCACTGAGGGTAATGTCATGTGGTATTCCTTATTTGGTTTTTAGTCTTTTTTGTTTAAACTAAGCTGGCCCTATAGTATAACATGACTATTGAGATGCCCACAGCTCACATAACCACACAAGGATCTTATGGGAGAGCTCTAAACAACACACACCAGCAGTGAGTGTTTGATTATATATAGTTAATGTGCAGCATGGCGTTTTCACTTACCTACATAGCATGAAGTAGGTCTCGTATGCTTTTTTCTGTTTTAGATTCAATTGATCAGCATCAACATGGTTTCAATAACTACCTATACAGGACATAGACTGTACTTGATAATGTGTTTTATCCTTTCTCTATTACAGATACTACGTGATCAAAGTACTGTATGTATTAACTCTTGCCTGCTAGTATTTTGCAGCAATTTTTCCTATTCTTAGGTCACTTTGGAGTGGTACTAAACAGGGCTGGACCCTGTTTGTCCTGAAGAAGAGCACTGGGGTAGCTCGAAACTAGTTGACGTTCACTAGGGACCCCTGACTAATTAAAAACAGACACCCTAGCGACCAACCCCGTTTTTAATATATCGGCTAGGAGCCTGAATAAATTCTTTTTGCCCACTAGCTAGGTATTTTTATTCTCACCCACTCCACCCCCATCACTGCACCACACATAGTCACTCACAAGTAGTGCTCCTACGTAGTGTCGCAAGTCGTAGCACGCCTCAGCCCGTAGCGGGTTGGGATGGCCTCTATGATGAAGCATGTCACCATGGGAAACCCTGGTGAGTGAGGGGACTCAAGAAAGGACATTTTTCCTTTACTAACTATTTTTTCTGAATCTTATATTAGTAAATTTAATTTTCTGAAAAAAACTGGCTAGGTTTCCATAACCGAGATTTCGGTGTTTTGTAATTCTTGATCATTTTTGGAGGGTCGACCTAGCATATCCCTCTTTCTCCCCTTATTTTTCTGATTTCGTGTACATGAGCACATGTGCCTGTGTGAGTTTGGGTGAAAGTAAGTGAGAGTCAGTGAAAGATAGATAGTGAGAATGACTGAGACTGGGTGTCAGTAAGTGACTAAGAGTTAGAGTAAGTGGGAATGAGTAAGTGAAAGAAAGAGTGCAAATAAGTGAGAGTGCGAGTGAGCACCCTGAGTTTGAAAGAATGTAAGGCAGTGTTGGAGAGTGGTAGTAAGAATGAGTTGGAGTGAGAAATAGTAAGTGGCTGTACGTTAGTGTAACTGTGAGTGAGAATGAGCGAGTCAGAGTGAGTGAGAACTAGATATAATGAGTTAAGTAAGAGTGATTGCAAGTGAGTGTGACTGAAAAGCTTGAGCGAATGAGAGTAAGAGTAAATGTGAGTGATTTTGAGTGAGAGTGAGTGAGTTTGAATGAATGAGTAAGAATATTTGATAGTGAGAGTGAATGAGGAAGTGAGAGTAAGAGTGAGTGTGAGTGAGAAAACCTGAGGATAAGTATTGCACCCTACGACTCTCAAACTGCATTTCAGCACCCTAATATGAGTTATCTAAAATAGACGTTTGTTTGTGTATATTTTTCATGCAGTTATTATGGAACTTCAACAATGTCAATTATTATAGTGATCTCATTATTAATATGACATCACTATCTGGGAAGCTTTGGGGTCATATGTCAAATGATGTCACTTTCTTTGATGTCATTAAGGTCAAAGGGTGAGTGATGTTACTTCTGCTACGCTCAGCATTTTGGTGAATTGAAGCCCATGATATTGCTGTGTTTTGCTCGTTTATTCTTATCACTGTTTATTCTAGAAAAACAGATAGGAAGAAGGAAAGGCCAGTTCTCCTTTTCATTATCTACACTGCAGCTTCAATTATGCTCTGTGACCCGCCTTTCATCTTAGCTGATGGTTCTGTCAGCAGGCATCATGATATCACAACTTATCTATACTAAATTGCTACAGTTGAGCATACGTTATGTTTTTTAAGTGGACAGAGGCATCACAATTTGACCGTAGTAAGGGAAATAGACAGGCTTGTACACAGGGATTGCTGGCTCCCACGTATTCTATGTAAATAACAGTTATTAGATACAAAGGTAGATATTTCTGAATCTGAACATGTCCATATTATAGATATCTGTGTAGCTATTTGTATAGATTTACATCTACACAGACAGACAGATAGATTACATGTTCAGGTGCTTTGCAAAGAATGCTGTGTTATAAAAATCCATATTTCACAGCGATGGTGTCATGCAGGCAAAATATTTTGCATATTTCATGAAAAGAATAGCATTCAGTGAGGTGCGGATTTCATTTAATGGGATGACTGGTCCCAGCCTAATTTCCTCCCGCCAGCTAATTAGTCTCTGTGCATGACAGTGCATGTAGATAATGACTGGAACCACTCCACAAAGCTTCACCTTAGCTGTTTGTTTAATAAGCATCCTCTTTTTAAATGTGAATAAAACTTGACAATTCTAATTGCAGTCAGGACCCCTTTTTTCCCTTACAGACAAATGCTTCACAAACATCTCCCTTTTGCAGGATCTGTTTTCACAGAGCAAAACATGTTTACAGTAATCTCAGCTACTTCACTACATATTTAAATTTTACCATCCCAGGGCTGTGGTGATGTTTACAATAACACTTAGCCTTCGATTTGATGGTTTATGATGTCAAAAGAACTCCCCAGTGGCAACATGAAGCCATATCACATGGTTAGCCAATATTCTTCCAGTATGTTACATGTTTGGGTGCTGCATATGTTACATGTTTGGGTGCTGCACAAATACAGTGGTACAAAAACCCATGTTTTACAGGGGCCTGTGATTTTGTTTTCAATATTTTGCAGAGACCACCTAAGCAGAGCTAAGCAGAACTTCACCGCTGTTCATTGTTTAATTAGTTTAATTAGTAACCTCTTTGTGACAGCTAAACCAAAGCCAGAACATTTATTTTGCCAATCAGAGCCCACTGTTACCGCAACACTGCACAGATAGCTTCAAAAATCTCTGAGCACAACAAAGCATATTATTATTTTGTTTTAACATATCCATTGTTAGCTCTCCCTTGCTGCCAGAAGCTTAACAGTCACCGATTTCTATAGCCATAATGTATACACGAGAAAGCAAAGCCTGTTTTATCTGAATCCCTGTATTCTAAACTATATATTTAAATACTTTGCTTTTTTCTTACAAAAGACAAAATATAAGTCAAGCGTTTCTCGTATTGTTCTCAATTAATTTTACCCTTTTTATAAACAAATATTGTTGCGATGATAACTGCTCCAAAATAAAAATGTGATATATAAAATAATTACTGGGTGACATGTATAATGTGTTCTTATATTGCCATCTTGGGGTTCTGGTGACACTCACCACACAGATTTCGGCCTTGTGGTTAATGGTGTCACTAAAACCCCTCAATGACAATATTGGACCATATTACACACTTTCTCTATATGTATCCTCCATACAGATCTATTATAATTTGGAACAAGTGTACTAGTCAATGCATAGCAGTATAGCCTGACTAATCTGAGAAAGCATTGTATGCTGCATCACATATTGCATGTTATAACGAGGGATACTACTCTGTTGTTCCACAAAAAGCCTATTTAAAGTGACTTTAAATCACTGCATGGATCCATTGTGAGCTGCCTCTATGTAAATACTTTTTATTTAAAATTTTGCACATAAAAAAAATTGCATCAATTTCATGAGAGTCAAGAGTAGGAAAGTATCTAGTGGGTCGTGATGCATCCTTAAATAGTGGTCATAAATACCATCCCAGCATGTCTCCACATGGCCCCAGCAATATTTTTCTATAACAATGTTTTTGAACCTGTAAAGCTTGAGTCTGAAAGCTTGCACCGGTGCAAAAATGTCAAGCTACTCTGCCAGTCAGAGACCTTCCGGCAGTAGCGGCTGCTACCGGGCAGTAGTGGTGAGGTGGGAAAGAAAAAGGGGCAAAAAAAACCAAACAGTTACCTTCCCGGCAGCCGCTTTCTTCCGTCCTCCTCAGGTCGACGAACCAGAAAGCATCCAGGCTCCCGACTCCCCAAGCCTGGGCATGTTCTCCACCGGGCAGTACAACACCACCTTTTGGACAACATGCCAAGTGCGCATGACGGTTTGGCTGGCCAAAGACGGCCAGCCAAGCAGTCAAGCGCCCTTAGGAGAGTGCTACCACTCTTCCCCCTGCTCTGCGGGAAGGTCTGCCCGCCCCACCCACACCTTAACACAGACAATAATGAAAAATAAAATGATAATAACATTGTTATTATCATTTTATTTTTCTTGTGGGGCGACACTCCTCCGCCTTAGCTGAGGAGCCGCCACTGCCTTCAGGTTTGTAAGCTAGGTTGCAGTGTGACACGTGCCTGATGAAAAAAAGACATATCAGCTAATCACATTTTTCTTATTTCATTCAAAATTCCAGTTAAGGAAATTAGGATGCATATGATTGACTACCATTTCTTTATATTTGCCAGAAAAACTGATGAACGGATTTACAGCAAACCAAGTAATCCCTTTTAAGCTGAATCCATGATATTTAATCATGCTCTGTATGGTGTAGTTGTGTTCAACAGTTTTTACATTAGTACTAGGGAGCAAAACCTCCAAAGGGACTTTGAAAGGGAAAATCAACTTTTAACGTCTTTGTAATTTTTCCTTTCCTTGACCATTTCTTTACATTTGTTTGTTTACATATGCTTGCCAGGATGAATGCCACAAAGTGACTTCGTGGTGGTAGATAAAAATAGTCAAAAAAACGAACAATCCAGACAACCAGAAAGGTTTCCATGGCTCTCTCTAAACCCAGCCCTGGTTTGTGAAGCCAGACGAGGAGTTAATGCCACAATTTAGAATCTACACCTGAAGAGCTGAGCACTGCCTTAAATAAAAACACGGAGTTGACGTCTTGTTGTCAGAAGACTGTAATGCCAGAGTAAATCCCTTGGACACAGAAGGCCTTGTGGTCTACATAAAGTCCCCTGAACACCATTCCTTGTTGAAAAACCAATTTAAGGTGGCTTTTTACATTTTTGGTAAAATATTTGGAAATAGTAGTCAAGTAGGCCCACATTTACTATTGGTACAAAAAGGTTTTTCCAATGTATTCTAATTTGGTGCTCATGTAAAGCACTCTAATGCTCTCGGGCCAAGTGCATGCTATATAAGAAAAATTTAAACGAATGTACAATGCAACATAACAATAATGCCCTTTGTACAACCATCTCTCTTCTTTACAGTTGTTAATGAAAATTGTTAAAATTGCAAATAATATAACTCATTTTGTAAACATCACAAGATTGCTTTTAAATGGAAATTCTTTATACACCTAGAGGCATATTGACGAGCCCCGTTGCGTCGCTGTTGCACCACGCAACGTGGTGCAAGAGCAACGCAACTCAAATGAGATTTATGAAGCTACGCAAAGCCACCTTGCGTGGCCCTGAGTGGCTTCATTAAGCTTGAGTAAAGCAATGCAGTGCAAATCGCTGCGTAGCCTTGCTCTCCGCCAGGGAAGTGTTCCATGGGCGTTGCTTGAGTGTTCCTATGCAACTCCCATGGTTTTTTATGCATTCTCAGATTTACCAGTGCACAGTGCTATTCCTATAAAAAACAAGGGGGCTAAGATGCTTTGTACCTCTTCTCTATACTCTACACCCCTAAGTTAATGTAACAGAATGCTAAGATGTCAAACTGCAATATTGCACTCACTGTTTTAAAGTGCATAGTGCTATTCCTGTAAAGTACAGAAGGAACCAAAAAGTGCCACTTAATTCTCCTCTATTTTTTCCTCAATTAAGTGCAACATGATGATTATGTAAAGTGCATAAGAAAGTGCCCTGTGCTTGTCTAGGTAGAATTTCATCTTTCTAATTAAAAAACGATGTCACCAATGTAGAACCATATTTCCCTGATCTTATTGTCTAAAGTAAACATGTTACTCTAAAGATGTGTCCCTATATCTGAAATGTATAAAGCTATTTTTATGCTGACACCTGACCTCTATATTGTACCAAAATCTAATGACAATATACCACAATGCTGTAAAAGGCGGAAAATAAGAAAAGGGAAGGGGGAAAAGAAAAAGAAAAAAAGCAGATTGGGAAGGATACAGAAAAGGGAAAGAAGGGGGGCAAAGAGGAAAACAGAGGGGAAAAAGGGGCGCATTGTGATAGAACAAAGGTGGTGACACAGACGTTCAAAATTAGGAGATACTATAGAAAAGTATATAGTTCGGCATCTGCATTTAAGCCCCATGGGATCTCAGTTCCCAAATTAATGATCCACTTTGATTCGGCTCTTCTCAGGGCTGCTTCTCTATTACCTCCCCTGATCTTAATCGGGATATGTTCAATACCGGAATAGTGGAAATTGTTCTCCAACTGGCCTTCATGATCCTTCCAGATGTGTTTTGCCATTACGTATGTAAAGTCTTTGTATGTAATGGCCCTTATAAAATACACAATTTGAGTTTATTCACAGTGCTACCCACATATTGTTTTCTGCAACCACATTCCAGGAGATAGACTACATGGGTGGTCCCGCATGTTATACTTTCTTTGATGGGTTTTGTCATGCCTTGTATAGTTGTTACATTCCCCCTGTTGTGGCCATAACGACATGCTTTGCATTTTGAGCACTTGAAGAAACTATTACACACCAGCCAATTGCCCTTCTGTGGATTTTTGTTTGTAAAATAACTTTGGCTAAGCAGATCTCCCAGGGACGGCACCTTTCTGTATGTGATATTCACATGATCCGTTATTAGATGATTAAGCTCCTGGTCCTTTTTAAGTACATTCCAATGATTGCCAATAGCTTCTTTTACGGTTTTATTGGATCTGTTGAAGTCTGTGATGAACCCAATGACTTCTTGGTTTGGTCCAATCGGTGTCTGCATTTTCTTGGGCATCAATAGATTTTCTCTCTTCTGTTTCTTACCTCTCTCATTTGTGCATCGTCCAGGACAGTTGTTGGATATCCTTGTTTCTTAAATCTGTTATACATCCCATTAATCTATATCTCATATTCATTGTCCTCACAGCAATTTCTACGAGCTCTTAGAAATTCTCCGTAGGGGATGCTCCATTTGAGAGCTTTAGGGTGTGCACTGTTGGCCGACAGAATGCTATTACATGCAGTAATTTTTCGATACAAGGTGGTGCATATTTTTCCATTTGCAATGTAGATCCGGATATCCAAGTAATCAATTGAACTATTACTATATGTATGGGTGAATCGTAAGTTCAAAGAATTGTTATTTAGTGATGATAAAAAAATCTTTCAAATCAATTTCCTCTCCTTCCCATATATACATATATACACACATGCATATTACCTACTGGCGGTCGCCAGTAGGTAGTTATAGTAAGGACCTTGCTTCTATTCAAAAAGCATTTTTTCTTTTGCCAATATCTTTGGCACCGTTTGACGAATCTTCGCGAAATTTTCAAAACGAATGGTTCGCTCAGGTCAGCTCCTGTCTCTAAAGTTTCGCAGTGATTCATCAAGTGGGGGCCGAGAAAAAAGGGGAGTCCCAAAATGCGTTTTCCCCATGTTGATTTCCATAGGAGCTTTAGACAAAGCTACAGCTCGAACTGCTGAACGGAATTACACCAAATTTGGCAAAAAGGTAGATCTTGGTTCAGAAAGTGTGCTTTTTCTTAAATGGTGTAAATCTGTTCAGTAGTTGCTGAGAAATTCAAAAAATAAAAATATCGATATCTGAGGGCCGAGGAGGATTTGCGAACCCTCCTGAGCACGAGCTCCATTCTGATTGGCTGCCAACACTCCAAACCAGGAAGTGTTGGCAGCCATCTTGTGACTTGGTAAAACCGAGTCACAAGAAATCAGTTAAAAAAGGATAAAAAACAAGAAAAGGGGCAGGGTAGAAACACCCTGGCCCCTAGGCCTGCCTCAGGGGGTCCCACAAGGACCCCCAGGGCCAAAAAGCATTAAAAAAAATCGGCAGAATTCACGCTGGGTGCACGAATCCGGCAGAATTTTTTTTTAAAATGAAGCGCGGGCTCCCGCTCTTCATTTCTTTAAGCCCCCGGGTGGGCCAGGTCCTGGGGGCAATGTCCAATAAATTAGCGGGGGCCCGGGTGGGCCCCCGCAGCCCCGGAGACCGCCACCTCCCCGGGGCTTCATTCATAATGTGCGGGGGCCACGCAGCCCACCCGCAGCCCCGGAGACCACCACCTCCCCGGGGCTTATGTATAAAAAAATGCGTGGGGGTGCTCCTTCCCCCCCACCCAAGCCCCAGGGACCGCCACCTCCCCGGGGCTCCAATTATATTAAAGAAGTGTGGGGGGGCTTCTGCCCCTCCCCACACTGCCCCAGGGACCAAAACCTCCTGGGGCACTAATTATTTAAATATGGGGGTCTGTTGCGGCCCCCCGGGGAACACCACCTCCCCGGGCTTAAATCAGTTGAGAGGGGGGCCGCGCGGCCCCCCTCCTGGAGCCCTCGATGGCCCTGGGGATCGCCACCCCCCAGGTCCGGCTCCTGCAATGTCCCGGGGTGCCCACCCCCAGGACATTGCCGTTTGCTATGGCAGGGCGGGAGCATGGCTCCAGCCCTGCCATAGCAAACACTGCTTTGCTTCTTGGAAGTGAGAGCAGGAAACCTGCTCTCGCTTCCAAGAAGCAAAGCAGAATTGTCTTTGGACAAGGGGAGCTGCATGTTAGCAGCTCCCCTTGTCCAAAAGCAATGCCGGCTCCCGCAGGAGGCGGGGAGCCGGCTGCAACAGCGGGGGCATTGGGGCTCCCCCCGCGGTCCCCAACATAAGGGCTGGCCCCGGGGGATGAGGTCCCCGCGGCCAGAAGTGGCCCAGGGGAGGAGGCCACGTGGCCCCTTCCCGTCTTTTTTTTTTAAAGAAAAAAATGCTCAGGCCTTGGGGGATGGGGTCCCCAGGGACCAAAAAATACTAAAAGAAGTGGGGCCACACAGCCCCCCTTCTAAATATATAAAAAAAAGAAAAGCCGGCATCTCGCCGGAGGCCCCGCCCCCTCCCTGCACCACTCTGCAAACGCGCCTCCTGGCGCGTTCTAAGTTGGGGTATTAAGTCCCCTTGAATCCTGAAGGTCCCTGGGGGCCAACTAGCCCACCAGGTACCTCCAGTAAGCCCCACACAGTGGGATTGCGGAGAGGTGGTCTGAGGCCACGCCCCTTTTTACACCACTCTGAAAAAGGCACCTCTTGGTGCACTGCTGGAGGGGCAATGAGGTTCTCTTGTGTCCCGAGGACCTCAGGACTAAAGTGGACTTCATCCCCCAAGCAGCAGTGCGCCACTCTCAGCAATCCAGCTGTGTGGGGCTTACTAGAGATAACAGGAGGGCTAGTTGGCCCCCAGGGACCCTCAGGAGGCAAAGGGACTTCATTCCCTAACCAAGAGCGCGCCAGGAGACGCGTTTGCAGAGTGGTGGAGAAAGGGGGCGTGGCCTGTGTCCACCTCCCAGCAATCCCAATATCTGGGGCTTACTGGAGGCATCAGGTAGGCTAGTTGGCCCCTAAGTACCCCCAGCAGCGAAGGGGACTTTAATCCCCATCGAAGAGCACGCAAGGGAGCACGTTTGCAGACTGGTGCTCAAAGGGGGCGTGGCCTGCTATCAGTACTTACCAAAGCTGCTGTGTGGGACTTACTGGAGGTAATAGGAGGGGTAGTTGGCCCCCAAGGTTGTAGGACTGCTAAGAGGTCTTCGGAGGCCACGCCCCCCCTTTCTCCACCACTCTGCAAATGCACCTCCTGGCACACTACAGGTTGGGGGAAGAAGTCCACTTTACTCCTGAGGGACTTTGGGGGCCAAGAAGCCCTCCTGGTACCTCCTGTAAGTACTACGCAGCGGAATTCCTGAGCGCTGGTTGGAGGCCCAGCCCCCTTTCTCCACCACTCTGCAAATGCGACTACCAGTTGAAGAAGCATTTGCAATGTAATAGGTTTCGCATTTACAAGAGTTAGAGCTATTGGCGTTGTAAATGTAAAAGTGTTTTATTAATGTTTCTTGGAGTGGATGTAGGTTGTGTGTAGTGGAATTATGTGGTATGTTGTGCAGTGAAATTATGTGGATAGAATGTATGTGGTATTTAATGTATAGGAATTAGGTAGAGTGGGATTATGTGTTATGGAGAGTAATTGTGTGGTATGATAGTCTGTGTTGTAGAGTTGTAACCTCAGGTTTAGTCTTCCTCGTTTCCATAGAAGATAAACTATAAACTCAATGAGACAAAAAAAAAGAAGGAACCACTGAGCAGCACTTCTGGACCTAGTCAGAGGTATGAGCAGGGCCACTGGAATTATGCGATTGTTTGGCTGCACTGACTTTTGCACAATTATACATTTTCCGCATTTGCCACATAATCCATCATCTGCTGCATAATCTGCAAATTTGAACAAAAAAAACCTTGTGGCTAGCTCAAACGACTCAAACGTTACCAAAAATGCAGCGACAAGTGTTACAGCGTGGTGGAAGGCCCTTTGCAAACCTAGAATGGTCACCTGTTGCTTATTGCTAAATGTGGGAATTAAATTGGTACTAATGATGTGTAAACCACTCTTGCTTCTTTCTATGCCTCTCTTGCCTCTTTCTGCATTTCTGTTGCTTATTTATGCACCTTTCTTTCTTTGTCTGCACTTCTTTTGCCTCGTTCTGCTCATCTCTTGCACTTTCTGCACCTCACTTGTCTCTTTCTGAACCTCTGTTGCCTCTCTGCACCTCACTTGCTTCTTTCTGTACCCCTCTTGCCTCTTACTGCACCCTTCTTCCCTCTTTATGCACCTCTTTTGCCTCTTTCTGTACCCCTGTTCCCTCTTTCTGCACCTCTCCTGCCTGTTTCTGCACCTTTCTTGTCTCTTTCTGCACTTCTGTTGCCTCTTTCTGCACATCTGTTGCTTTTTTCTGCACTTCTGTTGCCTCTTTCTGCACCCCTCTTGCCTCTTTCTGCACCTCTGTTGCTTCTTTCTGCACCTCTCTTGCTTCTTTCTGCACCTCTGTTGCTTCTTTCTGCACCCCTTTTGCCTCTTTCTGCACCCTTCTTCCCTCTTTGTGCAACTCTCTTCCCTCTTTCTGCACCTCTCCTCCCTCTTTCTGCACCCCTCTTACTTCTTTGTGTATCTCTGTTCCTTCTTTCTGCACTTCTCTTGCCTCTTTCTGCACCCCTCTTGCCTCATTATGCACTTCTGTTGGTTCTTTTGCACTGCTCTTGCTTCTTTCTGCACCTCTCTTGCAAATTTCTGCACCCTTCTTCCCTTTTTTGCATCCCTCTTGCCTTTTTCTGCAGTTCTTTTGCCATTTTCTGCACCTCTCTTGCCTCTTTCTGCACCTCACTTGCCTCTTTCTGCATTTCTCTTGCTTCTTTCTACACCTGTGTTGCTTCTTTCAGCAATTCTCTTGCCTCTTTCTGCACTTCTCTTGCTTGTTTCTGCACCTCTCCTGCGTCTTTCTGTACCTCTGTTCCTTCTTTCTGCACTTCTCTTGCTTCTATGTGCTACTCTATTGCACATTTCTGCACCTCCTTGCCTCTTTCTGCACCTCCGTTGGTTCTTTCTGTACCTCTCTTGCCTCTGTGTGCACCCCTGTTCCCTCTTTGTACACCTTTTTTGCCTGTTTCTGACACTCTCTTGCCTCTTTCTGCACTTTTCTTGCCTCTTTCTGTACCTCTGTTGCTTCCTTCTGCACTTCTCTTGCCTCTTTCTGCACCCCTCTTGCCTCTTCCTGCACCTCTGTTGCTTCTCTCTGCACTTCTCTTGCTTCTTTCTACACCTCTCTTGCTTCTTTCTGCACCCCTTGTGCCTCTTTCTGCACCATTCTTCGCTTTTCCTGCACGTCTCTTGGTTCTTCCTGCACTGCTCTCGCCTCTTTCTGCACCCCTCTTGTCTCTTTCTGCATCTCTTTTGCTTCTTTCTGTACTTCTCATGCCTCTTTCTGCACCCCTCTTGCCTCATTCTGCACTACTCTTGCTTCTTTCTGCACTGCTCTTGCTTATTTCTGCACCTCACTTGCCTCTTTCTGCACCCCTCTTGCCTGTTTTTGTACCTCTGTTGGTTCTTTCTGCACTGCTCTTGCTTCTTTCTACACCTCTTTTGCCTCTTTCTGCATCCCTCTTGCCTCTTTCTGCACTCCTCTTCCCTATTTCTCCACCTCTCTTGCTTCTTTCTACACTTCTCTTGCTGCTTTCTGCACTGCTGTTGCTTCTTTCTGCACGTCACTTGCAAAGTTCTGCACCCCTCTTGTCTCTTTCTGCACCCCTCTTCCCACTTTCTGCACCTCTCTTGCCTCTGTCCGCACCCCTGTTCCCTCTGTCGGCACCTCTTTTGCCTGTTTCTGCAACTTTCTTGACTCTTTCTACAGTTCTTGTGCCTCCTTCTGCACCTCTGTTGCTTCTTTCTGCACTTCTTTTGCCTCTTTCTGCACCTCACTTGCTTCTTTCTGCACGACTGTTGTCTCTTTCTGCACTCGTCTTCCCTCTTTCTGCACCTCTCTTGCTTCTTTCTGTCCCCTTCTTCCCTTTTTGCATCCCTCTTGCCTTTTTCTGCAGTTCTTTTGCCATTTTCTGCACCTCTCGCCTCTTTCTGCACCTCACTTGCCTCTATCTGTATTTCTCTTGCCTTTTTCTGCACCCCTCTTCCCTCTTTCTGCACCTCTGTTGCCTCTTTCTGTACTTCTTTTGCTTCTTTCTGCACCTCTCTCCTTCTTTCTACATCTCTCTTGCCTCTTTCTGCACCCCTCTTTCCTCGTTCTGCACCTCTCTTGCCTCTTTCTGCACCCCTGTTACCTCTTTCTGCACCTTTCCTGCCTGTTTCTGCACCTCTCTTGCCTCTTTCTGTACCTCTGTTGCTTCTTTCTGCACTTCTCTTGCCTCTTTCTGCACCCTTCGTGCCTCTTTCAGCACCTCTGTTGCTTCTTTCTGCACTTCTCTTCCTTCTTTCTGCACCCCTCCTGCCTCTTTCTGTACGCCTCTTGCCTCTTTGTGCACCTTTCCTACCTCTTTCTGCACCCCTCTTCCCACTTTCTGCACCTCTCTTGCCTCTGTCCGCACCCCTGTTCCCTCTGTCGGCACCTCTTTTGCCTGTTTCTGCAACTTTCTTGACTCTTTCTACAATTCTTGTGCCTCCTTCTGCACCTCTGTTGCTTCTTTCTGCACTTCTTTTGCCTCTTTCTGCACCTCACTTGCTTCTTTCTGCACGACTGTTGTCTCTTTCTGCACTCGTCTTCCCTCTTTCTGCACCTCTCTTGCTTCTTTCTGTCCCCTTCTTCCCTTTTTTGCATCCCTCTTGCCTTTTTCTGCAGTTTTTTTGCCATTTTCTGCACCTCTCACCTCTTTCTGCACCTCACTTGCCTCTATCTGCATTTCTCTTGCTTCTTTCTACACCTGTGTTGCTTCTTTCAGCAATTCTCTTGCCTCTTTCTGCACTTCTCTTGCTTGTTTCTGCACCTCTCCTGTGTCTTTCTGTACCTCTGTTCCTTCTTTCTGCACTTCTCTTGCTTCTTTCTGCACCTTTCTTTCAAATTTCTGCACCCCTCGTGCCTCTGTGTGTACCTGTCTTGCCTCTTTCTGCGCCTCTCTTGCCTATTTCTGTACCCCTCTTGCCTTCTTCTGCACCTCTTTTGCTTTTTTCTGCACTTCTCTTGCCTCTTTCTGCACCCCTCTTGCCTCTTTCTGCACCTCTGTTGGTTCTTTCTGCACTGCTCTTGCTTCTATCTGCTACTCTCTTGCACATTTCTGCACCCCTTGCCTCTTTCTGCACCTCCGTTGGTTCTTTCTGTACCTCTCTTGCCTCTGTGTGCACCCCTGTTCCCTCTTTGTACACCTTTTTTGCATGTTTCTGCAACTCTCTTGCCTCTTTCTGCACTTTTGTTGCCTCTTTCTGTACCTCTGTTGCTTCTTTCTCCACTTCTCTTGCCTCTTTCTGCACCCCTCTTGCCTCTTCCTGCTCCTCTGTTGCTTTTTTCTGCACTTCTCTTGCTTCTTTCTACACCTCTCTTGCTTCTTTCTGCACCCTTCGTGCCTCTTTCTGCACCATTCTTCCCTTTTCCTGCACGTCTCTTGGTTCTTCCTGCACTGCTCTTGCCTCTTTCTGCACCCCTCTTGTCTCTTTCTGCATCTCTTTTGCTTCTTTCTGTACTTCTCATGCCTCTTTCTGCACCCCTCTTGCCTCTTTCTGCACTACTCTTGCTTCTTTCTGCACTGCTCTTGCTTATTTCTGCACCCCACTTGCCTCTTTCTGCACTTCTCATGATTCTTTCTACACCTCTCTTGCTTCTTTCTGCACCCCACTTGCCTCTTTCTTCACCCTTCTTCCCTCTTTGTGCACCTCTTTGTGCACCCCTCTAGCCTCTTTCCGCATCTCTTTTGGTTGTTTCTGCTCTTCTTTTGCCTCTTTCTGTACCCCTCTTGCCTCCTTGTGCACCTCTGTTGTTTCTTACTTCACTGCTCTTGCTTCTTTCTGTACCTCTCTTGCAAATTTCTGCACCCCTCTTGCCTCTTTTGGCACCCCTCTTCTCTCTTTCTGCATCCCTGTTCCCTCTTTCTTAACTTCTCTTGCCTCTTTCTGCACCTCTGTTGCTTCTTTCTGCACTTCTCTTGCCTCTTTCTGCACCCCTCTTCCCTCTTTCTGCACCTCTGTTGCCTCTTTCTGTACTTCTTTTGCTTCTTTCTCACCTCTCTGCTTCTTTCTGCACCTCTCTTGTCTCTTTCTGCACCCCTCTTTCCTCGTTCTGCACCTCTCTTGCCTATTTCTGCACCCCTGTTACCTCTTTCTGCACCTTTCCTGCCTGTTTCTGCACCTCTCTTGCCTCTTTCTGTACCTCTGTTGCTTCTTTCTGCACATCTCTTGCCTCTTTCTGCACCCTTCGCGCCTCTTTCAGCACCTCTGTTGCTTCTTTCTGCACTTCTCTTCCTTCTTTCTGCACCCCTCCTGCCTCTTTCTGTACCCCTCTTGCCTCTTTGTGCACCTTTCCTACCTCTTTCTGTACCCCTCTTGCCACTTTTTGCACCTCTGTTGGTTCTTTCTGCACTGCTCTTGCTTCTTTCTGCACCTCTTTTGCAAATGTCTGCATCCCTCTTGTCTCTCTGCACCCCTCTTCCCTATTTCTCTACCTCTCTTGCTTCTTTCTGCACTTCTCTTGCTTGTTTCTGCACTGCTCTTGCTTCTCTCTGCACCTCTCCTACAAATTTATGTATCCCTCTTACCTCTGTATGCACCCCTGTTCCCTCTTTCTGCACCTTTCTTGCCTGTTTCTGCACCTCTCTTGCCTCTTTTGGTACCTCTGTTGCTTCTTTCTATACTTCTCTTGCCTCTTTCTGCACCCTTCTTACCTCTTTCAGCACCTCTGTGCTTCTTTCTGCACTTCTCTTGCTTCTTTCTGCACCCCTCTTGCCTCTTTCTGTACCCCTTTTGTATCTTTCTGCATCTCTACTGCCTATTTCTGCACCTCTCTTGCCTTTTTCTGCAGTTCTCTTTCCTCTTTCTGCACCTCTTTTGCTTTCTGCACTTTTCTTGCCTCTTTCTGTACCCCTCTTGCCTCTTTCTGCACCTCTGTTGGTTCTTTCTGCACTGCTCTTGCTTCTTTCTGCACCTCTGTTGCAAATTTCTGCACCCCTCTAGGCTCTTTTTGTACCCCTCTTCCCTCTTTCTGCACCTATCTTGCCTCTGTCTGCATACCTGTTCCCTCTTTTTGTACCCCTTTTTCCTCTTTCTGCAGTTCTTTTGCTTCTTTTTTGCACTTTTCTTGCCTCTTTCTGTACCCCTCTTGCCTCTTTCTGCACCTCTGTTGGTTCTTTCTGCACTGCTCTTGCTTCTTTCTGCACCTCTGTTGCAAATTTCTGCATCCCTCTTGGCTCTTTTTGTACCCCTCTTCCCTCTTTCGGCACCTCTCTTGCCTCTGTCTGCACACCTGTTCCCTCTTTCTGTACCCCTTTTGCCTCTTTCTACAGTTCTCTTGCCTCCTTCTGCACCTCACTTGCCTCTTTCTACTCTTCTCTTTCTCCTTTCTGCACCCTTCTTCCCTTTTTTTGAACTTCTCTTGCCTCTTTTTGCACCTCTCATGCCTCTTTCTGCACATTTCTTGATTCTTTCTGCACTGCTCTTGCCTCTTTCTGCACCCCTCTTTCCTCTTTCTGCTCCTCTTTTGCTTCTTTCTGCACTTTTCTCTCATCTTTCGGCACCCCTCTTGCCTCTTTCTGCACCTCTGTTGCTTCTTTCTGCATTGCTCTTGCTTCTTTCTGCATTTCTCTTGCCTCTTTCTGCACCCCTCTTCCATCTTTCTGCAATTCTCTTGCCTCTGTCTGCACCCCTGTTCCCTCTTTCTGTACCTCTTTTGTCTGTTTCTACAACTCTCTTGCCTTTTTGTGCAGTTCTCTTGCCTCCTTCTGCACCTCTGTTGCCTCTTTCTGCACCTCTCTTACCTCTTTCTGCACCCCTCTTGCCTTTTTTTGTACCTCTGTTGGTTCTTTCTGCACTGCTCTTGCTTCTTTCTACACCTCTTTTGCAAATTTGTGCATCCCTCTTGCCTCTTTCTGCACCCCTCTTCCCTATTTCTCCACCTCTCTAGCTTCTTTCTACACTTCTCTTGCTGCTTTCTGCACTGCTGTTGCTTCTTTCTGCACCTCTCTTGCAAAGTTCTGCACCCCTCTTCCCACTTTCTGCACCTCTCTTGCCTCTGTCCGCACCCCTGTTCCCTCTTTTGGTACCTCTTTTGCCTGTTTCTGCAACTTTCTTGACTCTTTCTGCAGTTCTCGTGCCTCCTTATGCACCTCTGTTGCTTCTTTCTGCACTTCTTTTTCCTCTTTCTGCACCTCACTTGCTTCTTTCTGCACGACTGTTGTCTCTTTCTGCACTCGTCTTCCCTCTTTCTGCACCTCTCTTGCTTCTTTCTGCACCCTTCTTCCCTTTTTTGCATCCCTCTTGCCTTTTTCTGCAGTTCTTTTGCCATTTTCTGCACCTCTCTTGCCTCTTTCTGCACCTCACTTGCCTCTTTCTGCATTTCTCTTGCTTCTTTCTACACCTGTGTTGCTTCTTTCAGCAATTCTCTTGCCTCTTTCTGCACTTCTCTTGCTTGTTTCTGCACCTCTCCTGCGTCTTTCTGTACCTCTGTTCCTTCTTTCTGCAATTCTCTTGCTTCTTTCTGCACCTCTCTTTCAAATTTCTGCACCCCTCGTGCCTCTGTGTGCACCTGTCTTGCCTCTTTCTGCTCCTCTCTTGCCTCTTTCTGCACCCCTCTTGCCTCTTTCTGCACCTCTTTTGCTTTTTTCTGCACTTCTCTTGCCTCTTTCTGCACCCCTCTTGCCTCTTTCTGCACCTCTGTTGCTTCTTTCTGCACTGCTCTTGCTTCTATCTGCTACTCTCTTGCACATTTCTGCACCCCCTTGCCTCTTTCTGCACTTCCGTTGGTTCTTTCTGTACCTCTCTTGCCTCTATGTGCACCCCTGTTCCCTCTTTGTACACCTTTTTTGCCTGTTTCTGCAACTCTCTTGCCTGTTTCTGCACTTTTCTTGCCTCTTTCTGTACCTCTGTTGCTTCCTTCTGCACTTCTCTTGCCTCTTTCTGCACCCTTCTTGCCTCTTCCTGCACCTCTGTTGCTTCTTTCTGCACTTATCTTGCTTCTTTCTACACCTCTCTTGCTTCTTTCTGCACCCCTCGTGCCTCTTTCTGCACCATTCTTCCCTTTTCCTGCACGTCTCTTGGTTCTTCCTGCACTGCTCTTGCCTCTTTCTGCACCCCTCTTGTCTCTTTCTGCATCTCTTTTGCTTCTTTCTGTACTTCTCATGCCTCTTTCTGCACCCCTCTTGCCTCTTTCTGCACTACTCTTGCTTCTTTCTGCACTGCTCTTGCTTATTTCTGCACCCCACTTGCCTCTTTCTGCACTTCTCATGATTCTTTCTACACCTCTCTTGCTTCTTTCTGCACCCCACTTGCCTCTTTCTGCACCCTTCTTCCCTCTTTGTGCACCTCTCTTGCCTCTTTCTGCACCCCTCTAGCCTCTTTCCGCATCTCTTTTGCTTGTTTCTGCTCTTCTTTTGCCTCTTTCTGTACCCCTCTTGCCTCCTTCTGCACCTCTGTTGTTTCTTACTGCACTGCTCTTGCTTCTTTCTGCACCTCTCTTGCAAATTTCTGCACCCTCTTGCCGCTTTTGGCACCCCTCTTCTCTCTTTCTGCATCCCTGTTCCCTCTTTCTGAACTTCTCTTGCCTCTTTCTGCACCTCTGTTGCTTCTTTCTGCACTTCTTTTGCCTCTTTCTGCACCCCTGTTCCCTGTTCCCTCTTTCTGCTCCTCTGTTACCTCTTTCTGTACTTCTTTTGCTTCTTTCTGCACCTCTCTGCTTCTTTCTGCACCCCTGTTCCCTCTTTCTGCACCTTTCCTGCCTGTTTCTGCACCTCTCTTGCCTTTTTCTGTACCGCTGTTGCTTCTTTCTGCTCTTCTCTTGCCTCTTTCTGCACCTTTTGCGCCTCTTTCAGCACCTCTGTTGCTTCCTTCTGCACTTCTCTTCCTTCTTTCTGCACCCCTCCTGCCTCTTTCTGTACCCCTCTTGCCTCTTTGTGCACCTCTCCTACCTCTTTCTGCACCCCTCTTGCCTCTTTTTGTACCTCTGTTGGTTCTTTCTGCACTGCTCTTGCTTCTTTCTGCACCTCTTTTGTAAATGTCTGCATTCCTCTTGCCTCTCTGCACCCCTCTTCCCTATTTCTCCACCTCTCTTGCTTCTTTCTGCACTCCTCATGCTTGTTTCTGCACTGCTCTGGCTTCTTTCTGCACCTCTCTTACAAATTTATATATCCCTCTTACCTCTTTATGCACCCCTGTTCCCTCTTTCTGCACCTTTCTTGCCTGTTTCTGCACCTCTCTTGCCTCTTTTGGCACCTCAGTTGTTTCTTTCTACACTTCTCTTGCCTCTTTCTGCACCCCTCTTACCTCTTTCAGCACCTCTGTGCTTCTTTCTGCACTTCACTTGCTTCTTTCTGCACCCCTCTTGCCTCTTTCTGTACCCCTTTTGCCTCTTTCTGCACCTCTCCTGCCTCTTTCTGCACCTCTCTTGCCTTTTTCTGCAGTTCTCTTTCCTCTTTCTGCACCTCTTTTGCTTTCTGCACTTTTCTTGCCTCTTTCTGTACCCCTCTTGCCTCTTTCTGCACCTCTGTTGGTTCTTTCTGCACTGCTCTTGCTTCTTTCTGCACCTCTGTTGCAAATTTCTGCATCCCTCTTGGCTCTTTTTGTACCCCTCTTCCCTCTTTCTGCACCTCTCTAGCCTCTGTCTGCATACCTGTTCCCTCTTTCTGTGCCCCCTTTGCCTCTTTCTGCAGTTCTCTTGCCTCCTTCTGCACCTCACTTGCCTCTTTCTGCACTTCTCTTGCTCCTTTCTGCACCCTTCTTCCCTTTTTTTGAACTACTCTTGCCTCTTTTTGCACCTCTCATGCCTCTTTCTGCACATTTCTTGATTCTTTCTGCACTGCTCTTGCCTTTTTCTGCACCCCTCTTGCCTCTTTCTGCTCCTCTTTTGCTTCTTTCTGCACTTCTCACTCATCTTTCGGCACCCCTCTTGCCTCTTTTTGCACCTCTATTGCTTCTTTCTGCATTGCTCTTGCTTCTTTCTGCATTTCTCTTGCCTCTTTCTGCACCCCTCTTCCATCTTTCTGCAATTCTCTTGCCTCTATCTGCACCCCTGTTCCCTCTTTCTGGACCTCTTTTGTCTGTTTCTGCAACTCTCTTGCCCTTTTGTGCAGTTCTCTTGCCTCTTTCTGCACCCCTCTTGCCTCTTTCTGCACCTCTTTTGCTTTTTTCTGCACTTCTCTTGCCTCTTTCCGCACCCCTGTTCCCTCTTTCGGCACCTCTTTTGCCTGTTTCTGCAACTTTCTTGACTTTTTCTGCAGTTCTCGTGCCTCCTTCTGCACCTCTGTTGCTTCTATCTGCACTTCTTTTGCCTCTTTCTGCGCCTCACTTGCTTCTTTCTGCACGACTGTTGTCTCTTTCTGCACTCGTCTTCCCTCTTTCTGCACCTCTCTTGCTTCTTTCTGCACCCTTCTTCCATTTTTTGCATCCCTCTTGCCTTTTTCTGCAGTTCCTTTGCCATATTCTGCACCTCTCTTACCTCTTTCTGCATTTCTCTTGCTTCTTTCTACACCTGTGTTGCTTCTTTCAGCAATTCTCTTGCCTCTTTCTGACCTTCTCTTGCTTGTTTCTGCAACTCTCCTGCGTCTTTCTCTACCTCTGTTCCTTCTTTCTGCAATTCTCTTGCTTCTTTCTGCACCTCTCTTTCAAATTTCTCCACCCCTCGTGCCTCTGTGTGCACCTGTCTTGCCTCTTTCTGCTCCTCTCTTGCCTCTTTCTGCACCCCTCTTGCCTCTTTCTGCACCCCTCTTGCCTCTTTCTGCACCTCTGTTGGTTCTTTCTGCACTGCTCTTGCTTCTATCTGCTACTCTCTTGCACATTTCTGCACCCCCTTGCCTCTTTCTGCACCTCCGTTGGTTCTTTCTGTACCTCTCTTGCCTCTGTGTGCACCTCTGTTCCCTCTTTGTACACCTTTTTGCCTGTTTCTGCAACTCTCTTGCCTCTTTCTGCACTTTTCTTGCCTCTTTCTGTACCTCTGTTGCTTCCTTCTGCACTTCTCATGCCTCTTTCTGCCCCCTTTCTGCACGCCTCGTCTCTTTCTGCATCTCTTTGCTTCTAACTGTACTTCTCATGCCTCTTTCTGCACCCCTCTTGCCTCTTTCTGCACTACTCTTGCTTCTTTCTGCACTTCTCTTGCTTATTTCTGCACCCCACTTGCCTCTTTCTGCACTTCTCATGATTCTTTCTACACCTCTCTTGCTTCTTTCTGCACCCCACTTGCCTCTTTCTGCACCTTCTTCCCTCTTTGTGCACCTCTCTTGCCTCTTTCTGCACCCTCTAGCCTCTTTCCTCATCTCTTTTGCTTGTTTCTGCTCTTCTTTTGCCTCTTTCTGTACCCCTCTTGCCTCCTTCTGCACCTCTGTTGTTTCTTACTGCACTGCTCTTGCTTCTTTCTGCACCTCTCTTGCAAATTTCTTCACCCCTCTTGCCTCTTTTGGCACCCCTCTTCTCTCTTTCTGCATCCCTGTTCCCTGTTTCTGAACTTCTCTTGCCTCTTTCTGCACCTCTGTTGCTTCTTTCTGCACTTCTCTTGCCTCTTTCTGCACCCCTCTTCCCTCTTTCTGCTCCTCTGTTGCCTCTTTCTGTACTTCTTTTGCTTCTTTCTGCACCTCCCTGCTTCTTTCTGCACCTCCCTTGCCTCTTTCTGCACCCCTCTTTGCTCGTTCTGCACCTCTCTTGCCTCTTTCTGCACCTCTCTTGCCTCTTTCTGCACCCTTCGCACCTCTTTCAGAACCTCTGTTGCTTCTTTCTGCACTTCTCTTCCTTCTTTCTGCACCCCTCCTGCCTCTTTCTGTACCCCTCTTGCTTCTTTGTGCACCTTTCCTACCTCTTTCTGCACCCCTCTTGCCTCTTTTTGTACCTCTGTTGGTTCTTTCTGCACTGCTCTTGCTTCTTTCTGCACCTCTTTTGTAAATGTCTGCATCCCTCTTGCCTCTCTGCACCTCTCTTCCCTTTTTCTCCACCTCTCTTGCTTCTTTCTGCACTTCTCTTGCTTGTTTCTGCACTGCTCTGGCTTCTTTCTGCACCTCTCTTACAAATTTATGTATCCCTCTTACCTCTTTATGCACCCCTGTTCCCTCTTTCTGCACCTTTCTTGCCTGTTTCTGCACCTCTCTTGCCTCTTTTGGCACCTCTGTTGCTTCTGTCTACACTTCTCTTGCCTCTTTCTGCACCTCTCTAACCTCTTTCAGCACCTCTGTGCTTCTTTCTGCACTTCACTTGCTTCTTTCTGCACCCCTCTTGCCTCTTTCTATACCCCTTTTGCCTCTTTCTGTACCTCTCCTGCCTCTTTCTGCACCTCTCTTGCCTTTTTCTGCAGTTCTCTTTCCTCTTTCTGCACCTCTGTTGGTTCTTTCTGCACGGATCTTGCTTCTTTCTGCACCTCTGTTGCAAATTTCTGCATCCCTCTTGGCTCTTTTTGTAACCCTCTTCCCTCTTTCTGCACCTCTCTTGCCTCTGTCTGCACACCTGTTCCCTCTTTCTGTACCACTTTTACCTCTTTCTGCAGTTCTCTTGCCTCCTTCTGCACCTCACTTGCCTCTTTCTGCACTTCTCTTGCTCCTTTCTGCACCCAATCTTCCCTTTTTCTGAACTTCTCTTGCCTCTTTTTGCACCTCTCATGCCTCTTTCTGCACATTTCTTGATTCTTTCTACACTGCTCTTGCCTCTTTCTGCACCCCTCTTGCCTCTTTCTGCTCCTCTTTTGCTTCTTTCTGCACTTCTCTCTCATCTTTCGGCACCCCTCTTGCCTCTTTTTGCATCTCTGTTGTTTCTTTCTGCATTGCTCTTGCTTCTTTCTGCATTTCTCTTGCCTCTTGCTGCACCCATCTTCCATCTTTCTGCAATTCTCTTGCCTCTGTCTGCACCACTGTTCCCTCTTTCTGGACCTCTTTTGTCTGTTTCTGCAACTCTCTTGCCTCTTTGTGCAGTTGTCTTGCCTCCTTCTGCACCTCTGTTGCCTCTTTCTGCACCTCTCTTACCTCTTTCTGCACCCCTCTTGCCTGTTTTTGTACCTCTGTTGGTTCTTTCTGCACTGCTCTTGCTTCTTTCTACACCTCTTTTGCAAATTTGTGCATCCCTCTTGCCTCTTTCTGCACCCCTCTTCCCTATTTCTCCACCTCTCTTGCTTCTTTCTCCACTTCTCTTGCTGCTTTCTGCAATGCTGTTGCTTCTTTCTGCACCTCTCTTGCAAAGTTCTGCACCCCTCTTGTCTCTTTCTGCACCCCTCTTCCTACTTTCTGCACCTCTCTTGCCTCTGTCCACACCCCTGTTCCCTCTTTCGGCACCTCTTTTGCCTGTTTCTGCAACTTTCTTGACTCTTTCTGCAGTTTGCGTGCCTCCTTGTGCACCTCTGTTGCTTCTATCTGCACTTCTTTTGCCTCTTTCTGCACCTCACTTGCTTCTTTCTGCATGACTGTTGTCTCTTTCTGCACTCGTCTTCCCTCTTTCTGTACCTCTCTTGCTTCTTTCTGCACCCTTCTTCCCTTTTTTGCATCCCTCTTGCCTTTTTCTGCAGTTCTTTTGCCATATTCTGCACCTCTCTTGCCTCTTTCTGCATTTCTCTTGCTTCTTTCTACACCAGTGTTGCTTCTTTCAGCAATTCTCTTGCCTCTTTCTGCACTTCTCTTGCTTGTTTCTGCACCTCTCCTGCGTCTTTCTCTACCTCTGTTCCTTCTTTCTGCAATTTTCTTGCTTCTTTCTGCACCTCTCTTTTAAATTTCTGCACCCCTCGTGCCTCTGTGTGCACCTGTCTTGCCTCTTTCTGCTCCTCTCTTGCCTCTTTCTGCACCCCTCTTGCCTCTTTCTGCACCTCTTTAGTTTTTTTCTGCACTTCTCTTGCCTCTTCTGCACCTCTCTTGCCTCTTTCTGCACCTCAGTTGGTTCTTTCTGCACTGCTCTTGCTTCTATCTGCTACTCTCTTGCACATTTCTGCACCCCCTTGCCTCTTTCTGCACCTCCGTTGGTTCTTTCTGTACCTCTCTTGCCTCTGTGTGCACCCCTGTTCCCTCTTTGTACACCTTTTTTGCATGTTTCTGCAACTCTCTTGCCTCTTTCTGCACTTTTCTTGCCTCTTTCTGTACCTCTGTTGCTTCCTTCTGCACTTCTCTTGCCTCTTTCTGCCCCCTTTCTGTACCCCTCGTCTCTTTCTGCATCTCTTTTGCTTCTATCTGTACTTCTCATGCCTCTTTCTGCACCCCTCTTGCCTCTTTCTGCACTACTCTTGTTTCTTTCTGCACTTCTCTTGCTTATTTCTGCACCCCACTTGCCTCTTTCTGCACTTCTCATGATTCTTTCTACACCTCTCTTGCTTCTTTCTGCACCTCACTTGCCTCTTTCTGCACCCTTCTTCCCTCTTTGTGCACCTCTCTTGCCTCTTTCTGCACCCCTCTAGCCTCTTTCCTCATCTCTTTTGCTTGTTTCTGCTCTTCTTTTGCCTCTTTCTGTACCCCTCTTGCCTCCTTCTGCACCTCTGTTGTTTCTTACTGCACTGCTCTTGCTTCTTTCTGCACCTCTCTTGCAAATTTCTGCACCCTCTTGTCTCTTTTGCACCCCTCTCTCTCTTTCTGCATCCCTGTTCCCTCTTTCTGAACTTCTCTTGCCTCTTTCTGCACCCTCTTCCCTCTTTCTGCTCCTCTGTTGCCTCTCTCTGTACTTCTTTTGCTTCTTTCTGCACCTCTCTGCTTCTTTCTGCACCTCCCTTGCCTCTTTCTGCACCCCTCTTTCCTCGTTCTGCACCTCTCTTGCCTCTTTCTGCACCCCTGTTACCTCTTTCTGCACCTTTCCTGCCTGTTTCTGCACCTCTCTTGCCTCTTTCTGCACCCTTCGCGCCTCTTTCAGAACCTCTGTTGCTTCTTTCTGCACTTCTCTTCCTTCTTTCTGCGCCCCTCCTGCCTCTTTCTGTACCCCTCTTGCCTCTTTGTGCACCTTTCCTACCTCTTTCTGCACCCCTCTTGCCTCTTTTTGTACCTCTGTTGGTTCTTTCTGCACTGCTCTTGCTTCTTTCTGCACCTCTTTTGTAAATGTCTGCATCCCTCTTGCCTCTCTGCACCCCTCTTCCCTTTTTCTCCACCTCTCTTGCTTCTTTCTGCACTTCTCTTGCTTGTTTCTGCACTGCTCTGGCTTCTTTCTGCACCTCTCTTACAAATTTATGTATCCCTCTTACCTCTTTATGCACCCCTGTTCCCTCTTTCTGCACCTTCCTTGCCTCTTTCGGCACCTCTGTTGCTTCTTTCTACACTTCTCTTGCCTCTTTCTGCACCCCTCTTACCTCTTTCAGCACCTCTGTGCCTCTTTCTGCACTTCACTTGCTTCTTTCTGCACCCCTCTTGCCTCTTTCTATACCCCTTTTGCCTCTTTCTGCACCTCTCCTGCCTCTTTCTGCACCTCTCTTGCCTTTTTCTGCAGTTTTCTTTCCTCTTTCTGCACCTCTTTTGCTTCTTTCTGCACTTTTCTTGCCTCTTTCTGTACCCCTCTTGCCTCTTTCTGCACCTCTGTTGGTTCTTTCTGCACTTCTCTTGCTTCTTTCTACACCTGTGTTGCTTCTTTCAGCAATTCTCTTGCCTCTTTCTGACCTTCTCTTGCTTGTTTCTGCAACTCTCCTGCGTCTTTCTCTACCTCTGTTCCTTCTTTCTGCAATTCTCTTGCTTCTTTCTGCACCTCTCTTTCAAATTCTCTCCACCCTCGTGCCTCTGTGTGCACCTGTCTTGCCTCTTTCTGCTCCTCTCTTGCCTCTTTCTGCACCCCTCTTGCCTCTTTCTGCACCCCTCTTGCCTCTTTCTGCACCTCTGTTGGTTCTTTCTGCACTGCTCTTGCTTCTATCTGCTACTCTCTTGCACATTTCTGCACCCCCTTGCCTCTTTCTGCACCTCCGTTGGTTCTTTCTGTACCTCTCTTGCCTCTGTGTGCACCCCTGTTCCCTCTTTGTACACCTTTTTTGCCTGTTTCTGCAACTCTCTTGCCTCTTTCTGCACTTTTCTTGCCTCTTTCTGTACCTCTGTTGCTTCCTTCTGCACTTCTCATGCCTCTTTCTGCCCCCTTTCTGCACGCCTCGTCTCTTTCTGCATCTCTTTTGCTTCTAACTGTACTTCTCATGCCTCTTTCTGCACCCCTCTTGCCTCTTTCTGCACTACTCTTGCTTCTTTCTGCACTTCTCTTGCTTATTTCTGCACCCCACTTGCCTCTTTCTGCACTTCTCATGATTCTTTCTACACCTCTCTTGCTTCTTTCTGCACCCCACTTGCCTCTTTCTGCACCCTTCTTCCCTCTTTGTGCACCTCTCTTGCCTCTTTCTGCACCCCTCTAGCCTCTTTCCTCATCTCTTTTGCTTGTTTCTGCTCTTCTTTTGCCTCTTTCTGTACCCCTCTTGCCTCCTTCTGCACCTCTGTTGTTTCTTACTGCACTGTTCTTGCTTCTTTCTGCACCTCTCTTGCAAATTTCTGCACCCCTCTTGCCTCTTTTGGCACCCCTCTTCTCTCTTTCTGCATCCCTGTTCCCTGTTTCTGAACTTCTCTTGCCTCTTTCTGCACCTCTGTTGCTTCTTTCTGCACTTCTCTTGCCTCTTTCTGCACCCCTCTTCCCTCTTTCTGCTCCTCTGTTGCCTCTTTCTGTACTTCTTTTGCTTCTTTCTGCACCTCTCTGCTTCTTTCTGCACCTCCCTTGCCTCTTTCTGCACCCCTCTTGCCTCTTTCTGCACTACTCTTGTTTCTTTCTGCACTTCTCTTGCTTATTTCTGCACCCCACTTGCCTCTTTCTGCACTTCTCATGATTCTTTCTACACCTCTCTTGCTTCTTTCTGCACCCCACTTGCCTCTTTCTGCACCCTTCTTCCCTCTTTGTGCACCTCTCTTGCCTCTTTCTGCACCCCTCTAGCCTCTTTCCGCATCTCTTTTGCTTGTTTCTGCTCTTCTTTTGCCTCTTTCTGTACCCCTCTTGCCTCCTTCTGCACCTCTGTTGTTTCTTACTGCACTGCTCTTGCTTCTTTCTGCACCTCTCTTGCAAATTTCTGCACCCCTCTGGTCTCTTTTGGCACCCCTCTTCTCTCTTTCTGCATCCCTGTTCCCTCTTTCTGAACTTCTCTTGCCTCTTTCTGCACCCCTCTTCCCTCTTTCTGCTCCTCTGTTGCCTCTCTCTGTACTTCTTTTGCTTCTTTCTGCACCTCTCTGCTTCTTTCTGCACCTCCCTTGCCTCTTTCTGCACCCCTCTTTCCTCGTTCTGCACCTCTCTTGCCTCTTTCTGCACCCCTGTTACCTCTTTCTGCACCTTTCCTGCCTGTTTCTGCACCTCTCTTGCCTCTTTCTGCACCCTTCGCGCCTCTTTCAGAACCTCTGTTGCTTCTTTCTGCACTTCTCTTCCTTCTTTCTGCGCCCCTCCTGCCTCTTTCTGTACCCCTCTTGCCTCTTTGTGCACCTTTCCTACCTCTTTCTGCACCCCTCTTGCCTCTTTTTGTACCTCTGTTGGTTCTTTCTGCACTGCTCTTGCTTCTTTCTGCACCTCTTTTGTAAATGTCTGCATCCCTCTTGCCTCTCTGCACCCCTCTTCCCTTTTCTCCACCTCTCTTGCTTCTTTCTGCACTTCTCTTGCTTGTTTCTGCACTGCTCTGGCTTCTTTCTGCACCTCTCTTACAAATTTATGTATCCCTCTTACCTCTTTATGCACCCCTGTTCCCTCTTTCTGCACCTTTCTTGCCTCTTTCGGCACCTCTGTTGCTTCTTTCTACACTTCTCTTGCCTCTTTCTGCACCCCTCTTACCTCTTTCAGCACCTCTGTGCCTCTTTCTGCACTTCACTTGCTTCTTTCTGCACCCCTCTTGCCTCTTTCTATACCCCTTTTGCCTCTTTCTGCACCTCTCCTGCCTCTTTCTGCACCTCTCTTGCCTTTTTCTGCAGTTTTCTTTCCTCTTTCTGCACCTCTTTTGCTTCTTTCTGCACTTTTCTTGCCTCTTTCTGTACCCCTCTTGCCTCTTTCTGCACCTCTGTTGGTTCTTTCTGCACTTCTCTTGCTTCTTTCTGCACTTCTGTTGCAAATTTCTGCATCCCTCTTGGCTCTTTTTGTACCCCTCTTCCCTCTTTCTGCACCTCTCTTGCCTCTGTCTGCACACCTGTTCCCTCTTTCTGTACCCCTTTTACCTCTTTCTGCAGTTCTCTTGCCTCCTTCTGTACCTCACTTGCCTCTTTCTGCACTTCTCTTGCTCCTTTCTGCACCCTTCTTCCCTTTTTCTGAACTTCTCTTGCCTCTTTTTGCACCTCTCATGCCTCTTTCTGCACATTTCTTGATTCTTTCTGCACTGCTCTTGCCTCTTTCTGCACCCCTCTTGCCTCTTTCTGCTCCTCTTTTGCTTCTTTCTGCACTTCTCTCTCATCTTTCGGCACCCCTCTTGCCTCTTTCTGCATCTCTGTTGTTTCTTTCTGCATTGCTCTTGCTTCTTTCTGCATTTCTCTTGCCTCTTGCTGCACCCCTCTTCCATCTTTCTGCAATTCTCTTGCCTCTGTCTGCACCACTGTTCCCTCTTTCTGGACCTCTTTTGTCTGTTTCTGCACCTCTGTTGCCTCTTTCTGCACCTCTCTTACCTCTTTCTGCACCCCTCTTGCCTGTTTTTGTACCTCTGTTGGTTCTTTCTGCACTGCTCTTGCTTCTTTCTACACCTCTTTTTCAAATTTGTGCATCCCTTTTGCCTCTTTCTGCACCCCTCTTCCCTATTTCTCCACCTCTCTTGCTTCTTTCTACACTTCTCTTGCTGCTTTCTGCACTGCTGTTGCTTCTTTCTGCACCTCTCTTGCAAAGTTCTGCACCACTGTTGTCTCTTTCTGCACCCCTCTTCCCACTTTCTGCACCTCTCTTGCCTCTGTCCGCACCCCTGTTCCCTCTTTCGGCACCTCTTTTGCCTGTTTCTGACACTTTCTTGACTCTTTCTGCATTTCTCGTGCCTCCTTCTGCACCTCTGTTGCTTCTTTCTGCACTTCTTTTGCCTCTTTCTGCACCTCACTTGCTTCTTTCTGCACGACTGTTGTCTCTTTCTGCACTCGTCTTCCCTCTTTCTGCACCTCTCTTGCTTCTTTCTGCACCCTTCTTCCCTTTTTTGCATCCCTCTTGTCTTTTTCTGCAGTTCTTTAGCCGTTTTCTGCACCTCTCTTGCCTCTTTCTGTACCTCACTTGCCTCTTTCTGCATTTCTCTTGCATCTTTCTACACCTGTGTTGCTTCTTTCAGCAATTCTCTTGCCTCTTTCTGCACTTCTCTTGCTTGTTTCTGCACCTCTCCTGCGTCTTTCTGTACCTCTGTTCCTTCTTTCTGTAATTCTCTTGCTTCTTTCTGCACCTCTCTTTCAAATTTCTGCACCCCTCGTGCCTCTGTGTGCACCTGTCTTGCCTCTTTCTGCTCCTCTCTTGCCTCTGTCTGCACCCCTCTTGCCTCTTTCTGCACCTCTTTTGCTTTTTTCTGCACTTCTCTTGCCTCTTTCTGCACCCCTCTTGCCTCTTTCTGTACCTTCGTTGGTTCTTTCTGCACTGCTCTTGCTTCTATATGCTACTCTCTTGCACATTTCTGCACCCCCTTGCCTCTTTCTGCACCTCAGTTGGTTCTTTCTGTACCTCTCTTGTCTCTGTGTGCACCCCTGTTCCCTCTTTGTACACCTTTTTTGCCTGTTTCTGCAACTCTCTTGCCTCTTTCTGCACTTTTCTTGCCTCTTTCTGTACCTCTGTTGCTTCCTTCTGCACTTCTCTTGCCTCTTTCTGCACCCCTCTTGCCTCTTCCTGCACCTCTGTTGCTTCTTTCTGCACTTCTCTTGCTTCTTTCTACACCTCTCTTGCTTCTTTCTGCACCCCTCGTGCCTCTTTCTGCACCATTCTTCCCTTTTCCTGCACGTCTCTTGGTTCTTCCTGCACTGCTCTTGCCTCTTTCTGCACCCCTCTTGTCTCTTTCTGCATCTCTTTTGCTTCTTTCTGTACTTCTCATGCCTCTTTCTGCACCCCTCTTGTCTCTTTCTGCACTACTCTTGCTTCTTTCTGCACTGCTCTTGCTTATTTCTGCACCTCACTTGCCTCTTTCTGCACTTCTCATGATTCTTTCTACACCTCTCTTGCTTCTTTCTGCACCTCACTTGCCTCTTTCTGCACCCTTCTTCCTCTTTGTGCACCTCTCTTGCCTCTTTCTGCACCCTCTAGCCTCTTTCCGCATCTCTTTGCTTGTTTTTGCTCTTCTTTGCCTCTTTCTGTACCCTCTTGCCTCCTTCTGCACCTCTGTTGTTTCTTACTGCACTGCTCTTGCTTCTTTCTGCACCTCTCTTGCAAATTTCTGCACCCCTCTTGCCTCTTTTGGCACCCCTCTTCTCTCTTTCTGCATCCCTGTTCCCTCTTTCTGAACTTCTCTTGCCTCTCTCTGCAACTCTGTTGCTTCTTTCTGCACTTCTCTGGCCTCTTTCTGCACCCCTCTTCCCTCTTTCTGCTCCTCTGTTGCCTCTTTCTGTACTTCTTTTGCTTCTTTCTGCACCTCTCTGCTTCTTTCTGCACCTCTCTTGCCTCTTTCTGCACCCCTCTTTCCTCATTCTGCACCTCTCTTGCCTCTTTCTTCACCCCTGTTACCTCTTTCTGCACCTTTCCTGCCTGTTTCTGCACCTCTCTTGCCTCTTTCTGTACCTCTGTTGCTTCTTTCTGCACTTCTCTAGCCTCTTTCTGCACCCTTCGCGCCTCTTTCTGCACTTCTCTTCCTTCTTTCTGCACCCCTCCTGCCTCTTTCTGTACCCCTCTTGCCTCTTTGTGCACCTTCCCTACCTCTTTCTGCACTGCTCTTGCCTCTTTTTGCACCTCTGTTGGTTCTTTCTGCACTGCTCTTGCTTCTTTCTGCACCTCTTTTGCAAATGTCTGCATCCCTCTTGCCTCTCTGCACCCCTCTTCCCTATTTCTCCACCTCTCTTGCTTCTTTCTGCACTTCTCTTGCTTGTTTCTGCACTGCTCTGGCTTCTTTCTGCACCTCTCTTACAAATTTATGTATCCCTCTTACCTCTTTATGCACCCCTGTTCCCTCTTTCTTCACCTTTCTTGCCAGTTTCTGCACCTCTCTTGCCTCTTTTGGCACATCTGTTGCTTCTTTCTACACTTCTCTTGCCTCTTTCTGCACCCCTCTTACCTCTTTCAGCACCTCTGTGCTTCTTTCTGCACTTCTCTTGCTTCTTTCTGCACCCCTCTTGCCTCTTTCTGTACCCCTTTTGCCTCTTTCTGCACCTCTACTGCCTCTTTCTGCACCTCTCTTGCTTTTTTCTGCAGTTCTCTTTCCTCTTTCTGCACCTCTTTTGCTTCTTTCTGCACTTTTCTTGCCTCTTTCTGTACCCCTCTTGCCTCTTTCTGCACCTCTGTTGGTTCTTTCTGCACTGCTCTTGCTTCTTTCTGCACCTCTGTGAGAAGTTGGCCTGGTATATGCTGTTCACTAATTAAAGTGGACACCTTGCACCAGTCCAATTCGACTCTTATGGTAGGTAGGTTTAAGACAACCTTTATAGAAAGCTATCCTAGTGGTAGCTGTGGAGAGCAGCCTTCAGGCTAAGTCTTGAAGGAATGTAAAGCAGCTTGTTTTACCACACAATCTCTTGAATCACCAAATGAAAAGACACCACACAGGTATATATATCAAATATATATGTATTTATTAATAAACACTCTCTACTAATCTCTTTATGAGATTAGAAGTCAGGAACATATGTACAAGTCAAATATTATCAGGATAAGTTTAGCACAATTGAATATTACAATCTTAGTTTGCTAGACCTAGGTCTAGGGCATCTAGAATCGAGGGACCCCCAAGAACCACCCCAGGTAGTTGTAGGAGACCCATAGGGGACGGACGCGGTGACCTGGCACCGATGCGAATCCTGTACGAGTCTATGCACCCAGATGCGTTTGAGATATCAATGTTCAAGGTCCCTTGCGTGTTCGAGGCGAACACACCGATCGGACTCAGTACGAGTCGAAGGATACGGTCTACAGATAGGATTTGCAAGGGAGTCGGACGCGGTGTGTCTAACACAGACGCGAACCATGTACGAGTCAGTGCGAGAATCGCACGGGGAAAGTAAGAGTTTTAGGATACTTCTGGTGAACCTATAAGCAAGTCACTTACAGGGTAAGTAGTTCGAGGGCCCACACCCACAGGAGCACCGTAGTGCTGGAGTTACCTCACCCAGGGAAGCCGGGTGCACAGGTGTCCTTTGGTGTCGGGTCGCGGCGTTGTTTTCAATGGCAATCAAAGAAGACTTGCTGCTTGTGATGGTTTGAAGAAGTGTCCGGTGGAATCCAAGCCTGGATTCGGTGGAAGGATGACCTGAAAGCAGCGGGGACAGTGTTCAAAGTCACTTGGCAGTGACTCGGGGCAAGGAAGATGAATGCCCACCGTCATCGCAGGATTCAGGTCGTTCACGGTTGCCTTGACTCTTCAGCCACGAGGTCCAGGAGGCGTCGACGATGACCAGGAGCTGGATTCGGCGTGTCCCACGATGTCTGCGGCTTACTGCGGTGTCGGAAACTTGATCGGAGCCAACAAGCCTTGGTAACAGCTAGTCTCGAGGAAAGTGTGAAGAGGCAATGGCGCAGACCAGGAAGGTCTGTGGAACTCACCCAGTGAGGGTAAGTCAGGGCAGGCCTGTAGCAACCAGGGGAGCCCTTTGGTTTCTTTGGAAAGTCTTCTGGGGACCCACAAGCCGGCTGGCAAGGGATCGCAAAGACGCCTCGGGAGGATTCTCTCACAGGGGCCCACGGTCACTCGGGACGGGGTAGGCTTCTGATCTTAGGAGGGATTCCTGCTGGAGGCTGGGACCATACGTGGTCCAAAGCACAAGTTCGTGGAACGTTATGAGGGGTTGCACTCGACAATAGTGCACGATACCCAGGGGTCGCGGTTCCTCGTTACTCTTGGGGTCCACTGGCCTCAGCTTCACTGGGGACTCACGATGGCCTTTGAGAAGTCAGGAAATCCACTTCTTGGGCTGCAGGGACTTCGGACTCCGGCGGGAGCGGCGTAGTTTGCGACCGTCGTTTGTAGTTTTGGTGCCTGCCAAGCAGGGGAGTCACTCCTTGACTCCAAGGGAGATTCTTCAGTCTTCCAAAGGTAGTGGAACGTCGAAGGTCCGGGATTCTTCTTGTAGAGCGTCGTCCAGGGAAATCTAGGGTGCAATGCACAGGTTCCCCCTCTTATACTAAAAGGAGGGGAGGGACTAGCTCTATGACCCTACCTATGGGAGGGTCAGGGAGGGGTGGCTACACCCACTTCCCTTTGTCCAGTTTCGCGCCAGAGCAGGGACAGGTAGCCCCTGAGCCGGTTTGAACTGGCATATGCACAGAGGAGCCTTCTGCTCCCCAGTGCAGGACTTCAAAGCGCTCTAAGAGTGCACCCACCCAGCCCCAATACACTAAACCCTGTCTGGGAGGTGGTCACACCCCTTGGGACAGGATATCTATTGTTGGGCTCCTCCACTGCGAGTGTTGGTCATCAGCAGGAGGGCAGCCCAGTGTCTGTGACTGGTGGCATCCATTTTGTGATGCCAGGGCTCTGTCGGATTCTACCGTGTTTCCACAGTAGGTACATGTCTATCCCTCTAGAAGGGTGGAATGCTACCCCCGCCGCCAGGACTGGCGGGGGGTAGTATTCCAAGGCGTTTGACACCAAACACGACATGTTTCGATGCAGCCATTCCAAAGTTAGCATTTTACCACGAGGATATAATGCACTTAAAAGTATATGGTTTAACCGCATCCACAAACAGCACCAGAGAATGGACTCTGAGAGCTGCAGAAGGGCCCTGCTCAGGCAGAGGCACCCCTCACATAGAAGCCAAGCACCCTGCCCTCAGGACTGATAGGGCCTGCCTTAGGGGTGACTGATAGGGTTATATGTGTGTGTAGGAGAGATATAGGTAGCCTATATCTCAGTGAGGGGTGCTAGCACTTCCTCACTCAGGCTGCAGTAGCAGGCCTGTGGTGTCAGATTTAGTCTGCTTCCCAGGGGTGGCATAATACTACATGCTTCAGCCCCTGGTAGGCCTGTGAAGTACCTATGCCCTTGGTACCTAAGGTACCATATACTAGGGACTCATAAGGTACCACAGTATCCAATCACTAGTGCACCTAGAGTGCACTCCAAATCGTTTAGAGAGAACAGAGAGGCTGGGGCCCTGATTAGCAGGGGCCCAGCCAGACTATAGCCAGAAACCAGTGTAAACATCAGAAACAAAGTGGGGGCAACATAAGAGGCAGATCCTACTCTCCTACAACCTCTGTTGCAAGTTTCTGCATCCCTCTTGCCTCTTTTTGTACCCCTCTTCCCTCTTTCTGCACCTTTCTTGCCTCTGTCTGCATACCTGTTCCCTATTTCTGCATCCCTTTGCCTCTCTCTGCAGTTCTCTTGCCTCCTTCTGCACCTCACTTGCCTCTTTCTACACTTCTCTTGCTTCTTTCTGCACCCTTCTTCCTTTTTTTGCACATCTCTTGCCTCTTTCTGCACCTCTCGTGCCTCTTTCTGCACATCTCTTGATTCTTTCTGCACTGCTCTTGCCTCTTTCTGCACCCTTCTTGCCTCTTTCTGCTCCTCTTTTGCTTCTTTCTGCACTTCTCTCTCATCTTTCGGCACCCCTCTTGCTTCTTTCTGCATCCCTGTTCCCTCTTTCTGAACTTCTCTTGCCTCTCTCTGCAACTCTGTAGCTTCTTTCTGCACTTCTCTGGCCTCTTTCTGCACCCCTCTTCCCTCTTTCTGCTCCTCTGTTGCCTCTTTCTGTACTTCTTTTGCTTCTTTCTGCACCTCTCTGCTTCTTTCTGCACCTCTCTTGCCTCTTTCTGCACCCCTCTTTCCTCATTCTGCACCTCTCTTGCCTCTTTCTGCACCAATGTTACCTCTTTCTGCACCTTTCCTGCCTGTTTCTGCACCTCTCTTGCCTCTTTCTGTACCTCTGTTGCTTCTTTCTGCACTTCTCTTGCCTCTTTCTGCACCCTTCGCGCCTCTTTCTGCACTTCTCTTCCTTCTTTCTGCACCCCTCCTGCCTCTTTCTGTACCCCTCTTGCCTCTTTGTGTACCTTCCCTACCTCTTTCTGCACCCCTCTTGCCTCTTTTTGCACCTCTGTTGGTTCTTTCTGCACTGCTCTTGCTTCTTTCTGCACCTCTTTTGCAAATGTCTGCATCCCTCTTGCCTCTCTGCACCCCTCTTCCCTATTTCTCCACCTCTCTTGCTTCTTTCTGCACTTCTCTTGCTTGTTTCTGCACTGCTCTGGCTTCTTTCTGCACCTCTCTTACAAATGTATGTATCCCTCTTACCTCTTTATGCACCCCTGCTCCCTCTTTCTGCACCTTTCTTGCCAGTTTCTGTACCTCTCTTGCCTCTTTTGGCACATCTGTTGCTTCTTTCTACACTTCTCTTGCCTCTTTCTGCACCCCTCTTACCTCTTTCAGCACCTCTGTGCTTCTTTCTGCACTTCTCTTGCTTCTTTCTGCACCCCTCTTGCCTCTTTCTGTACCCCTTTTGCCTCTTTCTGCACCTCTACTGCCTCTTTCTGCACCTCTCTTGCTTTTTTCTGCAGTTCTCTTTCCTCTTTCTGCACCTCTTTTGCTTCTTTCTGCACTTTTCTTGCCTCTTTCTGTACCCTTCTTGCCTCTTTCTGCACCTCTGTTGGTTCTTTCTGCACTGCTCTTGCTTCTTTCTGCACCTCTGTGAGAAGTTGGCCTGGTATATGCTGTTCACTAATTAAAGTGGACACCTTGCACCAGAACAATTCGACTCTTATGGTAGATAGGTTTAAGACAACCTTTATAGAAAGCTATCCTAGTGGTAGCTGTGGAGAGCAGCCTTCAGGCTAAGTCTTGAAGGAATGTAAAGCAGCTTGTTTTACCACACAATCTCTTGAATCACCAAATGAAAAGACACCACACAGGTATATATATCAAATATATATGTATTTATTAATAAACACTCTCTACTAATCTCTTTATGAGATTAGAAGTCAGGAACATATGTACAAGTCAAATATTATCAGGATAAGTTTAGCACAATTGAATATTACAATCTTAGTTTGCTAGACCTAGGTCTAGGGCATCTAGAATCGAGGGACCCCCAAGAACCACCCCAGGTAGTTGTAGGAGACCCATAGGGGACGGACGCGGTGACCTGGCACCGATGCGAATCCTGTACGAGTCTATGCACCCAGACGCGATTGAGATATCAATGTTCAAGGTCCCTTGCGTGTTCGAGGCGAACACACCGATCGGACTCAGTACGAGTCGAAGGATACGGTCTACAGATAGGATTTGCAAGGGAGTCGGACACGGTGTGTCTAACACAGACGCGAACCATGTACGAGTCAGTGCGAGAATCGCACGGGGAAAGTAAGAGTTTTAGGATACTTCTGGTGAACCTATAAGCAAGTCACTTACAGGGTAAGTAGTTCGAGGGCCCACACCCACAGGAGCACCGTAGTGCTGGAGTTACCTCACCCAGGGAAGCCGGGTGCACAGGTGTCCTTTGGTGTCGGGTCGCGGCGTTGTTTTCAATGGCAATCAAAGAAGACTTGCTGCTTGTGATGGTTTGAAGAAGTGTCCGGTGGAATCCAAGCCTGGATTTGGTGGAAGGATGACCTGAAAGCAGAGGGGACAGTGTTCAAAGTCACTTGGCAGTGACTCGGGGCAAGGAAGATGAATGCCCACCGTCGTCGCAGGATTCAGGTCGTTCACGGTTGCCTTGACTCTTCAGCCACGAGGTCCAGGAGGCGTCGACGATGACCAGGAGCTGGATTCGGCGTGTCCCACGATGTCTGCGGCTTACTGTGGTGTCGGCAACTCGATCGGAGCCAACAAGCCTTGGTAACAGCTAGTCTTGAGGAAAGTGTGAAGAGGCAATGGCGCAGACCAGGAAGGTCTGTGGAACTCACCCAGTGAGGGTAAGTCAGGGCAGGCCTGTAGCAACCAGGGGAGCCCTTTGGTTTCTTTGGAAAGTCTTCTGGGGACCCACAAGCCGGCTGGCAAGGGATCGCAAAGACGCCTCGGGAGGATTCTCTCACAGGGGCCCACGGTCACTCGGGACGTGGTAGGCTTCTGATCTTAGGAGGGATTCCTGCTGGAGGCTGGGACCACAGGTGGTCCAAAGCACAAGTTTGTGAAACGTTATGAGGGGTTGCACTCGACAATAGTGCACGATACCCAGGGGTCGCGGTTCCTCGTTACTTTTGGGGTCCACTGGCCTCAGCTTCGCTGGGGACTCACAATTGCCTTTGAGAAGTCAGGAAATACACTTCTTGGGCTGCAGGGACTTCGGACTCCGGCGGGAGCGGCGTAGTTTGCGACCGTTGTTTGTAGTTTTTGGTGCCTGCCAAGCAGGGGAGTCACTCCTTGACTCCAAGGGAGATTCTTCAGTCTTCCAAAGGTAGTGGAATGTCGAAGGTCCGGGATTCTTCTTGTAGAGCGTTGTCCAGGGAAATCTAGGGTGCAATGCACAGGTTCCCCTCTTATACTAAAAGGAGGGGAGGGACTAGCTCTATGACCCTACCTATGGGAGGGTCAGGGGAGGGGTGGCTACACCCACTTCCCTTTGTCCAGTTTCGTGCCAGAGCAGGGACAGGTAGCCCCTGAGCCGGTTTGAACTGGCATATGCACAGAGGAGCCTTCTGCTCCCCAGTGCAGGACTTCAAAGCACTCTAAGAGTGCACCCACCCAGCCCCAATACACTAAACCCTGTCTGGGAGGTGGTCACACCCCCTTGGGACAGGATATCTATTGTTGGGCTCCCTCCACTGCGAGTGTTGGTCATCAGCAGGAGGGCAGCCCAGTGTCTGTGACTGGTGGCATCCATTTTGTGATGCCAGGGCTCTGTCGGATTCTACCGTGTTTCCACAGTAGGTACATGTCTATCCCTCTAGAAGGGTGGAATGCTACCCCCGCCGCCAGGACTGGCGGGGGGGTAGTATTCCAAGGCGTTTGACACCAAACACAACATGTTTTGATGCAGCCATTCCAAAGTTAGCATTTTACCACGAGGATATAATGCACTTAAAAGTATATGGTTTAACCGCATCCACAAACAGCACCAGAGAATGGACTCTGAGAGCTGCAGAGGGGCCCTGCTCAGGCAGAGGCACCCCCTCACATAGAAGCCAAGCACCCTGCCCTCAGGACTGATAGGGCCTGCCTTAGGGGTGACTGATAGGGTTATATGTGTGTGTAGGAGAGATATAGGTAGCCTATATCTCAGTGAGGGGTGCTAGCACTTCCTCACTCAGGCTGCAGTAGCAGGCCTGTGGTGTCAGATTTAGTCTGCTTCCCAGGGGTGGCATAATACTACATGCTTCAGCCCCTGGTAGGCCTGTGAAGTACCTATGCCCTTGGTACCTAAGGTACCATATACTAGGGACTCATAAGGTACCACAGTATCCAATCACTAGTGCACCTAGAGTGCACTCCAAATCGTTTAGAGAGAACAGAGAGGCTGGGGCCCTGATTAGCAGGGGCCCAGCCAGACTATAGCCAGAAACCAGTGTAAACATCAGAAACAAAGTGGGGGCAACATAAGAGGCAGATCCTACTCTCCTACAACCTCTGTTGCAAGTTTCTGCATCCCTCTTGCCTCTTTTTGTACCCCTCTTCCCTCTTTCTGCACCTTTCTTGCCTCTGTCTGCATACCTGTTCCCTATTTCTGCATCCCTTTTGCCTCTCTCTGCAGTTCTCTTGCCTCCTTCTGCACCTCACTTGCCTCTTTCTACACTTCTCTTGCTTCTTTCTGCACCCTTCTTCCTTTTTTTGCACATCTCTTGCCTCTTTCTGCACCTCTCGTGCCTCTTTCTGCACATCTCTTGATTCTTTCTGCACTGCTCTTGCCTCTTTCTGCACCCTTCTTGCCTCTTTCTGCTCCTCTTTTGCTTCTTTCTGCACTTCTCTCTCATCTTTCGGCACCCCTCTTGCTTCTTTCTGCACCTCTGTTGCTTCTTTCTGCATTGCTCTTGCTTCTTTCTGCATTTCTCTTGCCCCTTTCTGCAACCCTCTTCCCTATTTTTGCAATTCTCTTGCCTCTCTCTGCACCCCTGTTCCCTCTTTCTGGACCTCTTTTGTCTGTTTCTGCAACTGTCTTGCCTCTTTGTGCACCTTTCCTACCTCTTTCTGCATCCCTCTTGCCTCTTTTTGCACCTCTGTTGGTTCTTTCTGCACTGCTTTTGCTTCTTTCTGCACCTCTTTTGCAAATGTCTGCATCCCTCTTGCCTCTCTGCACCCCTCTTCCCTATTTTTCCACCTCTCTTGCTTCTTTCTGCACTTCTCTTGCTTGTTTCTGCACTGCTCTGGCTTCTTTCTGCACCTCTCTTACAAATTTATGTATCCCTCTTACCTCTTTATGCACCCCTGTTCCCTCTTTCTGCACCTTTCTTGCCTGTTTCTGCACCTTTCTTGCCTCTTTCGGCACCTCTGTTGCTTCTTTCTACACTTCTCTTGCCTCTTTCTGCACCCCTCTTACCTCTTTCAGCACCTCTGTGCTTCTTTCTGCACTTCTCTTGCTTCTTTCTGCACCCCTCTTGCCTCTTTCTGTACCCCTTTGCCTCTTTCTGCACCTCTACTGCCTCTTTCTGCACCTCTCTTGCCTTTTTCTGCAGTTCTCTTTCCTCTTTCTGCACCTCTTTTGCTTCTTTCTGCACTTTTCTTGCCTCTTTCTGTACCCCTCTTGCCTCTTTCTGCACCTCTGTTGGGTCTTTCTGCACTGCTCTTGCTTCTTTCTGCACCTCTGTTGCAAGTTTCTGCATCCCTCTTGGCTCTTTTTGTACCCCTCTTCCCTCTTTCTGCACCTCTCTTGCCTCTGTCTGCATACCTGTTCCTTCTTTCTGCATCCCTTTTGCCTCTTTCTGCAGTTTTCTTGCCTCCTTCTGCACCTCACTTGCCTCTTTCTGCACTTCTCTTGCTTCTTTCTGCACCCTTCTTCCTTTTTTTGCACATCTCTTGCCTCTTTCTGCACCTCTTGTGCCTCTTTCTGCACATATCTTGATTCTTTCTGCACTGCTCTTGCCTCTTTCTGCACCATTCTTGCCTCTTTCTGCTCCTCTTTTGCTTCTTTCTGCACTTCTCTCTCATCTTTCGGCACCCCTCTTGCTTCTTTCTGCACCTCTGTTGCTTCTTTCTGCATTGCTCTTGCTTCTTTCTGCATTTCTCTTGCCCCTTTCTGCACCCCTCTTCCCTATTTTTGCAATTCTCTTGCCTCTGTCTGCACCCCTGTTCCCTCTTTCTGGACCTCTTTTGTCTGTTTCTGCAACTCTCTTGCCTCTTTGTGCAGTTCTCTTGCCTCCTTCTGCACTTCTGTTGCCTCTTTCTGCACCTCCCTTACCTCTTTCTGCACCCTTCTTGCCTGTTTTTGTACCTCTGTTGGTTCTTTCTGCACTGCTCTTGCTTCTTTCTACAACTCTTTTGTAAATTTCTGCATCCCTCTTGACTCTTTCTGCACCCTCTTCCCTATTTCTCCACCCCTCTTGCTTCTTTCTACACTTCTCTTGCTGCTTTCTGCACTGCTGTTGCTTCTTTCTGCACCTCTCTTGCAAAGTTATGCACCCCTCTTGTCTCTTTCTGCACCCCTCTACCCACTTTCTGCACCTCTCTTGCCTCTGTCCACACCCCTGTTCCCTCTTTTTGCACCTCTTTTGCCTGTTTCTGCAACTTTCTTGACTCTTTCTGCAGTTCTCTTGCCTCCTTCTGCACATCTGTTGCTTCTGTCTGCACTTCTTTTGCCTCTTTCTGCACCCTTCGCGCCTCTTTCAGCACCTCTGTTGCTTCTTTCTGCACTTCTCTTCCTTCTTTCTGCACCCCTCCTGCCTCTTTCTGTACCCCTCTTGCCTCTTTGTGCACCTTTCCTACCTCTTTCTGCACCCCTCTTGCCTCTTTTTGCACCTCTGTTGGTTCTTTCTGCACTGCTCTTGCTTCTTTCTGCACCTCTTTTGCAAATGTCTGCATCCCTCTTGCCTCTCTGCACCCCTCTTCCCTATTTCTCCACCTCTCTTGCTTCTTTCTGCACTTCTCTTGCTTGTTTCTGCACTGCTCTTGCTTCTTTCTGCACCTCTCTTACAAATGTATGTATCCCTCTTATCTCTTTATGCACCCCTGTTCCCTCTTTCTGCACCTTTCTTGCCTGTTTCTGCACCTCTCTTGCCTCTTTCGGCACCTCTGTTGCTTCTTTCTACACTTCTCTTGCCTGTTTCTGAACCCCTCTTACCTCTTTCAGCACCTCTGTGCTTCTTTCTGCACTTCTCTTGCTTCTTTCTGCACCCCTCTTGCCTCTTTCTGTACCCCTTTTGCCTCTTTCTGCACCTCTCCTGCCTCTTTCTGCACCTCTCTTGCCTTTTTCTGCAGTTCTCTTTCCTCTTTCTGCACCTCTTTTGCTTCTTTCTGCACTTTTCTTGCCTCTTTCTGTACCCCTCTTGCCTCTTTCTGCACCTCTGTTGGTTCTTTATGCACTGCTCTTTCTTCTTTCTGCACCTCTGTTGCAAGTTTCTGCATCCCTCTTGCCTCTTTCTGCACCTCTCTTGCCTCTGTCTGCATACCTGTTCCCTCTTTCTGCATCCCTTTTGCCTCTTTCTGCAGTTCTCTTGCCTCCTTCTGCACCTCACTTGCCTTTTCTGCACTTCTCTTGCTTCTTTCTGCACCCTTCTTCCTTTTTTTGCACATCTCTTGCCTCTTTCTGCACCTCTCGTGTCTTTTTCTGCACATCTCTTGATTCTTTCTGCACTGCTCTTGCCTCTTTCTGCACCCCTCTTACCTCTTTCTGCTCCTCTTTTGCTTCTTTCTGCACTTCTCTCTCATCTTTCGGCACTCCTCTTGCCTCTTTCTGCACCTCTGTTGCTTCTTTCTGCATTGCTCTTGCTTCTTTCTGCATTTCTCTTACACCTTTCTGCACCCCTCTTCCCTATTTCTTCAATTTTCTTGCCTCTGTCTGCACCCCTGTTCCCTCTTTCTGGACCTCTTTTGTCTGTTTCTGCAACTCTCTTGCCTCTTTGTGCAGTTCTCTTGCCTCCTTCTGCACCTCTGTTGCCTCTTTCTGCACCTCCCTTACCTCTTTCTGCACCCCTCTTGCCTGTTTTTGTACCTCTGTTGGTTCTTTCTGCACTGCTCTTGCTTCTTTCTACACCTCTTTTGTAAATTTCTGCATCCCTCTTGCCTCTTTCTGCACCCTCTTCCCTATTTCTCCACCCCTCTTGCTTCTTTCTACACTTCACTTGCTGCTTTCTGCACTGCTGTTGCTTCTTTCTGCACCTCTCTTGCAAAGCTATGCACCCCTCTTGCCTCTTTCTGCACCCGTCTTCCCACTTTCTGCACCTCTCTTGCCTCTGTCTGCACCCCTGTTCCCTCTTTTTGCACCTCTTTTGCCTGTTTCTGCAACTTTCTTGACTCTTTCTGCAGTTCTCTTGCCTCCTTCTGCATATCTGTTGCTTCAGTCTGCACTTCTTTTGCCTCTTTCTGCACCTCACTTGCTTCTTTCTGCACCACTGTTGTCTCTTTCTGCACTCGTCTTCCCTCTTTCTGCACCTCTCTTGCTTCTTTCTGCACCCTTCTTCCCTTTTTTGCATCCCTCTTGCCTCTTTCTGCAGTTCTCTTGCCATTTTCTGCACCTCTCTTGCCTCTTTCTGCACCTCACTTGCCTCTTTCTGCATTTCTCTTTCTTCTTTCTACACCTGTGTTGCTTCTTTCAGCAATTCTCTTGTCTCTTTCTGCACTTCTCTTGCTTGTTTCTGCACCTCTCCTGCGTCTTTCTGCACCTCTGTTCCTTCTTTCTGCACTACTCTTTCTTCTTTCTGCACCTCTCTTGCAAATTTCTGCATCCCTCGTGCCTCTGTGTGCACCTGCCTTGCCTCTTTCTGCTCTTCTCTTGCCTCTTTCTGCACCCCTCTTGCCTCTTTCTACACCTCTTTTGCTTTTTTCTACACTTCTCTAGCCTCTTTCTGCACCCCTCTTGCCTCTTTCTGTACCTCTTTTGCTTCTTTCTATACTTCTCATGCCTCTTTCTGCACTGCTCTTGCTTATTTCTGCACCCCACTTGCCTCTTTCTGCACTTCTCTTGATTCTTTCTAAACCTCTCTTGCTTCTTTCTGCACCCCACTTGCCTCTTTCTGCACCCTTCTTCCCTCTTTGTGCACCTCTCTTGCCTCTTTCTGCACCCCTCTAGCCTCTTTCTGCATCTCTTTTGCTTGTTTCTGCTCTTCTTTTGCCTCTTTCTGTACCCCTCTTGCCTCCTTCTGCACCTCTGTTGTTTCTTACTGCACTGCTCTTGCTTCTTTCTGCACCTCTCTTGCAAATTTCTGCACCGCTCTTGCCTCTTTCAGCACCCCTCTTCTATCTTTCTGCATCCCTGTTCCCTCTTTCTGCACCTCTTCTGCCTGTTTCTGCACCTCTGATGCCTCTTTCTGAACTTCTCTTGCCTCTTTCTGCACCTCTGTTGCTTCTTTCTGCACTTCTCTTGCCTCTTTCTGCACCCCTCTTCCCTCTTTCTGCACCTCTTTGCTTCTTTCTGTACTTGTTTTGCTTCGTTCTGCACCTCTGTGCTTCTTTCTGCACCTCTCTTGCTTTTTTCTGTACCCTTCTTCCCTCTTTCTGCACCTCTCCTGCCTCTATCTGCACCTCTCTTGCTTCTTTCTGCACACACAGGGCTACTTTTAAACTGACCTTAGGCTCAGCAGTGCACACATGCAAGTGCAGAAAAAGACTACTGGCCTCTAAACTGCCATGCCCTATTATATGCTTTGGACTTAGAGGTAGTTTTAATCCCCCTGCCCTATTATGTACTAGGGCCTTACAGGGGAGGTCATGCCAATCACAGGGGTACCCCAACCCATAGTGTACCCTAGTGTATGTAGGTGTTTTCACTGTATTCTAAGTGTCTTTCAGCATACCACTGGCTCTGGGCCTGGTTAGTCAGTTACCACCAGTAGCAGTCAGCAAAACGTTGGGGGGTGCCCAGGGCCCAGGATGATTTTGCAACAAGGCCTCTTTTGCACCTCTGTTGGTTCTTTCTGCATATCTCTTGCTTCTTTCTGCACCTTTCTTCCTCTTTCTGGACTTCTGTTGCCTCTTTCTGAATTTCTCTTGCTTCTTTCTGCGCCTTTCTTCCTCTTTCTGCACATGTCCTACCTCTGTAGGCATAGTTAGAAATTAGCATTTAAAAAAACCTTAGAAATTCACTGAAAAACCATAGGTTTCAGGGACGTTATAGTTAGAAATTAGCATTTAAAAAACCTTTGAAATTCACTGAAAAAACCATAGGTTTCAGGGACGTTATAGTTATAAATTAGCATTTAAAAAACCTTTGAAATTCACTGAAAAAACCACAGGTTTCAGGGACGTTATAGTTAGTTGGACATTTCACTCGTACAAAACCAGAGAAATTCGGCCGTTATAGTTAGTTGAGCTAACTATAACTCGCGCCCCCGCAATGCACTGCTGATGACGCCACATATTACATCATTCATGACATGGTCAGTGACATCACTGATGACATCACTGATGACATCTCAAATGACATCACTGATTACATCATCCACCTGATAATCTGATGCACCTCCTCACACCCTAATATAACCTTTGATATACCCACTCTAAAATAGAAACTACCATTTTCGAAACCATAGACACACCAATACCAGTTACTACATACCCACTCACTGATTCCTAGGTCTACACACACATCCACTCATTCACCCCTACAGTCACTCATACATGCATTCACTCATCAATACAGCACTATCATATGCACTCATACACCTATAGAGACACTCACACACCGCCACTCATCCATAGAGTTGCTCACACACCTAGTCAGTTATGCAAAGAATCAATCACACTCCCATTTACTCACCTATACACTTATACACACACCACCTCACTTATTCACACAGATACTAACACATACTTACTCTCTTATACAATCACTGATATAGGCACACACTCATTTATAAAGCCACTCTCACAATCACTCACTCTCACATATAGTCATTTACATACTCCAACACTCACATATACTGCCTTTCACATATGTAGTTACTCACACATGTACCACTGAGACATCCATTCACTCACCAACACACCCATACACATACTCACCTACCCATACAGCCCTTCACAGATGCACTCTTGAACCCATACACCCAATGAATCACCCACTCACACATCTATGCACAAAGTCACACACCCCCCACACACCCACACAGACACTCAGTCACCCATACAGATACTCAGACAACCAATTAATAACCCATATAGACACTCATGTAGCTACTCACCAACCCATGCAGCCGCTTACACACCAACTGACAGACTGATACAGACATTCACACAGTTTAGTCACTAACCCATGCATTCAGTAAGACACGTTTAATCACTCACTTATACAGTCAGGCATGCACCTACTAAATCATCCATTCAGACACTTATACACCCACTCATTCTTCAATACACATTGGCATATGTATATATAAAACATATTTAAACTTTATAGAAACACACAGTCACTGGATGATGTCATCAGTGATGTCATTTGAGATGTCATCAGTGATGTCATCAGTGATGTCACTGACCATGTCATGAATGATGTAATATGTTACGTCATCAGCAGTGCATTGCGGGGGTGCGAGTTATAGTTAGCTCAACTAACTATAACGGCTGAATTTCTCTGGTTTTGTATGAGTACAATGTCCAACTAATTATAACGTCCCTGAAACCTGTGGTTTTTCCAGTGAATATATATACACACACACACACACACGTATATATATATATATATATATATATATAAATATATATATACATTTATGTGTGTGTGTATATATATATATATATACACACACACCATCAAAATAATTATAACTAGTAATGTGAAAACAATAAATAAAATAGAAGCTTAAAAAGTTAGTTTCTGCAATTGCTGTTGTGATGGATGCTGAAAGGCTGTACCTTTGAAAAAGATCAAAGTTGATCGAAACACGTCAGGATTTGCCTAGCAGAAAATAAATAAATGAGGATTTGCCTTGCTGAAATAAATGAATTATTTGACTCACCGCGGGAGTGCAGCTCATTTCTTTTCCTGAGAGGAGAGAGCTTTTGTGATATATTTATATATATATATATATATATATACACACACCATCAAAATAATTATAACTAGTAATGTGAAAACAATAAATAAAATAGAAGCTTAAAAAGTTAGTTTCTACAATTATGGAACCCTCTTAAAAGTCACTGCCTGGAGAGTGGGTATTAAAATGCCAGCATGCTTGTTTCTTTTTCTCCTTATGTATCTGAATTTCTACGGCTGGTTATGTTTTTTATACTTGCACCAGTTACCTTCAGTTATTACCTGGCAATAAGGCACTGACTTGGCTGGAAGTCTTTGTGATGACACAACTGCTGATCCCGCCCCCCTTCTTTCATCTTTAACAGACAAAGGCAGCAGGAAGACGGTGAAGTTTAGTGTTCTAACAGAGGGTCATAGAAGCAGAAATTATACATGCACTCACAGTATCATTATTTAATGATCATGGCATCATGAGTATTACATCACTGAGACTACCGTATAGCACTGATGACAACATATCGAATACTGCACTACAGCAATGTGAGAGAGCATAAGCAATCAGCGGTGGCTCCTCCGTTAAGGTGGAGGAGCGCTGCCCCACTGCTTTCTGAGCAGTGAATAAAGGAAAAATATAATGATAATGAAACATGTTATCCTTTTATTTTTCCTTGCTAATCCCGGTACGCTGATTCAAGGGCGGGGCCGTACCATCCTGATTGGACACTGGGAGGAGGAGTGGTACGTACTGCTACACGTGTGCATGTCTGTTTGGCTGGCCGTCTTAAGCCGGCCAAACAGACATGCGCACTTAGGTTTTTCCAACACAGCTGTATTCCACAGCCAGGTGAGAAACAGCACAGACTCACTGTGCCTGAGTGAGTGTCAAACCAGCCCGCGCAGGCTAATCCCCACACTGCTCTCATGCTAGGAATAGCATGAGAGCAGCATCTGGATTGGATGGGGAGTCTGTGATGTGTCCCAGGGACTGCTGGGAGCAGGAGAGCAGAAGACCACAGATGTGGCCGGCAGCATCAGGTAAGTCTTTTATTTATTTATTTTTAACCCCGCACTCCTCCCATGCTCCCCCCGCCTGCCACACCACTTTATATTTGTATCGGCCGCCACTGTAAGTTATCATCGTCAATGGAGAAAATGTTGGCAAATTGTTTTCTAAAATACATTACAAATATTTCCTTCCATGTATATAGACATGTCTTGCACTTAAAATAATAGTGGTCCTATAGAATGTATTATTTGAAACAAATGCACTAATAAACATACATTCACTCTTTTCTTACTACAGTGGAAAGGCCAAATTCAGTTTTATTACAATTTTACATCTTAATTAATCTGAGAAAACACTCACAGGGTTAACATTACAATGACTTTACAGAGGAAACAGTATTTTTACATTCTGCACAGCTGAATATGTACCGTATACAGAACCTGAACAAGCGAAAATAATTTTTAAATAGCATTGCAAAAAGAAGGGATAGTGAATTCTGGATAGGTTACTGTAAACATACATGGTCTGTACATTAGGCCTGCATGAAATTTTAATTACGCCAGAGTAATTGGAGTAATTTCAGAAATTACACATTACTCTTGTAATGTGAAATTACAGAAATTATGCAATTACTCCAGCTTGAGTTATTAAGAGTAATTTGGGGCAAAATCATACTGCAGGAGCACAGGAACAAAGGACTAAGGGCCATATGTAGGTAATTTCTATTTACCGATTCCTAAATACCGAATTTTACCGATTCGGTATTTAAGAATCGGTAAATAGAATGTAGGTAAACATTCGGTAAATTTTACCGATTCGGTAATATTCGGTATTACCGATTCGGTATTTACCGAATCGGTAATAGGAATACCTTCCCATTCATTCCTATGGGCCTGTAGGCCCATAGGAATGAATGGGAAGCCATTCACTATTACCGATTCGGTAAATACCGAATCGGTAATAGGGGGAGCATATTCAAGGGTGGCAGGGTGTCAAATTGACACCCTGTTGCACCCTGAATCGTGCATGTGTGCACATGTGGCGCACATACATGCCCTAAGGGCATGTTTGTCTGCCACATGGCACTTTTAAAAAAGCACAAAATTGCTTTTTAAAAGGTATTCAGTATTTACCACCAACTTGTAGTTGGTGGTAAATAACGAATCCTGAATCCAAAAATGCACTCACTTGAGTGCTCCCTACATAGGATTTAAGGAATTGGTAATTTACTGATTCCTTAAAATAACGAATCAGTAAATTACCGATTCCTTAAATCCGGCCTCCTACATCTCAATTGCCTAAATACCGGTCGGTAACGGGAGATTTACCGAATTTCGGCCGTTACCGACCGGTATTTAGCTACCTACATATGGCCCTAAGAGAGAGTGGGCAAATTCTGGCTACTGCTGTTCATGTCATGTAGCATTTAGTGCTAGTATTTTCTTAGCTCAAAATTCATACTGTGGCCATTTTGGACTTGAGAGTGCATTTTGCACTAAGAAAATAGCGCTAAATATTGGTTTACATTTCTTACACAATTACGCTTATTTACGAGTAATTTTGCAGTAATTTCACTAGAGAATTATGCCAGGTATGCCAACCCCTAATGGACATCAGAAAAATTACAAGGAATACGGAAAGTTATGAGCTTATGACTATCAATGTAGTGAGTGTTCAGAAATGTTTCATAACCATAACGAGGCTGCAAAGTGCCCCAATTTGCATTGGGTTCCTGGGTGCCCTTGTGGACTGGATATTTGATTGTCGAGTGCCCTACGTTGGTGATGCCCGAGTGACGCATAACATTTGGAGACATGCCATTAATAAGGTGTGTTGACCTGGCAACTATGTATGAGCATGAGGTATTGCAGAAAGTGTGAGAGAGAGTGCCATTGGTGTGATTGTAGGAAGTGCTCTTTGATTCAAGCCCATTGGCCCAATTCAAGTGCACTTGTAAAGAGAGTGACAGAGCCAGTGACCTGTGAAACCAGGCTGCTGCTAAAAGGGATTATCCATCATGCTGCTGTGCCCATTCATGTGTGGCGTGCAAACATGTTGGATAAAGTGGATTGCCTTCAAGAGAAGCCATGGTGCAGTGAAACAAATCAAAAAGCACTTAGACACTGGTCATCGGTCACCCATTAATGGCTCAATTGTCATACTCAAAGGTGCATAGACACAACAGACCAGAGCTGCAAATGCCCCTTTTCTCAACTGCCACAGCTCTTTAATTAATACATAATATTTGAGCGAAAGCTAGAATGATTTAAAAAAATCTTCAGTTGCAAGGAACATGCAACTAAGGGAACGGTGCAATTCCACTCAATTATAAAAACACATGTATGCCATTCGCATGAGGTAATGCATTTAAACCACAGGTGTGTGTGTGTGTTTTAACAATAGCAAAAGCAATAATAAGCGTGCAATATACACAGAATTTAGAAGAAACAAGGGCCTGAGTGGACTATGATGGTAGAGAATATTATGTTAAAAATATTACACAAATCTGCTTGCAGCGCCCAAAATACACCAATATAAGACATGCAATGATTTCTAACGAGTGTTATGTTTCTTAAATTTTTCAAAAAAAATATTTGTTGAATATAAAATTGCATATTGTGGATATTGATATATATAAAATTAATAAACATCTCTGCAGCAAATCATTTAGTTCCCTGAGCTATTGTGCCAGTTGCACATACAAATTAAAATGGTGACCTGCTTCTTCTTTGCTGTCCTTGCGTCTTTTAAAGTGTGGGGCTATCTATGTCTTTTGCACCGGTAAGTGTTATGATCTGTTACCATCTTCTGTTGCCTGGCAACAGGAAATGGTCTTGGCTGGAAGCTGTTGGGATGTCACAGTTGCTGGTCCAGCTCCCTTTGATTCCAGCTGTTACTGATAAAGACAGTACTAAGGAGGAGAGGTTTAACATTCTGAATGATGTCCACAGAAGGTTTATTCATTTTGCATCTGACTGGGGAACTGACTGTGAGGTATCACACTGATGGTATAATTAAGCGTAATAATTGCGCGCGCTGCATCGCCAAATGCGATACAGCGCGAGAAACGAAATTTGTTTTATTTATTTATATGTGTACTTACCTGTAATCGGCCGTAATCTGTAGTTTACTACCCCCTACCCTGCCCCTCCCCCGCCCCACGTCAGCGCCCGGCGGCACTCCCACCACCGACCGCTACTGGTTAGTAGGCATATCATGGGGTGTGGCTTACTTTTTATGGCTTAGTAGGCGTGAAGGTGCAACAGTGGCGTAGCCGGGGGGCGTAGGGGGCGGTCTGGCCCGGGCGGCACTTTTTTGGGGGTGGCAGCACTTCACGTGAGGTGATTGGCACCACCCCCTGAAAAGCGCTGTGTCTGTGGTGAGGCAGGAGGAGTGGGGGCCAAACAGGGGTCAGCGCTGAGGAAAGTGGCACACAAATAGGGGCCGATTCCGATTCGGGTCGGAAATCTCTCCGACCGAGCCGGACCCGGAGAGATTTCCGACCGAATCGGACCCTAGCAGCCCGACCGAACGAGTATGATGCGCACGTATGCCATCGGACTCCAGTCGGTCGGACTCCCATTGAAGTCAATGGGAGCCTGTCGTACAACGCGTACGCGGGCTCCCATTGACTCAATGGGTGCGAGGCGGACAAGGGCGCCCCCTACAGCGTGTACGCGGCGAAGCGACTCGCGCCGTACACGCACAGGTAGGTGGGACCCATGGGTCCCCCCTGTGTGCGACTCGCGCGGCTACGCGTACAGGGGGGTCCGACACGGACCCCCAAAGTACGGCTCCGACTGCTTCTTCGAGCCGGACGGTGCGAGTCGGTCGGACTGCTCACGGCGCCCATCGTACTTGCCCGGCCAGGGAACGTCTCCATTGCGAGGTGCGCAGCGCATCCGTGCGAGTCGGTCGGTGCGGTTGGGACGGGCGTACGAGTCGGTCGGCGAATTTGCACGCGCTCGCATCGTACTCGTTTGCCCGGATGCACGTTCGATTCGGTCGGGAAAAAGGGCTCCGAATCGGATCCGATTCAGCCGAATCCGATTCGGTGCCCTACCGGCCGAGATCGGAATCGGCCCCATAATTGGGCATGTGACGGGAGGGTGGCGGGCGTGCAGGCAGTGCAAGAGAGGGAGCTAGTGATCAGGCAGTCACCTGTGAGCGAGTAAACAAGTCACACCGACCTAATGCCGGCCGCCTCCGTTTGTCACAGGGAGACGCCCAGTGCCTATGAACTTACCAGCAGTCCGTGGACTAGTGCTCCAGTCAGAGCCACTGTAGTATTTTTGGTGTGTATGATGGGTGGCAAACTCGGGAGCAGCCTCAGGCAGCAAAAGCTCTTGCCACGCCACTGGGGTGCAATACTCCTGATCCAGCGCGATATTAGCAAACATCATTCATACACTAGATTCTCACTTGGGCCCATACATTCATACTACGCTACTACTTACGCTGGGTTTTATCAGTTGTTACTCTCTATCAAAATCCCTGCTACCAATTACCTTCTGATTGAAGAGTAATGACTTACCAATGAATCCTTTGCTAATTGGAAAATTTAAAATGAGTGACATTCATTATAGTACATAATCCTGAAATAACCACTGAGTCAGGAAGTTTTTAAAAATGTTTATCTAAAGATTTAGCAGAGTAAAATACAGAGCCACATGTTACTTAATCGCAATACCCAAGATTAAGCATAGAAATGATTATTGCGAATCAATGACGGTGTTTAAAGAAGAGGAGAAGATAGAGACAGCAGCGCAACTAAAGGTTGCATTATATTTACCTAAGTGCGAGAACCAAACCCCTTAGCCAAGGAGTTGAAAGAATAGGATCCAGGAAGGATGAAGAGCAAAGACTTCTTCCAGGATCAGGACCGGACCGGTGACCTCTCTACAATGACGCCTACGTCGTTCCCCTCTCTGATACTCGACTTCTCTCGATTCTCCCGTGCCTTCCTTCTAATGGACTCCGCCGCCCCCTCCTCAGGACCTCTTCTGGACAGGGATTCAGTCTGCAATCGATCAGCTTAGCGGTCTGGAGCTCTTCCTGTCAGCATCTCCGCTCTCCTGTGCTAACTAATTAGCTAATTCTATATCTATTATACCCTTCTACGCCCATGTACCTCCCCTTAATGTTACTAAAATATGGGGCCACTACTTCTGATTGGACAGGGACAGGAGGTGGATTCTCGCACCATGTTGATTTGGCCTAAATTGTAAAGCCTATTGTCTTTACGTTCCCACCCCTTCAAATTAATACATTCGCTTTATTTCCCACCCGTCTCATGACAAATGTAAACCAATTTTGAAAGACATTGTATCAATGTGTGACAGGAAAGCACTAGTACAACATCTTCGGCCATCAGGTTACGGCCTTGGACTTCATCCAGGTTGACTTCATTTGGCAGGCACACAAGGCACATGCGCAGAACCATTTGCCTCTCGAGTTTCAGGTCACCAACCCAGGCCCAAGTTTACGAACTAATAAAAGTGCAAGAAGAAAATATTAGAATCACAAATAAAATGTTTCACTGTATACCCACTATTTCTATTCTATTCCCAATTAAATATATATACTATCCCGCGTTAGTAGCGTTAGGAAACGACAATTTAATAATGACATGAGAGCAAGCAGAAGCATGTGAAAACATCAAGCAGCCATTTTAATGCACACTGCGCAGAAGCAGAAGTTTCCCACCAAGCAAAGAAAGACGTCACACCATGTGATATGGTTGCGACATGCGCATTGAGCTTTCCCGCGCATAGCGGCCATTTTGTATTACAAACAAGCGTTATTCATTAGTAAAACACATAGGCAAGCATCCCTTTCTTTTTGTGTCGTGAATGCAAAGGTTAGTATTAACAATACAAGTTTAATAAATTAATACTGTGAGGAGGATTGAATACAAGCAAGTTTCATTTATGAAACCTTGCTCCATCAATCCCCTCTCTGATGGCGTTTCTGAGCCATCAAAAACATTACCCTTAATCAGATGCCAACTTCTAGCAAATTACTTCATTCTCGTCTTTATTCTTTCTATTTTTACAATCTCCTTTTAATTTCTTGTATAATTCACTTCTCCACTCTTCAAGTTCGATTTCATCTACCTTTCGTTTCTTTCCTCTTCCTGTCACCTTATACGTTCCATTCTTTTACAGCATTTGCACCATATTGTTATTGCCAAAATTATTATTGCTATCCCTGCTAAGGGTACTAATATTTGACCTATAAGTCCTTTCCCTATATTAGCAAACCAGGTACCAATTGACGAGATACTATTTGTCAATCTTTCCCATACACTATCAAGTTCCAGTGGTTTAAATTCTTTCTCAAGTTTAGTTATATTCTGTATGTACATTCCAATTTCTGCACTCTTATCAGGAATATAAGTGCAACAATGTTTCGTCTTCAGTAATTTACAGACTCCGCCCTCTTTTGCCAATATAATATCAAGAGCAAGACGATTTTGCATTACCATAGATCTAATCGCAACCATTTCCGCATTAATCATTTGAAAACCTCCAGCAGTATCCGTTGATAAACGATCAACCACTGTAGACAATTTACATATTTTCCTTGAGTTCAGAATTATTCCCACTGAAGGTATCAATGCACCAAATATATCACCTACAATTTCTGAAAAACTAGCTCTTTTACTACGTATTAATTCGTTATTGTTTTCATTGCTCTCAGTGTTTCTTTTACGTGGTATATCTTTGGAAATACTATTCCAAAATAACAACTTCCATACCACCGTGCAGGAAGCCTAAAGTAAGCCTTATTCCCACACACATAATATATTCCGGGAAAAACTGAATCTGTTCCTCCTTTGAGTCCCCAAGCTCCAAGAATTAAAAAATTGTGTTCACATTCACTAGTACCGATGAAAACATTGTTATAATCAGTCTTTAACCTATGAAGACAAATTTTTCCTGTCTTTACGAAATCCAGAGCCATAGCAGCTTGAGCCTTGCCAGGTGTGTAACTACCTTCTTTCTCCTCCCAAGGTGGCAAATGAGCCTTATGCTCAGAAGCTTTCTTTTGAAAATCTTGTCTTCTATCTTCTACTAAATTCAAAAATATCTTTTCTTCTTCAAGTAAAGAACGTTAGATTGTGTCTATGTGCATGTGTTATGTCTATTGATTTCATTGTTAAGAAAAATTCTCCCATAAACTGTGCGTCTTGACTACTAAGCACTGGGTTCATACTCTTACGAATCGGAACCTCAGAAAATATCACATCTAAGTTTGAATAATAATACTGAAGTTTCCCTGTTCTATAAAATAAACTAGATAAAACACTACATGATATGCCATATGTCAGTGGTAAGTGATGATATGTTAATCCTTCTGCTACTGATTCAGGTAACTTCATACAGACGTAACAATTACTAACTTCCATGGTGTCTACATATTGAAATAATAACTTTGTGAAAACGTTTAAACTAGTGTTGTTGTCAGCTACTTCATGATGAATTTCTGGTTCACTTTCTGCCATTAGTTCTACTCTATTGCCCTTCATGTTTGCTGTCCTCCCTTTAGTTTCATTATTAATCTTTTTATCTATTATCATAAGGTAAGGAACTGCTACCATCAGGACTAACCATACTATAAGCACCATTACTAGACTACATATGCATATTGCACAGCATCTTCTACAACATTTCTGTTTTGGTCTCCCAGTAACTCTATTGTCAGGCATTTTCGACAAGGAAGATTGCTCTTCTTATCTTTTCTTCTTTTCTTTAGCTTATTCTTTTGCTTAGTCAGGGTGGTCTTGTTTCTTCTTCGTATGTCAATTCTGCACTTGTTCCTTCGCCACCACTGTCACTTGACTCTGAGCTTTCAAAATCTTCAAGAATGATATAAGTCCAGTCAGGACCCTTGAATTTGTTATTCACAAGTTTCAGTCTTTTGCTTCTTCTTTTCACAGTTTTATTTTCTTGTTCAGTTTGACTTGTTACTTCATTCACTTGATCTGGATCTTCACTTCTGGTTGTTATGTGGTACTTTACTCTTTTAATGACACTTGGCCAATGATCTCCTTTTCTTGTTTTCTTTGTTGGCACTGTTTCTTTGGTTTCGTCTTTAGAGATCTCGTTAATTTCACTGCTTAGCACTGTTTTGTTTTCTTTGATTACTTTTTCTTCTGTTTTGTCTTTTTCAGGTCTGATTGGTTTCTCTGTAACAGCTCCGCTGTGAGTTTCCAATAACTGACCTTGTTCTTTGTTTATTTCTTCAAGTTCATGTTTTTCAAGGTTTTCTTCTTCTGTGTACTCTTCTTGATCTAACTTGTTGTGATCAGGGCTTATTGCACTGTGAACTTCTGCAGCCTGACCGGATTCTTCTAGACCTATCTGTCCCTGATCAAAGTCTATTAGGTCTTCACTGTTTTGAGTCCAGTTTTCTTTCCCTATCTGACCTTGTTCAGGATTTCTTAATGTCTTTTCTTCTTGTTCCTGAACTGCTTCTTCTTCACCTATCTGATCTTCTTCAATTTCTTTCAATTTTACTTGACTTCTTGTTCTGTGGTATACTTCAGGAACTTCTACCACTGGTATCCAATCCTGACTTGTGCTCGGTTGTTCTTCTTCAGCTTCTCTGGAATCTCGAACTTGAGATCCTACAGCTGGGCAACCTTCAGCCTCTTCAGTGATTGGCGTTGTCTGAGGATTCTCTTCCTCGGGATCTGGTACTCTCTTGGTGTGACTTACATGGATCCAATTAGGAAATCCGGCACACTTCACTGCTGTATTCGTTGTCAGTATGACTTGACACGGTCTGCCCCATCTAGGTGATAGACACGTTTCTCTGGTGTGATTCTTCACTACCACCCAGTCACCAGGATTCAGATCATGTTCTTGCTCGGGCTGCCTGGAAACTGCGTCTTCTCTAACCTGATGAGAGACAGAACGCACTAGGTCAGCCAATCCTTTGCAATAGTCCAGAACCATATCATCAGATATATTCACCAGTTTGTTTGTGGGAACATGTGTTTGTCTCATTGCTCTTCCCATCATTATTTCATGTGGGCTCAATCCTGTGGTTCTGTCGGGTATACTTCTGAGTCCCATTAAAACGAGTGGTAATGCATCTGGCCACTCTAATGATGTTGATGCACACATTCTTCCCAGTCTTGACTTTATAGTGCCATTCAATTGTTCAACCACTCCAGAAGCTTCTGGACGATATGCACAGTGCAGTTTCTGTTTTATTTGAAATGCTTCACAGATTATTTGAATCACTTCACTGTTAAAATGTTTTCCTCTATCTGATTCCAAAGTTACTGGAAAACCAAATCTAGGAATGAGCTCTCGTAACAACAGTTTTGCAACTGTAATGCTGTCATTTCTCCTAGTAGGGTAAGCCTCCACCCACTTTGAAAACAGGCACACTATGACTAGTACATATTTCAGCCCTCTACATGGTGGTAACTGTATGAAATCAAACTGAAGTCTCATAAATGGACCCTCTGCCTTTCCAATTTTCCCAAATCCAATTACTGTCTTCCTCCCCGGATTATGCATCTGGCAAGTTAGACATCTCTGGCAAAGACTCTCTGCAACAGCCCTGAATTTGGGATTGTACCAATTTTGTCTGAACAGCCTAATCATTGCATCTCTTCCTATGTGTGTGTCTCCATGATGCATTCTAGCCATTTGTGAGAGTAAACAGTCTGGCATGACTGATCTGCCATCAGCACTGATCCACACTTCATCATCTCCTCTTTGGGAACAACCCACTTTGATCCACAAATTCTTCTCACTTTCATCAACTTCATCTTGCAATTTCTTCACCTCATTCCAAGTTTCAGGTGGCATATACAGCATAAGTTGGCAGCTGATTCCCATTCTTTCCACCCTCTTATTGACTGACATTCTGGTTTTGGCACAATGTTGAGCCACCAGATCTGCATATCTGTTGCCGACTACCACCCAGTCATCTCCTGACTGGTGTGTGGCACATTTCACCACAGCCAATTCTTTTGGTGATTGTATTGCTTCTAGCAATTCCCTTACAAATTGTCCATTTTTAATGGGGGATCCTGAAGAAGTCATGAAATCCCCCTGCATCCATAGTTGGCCAAAATCATGCACAACCCCGTAACCATATTGGCTATCTGTAAATATGGTCACTCTCTGATTCCTCCCAATTTTGCATGCTTTTATCAACGCAATCAATTCAGCTACTTGTGCAGATTTGACTCCTGGTAAATAGGATGCTTCAACTATTCCAGTTAATTCACATACCGCATAGGCAGCAGTTAGTTTACCATCTTCATGTCTTTGACATGAACCATCAACAAATAGCTCCCTGTCTGGCTTTATAAGAGGCTGTTCCTCTATATCTGGGCGTGGTTTTGTGCATAATTCTGTGATTTGTATACAATCATGTTCATCGTCTTCATCATCTTTAATTCTCTCATGACGTGGGTCTGGTAGTAAGGTTGCTGGATTTATTATAGTACACCTTACCATGTTCACATTTTCAGCACCCATTATTATTCTTTCATATTTAGTCAACCGACTAGGAGTAAGATGCTGAGTTCGGGTTCTTGTCAACAGAATGACAACTGCATGTGGAACATACACTTTTACAGGGTGTCCCATCACAATTGACTCACTTTGCTCAATGCTCAAACAAGTAGCCGCCACGGCTTTTAGGCATCCTGGCAATGCGGCTGCTACTGGGTCCAATGTAGCAGAAAAATATGCTATAGGACGTCTTTCTAGTCCATGTCTTTGAGTTAGGACAGAAAGTGCACAATTTTCTCTCTCATGACAGAACAATGCAAATTCTCTTTTATAATCAGGCATGCCTAAGGCAGGTGCTGAACATAGGGCATTTCTCAATTTTACAAAAGCTTCTACACTTTCATCCTCCCACTCTACAGGGTCCTTTGCTTTCTTTTTTGCCATGTTAATTAAAGGCTTAGCTAACATGGAAAATCCTGGTATCCATTGTCGACAGTAACCTACTATTCCTAGGAACATTCTCACTTGTCTTTGTGTTACAGGCATTTGCATTTTCTTTATTAAAGCTACTCTTTCAGCTGTTACTCTTCTTTTTCCTCTCTCAATTTGGTGTCCCAGATACTTAACAGCTGTTGTACAGAATTGCAATTTTTCAGGTGAGACTTTATGCCCTTCTTCTGCCAAAAGATTTAATAATGCTATGGAATCAACAACACAGTCCTCTCTGGTGTTCGATGCCACCAATGAGTCGTCGATATATTGGACTAAGACTGAGCTTCCTGGCATCACTAGTTTTTCAAGGCACTTTTTCAGTATCTGGTTGAAAATAGAAGGACTTTCTGTGTACCCCTGAGGAACACGATTCCACACATAAACTTTGTTCTCAAATTTAAATGAGAAAAGATACTGGCTGTCTGGATGTAATGGTATTGAAAAGAACGCTTGACACAAATCAATTACTGTGAACCATCCTGCACTCCACGGAATCTGGTATAGAATTACTGCAGGATTTGGTACTATGGGACAACATGGTTCTACAATCTTATTTATTTTCCTCAGGTCCTGAACAATCCTATATTTTCCACTAGGTTTCTTTAATCCCATTATTGGTGAATTACATGGGCTACTCATTACTTCTTTTAGTATGTTTTGTTCTACCATTCGATTTATTTCTTCAATGACTCCTGCTTTTACTTCTGCACTCATTTTGTACTGTCTGGTATTCGGGTAAATTGCACCTTCCTTTACAGTAATTTTAACTGGATCTATTTTAGCCATAAGTCCTACTTCTTTTCCGGTGAAATCCCATACTATGGGGTTTACTGTACCTTTTAATTCTTCTGGCAACTCATCTTTTGTTATTAACGAAAACATCTTGTCTACTTCTGTACCTTGTTTGGCAATCATAATTTTATATACATGATCTTCATCTGGTGTCTGAACGGCCACACCATCCGGTGTGCAGAAAATGGTACAATTCATCTTGCACAACAAATCCCTACCTAATAAGTTTACTGGACTGGAATCACATACTACAAATTGATGCATTTCTCTGAAGTTTCCAATTTTAACTTCCATGGGTTCGGTAAGAGGTGTTCTAATCCGCTGATTAGCTACCCCCACTACTTGGATATTTTCACCAGAGAGAGGAAGGTATGGAATGTCTGCTGTTCTCACAGTAGACCGGGTAGCACCAGTGTCCAAAAGGAAAGTAATATTATTACCTTTCACATTCCCTTCAACATATGGACCTGACTGATCTACCTGTAAGGATGCGCCAAGTATGCACTCCTTCTTCCCCTCTCCTAGGCACCGTCATGGACTGTATTGACAGAAATTGTCCTGCAAAAGAAATTGTGATGTCATATAATCATTCTTACCACTTCCTCCTGGATATCCGATGTCTGTACCATGCTTTGCTCTGCTTACATTACCCTGAATAGGTGCAGGTGGCAACTGACTCTGAGGATTTGCACCCTGCTGTGAGTCATTCTGCGTCTGTGGATTTAAATTTTGATTTGGGCTATTATTATTCCGGATCTTTTTACATTCATCCTTCCAATGCCCCAATTTTCCGCATCCATGACAAGGAAATTTCTTTTTAGCTTCTTCTCTACTCATTCGTCCTCTAAATTTTCCACCATTCCCAGTATCACTATTCGTTCCAGAATCTTTTCCTTGATTTTCACTCGGATTTTCCAAATTAATTCCCTGTTTCTCAGCCATTTTCACCTGTGCCCAGATCACTTTTTCCTGCAATTTCTTATGTCTATCCTCAATATCGTCTCCACAATATTTCGCATATTTCAAAATCTCATCTATGGGCTTTCCCTGCCAACACAGCATATGCTGTTTAATCATCTGACAAATTTCTGGCTTTAAACCATAAACAAATCGATACACAAACTGACTCATGTTCTTGTCTCCAATGTCCTCAAATCCACTATACTGTTTAAATACCTGCAATAGACGCTCATAGTAGGAATGTACTGATTCATTAGCTTCTTGGGTAGTTCGATCTATTTTTACCCAATCTGTTTCTTTCAGTGGTATTTTCCCTTTCAAGTATGTTATCACTTGGTGATACTTTTTCATTACATCATTTGACGGGGCACCTGTCTTCGGATCTCTAGGATATTCATCACTAGGCCAATCAACTGTAATTTTACAATCTGTCCACAAATCGGCAGGTACCACTATGTCAAACAAACCATCCAAATCCTTCAACAATACTTTTGACACCTTCACAAACCTGTCAACCTGCTTGTACCATTCAATTGGTTTTTCTCTCATTCGTAAATGACAAAATATCCTGTCTGCTCCATGGGACATGTACATATCCTCCTCCCGCAACTTCTCGCATGGGATACATTTGATCTGCTTTCCCTGTTTCCTTCATCACATATTCTGATGCTGTTCTACTTGTTCGTGCTTCTTCCTTTTTCTTGGCCCACCTAGTTTTCCATTTATCTAGGTCTCCCCATTTTTGCAAAACTAACATTAATTCTCTTATTTGTAATCTTCTTCCAGAGGCATTCATATTTTCTAAATCTTTGTCCGAAAATTCTGCTCTATAGGGTTTCTGTAGTAGCTTTGATCTCCCTATTTCTATTCCCATCTGTAGTGCTAAATTGGATAATTTTTCATGGAATATCCTTACATTTCTGGTGATACTCCTACACAGGAACAATAATTCTTCTTCATCATAGGTATTTAAGCGTTCTAGTCCTACATTTCCTGCTATTATTTCTTCTAATTCGACTTTCAATTTATGAATGTCCATTATTTTCGGAAGTGTGCACTGTTTAACTGACCCTTGCACACATCTTTCTAGATCTTCAGGTGTTACTATGGTAGCACTTTTTGCTCCCGATGAAGTTACTAAACTTACATCTTTTGAACCTCCAGGTACATCTTTTCTTGGAGTACTATTTACAGAACCTCGAATAGGCAAGTCCATGAGTGATATTGTGGATTCACAGTCATTAAATTGATCCTCAATTATAACTGGAGCTTCAGGTTTGGGATTATTCACAGCAGTAGGTGTAAGTATCGGTGGAGGACAGCTTCCCTGAGTACCATATAATGGAACTTCTGGACCAATTGTTACAGGTATGGTCAATGAATCAGGATGTACTTTTATCTGAGTTATTTTCTGTATTAATTCTGTTCTGGTCTTTTCTAGGGCTTCTTTTTCTTTGTCATGAAGTATTCTACTCGGGGTGAATTCATGCATTACCTGTGGCACTAATGGAGTTTTTGGTGGTGCACTTGGGGTGCATCCACTTGTCCCTTCCTGATAGGGTGGGGGATTTCTTAACATTTCCTCCATAAATTTGTCTTCAGACTCCTCATTTCTCATTAGATGTTTTGTCTTTTCTGTGCACTTACTTCCTAATTTCTCCTCTGCTGTTAACAATGGATATAATCCTTCTGTAATCATTGCCCTTCTCCATTGTTTCATCTGACCATCCCTAGACTCACGTATATATCTGGGAAAAAATCCTGGATAACTCCTATTACTTCTAGATCTATCCCGCTCAAATGCCTCAGTTTCCCATTCTTCTAGAGCTTCGTACTGAGTTAATCTAGGTCTGGGTTCTAAGTCATTCATCCTCAATCTCAAATTCTGAAGAATTCGCCCATTGAACGTGCCATTCTCGGGAAATGCTAGTATTCCATAATTTTTGGTATATTCTATCCAATTCTCCATCCATACACAAGTATGATAACCTCTCTCCATCATCATGAATGAAGCGGGCGTTTTAGCTGGTGGAATAATAATTCCTTCTCTAGTTTTGAGTGGTTTATCCTTTTTAAAATAGTTCTTAATCTTTTGCAGAAAGGACATTTTTCTCTTCTCTCCGTACATTCTATCTAATCTTCGGTGTACAAAATTATATTCTGCAAAACCTAGGAATCTCCTATCTGGACGAGTTCCTGTTAAAGTCGGATCGCGTTTTAACATGCAATCTTTATCCACTAAGATTTTAGCTTCTAAAATATCAACTAATCAAATCTCTCCTAACTTTTATTTCTGAACCAATCCTTTCGCGGCCTTTTGGTGACGTTTATCTGTCAACCCCTCCTTTACAATCTGCTCTTTTCTGTCCTTGCTGGTTTAACCAATCCCAGCGCGGCACCTGTGACGTCAGCTCCCTCTCCGGCAACTGACCCTCCCTTTACAAAAATTTACGCAAACTTATTTTCTCTATAAATCTTAATTAAATTTCAGTAACAACATAAAACATTCGCTATCGTGCCAGTTTCTCTAAAATAGGAAAGATAGTTTTTCTCTCACCCTTAGTAAAACCTTTCCGTTTACTAAACATACACTACGAGTAAAGCACTTCCATCTACTCTTCACACAAGCTCCAGAAGTACCTGTTACTTCTCCAATGTTACCCTTTCTAGGTGATATAACATCAAATTTTTACCAGCGTACTCTTTTGCTATTACTCACACGCATAGAATCCCTAACGAGTACTGAAAGTCCTGCTTAACTTTTCAGTACTAATTCTGCCTGACAGATAACCTCACTGCAGTATGGCTTCCACTTACCATCCGCTATTCTTTTTACCCCAGGGAATTCTGGACAACATAAAACAAAACTTTGAATACACGGATGTTAGTTCATAAAAAATACAAATAAAATTCGCATTACCCAATTAACAAAGAGTAACCATCCTCTGCTACCAGAAAACTGATCCAGCGCGATATTAGCAAACAGCATTCATACACTAGATTCTCACTTGGGCCCATACATTCATACTACGCTAATACTTACGCTGGGTTTTATCAGTTGTTACTCTCTATCAAAATCCCTGCTACCAATTACCTTCTGATTGAAGAGTAATGACTTACCAATGAATCCTTTGCTAATTGGGAAATTTAAAATGAGTGACATTCATTATAGTACATAATCCTGAAATAACCACTGAGTCAGGAAGTTTTTAAAAATGTTTATCTAAAGATTTAGCAGAGTAAAATACAGAGCCACATGTTACTTAATCGCAATACCCAAGATTAAGCATAGAAATGATTATTGCTAATCAATGACGGTGTTTAAAGAAGAGGAGAAGATAGAGACAGCAGCGCAACTAAAGGTTGCATTATATTTACCTAAGTGCGAGAACCAAACCCCTTAGCCAAGGAGTTGAAAGAATAGGATCCAGGAAGGATGAAGAGCAAAGACTTCTTCCAGGATCAGGACCGGACCGGTGACCTCTCTACAACGACGCCTGCGTCGTTCCCCTCTCTGATACTCGACTTCTCTCGATTCTCCCGTGCCTTCCTTCTAATGGACTCCGCCGCCCTCCTCAGGACCTCTTCTGGACAGGGATTCAGTCTGCAATCGATCAGCTTAGCGGTCTGGAGCTCTTCCTGTCAGCATCTCCGCTCTCCTGTGCTAACTAATTAGCTAATTCTATATCTATTATACCCTTCTACGCCCATGTACCTCCCCTTAATGTTACTAAAATATGGGGCCACTACTTCTGATTGGACAGGGACAGGAGGTGGATTCTCGCACCATGTTGATTTGGCCTAAATTGTAAAGCCTATTGTCTTTACGTTCCCACCCCTTCAAATTAATACATTCGCTTTATTTCCCACCCGTCTCATGACAAATGTAAACCAATTTTCATAGACATTGTATCAATGTGTGACAGGAAAGCACTAGTACAACATCTTCGGCCATCAGGTTACGGCCTTGGACTTCGTCCAGGTTGACTTCATTTGGCAGGCACACAAGGCACATGCGCAGAACCATTTGCCTCTCGAGTTTCAGGTCACCAACCCAGGCCCAAGTTTACGAACTAATAAAAGTGCAAGAAGAAAATATCAGAATCACAAATAAAATGTTTCACTGTATACCCACTATTTCTATTCTATTCCCAATTAAATATATATACTATCCCGCGTTAGTAGCGTTAGGAAACGACAATTTAATAATGACATGAGAGCAAGCAGAAGCATGTGAAAACATCAAGCAGCCATTTTAATGCACACTGCGCAGAAGCAGAAGTTTCCCACCAAGCAAAGAAAGACGTCACAGCATGTGATATGGTTGCGACATGCGCATTGAGCTTTCCCGCGCATAGCGGCCATTTTGTATTACAAACAAGCGTTATTCATTAGTAAAACACATAGGCAAGCATCCCTTTCTTTTTGTGTCGTGAATGCAAAGGTTAGTATTAACAATACAAGTTTAATAAATTAATACTGTGAGGAGGATTGAATACAAGCAAGTTTCATTTATGAAACCTTGCTCCATCACTCCAAAACCGTTCATCTGGATCAATGCATAGAAGAGAAGCTGGTTGCATTCCACATGGACTGGTGTAAGGTTTCAATGTGTGTAAAATGTACTACACAACTGCTCTTTGAAAATGAACCTCATTTTCCAGGAGTCCTCAAACTCATCTGATTTTGAGACAGTGTCTGCCATCTTGGATCATCAGGTAAAACTTTCCTCATGTTGCACTCATATCTGGCTTTGTCTGGATGTAACCATAATAGTCAAATGCAAAATATAAGCACTTTTAATAATATATACGTAATATAACTTTCATAGATTTTAAAACTATGCAATTATTTGCACATATGAAAATGTAACAAGCAGTCAGCCAGTGAACATTTCAGTGTCAAAGTCCTCTTTTTACATTTACTTGGTTGCCCAGCAGTTTCAGAAGATTTTGGGCCCGAATTTGATGTCGGACGGAAAGCCATCCAACAGCTAGTCATAGGCTTTCCACCCGACATTGATGGTTTCCCTCTGACCGCTGTATTACAGTACCGGCAGTCAAAGGGAAACCCGTGGGGGGATTCCGCTACGTGGAAGGACTCATAATCCCATAATGACGGCGGAGCCCACCTCGGCTCCGCCGTCGGGATTATGATGTCACTTTCCACCTGCCCTTTCATGGCGGGCGGCCCGCCATGAAAAGGCAAGTGAAAAATGACTTTGGGGGCCCCTAGCAGGGCCCCCCCTGGCCCTCTGCTAGGGGGCCTGAGGGGCACCTATGGTGCCCCCCTAAACATCCCTGCACCGTGCGGCAGGCACCGTATGGTGCCTGCTGCACGGTGCAGGGATGTTTAAAAACATCCATTTTACAATTGTAGCTTGTGCTGCGGGCCTTTTCTGCCCGCCGCACAAGCTACAATTGAAAAATGGATGTTTCCAACCCAAATTCTGTGGGCGGAACCACTGACCTATGGTCGGGCGGTTCCATTCCACAACGGTGTCGGTCAGATGCAAGTCACATCGTAATAAGGCCCTAAGTGTTAAAGGTGCATGCACTTCAGAATGTAAGGAATAAAGCCCAGATCCAGGAGTGCTTGAAAATGTAACAAAACTCTCCCGAGGTCACTCTTTCTTGTGATCCAGCGCTAACAATAAAAATTCTTCTCCTATATGCTTCGGTCATCCAGGTGCAACTATCCCTCCAACACACAAACTATATCCATATGACGGTGGGGCCCATAACACCGCATATACATTCACTTACTCATTTATTCCCTGGATTACCTCCGTCCTTAACCTAGGAGAAAAACAGTAAAACAATTCGCTGGAAAGGGACGGGATACCTCTTTTAACATGACATAATGTTTCTCATTTGCTTTTAAGGTATTCCGCTCATTGGTCGATGGACCAACTAGTAGGAATCAGTTGATGGTGATTAAGACCGGCTCAATCACAATAAACTCTTTAACATTTTACCTTAATTATTGAGCTAAAGAATCACTGAGTCATTTGTTTAAAGAATAATAAAGTTTATATAAAGTTTCGAAGCAAGAAATAAGTTTAAGCTTATTATTCAGATTATTACATTTATCATCATTATAAGAATAAATTGAAATTGCAATGCATACCTATTAGACGGAAAAATAAGGTTGTCACAGCAAGAACTCCAAAAGATCAATCTATCTGTCTTGGAAAATCTAATAGTTCTAAATGAAAAATCTATCAGGAGTAAAAAGGTTCTCCAAAAGCAGCATCTTATACTCAACTAAAAATATAAAATAGCAGCATCAGCTCGTCAGCATCAGCAACCGCAACTTCACCCATCTACAGCATCTCCGTCAACAGCAACTTCTCTACAGCATTCCACTCTCTCCAGCATCTAACCCCTCCCCACCAAGAGTAGGTCTTCTTATACCCTAATTCTAGCTTACTAAATAAAAATGTTGCATCTTTATGGCGTGATTCTCTCTCATTGGTTCATTCAAGTCCATATACATTTTTATCAAACTTCCTTGTCTTAACCAGTTCTTTGTGGAATGTCCATGCTTGCATCGTTTCCCACAGTTCATGACATTACTCATCAGTTTCGATCAGTTCAATTTGTATCTTTTTCTGATACTTTTAGGTTCAACAGTTCCGTCCATTTATTCAGTTTGACTTCTCACGCTTCTTGCTGATCATCTTGGCACACATTTGCTCAGTAAGGTCACAATAGCCTTGACCATACTTCCATCTTAGGCTCTCAGCACGAACACGTGGTCATTCTTTTTCACAGCCTTTCTCCTTTTTCCCCACGGCTTCTTACACATGCGTACTCTAGCTCATGGCGGCCATTTTATATCGCTGCTCAACAGGCCTAAGCACACTATTTTCAAAGATAAACAAAATATTGTTAAAATAAAGAATATAAACCCTTTTGTTTCCCTCCCGTCTTTCTACGTACCCCAATTAGGTATTACCTAGCAAAAAGCAACATATAAAGCCGTCCCTTACTTACCATCGCTTTATTTTGCCACCACACGTTTTATTTTTAAAGCACAAATCATGCGTTTATTATTTTATTAGTACGCAAATATTACGTTTATGTTAGACACGTCAACAATTATAAGTAGATTAATTTGCACACAAAAATAGAGTGTTACCTTTAACCCTTTACATGTAACATAGATTGTTGGTTATTTACTTAAACGAACATGTTTATTAATTATTTTACGAAAATTATTAGGAGGTTAAAAAATGTTCATTTATCCTGCTCCATCAACTCCCCCTTTGGTGATTTTTAATATCACCACAAAAACCCATGTTACACAATTCTATCAGATAGCATATTTCTTTTATCCGTTTGCTTTTGTTAGTTTACACAACTGTATCCCTTTCAACTTGTCTCTTGGTCTTCTTGTACATGTTCTCTTTTATCTCTTCTAGCTCTATTTCACCCATTTCTCTCTCTCTCTCCTTGTTTATCATGTTTTCCTTTTCTATTTTATTCTGTCTTCTTCTTTTCTTTATACATGTAATTACAAGCTTCAGCACCAAAATTATTATGATTATCATGGTTGCTATTATTATAACTTTCCCTATTATTAATCCACTCATTCTTGTTAACCAATTTATTACTGAAGAAAACCCTTTACCAAGTTTTCCAAATACACTTTCAACCTCCAGTGGAACAAGTTCTTTGTGCAAATTTGTAATATTCTTTATATACTTTTGTATATTTTCACTTTTATCTGGAATGTAAGTGCAACAATGTTGAACTTTCAGCATTCCACAGACTCCACCCTCTTTTGCCAAAAGAATGTCAAGGGCAAGTCGATTTTGCATCACCATAGCTCTCATGGCAACCATCTCGGTATTTACCATCAAGAACCCTCCAGCAGTATCTGTAGATAAACGATCTACCACTGTGGATAATTTCCGAATTCTAAATGCATTCAAAAATATTCCCACTGCTGGTATCAATGCACCAAAAATATCACCTACTATTTCTGAAAAACTTTCCCTTTTTCTACGTGTAAAGGTATTTATCATTTTGTGTGTTCCTTTTTCTTTTCTATCCATATGAAAAATCTTTGGAAAGACCAGGCCTAAATAACATGACCCATACCAATGGTCCGGCAACCTGTAATAAGCCCTATTACCGCAAACATAATAGATCCCTGGAAATATTGGATCTTTTCCCCCTTTGAATCCCCATCCGCCTAAAATTTGATAATTGTCATGGCAAATACTGGAACCCACAAAATAATTGTCATATCTTGTTTTATTTCTTCTAATGCACAACGTTCCCTGTTGGGGCCAATCCAGAGTCATAGCTGCATTTGTCTTTTTCTTGTCATGATTGTCTTCCTCAAACGCCCAAAGAGGTGTTTTTGTCTCTTCTATCACTTTTCTTTGAAATTTCACTCTTCTTTTTTCAACCATCTCTAAAAATACTTTTTCTTCCTTCTTTAACTCACAGGTAAGGTTGTTTTTAACTATATTATCTAATGTTAAAATCTTATCTTCTATAAGCACAAGTTACTAACTTGTGTAACGATATATCTGTAAGAGACAGTAGTTAGTGACAGATTCCTTACCTTAGAATATCCCCAGGCGTCAGGCTGGATCCGGAAAGTTTTTGCGTAGCAGTACCCTTGCGCGTCGGTAGGCGGCGTCGTGCGGCTCCGCGTCCGTCGTCGGCGTCGTGATCGCCGTGATGACGTCGCGGGCAGTACTTAGACGCCGCCCCTGCGCGCTGACGTCAGTTCTGTACACGACTTTCCGCGCCAGGAACGCAGAGCCATGCAAGAAGCTGACATAGGTGTCTGAAAAATACTAGGGCCCTGAAAGGGATGTCCTTAACCCTAGAAATCAGTTCGCAGAACGGGAGGATGGGTGGGCGGTAGGAATCTGTCACTAACTAATGTCTCTTACAGATATATCGTTACACAAGTTAGTAACTTGTGCATCTGAAAGAGACACGTTAGTGACAGATTCCTTACCTTAGAATAGATACCCCAGCAATACCAACCCCGGTGGTGGGTCTGCGAACAAAGATCAGACAAGGAAGTCCTGGAGGACAGAACGGCCAAAGAAGCCGTCCCTCCGGACCTGACTGTCAAGGCAGTAATGCTTTGTAAACGTGTGCAGCGAGGCCCACGTAGCTGCCTGACAGATAACCGGCAGCGGAACACCGCGGCCCAAAGCCGTGGTAGCAGCCGTTGCCCTGGTGGAATGGGCACGCAGCCCAACAGGAGGCTCCTTCTTAGCCAAAGAATAGCAGGCCTTGATGCACAAGGTAACCCAGCGGGAGATGGTTCGCTTGTGCACCGCCCGACCTTTTTGGCGCCCACGTAGCCAACAAAGAGCTGGTCATCCACCCGGAAGTGTTTTGTGCGGTCGATATAGAAGGAGAGCGCACGTTTTGGGTCCAGACGGTGGAGCCTCTCTTCCTCTCTGGAAGGATGGGGAGGCGGAAAGAAGGTAGGCAAAGTGATGGTCTGCCCAATGTGGAAGGCAGTAACCACCTTTGGCAAGAAGGACGGACGCGTCCTAAGAACAACCTTGTCTGGATGGACAGACAGAAAGGGAGGTTTGCATGATAGAGCCTGGAGCTCACTCACCCGCCGAGCGGAGGTGATGGCCACCAGAAAGGCTGTCTTCAGAGTTAGAAGACGAAGAGGACAGTTATGTAGAGGCTCAAAGGGAGCGCACATTAAAAGGTAAGAACCAAGTTCAAGTCCCACTGAGGCATCACAAACGGAACAGGAGGAAAGAGGTGTGTAATGCCTTTTAAGAACCTGTTAACAACAGGGGACTTGAAAAGGGAGGGCTGATCAGGGAGCCTGAGGAAGGCCGAGATAGCACAAAGTTAACCCTTGATGGTACCCAGGGCAGAACCCTGTTGGGCCAGAGAAAGAAGGAACAGAAGGACCTCAGAAAGAGGGGCAGAAAGGGGATTCACAGCCTTTGCTGTGCACCATGCCACAAATTTGTTCCACCTGCAGGCGTATACCACCTTAGTGGAGGGACGCCTGGCTGCCAGAATCACATCACAAACTTCGGGAGGCAAGTCGAAAGGAATCAACTGCCGCCGCTCAATCTCCACGCAAGCAGGTGTAGACTGGACAGGTTCGGGTGGAGGACCGTCCCCTGCTGCTGCGACAGAAGATCCCCCGAAGAGGCAGACGGATCGGGGGATCTACGCTCATACTGAGTAGCTCGGGATACCAAACTCTTCGAGCCCAGTCCGGAGCCACAAGGATGACTTGGGCCCGGTCGTGCCGAATCTTCTTCAACACTCTGGGTAGAAGTGGTATAGGCGGAAAGGCGTACAACAGACCGCAACTCCACTCGCGACGAAAAGCGTCGCCGAGCGAGTGCCGCCTTGGAAATTCCAACGCGCAGAACTGATTATATTGCGCGTTCTCTTCGGTGGCGAATAGATCTAACCAAGGCTCTCCCCATTGTAGAAAGAGTCCTTGCGCCACTTCCGAGTGAAGATGCCATTCGTGATCCATCATGCACCTGCGGCTGAGTTCGTCCGCCCTGGCGTTCAGGGAACCTGCCAGGTGTTGAACCATCAGGAACATGCCCTGATGTTCCAGCCATGTCCAGAAGCGCAGAGCCTCCTGACAGAGGGTCCACGACCCCACCCCGCCCTGTTTGTTGCAGTACCACATGGCGGTGGTGTTGTCTGTGAACACCTGCACTACCTTCCCTTTGACAGAGGGAAGGAATGCCTTGAGTGCAAGTCGGATCGCCCGGAGCTCCAGAAGTTTGATATGGAGCCGGGACTCCGCCGGAGACCAGAGGCCTCTGATCTCCGCCTCTCCCATGTGACCGCCCCATCCCAGAAGGGACGCGTCCGTCACAACTGTGTGCTCTGGCTGGGGAAGGGAGAGGGATCTGCCCATGACCCATTGCCGGTTCGAGAGCCACCACTGCAACTGTTTTGCAGTCCCCTCCGAGATCTGGACGTGATCGGGCAGGTTGCCCTGGTGCTGCGCCCACTGGAACTTCAGGTCCCACTGCAGAGCCCGCATATGCCATCTGGCATGATTGACCAGCAGGATGCAGGAGGCCATGAGGCCCAGCAGCCTCAGGGTCATCCGTACTGAAACCCAGGATAAAGGCTGAAAGATTGGAATCATAGCCTGAATATCCCGGACTCGCCGTTCGGGAGGATAGGCCCGAAACTGCGTCGTGTCCAGAACCGCTCCGATGAAAAGGAGCTGTGGAGAAGGAATCAGATGCGACTTCGGCACATTGATGGAGAACCCCAGCGAGTGCAGGAGTTCGGCCGTACTCTGGAGGTGGGAGACGACTGCCTGGGACGAGCCCGCCTTCAGCAGCCAGTCGTCGAGGTAGGGGAAGACTGAAACCCCTGCCCGGCGCAGATGAGCTGTGACCACCGCCATCACTTTCGTGAACACCCGAGGGGCACTGGTAAGGCCAAAGGGGAGCACGGTGAACTGAAAATGCTCGAGGCCTACCGTGAACCGAAGGTAACGCCGGTGGGCCGGCAGGACGGGGATGTGGAAATAGGCGTCCTGCAAGTCCAACGCTACCAACCAGTCTCCAGGGTCGAGGGCAGTCAAGACCTGAGCTAGGGTGAGCATCTTGAACTTCTCCTTCCGGAGGAAGCGATTGACGTTCCGGTGGTCCAAGATAGGACGCATGTCCTCCTTGTCCTTTTTGGGCACCAGGAAGTAGTGGGAGTAGCAACCACGTCCTACTTCTGGGGTCGGAACATGCTCGATGGCCCTCTTGGCCAAGAGGGCCGTGACTTCCTTCTGCAGAAGTACCAAGTGATCCCCTGACATGCGGTTGAATTGAGGTGGCATGGCTGGGGGGTGGTCTCGAAGGGGAGGGAGTAGCCCCTTCGGACAATGTCCAAGACCCACCTGTCCGAGGTGATGGGACGCCAGTGGTGAAGGTGATGGCGGACCCTGCCCTCTACTGGCGTGCTGTGCACCTGAAAGGAGGGACTAGGAGGGCTTGGAGGCCGCGGACGGGTTGGAGGTGGTGGCCTGACCCGCACGCTGGTTGCCCGAACCGCCACAGCGGTATCCACGTCCTCGGCCACGCGAAGACGCCTGCTGCGCGGGCCGGTGGCTGGGCTGCTGATGTGACTGGGCGCCCCTTCCGTGGCCACGATAGGGGCGAAAAGCAGAAGTTAGCGGAGGGCGTGTAGCAGAAAGGCCCAGGGACTTGGCAGTAGCCCGTGAGTCCTTAAAACGCTCCAACGCATGGTCTGCTTTGGAACCAAAAGACCGACTCCATCAAAGGGCATGTCCATGAGTGTATTCTGGACATCACCCGAAAAACCAGTGGTTCTCAGCCAGGCGTGGCGACGTAGCGCCACCGTCGTTGCAATAGATCTGCCCAGCGAGTCGGCGGTATCAAGGCCACAACGTATGGTGTATTTGGCCGCATCCCTACCTTCCGCAATGGCGCGGATAAGCAGTGTCTGGACCTCCTCAGAACACTGGGGCAAAACAGTCACCACCGAATCCCACAAGGAGTGGGTATATCGGCCCAAAAGACAAGCGGTGTTGATGGACCGCAAGCCAGCACTGGAGGAAGAAAAACCCTTCTTCCCAAATTGATCCAGGCGTTTGGATTCCCTATCCAGAGGGGCGGTAGGGAAGGCGGTTTGGGAAGCCGAGGCTTGGACAACCAAGCTCTCAGGAGTGGGGTGGACAGAGAGAAAGAAGGGGTCGCCCGGAGCTGGGCGATGGCGTCGGGACACGTTCCTATCCACAGGAGCCCCTGTGTTGGGCTTGGACCAGGCGCTCAAAAGAACGTCAGTGAGTGCATCGTTGAACGGCAGCACAGTCTCCAAGGAGGAGGCTGCATGGCTGAAGCACTTCTGTCAAGAGATTAGTCTTGACCGCCACAGTAGGGAGTCGGAGATGTAAGGCTCCAGCTGCCCTACGCAACACCGTTGCAAAATTGGCTCCCTCCTCCGTAGCCACGGGAGGAGACAGCATGCCAGTGTCAGGGGAAGTATCTAGACCACTGGCATCCCCTAGTTCCTCTGCCCAGTCCTCATCATACTGACACTGTTGTGCCAGAGGGTCCTCAGACCCCTCCCAGTCCTCCTGGTCCTCCTCCGGTTCAAAATAAGGAGGAGGAGGGACATTTGGGACCCAAGGTCTCATCGGCGCCGGAACCGGCGTCGAGCGACGTCGGTCCGGCTCCATGTCCGGAGCCGGAGAGTACATGGGGACGACGCCGCCCGGAGGCCCGGGCGGCGTCAGGAACGGCACCGGAGACATCGGCGCCGGCGGAGGCGTGGTCAGGTCGACCGGCGTCGATGGGGGTTGCGGTACCACCGGAGCCGGGATCGAGGCCGAAGCTGGAGCCGGGATCGAGGCTGGAGGCACGAGCGACGCCGGGACCGGAGTCGTCGGCGACGCCGGAGCAACCCCATCAGGGCCCGCGGGGCCCGAAGGCGCACCGGAGGGACCTTGAGGCCCGAAGAGGCGGGCCATGGCCGACAGGAATTCCTGTACTTGGGCCGGATCCGCCCCCGAACCCGGGAAGGACGGGTATTGCGGGGGCGACTCCACAGGCATGTCCGGGGCCGCGGGGACGGTGCCGGGAGGGGCCCCAGCCGAGTCGCGAGACCGGCGAGGCGAAGTCCTAGAGCGATGATGCTTTTTGGACTTCTTGTGTTTAGACTTACCGGACGACGAAGACTTGGATCCCGACGACCGGCGAGGACTCCGCGACCGACCCCTCGACCTCTCACGCGACCGGGGCTTGGTGTGGCGCGGAGCCGACTGCCGGGCCTCGAGGAGCTTTCGAGACCGCTCTCGCAAAGCTTTCGGGTTTAGGGACCGGCAGTCGGATCATGACTTCGTGTCGTGGTCTCGCCCGAGGCAGAAGAGACACTCCAGATGGACATCATCCGAGCACAGGCGTCGCAACGTTTAAAGCCGGGCATCCCTAACGACACCTTGGAGTCGATATGAAAAGAAACAGTGAAAAAATTCACCAAAAAAGTTAGTCAAAAAATGACTAGGGCACTGCTCTTCCCGGATCTGCGCTTGCTGGCGCGGAAAAAGAAGAACTGACGTCAGCGCGCAGGGGCGGCGTCTAAGTACTGCCCGCGACGTCATCCCGGCGATCACGACGCCGACGACGGACGCGCAAGGGTACTGCTACGCAAAAAACTTTCCGGATCCAGCCTGACGCCTGGGGATATTCTAAGGTAAGGAATCTGTCACTAACGTGTCTCTTTCAGATAATATTCACCAAACGTTTTTCCCTCTTTTATTTTGTTTAGCTCGGGAACTACAGAAACTTTCGCAAAAATCTTATCTATGTCAGTGTAATAATATTCTAATCTACCTGTTTTATAAAATAAACTTGCTAAAACACTACATGTTATTCCATACGTCAAAGGAAGGTGATGATAAGTCACACCCTCTGCTACAGACGCAGGCAATTGCATACCATGGGAAGGTAAAGACATCAGGAAAATTCAATGAGAATCATAGGAAACAGCTACTTTGCATTTCTGAATCCTAACACTGAGCCCAGCTTTCCCAGGCCAGATTCAGTTTATCAGGTGAATTTGTCAAAAACTCCGCCCATTAGGTTCTTCCTGGAACCAAATATTTCTTTCAGGGCCTCTTTCATTGTAGGTGCAGATGAGATGTGAAATTTATGATGATATCGTACAAAGGCCGCCATGTTCTCGAGGGATTGTTTACAGACGCAGAACTCTAGACGTATTAAAGAGTTTCGAATGCCATAAATGCGCTTATAGGCTCCGCACTGCACCCTTTCCATTGTCAATTTTAGAGCCCCTGGGAAGTCTAAATGGCCATAACTAATGGTTGGAAGAAGTTTGGCTCATATTACCCTCCAGATGGCTTCTGTAGTAAGACTATGCAGAATTGAATTGAGCTTACATAGAAGCGTAGATCGCTGCCTGTCCTTTATCACCCATGCGAGTGGCGTGCAGCATTAACCCTCTATTAGCGCTAAAGCAGGCTCCTAAATAGTTGTATTTTGTGTCACTTGTTATTTTTAAATTGCCTAGAGCCCATTGTAGTTTGTTTTTGCTTGGGTATCATCCAAAAGTGACTACCTTTGTTTTAGTGCAGTTTGCAACCAATTTATTTTCAATGTTGTAGGTATTAAGGGCGTCCAGTGCTTTTTGCATCCCCCTCCTGGTGTGGTCCGTGATGACCATGTCATCTGCATACTCCATGAGAAATAGGCGCTTCTTGCCAATTTTCAGTATGGACAGGTTTGCGGCTTTCAATGTTTGCCCAAGTTCTGCGGTATATAAATTAAAGATCATGGGCGCCAGTTCGCAGCCTTGCTTTAGACCTTCATCAATGTAAACTTTAGGTGTTTCTGTGTTTTGTGTCACCTTGACTTGCACCCAGGTTTGTGAATGAAGGAAGAATATTGGCTGCAGCAGTTTATTCGAGATTCCCCAGATGGTTCATTTATCCCAGAGTATTTGCCTGACGACCAGGTGAAATGCTGCACTGTAATCGACAAAGCAAGCAAAGAGTGGGGGGGGAGGGGGGGTTGCTGGGTTGAGAAGCCTGATCCACCAAATAAGCCAGTGCTAGAATATTGTCAGTGTTAGATGCTCCTTCCCTGAAACCTGATTGGAAAAACTGCAGAATGCCCTTGTCCCTGACCCAGCATTCCAGGTCCTGATGCATAGCACTGGCATACGGTTTAGCTTCAGTGTTTAGCAAAGAGATCATTCTTTAATTTGCTGGAACCGCACCAGGAGTTTGGAACGGTGGCAGTTACAAAGCAGTATTGGTATAGTGGGAAGATCCAAGACTGGCCTGTCAGTCTGCGACTGTCCTTAAACCTTAATCGGTATCCCTCTGGGGTGAGCCTAAACTTAGTGACAAGGGCTGCTTTCATTGGGGTGTAGGACATCTGGTCAGTCACCTAAAGCCAACAGGGTATACTTCCCTACAGCTGGTATGTGCCTCAACAGATTGACCCCCAAAACCTCCTCGGTGACCCTATGTGTTCTAAAGGCTACCTCATCGGCTGAAAATCACCTAACAATATCATTCTCAACCTCAAAGCTGGGCACCTAGTCTTTAGTTATGTGGACTCCTTAATCTCCTTTGGAGACTGCAGCATCGCTGCTACCATTTCTGCCGGACTTTGACAGCTGTTTGGTCTTCAAGTCCAGCTCCCTTAGACACAGTTAATGGGACAACAACATTTTTCTCTCCTTCAAGGCTCTCTCCGCCTCAGCCTTTCTCTCCTTCGCCAAGGCTTCTTCACCCTCTTTATCCTCACCTCTTCTCTTTTCTGCAGTCAGTCTGGCTAGCTGCAGCTTCAGTTCACTCTCAGCCTGCCTGTCCTTCAATTCTTCAGGAGTCACGGTGTGGAAGGATACACTGCTTCCTGCATTGATCTATCTGGGGACTCCTTTTCTGTGGGCCCTCCTCTCTCCTCTGGAGCCACTGCTAAGTCATTTCCGTCCTCATCATTCTTCTCAGGGTCATCACCCTCTTGCGCCTCTGGGGGTGTCCCCCACCAGCGTACTACCTCAAAATTATACAAGGCATCCCGAAGGTCCTGCTTAGTGGGCCCTTTCTTCACAGCCAGCCCCCTCTTGTTCCAAAGCTCATTCAGTTCTCTCATATTGTAGTACGGTAGGCAGTTGGCATCTATTTCCACTCTGGCAAGGTATCATAGGTGCAATGACGTAGGAATCAAATTTGAAAATTGAGAGAAAAAAGGAGAATTTGAAAAAGGGTTGAAATAGTCTCAAATTATTTATCTGGGATTTTTAGTGTAACACAGAATCACTGTATGGTACTGCACAAACACAAGTCCAAATCCCACCACTGCCACCAATGTTGGAAATGGGTTACTAGTTGAGGGGGTTGAATTCCTATTCAAGCAGCAACTACAATCTCTGTCAGGGTGAGACACAAGCAAACATCAAATGAATCTGTGCTCAACCATCTAGTTGCTTAGCACGAAGCAGTCAGGCTTAAATCTAGCTGCTTAGCACAACGCAGTCAGGCTTAACTTAGAGTCAACGTTATCAATTATTAAATGTAATAAGGTAACCCAATGTTATCTTATGGGAGAGGTAAGCTTTACAGTAGTGAAAAATGTATTTAAGAATTTCTCACTACCTGAAAATGTAAAACTTAAAAGTACATGTGCAGCTTTTTAATACATTGCACCCTGCCATCTGGGCTGTGTTAGGCCTACCCCAGGAGTGATTTATATGAATTAAAAAGGAAGGTTTGGGCCCGGCAAAATGTTTATTTTGCCAGATCGAAATGGCAGTTTAAAACTGCACATACAGGCTGCAATGGCAGGCCTGAGACATGTTAAAAAAGGCTACTTAAGTGGGTGGCACAATAAGTACTGCAGGCCCATTACTAGCATTTAACTTATAGGCCCTAGATACTTATAGTAACACTTTACTAGGGACTTACAAGTAAATTAAATGCGCCAATTGGGTGTAAGCCAATACTACCATGTTTAAAGGCGAGAGCACAAACACTTTAGCACTGTTTAGCAGTGGTAAAGTCCTAAGGCCAACAAAAATAAGATCAGGAAAAATACATGGGGTGAAGGCAAAAGGTTTGCAGGAAGACCACCCTAAGCCTGACAAATCTAACACATGCGCCTTCCCAGCTGAAAGTGGGGAGAACTACCCAAGCTCCTGGGACTTCTCATCACAAAGGCTGAAAATCCTGGAAACCATCAGCATTGGCGGGGTCTGACCCAGGACAGTGTTCCACCGTAAAGTCCATTCCCTGTAGGGAGATGGACAACCTTAACAATTTGGGATTCTCACCCCTCATCTACATCAACCATTTGAGGAGCCTGTGGTCTGTCTGAACCCGGACTTGAGTCCCAAACAGATATGGTCTCAGATTCTTTAGTGCCAGACCAAAGTAAAGGCTTCTCTCTCAATAGCGCTCCACCTCTGTTCCCAGGGAAGTAACCTCCTACTAATGAAAGCTACAAGTTGATCAAGGCCTTCCTCATTTATCTGTGAAGGCCTTGCTCTGAGGCATCCGTGTGCACACAAAAATTGCTGTGAAAAGTCAGGGGCCTTTACTACAGTGGCTGTACACATGGCCTGTTTGAGGAAGTCAAAGGCTTTGTGATAGGCCTCTGTCCAGATCACCTTCTTTGGCTGGTTCTTTGAAGTCAGCTCAGTCAAGGAGTCAATAACCCTTGACAAACCTCCTGCAATATCCAGTCAGAAACTGTCTTCGTTATGTGGGGCTCCTAGGCTATGATGGTTTTTATCTTGGTCTGAAGGGGTTGCACCTACCCCTGCCTACCTGGTGCCCCAAGTACAGCACTGACCCCTGCCCTATCTGGCACTTACAGTCCTTGGTAGTAGTTGCAGAGCCTGAAGCACTTCCTGGAGGTAGAACAGACGGTCTTTCCAGCTGCTGCTGAAGACAGCAATGTCATCCAGGTAAGCAGCACTGAAGGCGTCCATCCCAGCCAGAACCTGATTCAACAACCGCTGGAAGGTGGCAGGGGCATTCTTGAGTCCAAAGAGCATTACCTTAAGCCGGAAGTGGCCCTCTGGAGTAGAACAGGCAGACCTCTCTTTCGCCCTTTCAGTTAAGGCGATCTGCCAGTTCCCAGATGTTAGGTCAAACCTGCTGAGGAACTTAGGAGCCCCAAATCGATCAACGAGCTCAGCAGCTCAGGGGATGGGGTGAGCATCAGTCTTCATGACTGATTTGAGCCCTTTAGAGTCCACGCAGAACCAGAGTTCCTGGTTGGTATGGCTGCCTCAGGAACCACCATTACTTGGCTGGATCATTGGCTACTGAAGTGCTCAAACACTCCCAACTCCAGCATCTTGACTTTGGCCCTCACATTGTCTGTCAGTTAGTAGATCTTCTTTTGGACAAGGGGACTGTCATCAGTGCCAATTTCATGGGTATATAAGTGTGTAAGCCCAGGGCTGAGGGAGAATAGAGAGGCAAACTGTCCCAATAGCTAGCGATAGTTCCTCTGTTTCCCTGGGGTAAGGGTAGGGTTGACACTCTCCACTGACCCATCTTTCTCCTTGGATGACAGAAGATCCAGAAGAGGTTCACTCTCCTCCTCTACTCCATCATCCGTCACCAACAGCATGGTGATATCAGACCTCTCATAGTGGGGCTTGAGACGATTGATGTCAAGGACCCGTAAGGGGTTTTGGGGGTCTTGAGATCCGCCAGGAAGGTGGCCTCTCCATTCCTCTGAATGACCTCATAGGGCTCTGTCCAAAGATTTTGGAGGGCCCTGGGCTCAACTGGCTCCTTCAGCCACACCTTCTGGCCAGGCCGAAACTCGACCAGAGTCGCCTTCTGAGCATACCACTGTTCCATCACCTCTAGGTTAGCTTCTAAGTTCTCTGAAGACCTCTTCCAAAAACCTCTGCATTTCATTGCAGAGGGTTAGCATGTAGCTAATCACATCATAAGGGGGCTTCTTTGGAGCTTGCTCCTACCCCTCCTTCACCAAACTGATAGGTCCCCTCACAGGGTGACCATAGAGGAGTTCAAAAGGGCTAAACCCTATTCCCTTCTGTGGTACCTCCTCGAATGCAAAGAGCAGGTAGGGCAAGAGGACATCCAACTTCCGCCTCATGGGCTCAGGCAGGCCCATAATAATGTCCTTGAGGGTCTTGTTTAACCGCTCAATAAGCCCATCAGTCTGGGGATTGTAAGAGATGGAGAACTTTGAGGTTACCCCACATTCCTTCCACATGTACACAGACATGGAGTTGGCGGCCCACTTCCTTAGGAAAAAATCATCATCAGGGCCCTAGCCACTGCAGGTGCAGTTACAGTCCACAGGGGAATGGCCTCTGGGTACCTTGTGGCTTGGCCCATCAGAACGAGGATAAACCTATTCCCCAGGGCAGTTTTGAGGTCCAGGGCCTCAGCAATGTTAATGCCCAACCTCTCAAAGGGGTGTGGCAGCAATGGCTGTGGGAGTCAGGGGAGCCTCTAGCTTCTTCCATGTCTTCCCATTAGTCTGGCAGGTGAGACGAGCCTTACAGAAAGCATCAGAGGCTATCTTCTTCTGAGGCAAATAGAAGTGGGTGACAAGCCTGTCTATGGTCTTGTCCTGCCTCAGGTGTCCTGCCAGGGGTATCTTGTGAGCCAAACCCAGTAGGAAGGCCCTATAACATTGAGGGACTACTAGCACATGTGCTTCCCCATGCACAGGTGCCTTAGGCTCAATGTAAAGGAGGTTGTTTTCCCAGTAAATAAGGTGATCTGCAGAAGTCTCAACATCTGCCTGGGCTTCAGCCTGCCGCCTCAGCCCCTCTAGGGTAAGGCATTCTCTCTGCGCCTTGCAGAACTCCTCCCTGATGGGCCCACCCTCAAACTTGCCATCTAGCAAGCTCCAGCAGAGCTCCTAGAGAGGCAGTGTCCTCTCTGATCGGCTCCAGGTTCACTTCCTCCAGTGCCCCATTCACAGATACAGCAGGAGCTTCAGGTGCTGGTATGCCATGCCTCCTGCCCTTCCCCCTCTTTGGAGTTCCATTTTCCCAGGCTCTCTTGATTCTCCTCCTGGGCAGCCATGGACTCAGTGGTCACGCAGACCCACTCAGGAAACCACAACATCTGCAAACACGAATTGAGCTCCACTTCCTTCCAGGCAATGTCCTCCAAGTCATAGCCTAGCAAACAATACACAGGCACGGCACGGCTCACAGCTACCTTAAGAGAAGCTGAGATCCCCCCAACTCAGAGGGAACCAGAGCCATTAGTTTATGTCTCTCACTGTTCTCTGCCACCACAAACTGGTGAAATGTTTCAGGTATCACCTGCTCTGAGGACACCAAATGACACCTGACAGTAGTCATGCAAGCTCCTGTGTCTCTCAGAGCCTCCACCCTCTGCCCATTGATGGTGACCTACTGCCTATATTTGGAAGTATTGGCAGGTATGTGGGCTTTTGGCACCATCTCTCTGTCACCCAGGGCCACTAAGGTAACCTCCGCTGCCCCTCGTGCTAACAGGGAGCATCTCCTCCCCAAGCGTTATGCTGGCAAATCTGTGGGACTGGCCATCACTGGGGGGCTGTGCCTTCATAGAGAACTTGGCATCTTCCTTATTGTGCCTGTACTGGTATCACTCGTTACTTTTAAGGGCAAACTTACCAGTTTTATTGTCCACAAAACCTTTCTTTTGGTGGTCAGATTGGGAATTGGACCCTTTCCCCTGTGAACTATTTTGAGGGCCTTGTTTTTATCCCCCTCCTCCTTCTTCTGATGGGAACCCTGGCCGTTTGCTCTGTAGCATTCAGATTCTACAGCCCTTGGTAATCCTTCACTTCGCTGCCCTTCATCCAACCATCCAGTGCCTTGCAAAAATGATCCACTCAATCCACCCAGGTCTGCTGGGGCAGCTTCTGACTGTCCCTAAACATCTGCCTATACCTTCCCGGGGTCAGCCCATACTTCCTGGTCAGGGCCTCTTTCCCAAGGGGATATTTCATCCATAGGGCTAATAGGGCATCCCTCCCTTCTTTAGGAGTATGCCTCCAGAGACTGGCCCCCCCATATCCTCTTCAGGGACCTGGTTTATTTCTAAGGCATCCTCATAATTCTCAAACCAGTTATCTATGTCCTCCCCCACAAAAAAAGTTAGGCACCAGATCTTTTGGTATGTGGACCCTCTTTTCTCCAGTGGATACTGCGGTAATGCTGCCACCATTGCTGCACTCTGCTTGCCTAGCTTTTATGTCCGCCTCCCTGAGACTTATCTCATGGGACATTTTCTTCTCCTCCATTTTGAGCTTGGCCATTTGTAGCCTGAACTCCCTTTCTGCCTTCCTGTCCTCCAGCTCCTCTGGAAACAAGTTCCTTGAAGACACACTGCTCCTTGCCCTCACACTGGGCTCTCTTTCGGTGGCCAGGCGGTCTCCCTCCTCTGGGAGTTCACGCTCAGGGCCCACAGCCTGGGTCTCCTCCACTCCTAAATCAAGTTCCCCCATATCAGGATCATCCCTGCTGAGTCTGTCCACATTGAGCATCTACATGATAGAGGACAATAAGTAGGGAACTTACATTTAGAAAAAGGAAAAAAAAGCCAATCAAAAACTAGGGAGCATTTAAAAAGGGTCAGATCGGTCTCAGATTACTTATTTGGGATTTTTAGTGTAACACAAAATCACTGTATAGCACTGCACAAACACAAGTTCAAGCCCTCACCACTGAACACCAATGTAAGAAATTAGGTTACTGGTTGAGGGGGGGGTCAAGCCCTACTCGAGCAGCACAGCGTGAAGTCACAAGCAAACCATAAATTAACCTGTGCTTAACTCTCCGGTAGCTTGGCACAGAAGAAGTCAGGCTTAATTTAAAGGCAACATGTAAAGTATTTATGGAGCACTTCAAGCAGTAATAAAGTGAAACACAACACAAGAAAAATCCCACACCAATTTTAGAAAAATAGAGAGAAATTGAATAAATAATTTAAGACCTCAATGGCAAAAATCCAATCAGTAGAACCGGAGATATGAGATTTTAAAGATTTAAATGAAAATAGCATCGAAAAGCACAAAGCACCAACTGGGGTTATCTTGTCGTGCTGGACCGGGACAAAGTCACAAATACAGGCCGACCACGATGGAGTGTGGGACCGCTACAGGGACCAAGTTAGGCCTACTGACCAAGAGTATCCTAAATCCTGGTTGCAGAGCATTGCGAGATCCCACGTCGAGGATGCGTTGCACAGCCAAAGCGATGCAAGGTCCTGGTGGGGAGATCCGTCACACACCGATGGTTCTGGGAAGCTATGAGGCTGTGATGCAAGGTCCTGCGTCTTCGACAAGGATGTCATTGATGAGGGGCTAGTGATGCGAAGTCCTGCATTGAAGAAGCGTCGTGCACCAGCTGGTTCTGAAGAAGTTGCGGGGCTTGCGATGCGGAGTCCTGCGTTGTCATAGAGGAGACTGCCAACAAGGCGCTGGCGATGCAGAGAGGTGGATCTGAAGAAGCTGACAGCTGCGATGCGAAGACCTGCATTGGGGATACGTCGCACAGCGCTTCCGATGCAGAGTTTGTGTGAGCCGAGAGGTAGGCCTTGCAGTAGTGAAAAACGAATTTAAGAGCTGTTCACCAACAGGACCTGTAAAATGTAAAAGTACATATTCAGCTTTGTCGGTACAATGCACTGCCCTCTGGGCTGTGTCAGACCTATCCTAGGGGTGACTTATATGTATTAAAAAGGAAGGTTTGGGCCTGGCAAAAGGTTTATTTTGCCAGGTCCACATTGCAGTTTAAAACTGCACATACAGGCTGCAATGGCAGGCCTGAGACTTATTTAAAAAAGCCACTTAAGTAAGTGGCACAATAAGTGCTGCAGGCCCAACAGTAGCATTTAATTTACAGGCCCTGGCTACAGGTAGTACCACTTTACTTGGGACTTACAAGTAAATTGAATATGCCAACCGTGCGTAAGACAGTTCTACCATTTTAAAGGAGAAAACACAAGTACTTTAGCACTGGTTAGCAGCAGCAGAGTGCATAGAGTTATAAAACCAGCAAAAACGAGATTTAGCATAAATAGAAGGTGTGAAGGCAAAAGGATTGGGGGGAAGACTACCCTAAGGCTGACAAGTCTAGCAGACTTACATTAAATAATTATTAAAATAACGGACATTAATACACTGTATTTTGTTGAGTTTCTGCTACATTTTAGTAAAGAAACAGAAACATCGTTTCAGTCAGCACATAGTGATTTAACGAGAACTCAGAGTGCCTATAAACAGTAATTGCATACTTAAAAGCTCTCTTATCAAAGAGAAGGCCAATCACATAAAATAAAATCATTAGTTTGTCAATGCATAAACAACATTAAAAATATTATATCTTTAAAATAGACCTGTTTACTGTATATTCTCTTTGAAATATACAAATAGGTCTTCCTGTGTCTGGCGAGGTGTTTAGATTTATTGGTTAAAATAAAAATACTATCCACAGTGTACTGAAAAATGGAAAGAATGAAAGAGAAGCTCACCATGCAATATTGCTGTAGATTTTGCTTGGTCATCTCTGTTATGATGCTTTGGTCTGTATAACTATTCATATCAGTCATTTGGTTGATTGGTAGTTTGGCTGTCGACTCCATTTATAAAACCATGAAAGGGGTATGGGATAATCATTGCCTTCCATCAAAAGGAATCTTTTGAGGCAGGCAAGTGCCCTCCAGAATGTTGATCAGGACCCTCGCATCTCGAAAAGACAGCCACAATTTCATGCTCTGATTAAAGTTGGTGGTTGGGCCCAGTCAATGTTTTTGACTTCGCGTTTATAAATTATTTGGAACATAAAGTCAACTGGGCATTATTTTGGGGCAAAGAAGATTTATGAGCAACCAACTTGGACTGGTCATGGCTCCAGCGGTGTCAGATGTCCGAGTCCTCAGTTGATGCTGGTTGTCATGTGGAAAATGCTGAGAGTTAGACAAGGTTGGAAAACGATATAGACTAGTATCCACTAGGTCCCACCTAGACCCTATGAATGCTTCTGCTTTACCTCTGTCTTTCATAGCCTGCATATATTGATTATTTCCCCACAAAATAAGCATATATGTTGCCTCTATTTAGACACAATGGCTTGTTGGTTAAACTGACTTTTTTGTGCTGGTCTCAGTTGTCACAGTCCTCGTAAAACCAGCTTTAGAGTCTCCCTACTACTAGCTCATGTATTTCTTCTGTAGTCTTCCAAGAACCACATTTGTTGATGGGCATCTTCTGAACTGGTCAGTAGCCTCTACTAACCCTAGAAATTTCAATCCCCCAAGACTTCAAGCTCCCTTGACACACACTTCTGTGGCTTGCAGACAGCATTCACTGTAGGCCTCTGGCAAATATCTGTGTTAACCAGGACAAAAAAGTGACTGACCCAGCTCAAGAACTGGAGGGAAAAATAAGACAGAGATTTGAACAGCTTGATCAGTATCGTAATCTAACCCACAAAATATGTCCACACTCTATGCTTCCCTATGTGTACTGTGAAATGTAAGTCATGTCCTGAAGGAGTATCTGATAGCATCAAAATCCTGCAGAGGAGAAAATATGACATTGCTAAGGACATTGTTTTCAATAACAAACAACCCTTGTGCCTTCCAACTCCACTCGCTGTTAACCGGTTCTTCCCTGTCCACTTCAAAGCAGTTCCAGCACCTTCTGCCAGCCCATCACCAGGAAGTGCTATGCAGTGAAGGAGGCCAAGTAGAGCAGACCCATTCTTGAAAAGATCAAATGATACCATAGCTATTGACATGCAAATGTCAACATACCAAGCCTATATCATCCCATAACACTGACCTCCAAGGTACTGTGTGTATTCCAGGTGAAGACCAAGGCTGCTAGAAGTATTCTAAGAACACCTTAAGTAGCCAAGGGGATTCTTAGACATGGGTCCCTTGCGCACTGTACCATAGGATCCAAGCTATACCTCACAGATGAGGCCGAAACTAGTCTGGGTCTGCTTGTGCTTCCTTCTGGAGCTAGCCTCACCAGGCAGTTCAGGATGAACTGTTCCCATGAGGAGCAGGACGAGTACTGATTTGTATAAAGTCGAACTTTGTCAAGAGTGGCACAATGGGCAAAAGACACGGGGTTGAAATGATAACCCAAGTGATTGCCAGTGGTTAGACTATTTGCAAGCATTCCTCCCATCTCCTTTGATTTATTTCTGGTAGACATAGTCAACAGGGTAATATTTTTGAAGTCACCCAGTCACAATGTGGATATCTCCGTAATCCACTTAATCTGGCTCATGCACACAGTTTTCCATATTTCGTTATCATCGAAAATAATATAAGGAAATGTGGTCAGTCTTCAGCTTGGCAGCAAAATTCATAAAATCAAATAAAAAGAGGGTTAAAATGTAAAAGCAGTAAATAGCATTCTTTCCCTATGTTTATGCGTATGTGCAGGACCTGACCTGTAAAGTATCTAAAATAATATCTACATGTGTGACTTGGGAACAATTGTCTCCAGTGGTGCCCTACCCTGTTCCCGCCCTCCCCCGTGCTGCCCCATGACTGAAGTCTGTACTGGGTCTCAACTGGGTTGTGTGGAGAATGGGTTGTCAGATGCGTAGAACTGGAGCTTAAAGCTTATATCCAAATGCACTATGGTATCAATCAGTCAATCAATCAATCAATTCAGATTTGTAGAGCGCGACTTATCACCCCAGGGGTATCCAGGCACTGAGGATGAGCCAATTAGTCGAACAACCAGGTCTTGAGTGCTCTCCTGAAGTCAGCGAGGGTGGTGGAGGTCCGGAGGTGGAGGGGCAGGTCGTTCCAGGACTTGGCAGCGCGGTGGGAAAAGGATCGGCCCCCTCCTCGGGCCCAACAGATGCATTGAGCGTGTGCGAGGGCTAGGTGGGCTGAGCGGAGTTGTCTGATGGGCTGGTGGAAAGTCAGTTTGTGGTTGATGTAGGCTGGTCCTATGTTGTGGTGGGCCTTGAATGCGTGGGTGAGTAGTTTGAATTATGAGGTGGCAATGTCTATCTGGAGTAGGGTAACCTGAAATAAGTGAGCAGCAGAGAGTTCCTATGTTCCATATACAAGGACACAGTGGCTTGAGATACCTGTGTAAGTACCTAAGCAAAGGGGTGATGAGCGGAATTCCATCGGCTTGTGGAAAATTACAACCGGTGACGTATATACCTGTGTTTGCATTTTAAGATATGTTTCTTCTAGGCCGTATGAGACAATTAAGCAAAATCCCTTTTGGGAGTAGAAGATTGCCCAAGTGCATGGGTAGCTAAGTAGTGTTAGTTTTTCAACACTTAGGTGCATGAACTTCAGTACATCAATAAGCCAGGGGTAGTGGAAGTGACATCACACATCATTTGAATTTTACGTTCACTTACACACACGCTTACAAATACACACACAAGTCACACATATGATAACGCCGATTCTTATCTAATTATCTATAAGAACCTTCTGGTCGCCAAGATCTTTTTACCTGTTGAATAGTGTAAAGGAGAGAATCTCATCTGGTTATATAACAGCATTCATTTTGTCTGAAAGGACCACTGACTCCGAATTCAAGTTTAAGAATTTATTATCGCCAAAAATAACTGAACATGCAAGCACCTCAACACGAGGTTAAAGAAATAGATGGGCACTAATACAAATAATATCCTTCGCAGGAGCCTCATCCGACTCAGAATAAAAAGGATCGATAGTTCTAAAAGGATCAACCAGACTATGATTGCTCCAATTTCTAAGTTGCTCTTCATTGGACTAAACAAGCTTAAAATCAATTGCTGTCCCTACACTAACGCTAAGTGACATCCCTACATAACGATTCAAAGGCAAGAAAGAATAAAAGGTGTCAGCTGTGAAGACTTCCTCAGAAGTGCAATCACATAATACCTAAGCTCAGCTCTGTCCTTTTCTCTGGTCTCCCCTACCTCTTCTCTGGCCTCCTCCCTCAGGGCACTATCCCTAATACAAAACCCCAATACAATTGTACACACCTTTGTCACGCCTCCTTGGCCAGGTCTTCTTTCTTGTACTTTTCCATCGAAACGGTTACTTCATCCTGGACGGTTGCGATGACCTTGAGTCCCAGGCACCTTCTCCGCTGCAAGTATCATCCCTAAATTCCATTTCACTCCCCGTACCATGCCTCCCATTTCTCTAACTTTTGAAAACAAAGAGTTAGTCTTTACTAACGAGACATGTGTCCTTGCACCTGCAACAAAGATACTTTCAACAGAAACCTTCTACTGTGCAAATTAAATCTACCGTTTATGCCCAGAGAGCCTTACCAAGAGAATCTTTTCACTGCCTACGAAATAAGCTAACATAAGAACAAACCAGGCCTTTCCCTCTCGTATATGCAGTCAGGCCTTTACATAATTTTAAACACACATTTCTTTCTATAAGCATTTTCATTACAATACATATGCGAACATGAATTACATGTGCAACTTTAATATGGTGCACGTTTAAACTACTGCAACTAAATTACACATGAACTAATTTCTCTATGCATTATGTCCACATCATTCGATAAGCATTACATTACATCATTATCCTAACACCATTATGCTGCTGATTCACTTAATATTAGTGAACTATTCATTCTTTACTAAACATGCATGAGTATACAACTGAATATATACGAATATATGTCTGAATACATGTGGGTGCGGCCTATCAGTGATTATGATGCACCCCTACAATTCACAAGAACATTTCGCTCTATCAGTTCCCCCTTTGATGACTCCTGTCATCACATTTCATTCTACTCCCTTGGAGAAAGAACCGACCTAAACAGAACTTGTTGCCATCTTCCCTGATCTTAGTTTCTCCATGCTCTTGAGCCTTTGATACTGACTGTCCTGCAGTCTTGCCAATCTCATCTCATTTTCCCTCAAAGCTCTCTTGACTCGGCCTGCCCGATACCACTTGTAGGCCTTGATCAAAATCCACAAACCAACCACACAAACCACCAAGATAAAGAGGGGTCTCAGAAAGTACCCAAGGAATCCCTTTCCTAGATTCGCAAACCAACCTCCCACTTGCCCAAAACCCTTGCCGACCTTTTCCCAGGCCCCCTCTTCGGTCAAATCCGCTATTTTTGTGTGGATTGTAGTGATGTTACTTATATATTTCTCCAGATCCTTGCTACGGTCTGGTATATAAGTGCAGCACTCTTGAACCTTCAACATTTTACAGACTCCGCCCTCTTTTGCCAATAGGACATCCAAAGCAAGGCGATTCTGCAAAACCATTCCCCTTATCGACAACATCTCTCCTTCCACCAACACCAACGACTTTGCTGTATTCATTGAAAATTCATCCACCACTGTCGCTAACCTCCGAATTTTTACATCATTCAAGATCACTCCCAGACTGGGTATCATAGCTCCAAAGATATCTCCCACGACAATTCCTGCACTTGCAGCCCTTCTCGCTCGTGAATGCTCTCCACCTTCTAGAAGATCTAAATCTTCTGTATGGTAAATCTTTGGAAATATTATTGCCAAATAACATGTTCCATACCAATTTGCAGGCAACCTCACATAAGCATTCTTCCCACATACGTAATACACCGTTGGTATCACTTGTACAGGACCTTGGAGAAAATCTTTTGCCACATCTGCCATGGTGAAAACGTGATCACAAGTACTTTGTCCCACTGCTACCTTCTCGTAGTAAGTCTGATAACGCCTTATACACAACTTACCCCTCTGCTCCTTATCTAACGCTATAGGACCATAGCTTCCCTTGGTCTTATGCAACTTTTCTTCCTCTGTCCAATCAGTCCTGTGATGCCCCAAGTCTCGGGAGTGAGTCAGCTTTCTATACCTATCCTCAACCTGATCTACAAACTTTCTCTCTACATCTGACATCAAACAAGTCAGATTGTGTCTGTGTGCGAATGCTGTATCCAATTCCAAACTCGGTATGAAGTACTTCCTGAGTCTATCTTCCGTCTTATAATAGTCATATTTATTCAAATGCTTGTAAGCTGGGACTTCAGGAAGCACTGCGTCGAAATTGGAAAAGAAATACTCAAACTGATCTCTCTCATAAAATAAACTAAGCAAAAGACTACATGAAATACCATAAGTCAGTGGAAGATGGTGATACCTAATACCCTCGTCCACTGAAGTAGGCAACTGCATACACACATAACAATCTTTCGCATCCATCACATCAACATACTCATACAACAACTTAGCATATGCATTCAACTTAAAATCACCTTTAGATAAATCTACATGTAATCTACGACTTTCTTCTAATAGCAAAGCTCTGTCAGCTGCCCTGTCTACCCCCTTCTGGCTAGGTGTAATAGGTGTAGGTGTCCCTGTCACCCCCTCTACTTCTAGCTCGTGCGAACCAGTGTATGAGACTATAACTACTATGATTATAGAAACTATTACACTACTTATAAGGATGCCTACAATCCATTTAGATCTACGATTGGGATCTCCCGGCTCCATGGTTTCGAAAGTTCTCAAAAGTCTTGGTTATAGCAAAGAACCCTGAAAAAGTCTCTGTCCTTTATTTGTGACTTGCTTAACCAGCTCGAGCAACCATGAAATCTCCGGATTTTCCCTTTTCGATCACAATCTTATTTACACAGTCCAGAAAAAGACTTCCCTAGTTTTCGTTCCTCTTCTGTGGAAAGTCCCTAAGTTTATTCTTCTTCCACTCGGACCTAGGTTATCTTCTTCTTTTAGACTTTTATTTACAGTTTATAGTTGATCCACAATAAGATCCTCATTGAGCAATACCAGAACGTGATACAAAAGTTCAAGACGCAAAATCAACACTTCATGTGAAAACGGCTCAACTCCAAAAGGTGGGAATTCGAGTCGATGCAGAACCAAGTTTCGGACTTCACTCAGAAGCGGGGGATTCGGAACCGTGAGGGTCAGTGTTCCTTCTATTTCGAGCCCTGGCAACTGCAGCACCACCTTCACCACCACATTCGGGCTCCGACGGACCACCTGCACTGACCTCAGCCTTCCCGTGCTCACCACCCCCTGCATCAAACACAGTGTAAGTCCACTCAGGGGTAGAGTATCTGCGACAAGGCACTCTTGTTCTCTTTGACCTTCGCCGACTGTCTTGTGCTTGGTCTTCGTCACTTGCTTCCGTTTCAGATGCTTCGGACACTGGAGCAAGGTCTCTTTCAGGTGCTAACCTCAGGTTCAGTCGCCTCTGTCTTTCAGGCCAACTTTCTGCACTTCTGTTCGTTCGTCTGCCTTCCCCTTCTATACCCAGTGCACTACTTCCTCTTTCTGCTGAATCTGACTCTTCTCCGCCCACTGCACCGTTTCTGTCTTCGGTGTCTGAGTCAGGGTTCGAACTGTGGAAACCCCCTTCGGCTTGCTCTAGTGCACCACCAGCTGTGTCAGCGACCCTTACAGCTTGACTTGTCCTCCCATGTGGCCCTGCCACATCAGCTGGATTTTCATTTACGAGAGGAGCTGTTTCTTCCAAGGGTGCTGAAACTCTGCGGGTATGGGAGGCATGCACCCAGTTCGGCAATCCTCCACACTTCACTGCTGTGTTCGTGATAAGTATCACCTGATACGGGCCACGCCAGCGGGCATCCAAGCAACTCTTCCTCACGTGCTTCCGGACGAGCACCCAGTCACCGGGACACAAGTCGTGGCACAGATCACTCGAGGCTGGGACCACTGCTGCTTGCACCTGCTGGGATACAGAACGGACCACATCAGAGAGTCCTTTACAATAATCGAGAATCAAATCATCAGTGATGCTTATCAAGGCTGTAGCTGGTACTGCTGGCAATCTCATTGCCCTCCCCATTAATATCTCATGGGGGACAACCCGGTCTTTCTGTCTGGGACACTTCGCATGCTCATCAGCACGAGCGGCAAAGCGTCGGGCCATTTCAGGGATGTCGAAGAACACATTTTTGCCATCCGGGCCTTCAAAGTTCCATTAACTTGTTCCACCATCCCAGAAGCCTCTGGTCTGTAACTACAGTGGAGTCTCTGGTCAATGTTCAATGCAGCACAAAGTAACTTCATGATTTCACTGTGGAAGTGCCTTCCTCTATCTGATTCCAAAGAGGTCGGGATCCCGAATCTAGGGATGAGCTCCCTCAACAATAACTTAGCCACTGTGAGAGTGTCACACCTGCGTGTGGGGTAAGCCTCCACCCACCGTGAGAATACACATACCAGCACTAAAATGTACCTCAACCCATTACACTTAGGCATTTCCACAAAGTCGAGCTGTATCCTGTTGAAAGGCCCACCTGACCTCCCAATGTGACTCAATGTAACTACAGTTTTCTTTCCAGCGTTCATCTGCTGACACGTAACACACCTCTGACATACCGTCTCAGCCATTGCTCGGAACCGTGGGTTATACCACGTCTGTCTAAACACTCTCATCATTGCGTCTCTACCAAGGTGTGCCTGTCCATGTATCAGTCTTGCCATCGGACTCAACAATTCTTCAGGCAACACGGCTCTCCCATCGTTGGATACCCACACATCCACATCTCCTTTCTCACAACCAGCTTTGATCCATCCCTCTCTCTCCTGGTCTGAAACTTCATCCTGCAATCGCTTAAGCTCTTCCCAAGTGTCTGCCATGGCCAACATTATGCTGAGCTCGGTTCCTTCTTGGCTCTCCCCTGCGTATCTATCTGTGAATATGCATCCTTGTTCTGCACAGAAACGGGCGACTTCGTCCGCGTAATTGTTACCCAATGACACAAAGTCCTCCCCTTTCCCATGGGCTGAACACTTTACCACAGCAATTTCTTTCGGATGCTGTAATGCATCCAACAGTTGTCTTACATATTCTCCATTCCGAATGGGTGAGCCAGATGATGTCAAAAATCCCCTCTGAGACCATAACTGCCCGAAGTCGTGCACCACGCCAAACCCATATTGGCTGTCTGTGTAAATCGTGATTCGAATTCGATCAGCGGCCAAACAGGCACGGGTCAAGGCAATGATCTCAGCTACCTGCGCGGAGCGTACTCCTTCTAGGCAAGCAGCCTCGACCACTCCTGAAATGGTACATACAGCAAACGCTGCTCTCAATTGCCCCACACTGTCTCTTAAGCATGAACCATCGACAAAGAAAATTTCATCTGGGTCAGCCAATGGTTCATCGACAATGTCAGGTCTCGGTTTGGTGCAAAGCTCGGTCACATCGAGACAATCATGGTCCGCACAATCTTCATCATCCGTGTTCGGTGTAGGCATCAATGTCGCAGGGTTCAAGACAGAGCACCTTTTCAGAGTCACATTCTCTGCGGCAAGTATGACTTGCTCGTACCTCGTTAACCTATTGTTCGTTAGGTGCTGTGTCTTGGTCCTGGTCATCAATAACTCAACCGAATGTGGCACATGTACAGTCAATGGATGTCCCATTACAATGCTTTCACATCTTTCAATGCTGACACCTGTTGCAGCAACGGATCTTAGACATCCGGGCAACGCAGAAGCTACTGGATCTAAAGTAGCTGAAAAATATGCAACTGGTCTACGGACACCTCCATGGTTCTGAGCTAACACTGCTAATGCACATCCTTCCCTCTCGTAACAAAACAATGAAAAGGCCTTGTTGTAGTCAGGCATTCCCAGTGCCGGAGCACTGCACAATTCCTCTCTCAGTTTCAGGAATGACATCAAGCACTCCTCGTCCCATGGTACCGGATCACTCACATCCTTGTGCGTAAGCCTCTGCAAAGGCTTTGCTCTCAAGGAGAAACTAGGAATCCACTGTCGACAGTAGCCAACCATTCCCAGGAACATCCTAACTTCTCTCTGTGTGGTGGGTACTGCCATGCTCATTATTGCCTCAATTCGATCTGGTGACACCTTCCTCTTGCCTTTTTCCAATCTGTGTCCCAAGTACTGTACCTCATTCAAACAGTACTGCAGCTTGTTCGGGGACACCTTATGTCCATTCTCTGCTAAGTGGTTCAACAGAGCTACCGTGTCAATTCTGCAAGCATCTTCTGTTTCTGAGGCAATGAGCAAGTCATCTATGTATTGCACGAGAACTGAGTTCTGCGGCAACACAAGACTCTCAAGGTTCTTCTTCAGGATCTGGTTAAAGATCGATGGACTTTCCGTATACCCTTGAGGGATACGACACCATGTTAACACGCGATTTTCCAGCCTGAACGCAAAAAGAAATTGGCTTTCCTCGTGGAGCGGTATCGAAAAGAAGGCTTGACACAAATCGATAACCGTAAACCACTCGGCTTCACATGGGATCTGGAACAATATTACTGAAGGATTCGGTACCACTGGACAACAAGGGACAACTATCGTGTTGACCTTTCGCAGGTCTTGCACGATCCTGTATTTCCCGCTCGGTTTCTGTAGTCCCATAATGGGTGAATTACAGGGGCTACCTCTGATCTCTTTCAAAATGCCTTTCTCAATGAAAGTCTCGATCACAGGTCTTATCCCTGCAATCGTTTCTGGCGACAGGTTGTATTGAGGTGTCCTGGGGAAATCAACGTTCTGTTTCACCTCAATCCGCACTGGTTCAACCCCTCTGATTAGACCTATTTCGTCGCCTGCGAAATCCCACACCACAGATGACACTGCATCTCTCAGATCAGGTGGAAGTTCTTCCACAGTCACCATTGGGTACAGATCTATACAAAGATGCTGATTGGTAATTTTAAAGTCAGCATCGTCATCTCTCGTCTGGACCTCTACTCCCCGTGGCGTACAATAAATCGTGCAGTTCAACTTGCACAACAGATCTCTTCCCAAAAGGCAAACTGGACTCGTATCACATACTACAAACTGATGTCTAGTTTGGAAGGAACCTATCTTTACTAGGATCGGTTCTGTCAATGGGCTGCTTATTCTTTTGTTCGCTACTCCAACAACCTGGATTGATTGTCCCGAGAGGGGTAGGTTAGGGACTACTGCTGATCTTACAGTAGACCGGGTAGCACCAGTATCAACCAAAAGTGTGGCAGGATGACCCTCAATATCTGCCTCCACAAAAGGTCCTCTCTGGTCTACCTCCAAGACCGCTCCAAGTGTGCAGTCTTCCTCCCCCTCAGGCACCGTCAGGATAAAGGGTCTGAGCTACTCTCGTCATAGTCTTCGAACAGGGGCATCTGTTGGTACGTTCGTGTTCCTTGTGAAATCCTTGGAGCTTGGGGAACCTGGGCGTGAGAACTGTATACCCCCCTTTCATCGTCCTAGGCCTCGTTACTGTGTTAACTACCTCTTGCGCGGGTGCCTGAGCCCCCTCTTCCTCTTCCTGCAACTGATTAGCTGGGTTCAAAGGACACTCGCGTTTCCAATGTCCGACCTGGCGACAAAGATGACACGCAGTGGTCTTCTTCAATGTGGCCACATCCACTCCTGTCTTGGGGTCTACTGGTTTTCCCTTTCCCATGGCTTGCCCATTCTGGTTCCCCTGGAAATTTCCTTGTTTTCTTCCTAAGGTCCCTCCACTAGGCTGACCCTGTGCTGTCTGCATCTGGACAAGCATCAATTTGTCTTTTAGCTTTCGATGTTTCGATTCCACCTCATCACTACAGTATCTCGCATACCTCAATATTTCATCTAGTGGCTTGTTCTGCCAGCAGATCAAATGGTGCTGTATCATGAGGCTGATTTCCATTCTCAGACCCAGTACAAACTTTGAGACAAACTGTCCCATATCCTTGGGGTCCAAGATATCTAACCCACTATACTGTTTAAAAGCTTGCAGAAGTCTTTCATAATATTCATGCACCGTTTCTTTGGGTTCCTGTACAGTCCGATCTATCTTAACCCAATCTATATCCTGAGGTGAAATCTTCAGTTTCAACCATGTAATCACCTGCTCATACTTTTTCATGACTAGGGGTGATGGACCATTTGTAACCGCCTCTCTATCCGGTTCCGAAGTCGGCCACTCGATAGCGACTTTACAAGCTGTCCACAAATCTCCCGGTACCACTATGTCAAACAAGGTGTTCAAATCAATCCACAATACTTTTGAAATTTTCACAAACCGCTCAACCTGTTTGTACCACTCTACTGGTTTTTCCCTCAGCCGAGGAAAATCATTTGTAAATGCAGCCAAATCACCTCTATTCCACGGCACATGCACGTACCCTCCATTCTGTACTTCCCGTAAAGGAAAATTTCCAACACCCGTCGCTCCCCCTCCTGGAGGCGGCGTTTCCCCCTCAGCTTTCTTTGCTGGTTTCTTCTTGGACCACCTTTCTTCCCATTTGTCCAACAAAATCCATATTCTCATTCCTACAATCAGATCTCTGGTGTGTGTCCTTAACCCTGTGATTCTTTTCTCCTCCAGCTCCTGGTCACTGTACTGTAATCTATGTGGCCCCTGCAACGCTTTAGTTTTGTTCAGGTCTACCTCATATCTTTTGGCCAATTCCTTCAATCTATCATGTGCCATCCTAGCTTTTCGAGTCACATCTTTTGCTACAAACAGCAGCTCATCTGATCCATAAATTTCTATCCTTTCCAAGGGCAGACCTCCATTAATCATCTCGTCTACCTCTGCTTTCAATCTCACTACGTCTAGTAACCTTGCCTGTACCGCACTCCTCAGTACATCTCGACAACCCGAGCCATCCCGCTCATCACAGTCACTATTCTGTCCTTGTGACCTATTCCCTTCCATCATATTCCTGGAACTTGGTCTGTCTTCCGAGACGTTCTGTGCCCTATCTCCTTGCATCCTATCACTTTGGTTTGTCGCTGTTGGTGTCCACATCCTCAAAGCTGACTTGGATTCACGCAAAGACCTTGGTCTTTCTGGTCTCTCCTCTTCTTGTCTAAAGGAAGAGTCTGCAGTAGCCGGTAACGGCGTACTTGTCTCCACTGGCCTGGGGAAATGAACCACTCGTACTCCAAACCCATTCCCACTCTCGCTGGTTACTTCTTCCCTTCCCATCTGTACGGAGCCCCCTTCTCTCACTCGGTCTGGGTCATATACCGGTACTATAGGGCCAATGGTAACCGGTACTGTCAAGGAGTCCGGTAATCTTGTGTTCCCAACAGGAGGCTGTGTTATCATAGACGCCGTTGCCCCCTCTGTTCCTGTGGAAATCCTTCCCACTACTCTCATGCTAGTCTGATTCTGGCTCCCATCAATTGTTACTGCTGGGGTCGGCTTTCCCTCTTCTGAGTCTGGATTAAATGGTGGTGGCCTCTCTGCCAACATCCTATCCAACAAGCTGTCATCTAGATCACTGTCGTCCTCATCGATTCTTATTATTTTCCCATTTTGTACTAACAATGGGTACAACTTATCTCCTTCGATCGTTTCCACTCTCCACCTTTTCTCCAATGCATCCCACCTTGCATCTTGAAATGCCCTGACCGATTTCTTCACCCTTTCTTGGCTTCTGTCTTTCTTCCTATCATACGCTGCTCTTATCCACGCATGTAGTGCCTCAAACTGTGTTGGTCTAGGTAGTGGTCGTAAAGAAGCCATTATACTTTTTAGCTGGTACAGCACCTCTAACCTGAAAGTACCATAGCGTGGGAACGACAATTCTCCTTCTGCTTCTGTCATTTTATGCCAATTCTCAAGCCAAATTATAGTATGCAATCCTACATTCTTTGCCATATAATGTGCTGGTGTATCCTCGGGAGGAGCTTCCTCTCCTTCCCGAACAACCACATGTCTATCACCTCTACAAAGTTCCCGTAAAACTTTAAAACATTTCATGATGAATCAACTTTGTATTTGCACTCAAAATGTCAGCTCTTGCTTCTTGATTTCACTCCACCAATACCAGCGCGGCTCACACCAACCGGCCTATCGCAGCGCGGCACTTGTCTGACGTCACTTTTCCTCCGCTCGCAGCAGTTCCCCTCCTTTCTAATTCACTCGTTCTCACTCGCACCTGTCCCAATCATACTCTGAAATAATGTCCGTCCTACCGAACAATTACCTCTCTGGCCGTCAGTCTTACCAATGACCGATCAGCCTCTTGAGCTTGTTGACCTCAATCTGGCAACCGTCTGTCCGCGAAACGACCGGACAATCGCCTCTAACACACTCGATAGGATTCAATCACTCGATGTTCTGCACACAATAACCTACGACCTGCGTTGGTTATTCACACACTCACTCATGTGTTCCCTATCTTCAGTGGGTCTGTCAATGACGTCTCGTGACCCCCACAACCTCTGGTCAACGTTCTCAACTCTGGGTGTATTCTACACCACAATAAATCTCCCGGTCCCGCGCGCGCTCACGGTCCGGTTCTCAATCACACAACTCTCTTTCCAACTCCGCAAGACATCACACAACAATAAAACACCGCAATCTACCAAACATCACTCTTTTCATACTCACTCTACCACGAACTGCTACTTCCGCCGCACCGTCACTCTCCGTCAGTTTTCCACGACCTCCGACATCCTTCTCCCGCGGTCCTCTGGATCTGCGTCACTCGGGCTCTATGGGGCAACTTAGTCTCCTATCTTGCTCTAGATCTCCCCTTACCATCAAAGGTAACCATCCTACTCTGCTACCAACTGATAACGCCGATTCTTATCTAATTATCTATAAGAACCTTCTGGTCGCCAAGATCTTTTTACCTGTTGAATAGTGTAAAGGAGAGAATCTCATCTGGTTATATAACAGCATTCATTTTGTCTGAAAGGACCACTGACTCCGAATTCAAGTTTAAGAATTTATTATCGCCAAAAATAACTGAACATGCAAGCACCTCAACACGAGGTTAAAGAAATAGATGGGCACTAATACAAATAATATCCTTCGCAGGAGCCTCATCGGACTCAGAATAAAAAGGATCGATAGTTCTAAAAGGATCAACCAGACTATGATTGCTCCAATTTCTAAGTTGCTCTTCATTGGACTAAACAAGCTTAAAATCAATTGCTGTCCCTACACTAACGCTAAGTGACATCCCTACATAACGATTCAAAGGCAAGAAAGAATAAAAGGTGTCAGCTGTGAAGACTTCCTCAGAAGTGCAATCACATAATACCTAAGCTCAGCTCTGTCCTTCTCTCTGGTCTCCCCTACCTCTTCTCTGGCCTCCTCCCTCAGGGCACTATCCCTAATACAAAACCCCAATACAATTGTACACGCCTTTGTCACGCCTCCTTGGCCAGGTCTTCTTTCTTGTACTTTTCCATCGAAACGGTTACTTCATCCTGGACGGTTGCGATGACCTTGAGTCCCAGGCACCTTCTCCGCTGCAAGTATCATCCCTAAATTCCATTTCACTCCCGTACCATGCCTCCCATTTCTCTAACTTTTGAAAACAAAGAGTTAGTCTTTACTAACGAGACATGTGTCCTTGCACCTGCAACAAAGATACTTTCAACAGAAACCTTCTACTGTGCAAATTAAATCTACCGTTTATGCCCAGAGAGCCTTACCAAGAGAATCTTTTCACTGCCTACGAAATAAGCTAACATAAGAACAAACCAGGCCTTTCCCTCTCGTATATGCAGTCAGGCCTTTACATCATTTTAAACACACATTTCTTTTCTATAAGCATTTTCATTACAATACATATGCGAACATGAATTACATGTGCAACTTTAATATGGTGCACGTTTAAACTACTGCAACTAAATTACACATGAACTAATTTCTCTATGCATTATGTCCACATCATTCGATAAGCATTACATTACATCATTATCCTAACACCATTATGCTGCTGATTCACTTAATATTAGTGAACTATTCATTCTTTACTAAACATGCATGAGTATACAACTGAATATATACAAATATATGTCTGAATACATGTGGGTGCGGCCTATCAGTGATTATGATGCACCCCTACAATTCACAAGAACATTTCGCTCTATCACATACAAGCCCTTTCTTTCATATACACACACTCACCTGCACGCACCCACAAAACATATATTTAAAGGCTTTTCTTACTTACATCAGCTGTCATATTCCAGATAATTGTACTCCATTTTTTTATTACACTAATAATGAGTAATATAGTATTATTCACTATTACTGTAATAAAAAAATTGATAAAACACAAGGAGATTGGAATGCCAATTGATGCCTATAGGGAGGAGCTACCCGGTGTCCTTGGCACTGGTTTTGCTATCTCTGTGGTCAGGGGCTCAAATGCAGTGGCAAGGGTCGCAAGGGGCAAGCCAGGGGTCAGGGGTCAGGGGTCCCAAATGCGACCCCTGGCGACTCTTAAATGACGTCCATGCTTAGTTGTATTAAGATAGTCACTTAATAAAACCTGGTTCCTTCCCCTGCCAGCTTCCTGATTTGGATGCTTGAAAGGTGCACACCCTTAGGTGTTTACATTAGCAGGAGTGCCGCACGCGCAGTAGGGGTGCATTAAAATGCTTATTTATATTGGTTTGTACATCACAAGCTGCATTGACAGATGTCTTGATTGTAAGACTCATTTTGCACTCTTGTGTCTGTTGTGGAGCATTTTTACTTGATATTAATGCTGACAACCAGATGCCCAAGTGAAGTGTTTGGACCACTCTGCATACATGTACAGAGTGTACCGGAAATTTGAAGCATTCCTAGCAGTGGCGGCTCCTCCGCTACGGCGGAGAAGCGTCGCCCCACTGCTTTTAGAGCAGTGAAAAGGGGTAAAATAAAACGATAATAACAAGGTTATTATTGTTTTATTTTTGGTTTCTGCGGGCTGGGTTAGGGCAGGGTGGGGCTGGTGGTTCAGGGTGGGAGGAGGAGTTGACTATGCACATTAAGTGTGCATGACTGCTTGTTCGGCCGTTTTGGCCGGCCAAGCAGTCATGCGCACTTTGCATATTCCCTACCAGGCTGTTATGGACAGCCTTGTAGGGAATATGCACAGGCTCCCTGTCCTGATCTGAGCGCCGAACCATGGCGCTCAGACCAATCACAACGCTGCATTGCAGCGTTGTGATTGGCTCAGGGGAGCCTGTGTGCCCGGGAGCTTCTGCAGCTTCTCCGGACTGGAGTCAGGAAGAGCAGAAAAGCGGAGGAGCGATGCAGCCGGCGGAGAAAAGATAAGGGCGGTTTAAAAAAATATACTTTTTCAAACCCTCCCCCCATCGTCGTCTCCCCAGTGGCCCCCCAACTCCCATTCCCTACTAGCCGCCACTGATTCCTAGAGCCCAATTCTCGAGGCAATTGACACATCTGCACCCAGTGGTTTATTACTTTCCCTGGGTGCTGATTTATAAATTGGGGGATTAATAAGGTTTTCCCAGAGTATACCTGAAAAATCCATGACAGTAGTAGCTTTGGATGCGTATTCCTGAAAACTCTTCGTAAATTATGAATTTTGGCAATGCTAAAAGCTTTCTTCATGCCTAAAGTTATAGTGTACAACTATGCATATGGCAATGCATTTCTAAGGCTGTGATTACCAGTGGGTCGGTGTTTTACGACTGCTGATTGTACCCCTGTTCGCGCAGGGGTTAGAATTGTGAGTTGGTTAGTATTTACAGAATCTGGTCATTACCAGGTATTTTAAATATTTCACTGCTTGATAATTTTCAGAAGGTCAAACCTACCAGGATTTACCGGGGGGGAGTGTACGGTATTTACAATACCATGTGAATTTTGGGGTGCTAAGCAACAAAATCCACAAGCTATTATCCAGAAACTCTGTATTAGGTGCTATTTAGGGCATCTGATAAATAACGTAGCCCGAGATAACTTGGATTCAGGAACTAAATGTGCAAATGCACATTTTGTTCTCTACAGTGCATCCCTCATACACTCACAACAATTTAGGAGTTTACCCTTCCGGTTTGCACTTGTGAAAGTGATTTACTCTCGACAGATGTAAATCACTGACCTACTCTAAGGGGGCAATTGGTCTGTAAAAAGTTTGCAAATACCCACAAACTCAAGATTTGCAGGTGTTAGCAAATCTGCAGGGCACCCCTGCACTTGAACACCCATTTCTTCCCCTCTGAGTTGGATTTACCCATGCTTATTATTACACCATCATAGGATAAGAATTCATCTGAGTACCTTAACTCAGATATACAAGTTCAACACCTTTTGTGAATACCTTGCTTTCATAAGTCAAACTATTTGTGTATGTAAGTTTAAATTAGATGCTCAGCTAATTTTAAAAAATCGTCCCTGAATGCTTTTGGCAGTGCATAGAAATTCTTGAGCATCATGTATAACAGGCCTTTTGAGGGTTTGATAAAGGTAGTAGTGGGAAAGAGGTTTAATAAATAACCATTTACAAATGATATCCACAAATTATCATATGTGGATATCCTAAAGGTGTGGCATGGGTCTGACTCGCATGGGACAACGCTGGACATCTCTGGTCTACCTCTTACCACCTAAATTAGCATGATACAGCGTTCCCTTTAGGAGTCCACTGATTCTTCGAGTATAAGTGAACAACAGCCGCCTGATGTCCTACATAAGACTTCATCCGCAGCCTTTTCCCATCCATCCATCGCATTTGGGGGACTAGAGTCAAGCTCCTGGATAGTCCTTTGCAGATCTATCACACAGCACATATTATATTTCACAAGCCAAGCATCCTTCCTTTCATCCATCATTGGGTCCATAAATTAAAACTACTGCACGGATCAGACCTGCGTGGTGGACCTGCACCAAACTGCACTGTGATTAGTCGCCCTAGTCGCTGGTGCCTATTGGGATCTTACCCTGTACATCCAGTGCTTAATTTGAGCCGGTAGTTGCTAGTGCTCGGCACCGGCACTTAATTGCCAACAATGGTATTTATGACAGTCTGCCACATGGTGGAGCTGTTTGTCTAAGTTAAAGAGGAGCACACAACAGTTGTTTAGGAATTTAATAAACATTTAAAAGGACTAATACCTGCTGCCCAAGCCAGTCTCATAGCTTTGGGGGCCTGGAATAGTCTGAATTGTCGCTCCTGTACGATTGTGATGGTTAGTAGTTGTGTTAGTATTGTCATTGGAAGGGGCAACGGGTGGCGCAAGCTGCAGTGGCCTCCCGAGGAAGGCCTTGGTACTTATTTAGAAGTACTAATTTACACTAGATGGAATCTGTCATCAATGTTGTATGTCAATATGTGGATTTCTGAACAATACATGTGATAATATGTTAATTAATAAAATTCAAGTTGTAAAAAGCAAAGTTCATAAGACAGTATGGTATGAATAAAAAAAATATATATATATGAATAAATATGATATATAGAAAATAAAATATAGAGTCTGATCTGGGTCTGTTCCTGTGGGATTTAATCCTTTTGTGATACTATACACAGGCTTGGAGGACCTTTTTCTTGAGTGACTGATTGATTAATAAAAACCTTTTCCCTGGGATCACCTTCCACTGGTGCGCGGCAACCTTTTTGCCCCTAGGGAGCCACAAAGGAAAATTTAAAACCACCAGACTAGGCCACGCACACTTTCAGGCCATCAAATCACTTAGAGGTGCATATGGCCAATGGAAGTACGTGCCAATAACACATCAAGTTGAAACCTCCAACAAGGCAGCACTCCACACTTGTCATCTGTCTGGGGAGTTTTTCTTGGAGTTCGATAGGAATAGGGCACAGTCAGTCATATGTCAAAGCTTTAATTTTTAAAGGCCCGTGGGGCTGGGGTGGAGCCAGTCTTGTATCAGGCCATTACCCTAGAACTGTGAAAACCGTGCAGTTTGGCATCTCTTAGTGCCTCTGGGGATGTGATAATGCTGGAAAAATTCAAGTATAGGATAAGGTGATGCTTCAGAAAAGCTCTCCCTTTGTGTCTTGAAAATACCTTTAAATACTGCAATATCTTTCCCTGAATGCTACAGCTGGGTCTCGCAAAATGTACTCCAACAGAGCTGCCCGTTTCGGGGTTGCAAAAGCTCTGTCAGTGAAGCGTAATTTGCTTATTTAGTGGTTAACAGTGCTTAATTTGAACCGGTGCCTTCCGGTGGTCAGCAAGGTACTTAATTGTCAGTGACAGTCCGCCACATGGTGTAGCTGCCTGAGGTGTGCACAACAACCGTGTTAATTAGGTAAATCGAATTGTCAGACTTGTAGGAGTGCGATGGTTAGGTGACATGCTGGTACTGTCATTGGCAGCGCTGCCAGGGGCAATGCGTGGTCCAGGCTGCAGTGGCCTTCCGAGAAGGGCCCTGGCACTTAAGTATTTTCACATTAAAAACTGGTGGTTAGCTGGTGTTCCTTGTATTGAAGTCCCAAAGATATTTCACAGAGATAAATATATATATATAACTAGATCGCTTCTCCCCATGATTCATTTGAAATTAAGTTAAATTCAAAAAGAAAGAAAGGGGAAATCTGCAAAGGCCACTTGCAGTCTTTCATATTTCGGGAAAGTTTTAATAATCCTGTTTAGGCCCCTGCTCTGTTGTTTTAGTGGATCCCTGTACAGACTGCGGCCTTGTTGGTCATATTTACGAGAGTTCGTCACGAGACCTGGTCCTGAGAGTGGCGTAGCCAGCGTGTCAAGTGCAAGGAAGGAAATGGGCCCCCTGGCCGCTGTTTGAACAGTGAAATACAGCGATAAACAGGGTTCACTGGTTCAGTGGGCCCGTCCGGCTTCTAGGCCCCGGTGCTACTGTAGCTGCTGCACCAATGGAAGCTACCCTCTGGCTCCTGGTTGGTATGCTGGTTTCATTGTGATAATTTGGTTGTAGATCGATGAATGGAAGGCCCTGCTCTCAATCAGAGTCAGGCTTGTTTGTTTCATTTGTTTATTCACAATGGCTACACCCCATTTCTGTGGTCAAATTAAAGATTTGATACCTTTTACTGTCTATATCCAATGTTAATACCTTACTTTTTGCACAGTGTTTCATACTGCACTTTTGCCATTTCTAAATGATTAAAAGAGCAGGTGCTTTCCTTATCAAATGTACGGGAACTCAATGTGCTAATGTTCAGAATGATGGATGGCTGAGTAGGCCTCGCTGCAGTTCAAACTTGAGACCTGCTGGTTAGGTCATGGTTAAGTGGTGATTATTCAGCTCACTGAGCCACCCTGCCAGTTAAGCTACGCTCTGATTGATTCTGACATTCCTAAGTGTTAAAGAACGTTTAGCTTTCTTCTTGGTGCTTATGTGATAGTTGCAAACCCTCAGGAACTAGTTACTTAATCCATCAGGGATCCTGATGCGTAACTGTTGAGAGAATCATCAATTATAGGCAGACGTGGCAGAGTTTTAGTTCACCATTCCTCTCAGGATCAAACGTTTTCTTTTTTTATTTGCTGAGACGTCCATTTTTGACTAATGCAAAAATGTGCCCATCGATTTTTCGGTTTCACTTGTATGTGGTGCAATGTGGTATGTCCCATATTTTGAGTTGAGGTGCCTTGTATAATGAAATATTAGTATCATTCATCTGAGCAAAGAAGAAATCATCAACTAGTAAAAACATTCAACTGCATTCTTTCATGATCAACACATCACCCTGTCAGGCAGAATCTGCACACCTTTTGTAGAGTGGGGCCTTTCATTGGAAAGCCATGCCTGGGATACTCTGGGGTGCAAGAAAGTGTGCTCCTTCTAAAGAATTGGTAAGATTGTCGATACCCTGGGGTACAAGAATCGGTAAGATTGTCGATACCCTGGGGTCCAAGAAGGTGTGCTCCTTCTGCTGGATCGGTAAGATTGTTGATACCCTGGGGTACAAGAAGGTGTGCTCCTTCTACTGGATCGGTAAGATTGTCGATACCCTGGGGTACAAGAAGGTGTGCTCCTTCTACTGGATCGGTAAGATTGTCGATACCCTGGGGTACAAGAAGGTGTGCTCCTTCTACTGGATCGGTAAGATTGTCGATACCCTGGGGTACAAGAAGGTGTGCTCCTTCTACTGGATCGGTAAGATTGTCGATACCCTGGGGTACAAGAAGGTGTGCTCCTTCTACTGGATCGGTAAGATTGTCGATACCCTGGGGTACAAGAAGGTGTGCTCCTTCTACTGGATCGGTAAGATTGTCGATACCCTGGGGTACAAGAAGGTGTGCTCCTTCAACTGGATCGGTAAGATTGTCGATACCTTGGGGTGCAAGATGGTGTGCGCCTTTTAAAGGATCTGTAAGATTGTGGATACCCTGGAGTGCAAGATGGCGTGCTCCTTTTAAAGGGTCTGTAAGATTGTGGATACCCTGGAGTGCAAGATGGCGTGCTCCTTTTAAAGGGTCTGTAAGATTGTGGCTACCCTGGGGTACAAGATTCGGTAAGATTGTCGATACCATGGGGTACAGGAAAGTGTGCTCCATTTAAAGGATCAGTAAGATTGTCAATACCCTGGGGTACAAGAAAGTGTGCTCCTTTTAAAGGATCTGTAAGATTGTGGATACCCTGGGGTACAAGAACTGGTAAGATTGTCGATACCATGGGGTATAAGAAAGTGTGCTCCTTTTAAAGCATCGGTAAGATTGTCGATATCCTGGGGTGCAAGAAGGTGTGCTCCTTCTGAAGGATCAGTAAGATTGTCGATATCCTGGGGTACAAGATGGTGTGCTCCTTCTAAAGGATCAGTAAGATTGTCGATACCCTGGGGTACAAGAATCGGTAAGATTGTCAATATCCTGGGGTGCTCCTTCTACAGCATCGGTAAGATAGTCTTCAAGTTACATAACTACCTCTCACACAAGTCCTGAAAAGTGTGTATGCAGCGCTTATTTGGTAAAACATAAAATAAGAGCGGGAACAAAAGTTTTTCTTAGGAACCTACCACCAGCACTGCTGAATGTCAGCACTGCCAAATACTAAGGGTGCCTAATCTTGATGCAACCATCACCCTGTGCTTCCTGTCTAGTGATCTCTCTCTTCTCTTGCAGGCTAGTTTTCATCCTTGCTTTCCCATCTTCTGTCTGTTTTCCTAGCTTTCTCTTACTTCTTCTTTCTCCCTTTTCTGTGTTTCTCTCTCTTGCTCTGGGTTAAAGTCTGTTTATGAAAAACAAGACCCACCACCGTAAACCACCTGTACCCACTAAGCACAAGTGGGAGGTCTCAGGCATAATCTGTTATGTACTATTGTTGCGTCTGAGTTAGTAACATAACAGGCACATAATCTGTACAGTAGCAGTCACATCAGTTTCAATTCTGAAAGGTCTGTATGGCTGGGTCAAATTCAGTCACATGTCTAGTTGATGGCTTTAAATGGGTGTGAGGGTTGGATATTAGCCTATAGCGTGAGAAAGTACTCTATTCATAACATGTCAACCAGTGCCTTCAGAAAGCTGGCAGATATGGGGAACAGTCAATCATGTGTGCAAAGAGTCACTGGAAACCTTAACTAAAACCCACGTTGCTTGGAGGTGATCGGTCCTGGTGCAGAATCGGTCCCATATGTAGTCAGCATTTTTAGTAGTTCAAAGTGCCTGGGCAAAGTGAGTCACTTTAATGCTCCAAACCCAGACCACACTACTTTAGTAGATCTGGCTTTGTTCTAAAGTCTATGTGTTGCAAAGTCATCCTGTGCCCTGGGCACCCCCCAACTTTTTGCTGAATGGTACTGGTGGTAACTGACTCTGACTGACCCTGGGCTTTGCCTAATCAGGTCCAGGGCCAATGCTATGCTGAAAACACTTAGATACAGTTAAAACACCTACATACACTAGGGTACACTATGGGTTGGGGTACCCCTGTGATTGGCATGACCTACCCTCTAAGCCCCTAGTATATAATAGGTCAGGGGAATTGAAACTACCTATCAGTCCCTAGTATGTAGTAGGGCATGGCAGTTTAAGAGGCCAGCAGCCTTTCTGCACTTGCATGTGTGCACTGCTGAGGCCTGAGGTCAGTTTTAAAAGCAGCCCTGGGTGCCATGACTGCTTTAAAAAGTAAATTGTGCCCAAACTCAACTTTGGTGTTTGGGGCACTTAAACATGGATAACCTACAATGTTATGGCATATTAGGGACCCCCAGGGTCTCCCCTAGGTGTCCCAGGGGTGGGGGGTCAGGTATCTATAAGGTAGACCCTTATAACATGAGTTTTATATGCCCTGGGTTAAGTGAAATTTCACATTTCACTCCCACATTGTGGTAAAGTGCTGCCCAAATTCGACTTTGATGCTAGGAGCACTGTGAAGTGAGGATCTGCAGTATTTTTACAGATTCAGAACCCCTAAAGTCTCCCCTAGTTGTCCTATGGGGTGGGGGTCCTGTAGATATAAGCAAAGTAATTATAGAATATGTTTTTGTAAGTCCTGGTGCTGGAAAAATGGCCCACGTCATTTTTCCCATTGCAAATCCCCTGTTACATAGGTTAACATAGTAGGAAGTTATTAATTAATAACTCTTGATAGGAGAGGGCTAGAAGTGCCATTCAAAGATTTCCCCGAATGGTATTAATAAATCCAACAATATGATATTGTTGAATTTCTCCTAAAGTGTACATACAAGAAGTTATAAGACTTTCTTGTTTGTAAGTCCAGATTCCAGTGGTCTGCCCTGATTGGTCAGAGTTAAGTGGATTAGCCAGCCTGCCTGGAGAGGTGATAAAGAGCCCCTGGGGTTATGCAGCTGGGCTGGGAGGGCAGTGTGCTGGTCCACAGGAATTCCAGGCCAGGGGAGGGGTTGTAAACCATGGGCTTCAAAGAGAAAAGCAGAACCCAGTGTCATTTACAACTCTGAACTTTCTACCTCAGGCAGATAGGGGGATTAAGGAAGGTATGAGCAGATGCAGGGGGGAGAGTCTAAGTTAATTAGCCATCCTAGGGGTGTGTTTAGCCAGCTCTTGCCTCCTTGCTGGAAAATCTGCCATTATGGATTTGGAAGATTTGATGCACTCTGGGACAAAATAATGCCACACTCTACAGGAAGTGGTCATATCTTTGAGGAGTTACCCTGCTCCCATTGGTCAGGAGTGACCTCCTGTCTGACCCAGAGAACATGGAATAAGTATCTGAGAGGGGCAGAGCCCTCCAGATCTGCTGCTTGAAACTTACTGAAGCAAGACATTGCCAAGCTGAGAAGTTTTGCTGTGCAAAGATTTCTAAGGCCTGACCTCTGATGACTGCACCATCTGAAACTACAGCCCTGTGGATTATCTTGCTGAAAAGGAACTAAAGAGTGGACTCCCTGAAAGCTACAGGTTAAAAGAGCTCATCTGGAACATCACCAACTAAATCTGCACCTTGGAGAACTACCAGTGGATTTGTAAGGGTGATGTCCAAGTGGATTGTGGGAACTGAAGTCCTCAACTTTCAAGGACCATCTTGGAGCTTCCAGACCCTTGGAGTGAGTTTGAGACACGAGAGCCAAGCCACCTGCCTTCCATCGCGTGTCGGCCTGGGCTCCTGGGTTGCCCCGCTGAAGCGCTAAAGAAAGATTTTCTAAGTCCGCTCCAGGGAAGTTGACCGGGAGCTCATCGAAAGGCAATCCGGCGAACCCTCACTGGATCCGGACTGGCTGGGAGTTTCGAGGGACCTCGGGGAGAAAAGCTTACAGAAAAGTTTCTAAGTGTGAAGGTAGAAACTGAGACCGGGACCTGCTGCGAGCTGTAGCCGCCCAGGGCTCCATCGCGGTTGGCCTGAAACTTTGACTTTGCCCCGGTCTATCGTGAGCAGGTATCCCAATATGGTGCTATAATCTTCTAAGTGCTGTATTTTATTAAATCTTTGAAAATTCATATCTCCGGTTCCCTACATTGGATTTTTGTTGTTTTGGTGTCATTTTAAAGATAAAAATATTTCCTATTTGTATAAATTGGTGTTGGATTTTTATTATGTGTTGTGTCTTATTTATTTACTGAATTGGTGTTTTTAAATGCTTTACATACCTGTCTTTGAAGTTAAGCCTGTCTGCTCGCAGCCACGTTACCAAGGGTTGAGCATGGGAATAATTTTCTAAGACCTATGCTGAGTCCTATCATGTGTTAGTGGCCTTATTGCCAGTGGCAGACCTACATTTGCCCCTACCAATAATCCACTTTCTAACATTTGGTGCTCAGCGGTGTGGATGAGGACTTGTGTTTGAAAGTACACCTTTCAGTAAAGTAAATTAAGATTATAAAAATCCTCTAAATTGCCTTAGAACAAAACTTTTGAGTTTGATTTTTGGAATTTGGACTAAACTGTTTTTAATCTATTGTTTTGATTTTTCCAAATTGTTCTAAGTCTGTTGTGCCTAGTTGTTGTGACCCAAAACTAGGGAACCGTGGAGCTGGACCTGGCTAAACTGTCCCAGTTCAAGCTTGCTGAGCTTAGGGAACAGTGTAGGCTTAGGGGGCTGCCTGCTGCCAAGAAGATAAGGAAGGCAGGGTTACTTGAGTCCCTACAGGCCTGGGCCGGGGCAGCTGAGGAGAACCCAGGGGGGTGGGAGGATGTTCCCCCCAATCTCACCCCAGAGGGGGGTTAGGATGAGACCTCTTCCATTGTGACTAGTGTTAGCCAGGTGAATCAAGGTGGTGGTGGGAGTGGGGAAGAGTCCCTTACTCAGGAACAACTACCATCCCTTGCAGAGAGACAGCTTCAGGCTCAATTAGCTTTGATAGCTTTAGAGCAGGAGAAATTGGAATTGGCTAAGAAGAGATGGGAGAAGGAGGAGTTGAGAAGAAATGGTGGCAGTGAAAATGATGAAGATTTTGAGATGTCCAGGGGTGGTGCATATGAACCTAAACTTCCCAAGGGTATAGTGCCCAAGTACACTGAGGGGGATGACATTGACAAGTGGCTAGCAGCTTTTGAGAGGGCCCTTAAAATGAGTAGGGTCCACTCTAGGTATTGGGGTGCACTCCTGTGGGCGTTGATTCCAGTAGCTGGGAGGGATAGGCTCCTGACCCTGAAGGGAGAGGATGCAGAATCATACCAGCAGATGAAGGCATGCTTAATCAAGAGGTTTGGTCTGACTCCAGAGCAGTACAGGGTGAAGTTTAGAGGCACCCAGATATTGAGTTCAAAGTCTTGGGTAGACTTTGTGGACGTTTCAGTGAAGGCACTGGAAGGCTGGATTGTTGGTAACAAAGTTGACACATATGAGGGATTGTATAATTTGTTTTTGAAAGAACATATTTTGACTCATTGTGCAGAAGAGAAGTTACGCCAGTATCTAGTGGACTCTAAGCTGACAGACCCCAGAGAGCTAGGGGAAGCAGCTGATGAGTGGGTGAGAACCCGGGTTTCCATACACCATCAGGGGGGTGATCAGAAGAAAGGAGGACAGGTCCCTCCCCAGGGGAAAGCCCAGGGAAAGGAAGGTCAAAACCAGAAGGAGTCTTCCAAAGACCCACAAAAACCTGCACAAGGAGGGAGGGCCCCGAGCCAACCCAAATTCAAAGGGAGGGGGAATCAGGGAAAGAATGGTAGGTTCTTTGATCCCTCAAAAGTGGGTAAGTGCTTTGATTGTAACCAGCCAGGGCACAAACAGGGAGATGCTGTCTGCACCAAGAAGCTCCCCCCTAAGGGGCCATCCACAGGGATTGCCAGTGTCAGTGTAGGGGTGGAGAGTGGTGCCCCAGAGAGGGGTAGTCAGGTGGTGGAAGCAACCTTAGTGTCCCTGGGTGGGGTGAATATTGCAATCCTTGCTGCCTTACCTCCAAACATGGACAAGTACAGGCAGAGGCCTAAAGTGAATGGGACTGAGGTTGAGGCTATCAGAGACACTGGTGCTAGTGTAACTATGGTCCTGGATGAGCTGGTGCCTCCAGAGAGGTTGTTACCTGGTGAGTTTCACCAGGTGACTTATGCAGACAGCACTACCAAACTCCATCCTATGGCTGTGGTGGATTTGGAATGGGGAGGTGTGATAGGCCCTATGAAGGTAGCTGGGTCAAAGGTGCTCCCAGTCCATTGTTTACTGGGCAATGATCTTGAAGCCTCTGTGTGGTCAGAGGTGGAGAGAGGACTCCATATGAAAATATTGGAGCTCCCTGAGTGGGTATGTGCTGTGACTAGGTCACAGACTAGCCAGAAGGGAGGGGCTGGACACTTGGACCCTGGAACAAAGGGCCAAGCATCCAAGGACAAGGGCACTGGGCCTGGTGAGCCAGCCCAGGGAACTCCGGAAGTGCAGGAAGAATCTAACCCTGATGGGGAGGATCTGGCCTCTGAGGGAGGGACTCCATCCCTGCCAGAGCTGTCAGATTTGGCAGAACTGACAGGAGCAGGTGGACCCTCCAGAGAGGAGTTCAGTAAGGGACAGCGTGACTGTCCCACCCTTGAGAGCTTGAGGCGAATTGCTTCTAAGCAAGAGGAAGGGGATGACAGTGGGTTTCACAGACTCTACTGGGAAGATGGACTGCTTTATACTGAGGCCAGAAACCTCAAGGAGGTGGCCACCAGGAGGTTGGTGGTGCCCCAGAAGTACAGAGAGTTCATCCTGACTTTGGGTCATGATATCCCCTTGGCAGGACATTTGGGACAGACAAGGACATGGAACCAGTTGGTGAACCATTTCTACTGGCCCCATATGTCCGAAAAGGTAAAGGAGTTTTGCAGCTCCTGTGTCACCTGTCAGGCCAGTGGCAAGGCAGGGGGCAAGACAAAGGCTCCCCTAATACCACTGCCAGTGGTTGGGGTTTCTTTTGAAAGGGTGGAGATGGACATTGTTGGTCCCCTGGACCCACCTACTGCATCAGGGAATAGGTATATCTTAGTGGTAGTTGACCATGCCACTAGGTACCCTGAAGCCATACCTCTTAGAACCATTGATGCTCCTGCGGTGACTAGAGCACTGCTTGGTGTGTTCACCAGAGTGGGTTTTCCAAAAGAGGTGGTGTCAGATAGGGGCACCAACTTCCTGTCCAGCTATCTGACTGCTATGTGGGATGAGTGTGGTGTCAACTACAAGTTCACCACCCCCTATCACCCACAAGCAAATGGTCTTGTTGAGAGATTCAACAAAACCCTGAAGGGCATGATAAATGGGGTGTCAGAGAAACTCAGGAGGAGATGGGATGTTCTCCTCCCATGCTTACTGTTTGCCTACAGGGAGGTGCCACAGAAAGGGGTTGGTTTCAGTCCCTTTGAGTTGTTTTTTGGACACCCTGTGAGGGGGCCATTGAGCCTGCTAAGAGAGTCTTTAGAGAAGCCTCTTAAAGAAGCAAAGGACAATGTGCTTGACTATGTGCTATGCCTGAGATCTAGAATGGCAGAGTACATGTACAAGGCAAACAGGAAACTGGGGGCAGCCAGGAGCTCATGAAGCACTGGTATGATCAAAAGGCTACTATGCATGAGAATACTCCAGGACAATTGGTGTGGGTGTTGGAGCCTGTAGCTCCCAGGGCCCTCCATGACAAGTGGAGTGGGCCCTATCCAATCTTAGAAAAGAAGGGTGAGGTTACCTATTTGGTTGACCTTGGCACCCCCAGGAACCCTCATAGGGTCCTGCATGTGAATAGATTGAAACCCCAACATGACAGGGCAATCATGACCATGTTACTGGTCACTGATGAGGGTGTGGAGGAGGAAACTGAGCCTGTGCCCGACCTCCTCTCCACTAATGTGCAAGATGGGTCAGTGGAGGGGGTGATACTCTCTCCCAAGTTGACAGACCAGAAGCACAGAGACTGTAAGCAAGTGCTGGAGCAGTTTGCTGGCCTGTTCTCTTTGACCCCAGGCATCACTGAGTGGTGTGTGCACCACATTGACACTGGTGACAGTCTACCTGTCAAAAATAAACTGTACAGGTTGTCTGACCATGTCAGAGTCAGCATTAAAGCTGAGGTTGCTAATATGCTGGAACTGGGGGTAATTGAACCGTCTGAGCGTCCATGGGCCAGTCCAGTGGTGCTGGTACCTAAACCTAATCCTCAGGGGGCACCCAAGGAGTTAAGGTTCTGTGTGGACTACAGAGTATTGAATGCAGTCACAAAGACTGACGCTCACCCTATACCTAGAGCTGATGAGCTCATTGACAGGTTAGGGGCTGCTAAGTACCTGAGTACTTTTGATTTGACTTCAGGTTACTGGCAGATTGCCCTCACTGATGGCGCAAAGGAGAGGTCAGCATTCTCCACACCAGAGGGACATTATCAGTTCAAGGTAATGCCCTTTGGATTTAAGAATGCACCTGCCACCTTCCAAAGGTTGGTGAACAGGGTCTTGTCTGGGTTGGAACAGTTCAGTGCAGCTTACCTGGATGATATAGCTGTATACAGTTCTACCTGGGGGGATCCCTTAAGCCACCTAAGGGAAGTGCTTCAGGCCATGCAGCAGCCAAGCCTGACTATTAAGGCAAGCAAGTGCCAAATAGGGCAGAGTTCTGTAGTGTACCTGGGCCACCTGGTAGGTGGGGGCCATGTACAGCCTCTCCAAGCTAAAATCCAAACTATTTTGGATTGGACAGCCCCTGTTACCCAGACTCAGGTCAGGGCATTCCTTGAACTGACAGGGTACTATAGAAGGTTTGTTCAAAATTATGGGACCATTGTGGGGCCCCTAACAGAACTCACTTCTAAAAAGAGGCCCAAGAAGGTGATTTGGACCCCAGAGTGTCAGAAGGCTTTTGACACTCTGAAAGGTGCCATGTGTTCAGCACCAGTGCTACTGGCCCCTGACTACACAAAAGAATTTGTGGTTCAGACAGATGCTTCAGAGCAAGGGATTGGGGCAGTGTTGTCACAGCTAAATGAAGGGGGCCTTGATCAACCAGTTGCCTTTATTAGCAGGAGACTTCTTCCCAGAGAGCAGAGGTGGAGTGCCATTGAGAGAGAGGCTTTTGCTGTGGTTTGGTCCCTGAAAAAGTTGAGACCATATTTGTTTGGGACTCACTTTCGTGTTCAAACTGACCACATGCCTCAAAGATGGCTCATGCAGATGAGAGGGGAGAATCCCAAGCTGTTAAGGTGGTCCATTTCCCTACAGGGGATGGACTTTACAGTGGAACACAGACCTGGGGTTGCCCATGCAAATGCAGATGGACTTTCCAGGTTTTTCCACTCAGCTGATGAGGACTACCAGGGTGTAGGTTAGTAACCCATCACCTTTCGTTTCGGGTGGGCTATGTTGCAAAGTCATCCTGTCCCCTGGGCACCTCCCAAATGTTTGCTGAATGGTACTGGTGGTAACTGACTCTGACTGACCCTGGGCTTTGCCTAACCAGGCCCAGGGCCAGTGCTATGCTGAAAACACTTAGATACAGCTAAAACACCTACATACACTAGGGTACACTATGGGTTGGGGTACCCCTGTGATTGGCATTACCTACCCTATAAGCCCCTAGTATATAATAGGGCAGGGGAATTGAAACTACCTATCAGTCCCTAGTATGTAGTAGGGCATGGCAGTTTAAGAGGCCAGCAGCCTTTCTGCACTTGCATGTGTGCACTGCTGAGGCCTGAGGTCATTTTTAAAAGCAGCCCTGGGTGCCATAACTGCTTTAAAAAGTAAATTGTGCCCAAACTCGACTTTGGTGTTTGGGGCACTTAAAAATGGATAACCTACAATGTTATGGCATATTAGGGACCCCCAGGGTCTCCCCTATGTGTCCCAGGGGTGGGGGGTCAGGTATCTATAAGGTAGACCCTTATAAAATGAGTTTTATATGCCCTGGGTTAAGTGAAATTTCACATTTCACTCCCACATTGTGGTAAAGTGCTGCCCAAATTCGACTTTGATGCTAGGAGCACTGTGAAGTGAGGATCTGCAATATTTTTACAGATTCAGAACCCCTAAAGTCTCCCTTAGTTGTCCTATGGGGTGGGGGTCCTGTAGATATAAGCAAAGTACTTATAGAATATGTTTTTGTTAGTCCTGGTGCTGGAAAAATGGCCCAAGTCATTTTTCCCATTGCAAATCCCCTGTTACATAGGTTAACATGGTAGGAAGTTATTAATTAATAACTCTTGATAGGAGAGGGCTAGAAGTGCCATTCAAAGATTTCCCCTAATGGTATTAATAAATCCAACAATATGATGTTGTTGAATTTCTCCTAAAGTGTACATACAAGAAGTTATAAGACTTTCTTGTTTGTAAGTCCAGATTCCAGTGGTCTGCCCTGATTGGTCAGAGTTAAGTGGATTAGCCAGCCTGCCTGGAGAGGTGATAAAGAGCCCCTGGGGTTATGCAGCTGGGCTGGGAGGGCAGTGTGCTGGTCCACAGGAATGCCAGGCCAGGGGGAGGGGTTGTAAACCATGGGCTTCAAAGAGAAAAGCAGAACCCAGTGTCATTTACAACTCTGAACTTTCTACCTCAGGCAGATGGGGGGATTAAGGAAGGTATGAGCAGATGCAGGGGGGAGAGTCTAAGTAAATTAGCCATCCTAGGGGTGTGTTTAGCCAGCTCTTGCCTCCTTGCTGGAAAATCTGCCATTATGGATTTGGAAGATTTGATGCACTCTGGGACAAAGTAATGCCACACTCTACAGGAAGTGGTCATATCTTTGAGGAGTTACCCTGCTCCCATTGGTCAGGAGTGACCTCTTGTCTGACCCAGAGAACATGGAATAAGTATCTGAGAGGGGCAGAGCCCTCCAGATCTGCTGCTTGAAACTTACTGAAGCAAGACATTGCCAAGCTGAGAAGTTTTGCTGTGCAAAGATTTCTAAGGCCTGACCTCTGATGACTGCACCATCTGAAACTACAGCCCTGTGGATTATCTTGCTGAAAAGGAACTAAAGAGTGGACTCCCTGAAAGCTACAGGTTAAAAGAGCTCATCTAAAACATCACCAACTAAATCTGCACCTTGGAGAACTACCAGTGGATTTGTAAGGGTGACGTCCAAGTGGATTGTGGGAACTGAAGTCCTCAACTTTCAAGGACCATCTAAGAGCTTCCAGACCCTTGGAGTGAGTTTGAGACACTTTGGGACCCTTTGAGGAACTTCAGGAAGAAGTTCCAGAAGTTTGGAGAACTTTGGAGGAACTTTGAAAAAAAGCTCCATAGAGGGACCAACTCAACCTGGTCAGCCAAGCCGCCTGCCTTCAACCGCGAGCCGGCCAGGCCACCCAGGTTCGTCCCGCTAAAAGCTCCGTCGGTTCAACTTCCAGAGTTTGACCAGGACTAGAAGAAATCTGAAGCCGGCGAACCCTCACCGGATCCGGCTACATGAAGAGCATCGAGAGACCCAGCGAGAAAAAGCTCCAGAAAAGTTTCTAAGTCCGCTCATAGAAAAGGTGACCGGGAGCAACGGCGAGAGCCAAGCCGCCTGCCTTCCATCGCGTGTCGGCCTGGGCTCCTAGGTTGCCCCGCTGAAGCGCTAAAGAAAACTTTTCTAAGTCCGCTCCAGGGAAGTTGACCGGGAGCTCATCGAAAGCAATCCGGCGAACCCTCACTGGATCCGGACTGGCTGGGAGCTTCGAGGGACCTCGGGGAGAAAAGCTCCAGAAAAGTTTCTAAGTGTGAAGGTAGAAACTGAGACCGGGACCTGCCGTGGGCTGTAGCCACCCAGGGCTCCATTGCGGTCGGCCTGAAACTTTGACTTTGCCCCGGTCTATCGCGAGCAGGTATCCCAATATGGTGCTATAATCTTCTAAGTGCTATATTTTATTAACTCTTTGAAAATTCATATCTCCGGTACCCTACATTGGATTTTTGTCGTTTTGGTGTCATTTTAAAGATAAAAATATTTCCTATTTTTATAAATTGGTGTTGGATTTTTATTATGTGTTGTGTCTTAATTATTTACTGAATTGGTGTTTTTAAATGCTTTACATACCTGTCTTTGGAGTTAAGCCTGTCTGCTCGCAGCCACGTTGCCAAGGGTTGAGCATGGGAATACTTTTCTAAGACCTATGCTGAGTCCTATCATGTCTTAGTGGCCTTATTGCCAGTGGCAGACCTACATTTGCCCCTACCAATAATCCACTTTCCAACACTATGGCCCTATCTCACAACACACAACCACCCTTTACATACCTTGCCAGGGGTATGGGACACAGCAGTGTTGGTGCTGTATATGAAATAACTTTCAGAATAACATTTCAACACAGAAAAGTTGATCATTGCTGCACTTTGCACCATTTTGCATCGCTTTGCTTCACTCGAGCCTCAGTGCAACCCCTTTCGTACATCTGGGCCTGCGTGACGATCAATGATACTGCAATCTTCCCTTTGTTTAAAAGTCTGTAAATATGTCTGGTGCTTGTGACTGAAAATGCTGAAGTTTTTCTTCTCAAGATTGGTGAGAGTACATCCGGCTGATAACAGTGGAATGGCAACTTTTCCATTCCATTTCATGTCTGTGAATTTCCATTATCCCTAAAGTAATAGAATTGGCAGTGCGGCAGCCTTTAATCTCTGTGTAATCTGTGTGAGAATAAACAGTAGCGCAGCAACCATTATGCTCCGCTCAGTCTACAGGAAAACATGTGTTCAGTGCACCTGTGGCCTTTTCGCTTAATACATCCTCTATGAGAACATCTTGTGGTGACGGTGGTACTGCAACTGCAGTCTCAAGGCAATCTCTATAAGGGCGTCTGCTCAGTGGAGCTGCAGCTTCATAACCTCCCTGAGGAATTGTAACTGATGACTGCGGTTGAAATATATAATGTTACCAGTGATGTCATCTATGATGTCATCATGCTTTGTGACTACTTCTTTTTTCCATTGCTTCTCAACTGACCATGTCGTGAATGATGTAATATGTGAGGTCATAAGCAGTGCAAGGGGGGGGCGTAAGTTATAGTTATCTCAGGTAACTATAACCCCTGAATTTCACTGGTTTTGTATTAGGAAATCTGAGCCTAACTATAACGTCCCTGTAACCTTTGTTTTTTACAGTGAATTTCAAAGGTTTTTTAAATTCTATTTCCTAACTATAAAGTCCCTGTAACCTTTGTTTTTTTTAGTGAATTTCTACGTCTTTTAATGTTATTTCCTAACTATCGCGTTCCTTTAATTCTTGTTTTTTTAAGTGAATTTCTAAGGTTTTTAAAATTTTATTTCCTAACTGTAACCTATAACCTTTGAGAGTGAGTGTGTGAGTGAGTGCATGAGTGTCTCAGTGGGTGTGTGAGTGTTTGAGTGGGCCTGGGAGTGGCTGCATAAGTATCTCACTGGGTGTGTGAGTGGGTGTGTGTGTCTGAGTGGGTCTGTGAGTGTGTATGTGAGTGTCTGAGTGGGTCAGTGAGTGTCTGAATGGGTCTGTGAGTGGATCTCAGAGTGTCTAAGGGGGTTTGCAAGTGCCTCCATGAGTGTTTGAGTCAGTCTATGAGATAGTGCATGAGTGTCCGAGTGGGTCAGTGAGTGAGTCTCTGAGTGGGTCTATGAGTGGGTGTTTGAGTCTCTAAGTGGGTTTATGAGTGAGTACATGAGTCTCTGTGGGTCTGTGAGTGAGTGTAAGAGTCCCTGAGTGGGTCTGTGAGTGAGTGCATGAGTTTCTGAGTGGGTATGTGAGTGGGTGCATGAGTCTGTAAGTGGGTGTGTGAGTGTCTGAGTGGGTCTGTGAGTGGATGTGTGAGTGTCTGACTGGATCTGTGAGTGGGTGCATGAGTCTCTGAGTGGGTCTGTGAGTGGGTGTGTGAGTGCCCTCTCTTTTGTCCACTTCTGCTTTGTGTTGCCTTTTCTGCTTGTTTTTCTGCCCTCTGTTTTGCCTTTCCTGCTTGTTTTTCGTCCCTCTGTTTTGCCTTTTCTGCTAGTTTTTCTGCCCTCCGTTTTGTCTTTTCTGGCTGTTTTTCTGCCACCGGTTTTGCCCTTTTCTGCTCTGTTTTGCCTTTTCTGCTCATTTTTCTAACCTCTGTTTTGCCTTTTTCTGCTCATTTTTTTGCCTTCTGTGTTGCTTTTCCTGCTCTTTTTCTGCTCTCTGTTTGGCCTTTTCTGCTAGTTTTTCTGCCCTCAATTTTTCCTTTCCTTCTCGTTTTTTGCCCTCCGTTTTCCCTTTTCTGCTCATTTATCTGCCCTCTGTTTTCCCTCTTATGCAGTGGGTTAGGGGTGCCGCAGGGCCTGGGGCCCTCTAAAATTCAATGGGGGAAGGTGGCTGCTCAGCCCACCTCACCAGGCCAATTTCAGACCCGAGTACCTAATCCCCTGGGGCCTGGCCACATGTACTCTGGTGCCCTGGCCCCACCCAGGGCACCCAGTGTGTATCGTTCAGGACCGTTGGAGGAGGCTCAAGGCCCTCATGGTCCCAGCCGGCTCCCCGCCTTCAGTGGGAGCTGGAATTGCTCCCGCACAAGAGAGCTGCTAAATATACAGCTCCCTGCGTTTCGGAGCAATCATTTCATCTGTTTCCCTGCCTGCATGGCAGCGGGCAGCGAAACAGATGAAAACTCTGCTCACAGCAAGCGGGATAGGTTTGACATCTCCCGCATGCTAGGAGCGGAGTTAGTGTTTGCTCTCGCTTGGTGGAAGATGCCACCAAGCAAAAGCAAACAGCTATCTCCCATAGGTGGGCACTTCGTGAGATAAAAGAAGATGGCCCTGGTGGGTGGCGGTCCCCAGGGCCATTAACGGCTCCAGAAGGGGGGCTGTATGCCCCCCCTTCTTTACTATGCATGGGCCGCCCTTGGGGAGATGCTGGTCCCTAGGGCTGTATATGGCCCAGGAGGGGGGGGCACGCGATCCTCCTCCCATTCTTTAATATGTATTTGGACCTGGAGAGGTGGTGGTCCCAAGTGCCCAGGGCGGGGTCTGCAGGGCTTCACATTAGTATTTATTTAGCCCCAGGAAGGTAGTGGCCCCCGGGGCATATGTAAGCCCCATGGGAGGGGGGTTGTGCGGTTCCCTTCCTTTATTTTAAATGAAGCCCTGGGGCTTTTAGAGCCCAATGGAGGGGGGGGGGTCCGGGTGGCCACCCTGCTTAATTTCAATAAAACCCTGGGGAGGTTGTGGACACTAGGACTCGAGAGAGTCTCAGGAGGGGGACCCCATGCACCCCTCTCTTTATTTTTTAAATCTATGTGCATGTCCCCGGTACCTGGCCATCCGAGGCCCTTTTTTAAAACAAGTGCAGGAGAATGCGCTTGTTTTTATTTTTGCCGCAAATTCATTACTCCATTGTGATTTTCACCGCAAAATGTTTTTAAAAATCCCTGTGGGACCCTAGCACCAACGCTAGGGGGTCAGGGGCTCAGGGTATTCCTACCCTGCCCCCTTCTCTTTTTTGTAGGTTTTTGTATGGGACTTGCCTGAGACCGAGTCCCAAGATGGCTGTCAACACTTCCTGGTTGAAGTGATGGCAGCCAATCAGATCTCTGCACGAGATCGGTAGTGTTTGCAGAGAGTTTGTATCCCTAGATATACAAATTTGGATTTAGTTTAAAATCTCTAAACCTACAAAACGGATGTACACTAAATAGCAAAAAGGTCGCTTTGTGGACCAAGAGCTACCTTTCTGCCAAATTTGGTATAATTCTGTCCAGCGGTTCGGGCTGTAATCGCGTCTAAAATTCCTATGGGAATTAACATAGGAAACATAGAATATCTACTCGAGCTGCAGAACGAAGCAGCGCCCTCTTGCGCTGCACATGGTGCCATTCGCACTGTATTTACTGTGCAGGACAAACTCTGAGAGCTAAAATTCAGCGCGAGCACCGCAACTTACTGCACTTTGCAGCTCGGGGAGCACGGCAGAGTTTTTTGGGCACTTCGCTGAGATCCATGTATCAGAACTCCACAAACTCCACCCCGGCCTAAAGAGAATGGGAACTTATAGAAAATGTGCTCTCATTTTAGCTTCTAGAGCACCTTCCATAACCTCTATTAGAAAATCATGAGGGAAAACTGTTTTCTCTCAAACAAGTTCTTCAAATCTCAGCAGGGGTTAGCATTTTTGGCATGGTAGAATTTACTGAACACTCATGAGAATTCCTAAAATAACTATAACACCACCAAAACATGATTTATCTGTGCTCCTTTTTTGTGACACTCAAAACCTGTCATTCACAACAATGCAATGAGGGCCATGCCCCCGAGTCCTGCATTGGCTGCTACATCATGTTGTCCATGTTGTGGCCAGCTAATCCAGCGGGGTGTGTGGCACCCCTCTGATGTCCCTGGGGTTCAGAGTGTGCTCACTCTGCCCCCTTATGTTTTTTCATTCTTTTTTAGGATACAGTAATCATGTCCCTGAGTCCCATGTTATGGCCAGCAAACCAGGATTAACCAGTCCCCTTTAAAGTGGCCAGTCAGAGCAATATCTTTTAACCAACAGTCCAGATATACCTTTTTTTTAACCCCTTCATGACAACCTTGAGCCCCTCATTAAACACAAATTTCTCTAAAACAGTTGAATAGATTTACACTAAATCACAAAAAGCACGCTTTCTGAGTAAAGTTCTGAGGGGCATATTAGCAAGAACCTCGTTAAAATTATCGCCGTTTTAGCGGCATGAAACTGCCGCTAAAACGGCGATAATGGGCTTGCTAATATGCGTTAAAGAATTCCAATAGAAGCCCAGGTTAGATGTCCTGCACATCTAACCTGGGCTTCTATTGGAATTCTAGAACGCATATTATTAAGCCCATTATCGCCGTTTTAGCGGCTGTTTCCTGCCGCTAAAACGGCGATAATTTTAACGAGGTTCTTGCTAATATGCCCCTGAGTTTTAGCCAAATTTTGAGTATTTCCATTCAGCTATTTTTTTCTGTATCTGCGCAAGAATTTCATATGGTAATTAACATAAAGAATCCGTGTTTTCGGACCCCCATTTTTCTTGGAATCTGCTTGACAGATAACCCCAAAACTCTTCAGTAAGGAGCTGAGGTGGAGTAACTTTTGTTTCAGAAAGTTTGTACAGATTTGTCAAACTATGCAAAAGTTATTAGAAAATCAAAAAATGATCTTCCTATGGAAACTCCGACCTATCTATAACTACACAGTGGCAGATATGTAAATCATATAGAAGCGATGATATTATTCCAAAATTAAAAATTCACAGATTTATCATCAATCCCATGATTTACGAGTACATGCAGTATAACAACAAGTCTTAGGTCCTGAATATAGGATTCATGCAAATCGTTGGTGCAAATTGTTTTCCCTAGTGGGTTGTAATAATTAGCAAGTACACAATTTGGACCTGATTCTGATTTGCATCCCCACAGAATGTGAAATAATGTGCAACTTATGTGTGATTTCCTCTGTCCGCAGGTGTGAGACCACTCATGATCATTAAGCAAGTTTTGCTGCAAACTCCAGAGCTGGGAGCTAATTAGAATCCTATGTCAGGTGCAAATGTGATCTTCCGCTTGGAATGGAATTTCCAGCCTAATGTAATCATTGCCACTGTCTAATTTATTTCTCATCAGCTAATTAGCTTCCATGTATGAGAATGCTTTTAGGTAATACATTTATCAAGAGACACTTCTCAGTCATCAATGAAAACTGTTTAATAAGCATTCTATCTATGAGAAGTGAAAAGCTCTGAATATTTTACTGCATAAATATTTTCCAGGTGAAGAAGAAAGAAGAAAATGGTTAATGTGAATTTGCAGGTTCCCCTTAACTCACAAGCGGTGGTTTTCCACTGGTACTGCTACTAATTTATGGTTTAGCCTACTCGTGCGAATCCACTTTTTTCAAAATGTCCATAATGAAGGAAACTTATTTTTGCAAATCCCTAATGAGTGTCTTTAAAAACATTCCAGGCATACAGTTACCACCCGTAAAGTAACTGATTTTATTTGTGCACCTAGACTCATCAAAACTTTGAGCAAACTCAACCTGAGTGCACGAGAGTAATTGATGAGATAGTAATTTCTGTCAGTGCACATACTAAATATCAAAGTCAGAATTTACAATGTACTAATTATCGAGGACAAAGTATCGAAAAAAAATATTGACAGGTAAGCAAGTCTAGATTTTTTATACCTAACTCCACATACCACTATGTGGTACATATATCTTCAAGGTATGTAGATGTGGAGTTGGAAATGGTAAGTTTAAACTTCCCTACATGTACTTACCTTTCACTATCTTGTCCCTCAACATTCTGGCCTTCATATTCTTACATGTCAATATTATTAATGTACATATTCAGATGTACAATCGTTTCTCTTCCTGCATCTTGTTTGCTGCTCTTAGGTTCTGCCAATATTTTAACCACGTTTGATATGCTAGCGTACTTTCAGGTACTCAAAGCCATTTGGGTAGCTAAAAATCCAACCTCTCCTTTTATTTGCTAACCCCCATCAAAAATACATAAATGACAACCTTGAATTGCACATATGCTTCTTTCAATAGTAATTTCAATCTGTATGCATGTCTTTGACTTAAAGGCATGGAGAAATTACATTTTTTGATGGAGGAGAAAAGCTTTCATGTTTATATCTTACCGGTAACTGGGAAATTCATTTGTTGCTCTGTCAGTCGTGTCTAATGTGGCTGCCCTTCAAGGCTCTTACAATAAAATTTGAAAGGAAAATATGACTTTGGATTTGCAACGCTCTACACACACTTTATATTTTGTTTACTGTGGATTTCTCCATGCACTCCAAGAACCAACCCTTTTTGACCGAGGTTAAAATGGACTCTGTCAGAGTATTTGCAGTGTTCTGTGGTGGACCGAAATACTTGGTTGCATAAAAAATTATGATTTCAGCTACATAATACCTGACTCCTAAAATGGCATGGTTCTACATGTCAAGAAAGACCTAGGGCCAGATTTATCAGTCTTTGACTCAACCTAACACAACACAACACAGCATGACAACTTGCTGTGCTGCCCTGCGTGAAAGGGAGAGGGCAGGAATGCGCCATATTTACCAATATAGGGTGCATTCCTGCTCTTTGCCTGTGCTGAGGCACAATCTGCTCCCCAGGCCAACACAGGCCCCCTTGTTCCATGGTGCAAGGGTGCCTGTGTTGCAGGCAGGATTGATTTTGTGCAGTAACGTATTCCTTTCTGCACAAAAACAATCCTCTGAGGCTTTTTGCTCTTTCTAAGTGTGCTGCAGATGAAACAAAGAGGAGAAAGAAAGATATCTCTCCTTGTTGCCCCTCCCATGGTAATGCATAGCATTTTGATGTATTCCCTGGTTACCAGTCTTTGTAAATATGAGACTGCACCAAAATCAATGGGTGGATGCCTTTTAACCCCCACGCTCCACCCATTGACCCCTTCCCAGGGCAGAATAATGCAAGGCAGTGACTTGCGCTGCCTTGCATCACTCCAGATTTACAAAGCAACGCAGGGCCAGTCAAGGTGGCCTTGTGTTGATTGGTAAATCTGACTTTAGAATTGCGTTACCCTTGCCACAACTTGCATGATGCAAGGTCAACACAAAACTAAGATAAATTTGGGCCCCAGTTTTCTAGTCACAGCTTTGCACATTACTATTGTGCCCATAATGCATTTGTACATTACATATTAGTACAGCCGTCAGCACCCAAATGTTCCAGAAGAGTTTAGGATCCAGTGATATACGAGATTGTCATTAAAAACATATACTTCCAAGCCACCAGTGTCTAGGAGCCATGGACGTTAGTTATGGGTTGCTGGGGGTCACAGCTGAGACCCTTGCTTGCTCTTTGCAGCCCCTGGCACTGCCTTTGCAACCCCTGGCCAGATGGGTGGCGAAATCTGTACCAAGGACACACGGGGTTCCACATTCCTTATTGTCTGCCTGTCATTATAACAATAGTGAATAATGTTGTATTATTCACTATGTTTTTAAAGATATGTCATATGCGTGCTTGCATGTGATAGCGTGTTCAAGTAAGAGAGTGCATATGTGTGAGAAAATGTTTCTGTATGTGTAAGAATGGGTGTGTGAGTAAAAGTGAATGTGAGTCAAGTGGCAGGTAGTGAGTGAAATTGTGTGAGATTGAGGCCCAGATTTCTATTCTTTGATGGCAGGCAAAGCTCCATCAAAGCTGCTACTCTGCCTTGCATCCAAGTGGGAGAGAGAAAATGCACCATATCTAATAAGATACCTTTTTTCAACTCTTTCATGGCCATGAAAATAAGATATGGCACATTTGTTCTCGCCCAGTGCGCTGCAGCACTTATGGTAGCCACGTGCCCACACATACCCTTGTTCCAGATTGCAAGGTGTGTGCATTCTATGAAGCATAGGTTTTGTACTGGAAGGGGTCGTTTCCAGCACAACATCTATGCCTTAAGGGGTTTCCCACTTTGCATGTGTGCTGTACAATACAGCCTACATGCAAAGTTGGAAAAAGTAGAAGAAATTAAAAGAATTCTCATGGGTACGCCTGCCTCAAGGAGGCATAGGATTTCGGTGCAAATTCCTGTCTACCAATATTTGTAGATAAGGAATTGCATCAAAACCCATGGGTGGTTGCATGGGAACCCCCATGCACCATCCAAGGAACGCCCCCTTGATACAAAATATAATACAAAGCAAAGCATAGCACACCTTTGCGTTACTTTTTTATGCTGTCCTACACAAATCCTCAATCGTTGTTATGTTAGGTCATGTGGCATACCTTCCTGGAAAAATCAAGGGCAGGGGCCATATGATATGTCTTCCTGTGATGTCTTCGAGGTCAAAGAGTATGTGGTGTCACTTTCGCTACCCCTCGCATTTTGGTGAATCGACGCCCATGCTAGGAGCTCCTAGAAGGCTTCATTAAGTGGTTCTTAGCTGCGTGTTTTTTAAGGTTTTTCTTTTCAAAGCCGTGTCCTCAGTAAACCCAGTCCAAAAGGGAAGAGCAGTAATTGGTGTTGAGCGTCATCTCATTCACCATCATATTTCCTGCCCAGAGGGTATTGGTAAAGAGCCTCTGAAAATACACCAACTCCTTATGTTAGCTTGTTGTCCTGCTATCAATCTATGTGGAACCTGACACTTTATCTGTCTCTCTCTACACATGGACAGCCACACACACACACACACACAGACAAAAACACACACACACACAAAAACATAGAGACTCACACATATACAGACACACAAAACAGACATATTATATATACATACATTAATGGCTATTTTGATTTATTTCATATATTTATTAGTTTTGAACAGCTGAAAGTATATCCTAGTAGATATCAGAGCCTGCAAATGTAGTGTGGAGACTACATGAATATAAAACAAAAATTATAATGAAAGTGTTTTACACGCAGGATGGTCACAGGACACTTATTTGAAATGTGTCAATCACGAGGGTAGACTTTGCATGGAATATAGAATGGATTTTGGAGTACTCGTCTTGTTCTAAATGTAATCGCAGTGAGTGACAGCTCAGCTGATGGAGCTGCGATGAAGATGTATCTAAGCAGGTAATATTTGGATAGCGCAAACCTAGCTAAAAGGCAGAGCAGCACTGTCCAGGCTCAAAGGCAAGCACACAGTCATTGAGAGGGGGATTTGGCTGCTACTGCATCGTGAAGTAGAGTTCTTTAATGAGGTGCAGCTTGAGCTATGTCCTAAAATGAAGCAGGGGTGGAACAGTAGTGGTGGATCAGGGGTCCTTCCATATCCTGGGTGAATAAAAGGGTTCTTGTTTTTTTTTCTTTGTTTGGCTTTCTTCAACCCCATAATCCACACTCATGGTATCCTGCTTGAAGGTGTGCAGAGAGCCACCAGGGATGGTGAGCTTGTCAACCAGATAGGTGAGAGGTGACGGCTGTGATAGCTTTGTATGTATGTATGCATATGGTATTTTTATAGCGCACACCTAGGCAAAAGTCAGCAGAGCACTGAACATGGTCAAAGCATAAAGTCAACGAGTGACAGGAGCGGTAGGTGGTTTAGGGCCAGTTAATGCATTGTGATGTTGTTTTCTTTAAAGAGGTGAGTCCTGAACTCTTTCCTAAATTGGAGCTGTGCTGGGGCGGTCCTGGTAGATATGGTGATGTGGTTCCAGATCCTGAATGCATCGGTGGAAAAGGCCTGCTGCCTTTTAGTCTGTAGTCGGATAGCTGCAGGTGTGCAGAGAACCACTAGAGATGGTGAGCTTGTCTGCAAGATACGTAGGGTACTGTGGCTTTGCAAATAAGGCAGCAGGCTTTAGGATGGTTCTGTCTGGAGAGGGAAGCCAATGGAGTTCAATCAGGATGGTGGTGATGTGATCATATTTCTTCAGTCCCTGGAGACGAGCTGTGGTCCTCCTCAGTCTACAACAAGGTAGATGCTGATAAGGAGTTGTCACAGGTGCCCACTAGAGGCAGGGTCGGCCCTCAATGAGGCCCTGCCACTCAAAATTGCTTGGTCAAATTACAACATATTATACAAATTTCACACTGATGTATTTGACAAATTGGAAGCCAACTCTGTGATAAAACGTTCCTTACTAAAATGGAAAGTTAATAAAGTGCATCAAAATACGTAGCAGTTTACAACAGAAATCCATAGATCACTTAAAATGACACATCTATTCATAACATGAAAGTTAATATGCAGCATTAAAATGTGTAGCACTGATGAAACGAAAATACAGCTATCATTTCCAAATAATGCATTATACTTAAAAGTGATTTCCATGTGTTCTTTAAGACACTAATATATTGTGAACAGGCAATGAGGAATGCATAATATCTGTAGTGTCGAATCTATGGTGTTTATTATTAAGCAACTGCGACTTTTCAGATTGGATATAAGACATTTGTAAGGGAACAGCAGGCTTCTAACTTAGAGGTGCAAAATGGCTGAGTTGAGTTTCATAAGGAATGAGGAAGTACTGAGCTCTCAATTTCCCCAGGTCCACGACTGAGTAGCTTACACAGTCCAGGTTTCTGCTTTGCATTATGGGACTTGTACTCCTGATTTTATAATTGACTCAACATTCCCCTTGCACAGGCACTCAGCCTGCAAACGTGTAGCTCTCTGTGGTCTTGGAACTCCTTGGTGACTTGCAATATCCTATTAAAGAAGGCTTGTGGGTATTGCATTTTATATATTATTACTAAACAAAACACTGCAACATTAGCTATTGCTTATCCACATTTTACATTGTACATGTTCATATTGTGGGACACAGAAAGATTAATTGACTTGCCGATAAGCACACAATCGCTAGACAACAATCATCGCTGGACTGTAATGTCAGCAATTTGAACTCTAAAACGCCTCACTTTCCTTTTGAGTTTCTAGTGCAGCTAAAAGATGTCTGGAAGGTGGTGCATCCGATTACCAGATGCACATTTTATTCACATTTGTGTGCACTTTTTTCAAAGTCGGGGCACAGCAGGTTTGGCACGGAACGATTTTCATCACCACCAAAAGTAATATTCCCTAAAGAACACCGGGCCAGATTTATCAAAGTTTAGCGTTGCCCTTGCGCCACACTAGGGGGCGCAAGGACGATGCAAAACCTACGTCAGACCATGCAAGGCCACCTTGCATGGCCCTGCATGGCTTTATAAAGCTAGAGTAATGCAAGGCTGAGCAAATCGCTGCCTTGTGTTACTGTGCGGCAGAGAGGCATGCCATGGGTGGAGCGTGGGTGTTTCCAAGAATCCACCAATGGATTGTGAACCATCCCTAGATTTACCATTAGTGGTAGACCTGGGAATGCGTCAAAAAGCTACGCCTCCCCAGGTGAGGCGTAATGAGGAGATATATCTTTATTTCGCCTCGACTTTTCTGGACCCAGGGCATACATACATACATAGGTATACTTTCACACACATTTTGCCACTGTGGAGGAATTTTCAGGTGAGAAATGTGCTCAGAGGAACTTGTTCGTAGGTTGGCCAGGGTGGCTGCACCAGCAAATGTTGGGACACCCATGGTGATTATCGGTATGTGATGACAGTTATTGGACAGGCAGTTCCTCATTGGGCTGGTAGTTTCTCACCCTGAAAACGGATACAGATTTGCTCCTCCCAAGGGATGAAGTAAATCCACTATTCCCCTGCGAATGGGGAGTGTCTAACTGCAAAATTAATAGGGTCAAGAGGAAGATGCTTCTTTAAAGGCAAACATATTTTCCCACTTGAGAAACAAAAAGGAAAATTACAATTTGAGCACAAATTGACTGATGCGTCACATTTCCGCATCCTGATATTTACATCTGTACATATTGTGTGTAAGAATGTACACAGAGGGGCAAATTTACAAAAAATGTTGGAGCGCGGTGCTACACCAAATTTGGCAAAGCTGTGTTCCGACATTTTTTTTAAACGCAGGAATGCACCGTTTTCACAAGAAAACGGTGCACCGCTGTGAGTATCCTAGCGGTGGTGCAAAAAAAGCTGCCTAGCGCCAGCATAGGAACCCTGCCACCATGTGGCATGGGTGCCTGCATTGCAGGGAAATTGTTTATGTGCAGGAAGGGACACCTTCCTGCACATAAACAATCAATAATGGTGATTTGCTCTTTCAATGTGTGCTGCAGAATTCAGCACACATAGAAAGAGCAATCTCCTCGTATCGCCATTCTAAGACCAGGTATTCCCTGGTGTTAGTTTTTGGCGCTGCCTCAGCCTTGTAAATCTGGGGCAGCGTCAAGAACCTATGGGTGTTGCGGTGGAACGCCCACTGCAACACCCATTGCACCCCCTTTGCCACAGAGGACTGCAGCAGAAAGGGGCATATTTACAAGGTGGCGTTAAGCCACGTTAAGTGGCGTATCTCCACCTTGTAAATATGGGAAATGGCGATAGGTCACCAGAGTGTCAAAAAAAAGTGATGCCCCGGTGGGGATTGGGGCTTCTAAATATACCCCTGTGTTTCTAAATTTGCCAATTGCACTTTGTGACTCGGGCACTATGTCTTTGTGGTCCACATCTGATGGATGATGCCACACACTGGCAAGATGCCCAATGTTACAATGCATTCTGGTATCAGTAACAGAGTCCCCAGTGTGTCTTGGCATTGTTCAACCTATGCTGAGAGCGGGCACAAGAAAACATCTGTGTGGTTCAGTGTTAATTAAATTGGACATAACAATCATATCAATCAATCAGGGGTTTATAAAGCGCGCTACTCACCCATGAGGGTCTCAAGGCTGATACAATACTGATTTTATATTTAGCGCTTCGTACTGCAGTTGTTCTGCCATTTCTAGGCACTGCAAATGTCAGGCAGTGCTTAATTTGAGCCAGAGCTTTCCGGTACTGAGCACCGGCACTTAATTGGTTTCCGGTGCTCGGCACCGGCACCTAATTGTCAACACCACACTTAGGGCAGTCTGCCACAAGGTGGCGCTGCTCATATAATTTAGAGATGAGCAGTATAACAGTTGTTTAGGAAAACAATATGCATTAAATTACCAATACCTGCCTCCTCAGGCATTCCTTTAGCTTTGGGGACCTGGAATAATCTGAACTGTCGTATTTACATGCGAGAGAGATGGTTAGTAGTTGTTTTGGCAGCGATGACTGGGGCGATGGGTGGTGCAAGCTGTAGTGGCCTCCTGGTCAGAGCCCTGGCACTTAATATTTTACAAATTAAGCACTGATAACAGGTGTTACTATTACAAAACTGTAAAAGCACACGATTTTCCGATTGAGAAGGCTAAAAGACTGAGTTGGCCTTGGCAGGATTTGATTGCATGACACACAGATCACGGCATACGTGTCCAGCAAACATGCAACTCAAACAGCAATCCCGCTGATGATGATTAAATTGGGATTTAAGGCTCCTTTTCCGGATCAGGTGGTCAGTGGGGCGTTGTTTCTGTGATCGAGGTTCATGCCGGCGGCCTGCAGACAGAAAGGCTCCCAGCACTCAGGCGCTGCTGTCACTGGCACGTGCCACCTCGTGGTGGGCGGCCTGTGACAGACCCACAAGCCATTTTATGAGATAGGCGCGAGCCTGCCACTGATTGCATTTCATGAAGCCAGAGCCATAAAATGGAGAGGAGGCTGTATGTTTAATCATAGCGCGCGAGCAGCTCGCTGGAGTGTCATCTGTGAGGTGCGTAAATTACTTTGAAGCCAGGCACAGCGGCGCGCGCTTGAATCTGCAGAAAAATTCATACTCCAAAGAGAAAAGGATGCAAAAGCAAGCGATATCTTGCATGCACATAAAAAATAAGTTTTTATCGAATGAAGAATGAATAGGCATCGACACTGTAGAACACATGCTTGGGAGATGACTAGTATTAAAAATAAAAAAGCGGATGAGGAAATCATGAAACAGAAAAACACTGCTACAAATGACTCATTACAACTGCATTTTTTGGAAATCTGTACAAGTAGATGTAAAAGAAAAGGAGTAGATGATTTCTGTAAGAGATCTTTCTTTACAGCCCATAAAAGACTTAACAGAACCAGCTGTCAATGCCATTTTTGATTGTCACTGACCGTATCCAGAACAAGATTTGTATGATAATTTTGCAATCCGCTTTCAGGAAAAATAGTGCTGCCAAAATGGGCATGTAGTTTATTTGAAGTTTTATGTCACGTAATGGAGTTTGTGCCTGTCATAGCAGACGAAGACATCAATATATAGATGAGCGGAAGCCTCGGAGGATAGGCAATATTAGAACATTGAAACGTTGAGCGCTCCTTTGAAGACAATGGAGCACTTCGGGATTCGAATGGTCGGTAGAAGCCCAGAGCTCCAACATTCCAATGTTTGTTCACAGTTATTGCTGTGAACAAAAGGCCTCCGGAGGGGATTTCAATACCTTAGGGCTCCGTGAATGTTTTACAAATTAGCACATTCTGCCCTCTAGGAGCGGAATGTTCTAATAGCCTTAGGGCCCTCAGTAGCGGGCTCTACTGGCCATTAAAGGCCCGCTCCCTTGTTAAAGGCCCGAGGCGAGGGCCTTTAACAAGGGAGCGGGCCTTTAATGGCCGGTAGAGCCTGCTACGGTGGGCTCCAAGGCTATATTATCACCGAGCCAGCTTATGCAACGAGGTAAAGCGGAGCCTATGCAGAACATAAAAAGGAAAGAAAAAAAAACCTGAGAGGGTGAGAACACACAGGAGAGACAGGAAATTATTTATTGGAAGGGAAACATTGCAAAAACTAACCTCAAAGACTGAATCCCAAAGAATCTAAACTAGGAGCTTTTTTTTGCCTCTCAAAGTTGTGATTTGTAAAAAATAATGTGCACAAAGTAAATATTTGTGAGGATGTGCCTTTATGGCTAGAGCTGCCAAATTTGGAATTGGGTAATAAGGTTTGATTCTTGGCGAGGGCACAACATCTTGTGATTCTGGGCAAATCACTTAAACTCCCAGTGCCATAAAAAAAAATATGTGAACTTGTGGAATGTAACTGGTGCTCACGTAAAGCCCTCCAATACCTTCGGGTCGAGTTTGAGCTATATAAAACTACAAAATCACTTTTTGTACAACTAGTCTCTCACTTAGCAAAGTTTGCCCAAATTGTAAAATTGCAAATTTTGCAAATATCCAAAGCATGACAGTTTCCTCCAACTTGGAGTCAAAGTTTAAACCAGGCACACTCCTAAATTAAATCTTAAACAGAACGTATGTCTTTGTAACACTTGTTGAAGATAAAAGCAAGAAATATTTTCTTCACGTCAGAAAAAAAGCTCCTGTTGGACATTAGAAAGTTCATTATATATGTCCGTATGTATGTGCTATTTCTATAGTGAACCTACCCAAAGGGCTGTGGGGCTGTGGAGCACTGTTCAGGGTCAGTATCTGACTCTAAAACTTGTTCATGGAAAACTTAATTGCCTGGATCAAAGACACTGGGCCCGATTCACAACATTTCCAAAAGTGACACATAGGTGCAATTCTTAGAACCAGGATGTGCAGATTTTTAGGAGCATAGAATTATGGTTAGTCCAACAGATGGCTACCTTTGCAGGAGCCGTAATATCTGGCTGAGGATGGAAAAATCAGAATTTCCCTGGAAAGCCCGTGACAAATATGGTGAAAAACCTCAAAGTTTCAACTTTGTGGGCATGTACAAACATATGCAATATCCTTCTCACCCCAAACTGCACCTGTGCACCTACATCGAAAATTGGAAGGTATAAGTGGTGTAGAAATGGTGGAAAGGGGCATGGAAAATCTCCAAGGTTTGTTGTGGGGATGTGGGGTTATCTGGTTGCACTAGACCGGGTCAAAGTCAAAAGTTAAGGCCGACCCCAATGGAGCATGGGAAAGATACAGGGACCAGATTCGTCCTGGGGGAAACTTTACCTTTGGACTTAGAGAAAGTTTTATATAGAAAAAGTGGTCGGCATAGAGGTGTTGGTAGGGCAAGCTGCAAGCTGGATCTGAAGCGAAGCTCGACAACGGCAGGTTGCTGAAAGTTGTGGGTGTCAACGAAGGCGGGAACGCTCTGAGCAGCCGAAGTCCAAAATTTGTGACCAGGAAGGCCTCGCCATTGATGGGCTGCTGTTCTGCAACGGTCCTGATGAAGACATCTACGTTCGGACTTAAAAATGTTTCTGAAGACAGCTCTCCTTCAGTTGGGCAGACCAGCAAGCTGAGGCCGACCGGTGATTTGACGGCTGCGGCTTCGACGGTGATCCCAGACTCCATCAGTTCTCCAAGTGCAAAGTTGGCAACATTTTTCCCAGTCCCTGCTTTTGCAGTCTGGACAAGAGAAGTACACTCTAACACCAGCCAAGGATCCAAGACCCCAGGGGCACCACATGGAGGTGAGGAATCACTCCATCAGAGGCCAATAGCTAGGTCGAGGGCAGGTCCAGTTGGTACTGTTCAGTGGACAGGTGCAGAAAAAGGGCCTCCGAAAGATTGCTGTGTCCTGAGTTCAAGTCAAGCAAGTACAGTCTTCCGACAAGTACTTCAGTAAGCAGGACTGTCCTTCTTCTGATTTCTCACAAGTCCAGGAGTGTCCTGAGGAGAGGCCTGTGGGTTCACTTTTATACCCAGTGCCAGCCTGTGGATGGAGCAAGCCTTTGTCCACCCCCTGAACCAGGTCTGGCCATTTCTTCTACCCCTAGTGGATCTGGTGCCATCCTGATGTGAGAGACAAACTGTAGGTAGGCTTAGTTGTTAGCTTCATCTGCAAGTGACAAGGTAGATATTCTTTAACCCCTTCACTGTCACCATGACGTGTACATTTGTCATAAAATGCATTGGAATATATAGAAACAATGGCAGTGAAACGGTCAAGTTGAAGAAGGTGCAGGGCACAGCCCCCAAGCCTTCCTGTCAAGGAAGGAGTCCTCCTTCCCACTCCCAAGGCCCTTTATCCACTGTCTGGGAGCAATACACAGTTCACCACAGGGAGCTATCTGGCATCAGGTGACAACTGGACACTGACAGGAAAGCCTTTTGGTTTTAGGCAAGTAAATGACAACTTTCTAAAAGTGTCATTTCCAAAATAGTAATATAAAATCTGATCTCACCATTAGGTTGAATTTTAAATTACTATTAAAATGTGTCCTTGAACCATTTTTCTAGCTACTCCTAAAGTGAATTTAGCATTTATTAAAGGTAATAGTGTAAATCAATTTTAAACTATGGGAGAGCCAGCCTTGCCACAGTGAAAAACAACCTTGTCGGTTTTTCAGGGGCAGGGCATATGAAACATTAAATATACATGACCTACTTTGTATATACCATTTTCTCTGCCCTATGGACTTTTATGACCTACCTTAGGGGTGAACTGTAAGTATAGAAAAGGAAGGTTTATGCCTTTCAAGAGGTTTATTTTGCTATGTTGAAATGACAATTGAAAACTGCACACCCAGGCTGCAATAGCAGGTTTTACGACATGTTTTATAGAGCTACTTTAGTGCATGGCACAATAGTTGCTGCAGTCCACTAGTAGCATTTAAATTACAGGCCCTGGGTACATATGGTGCCATATACTAGGGACTTATCAGTAAACTACATGTGCCAATTAGGGGTATATTAATTCCTACAGGTTTAGAGAGGAGGGCACAAGTTCTTTACTACTGGTTAGCAGGAGTAAAATGTACAGAGTCCTATGACTAGTACAAAGGGGTTCTGCAACCAAAGGCAAAAGATCTGTGGCAATCCTGCAGAAAGGGCAAACTTCCAGCATTAATGATTACATTTTTCTATAGCTACTTAATTAATGGGTCTTTTAATTACCCAACTCAAGGGGACTTATTGTATTCAAATAATTAGTCAATCAAAATATATTTATTCACATTACATCAGAAGACTGATATCAATTCCAAGTATTATCACTAGAAATAGAAATGATACTTAAGGATTTATAAGCACATTAAACTTGCCATCATGTGAATAATGTCACAATAATTGTCAAACCCTTCGCTGACATCATTAAGCAACTAAACATTTTAGATCGGAAAACATGAACATGACTGTTCCAGACATGATATCCAGTGGTAGGTAGTCCTAAAGCTTTTCAGGACATTTGGATTGGTATAATCGAAGACCATTGAATCATCATAGTAGTAACCAAGAGATACAGACTAGAGTTATCCGCATCGAATGGTGTTTCCAGCTTCAGATGAACAAAGTGGCCGCAGGACAAGATCAAGAGACGTGCATTCATAATCAATCCACAGGAAATATTGAACAACAAGGCTACTGCTCGAGTTCCTTTCAGAGAGAGAGATCAGTGCGTCTACTCACATGCGTTTTTAGTGGAGAAGAACACCTAGGGCTCAAAACTATAAATAGTATTCAGCAAGTAAATTTCTCTGTTTCAACATTTCATTTTAAGATGGAGACATTACAGCCTATCATTCCTTGAGTCTTCAAGGAGAATTCATGACATCCTTGGATCTAAAGGATGTGATCCCAAGTCCTCCCTCATTGCATCTCAGTATTTGCAATCAATCAGAGCACCATTCAAAATGGATCTTGGGAAGGTGTTTCTTCCAGACTCTGGAATCACCACATTACATTGACACCTTCGTAAGCTTCTGAAGACAGAGTCAGCTCTTGCCTGATGCTGGCTGTGAGTTCAGGAAGATATGGTAGACAAGATTCACGTTTATTCCCAAGACTCTAGAGTCTTCTATATTTACTGTGATTGAGTGCGTTTTTCTTTTTGTTCTAGACACCAACCCTATTTGTTCTTACCAGAATACACCTATGCATGGTGACCAAACACATTCTGAAATATTGGAACCCTGCTTCTCTTTTCCTAGAGGTTCCAGTCCCTCTAACTCCAGAAGCACGCAATGAGTGAATGTGGTGGATGACTCCCATGAATTTGTCAAGGAACAAGACTTTGAATCTTCCAGATCGTGTTATCCTTACTATAGATGCCAGTGGTCTGGGATGGGGAGTCACTCTGGAGAACCTCTCTACTTAGGTGTGCTGGGTGAAGGCAGTGTCAAACAATTCTTTGAAAGGGGACGAGTTAATAGCTATTCTCTTGCCTCCTTTTGGGTTATCTCCCCAAGGACAGTCAGTGGTTAAAAGGACACACAATAACATTTCCAAGGCTTATTTAAAACATCAGGTAGGGAACAAGATGGAAGTCTCTTGCCTCAGTGGCAATGCAGAATTGTTTCTGAGACGATGATAATCTTTTATCTCCCACAGCGATACACGTCTGGAGGGTATTCTATGAGTTGTGTTTTGCCTCCTATTAGAACTGTCATCATTTTTCAGGAGATTTTCCTCCCATATGTAGGAAGAGTGGGAATCCTTCTCTAGATCTTTTTGCTTTTGTGAGCAAATTCTTTGCTCCCTCTGTTCCATTCAGGAGTTCTTGGCAAGGGAGTGTGGGAAGTGGATGCCGTTGTTTGTTCTTGGTCCCCAACTCTCCTATTTGCTTTGCCCCATTTTCCTCTCATTCCCTGAGTTCTCACAGCATTCGTAAGAAAAACAGGAACTAAATTCTAGTGGTACATCACTGGAAGAGGATGAGTTGGTTTCCCCTACTTCATCAACGTTTGTTCTCCAAGGAGTCAATTTTCCCATTAGTACCTTCTCCTCTCCAATTTCTAGTTTTTCCTCCAGAGGTTGTTTAGAGAGTTCAGTTATTGGTCTGAAAGTTGAGAAGTTGAGGCTTCAGCGATTAGGTCTCTCATGGTGTATATTGATTGCATTTCTGTTCTTTTGATTCCCCGCTACTCTAAAGTCATACAGCCACCATTTATCCTCTAATAGTTTTTTGGTGTCATTCCAAGAACCTCAGATCTTGTGATTGTTCCTCTTTTATGATCCTTCCAATACCCCAAGAAGGAATTGATGTCGTTCATCACTGCCTACATTAAAAGTATAATAAACCACCATTCACAACTACAAAGAGCCTTGGGGAGGATTGGAGGAAATGGAAGCTTTAGTCTCAGGACTACTGAGAGGTTTTTCTGTTTCTCATCCCTCTCAAAGATCCCCTGTTCCAAGGTGGAACCTTACTTATGGTTTGGAAGCACTGCAAAAAGCCCCATTTGAACCTTTACGTGCCTCTTTAATTGGGAATAACATACAGATGTTGGTGACTATTGTATAAAAATGAATACCCCCCTCTCACCCTATGAAATTCAAGCAGGTTTGACTTGCTGAAATTTAATAGAGGGTGGGAACTTATTGCACCACTTATAACTGTGACCTGTTTGCACAGGGATCAGCATTTACCGGTGCTCGTCTCGTCTTCCAATCAGACCCTTAGTCCCATTCTTCTGGATATCCTTATTTGCAAGTCACAAGAGTAAACTACTGAATGTGTCATCTATTTACAACTATGCATCCATTTACTGATACAGTCAATACATATTTCTACACAGTGACATTACTTTTTGTTCATTTGTACAGGCCCAAAAAATCTATTTTGTCCTTAGAAACGTTTTCCAAAATATGCCCGAGTAAAAACATGCCAGATGAAGTTTGCCTCTCTTGAGTTTATTCATATAAATGTTAATTATCAATAAGTTTTTAATCACATCAATGTTTGTATTTTACTTTGTGTTCTCCATTTGAATGGAGGTCAGTAGGGTCACCTGCATTCCCCTGTCCTATCATTGTGACAGTAAGCATCTTGCAGTCCCCAATCTATGAGCAATACCGTTTGCTGGAAGAATCTGTTTGCCAGTGAAAAATGTCATTTGTAACCACTGGTGATGAGAAATAGTGTTACTGTCTGGAATGGTCAAGCTAGCAATAAATCAACCTATTCAGTCCTTTAACGGCCTGCCCAGCAGAAGAGCAAATCCTGCATGTAATTCTCCTCCAATGGGAGTAACCTCCCAGCCAGACATCAGTCAAGGTTAATGTTGTGCATGAGTGATTAAAACATTACACCACTACCCACAATTATATATTGAATGAATGGGTGAAATTCCTGAATCCTTAAGCATGTTACTTGATGGTATAAAATGTCAAGCATGTTTTTAGGTCTGACGTTAGCCATGACCTTCTTATCTTACTGAAATTATACATATGAAATACTTATAGGAGCTTTCAGCCAGCCCTCTTCATCCATTGGTCTGTTGTGGCATTCACATATTTCTTCCCCTACTACAGCACAGGGCAGTAAGTCAGCCACTGTGAGTGACTACATTCTTCTCTTGCACATGGAGCACATCCGCACCCACAACTGTTCCCTTCAGTGTTAGGTACTGCTATGGCAATGTGTGTTTTTTGTGACTAAAAAGATTTCTGCTTTTACCCAATTTTCCTTTTATATTATTGACCACCTGGCAGGTCTCCCAACTATAAAGTTTTGCAAAACCCAATACAAAGTATTGATCAATCCAAAAGTCTGGCAGCCAGCATTATACATATTGCCTTTCCAGTGCTTGTTTTTTGTGTGTGCAGGGAAGGGTTGGTTGATAATGTCATTCTCCTCTCCCTTTATGGTCATCAAATGATCATTGTTGGAAATGGTCCTTTCTAGGGTGCTTTCCCTTGACTTTTTGCTTTTCTCCTTCCCAGTTGTCCGCTGATCTAGGTGCTAGCCTTAGGACTTTGAGCGTGTTTGACACTGCCAATCAGTGCCAAAGCGATGCCCTCGTCATATACATTCTGGTGATTGGCGTATACAATTGGCTGATTCGATTTAGCTGTAAGTCATTTGTCTAGGAGTAAGACATTAACCAAGGGCATGTACCTCGAATGCTCCTCCGTGGGCCTGCCGCACTGTTTGTGCCATCAACGGAGGTCTTGGTGGGGCCTGTGTGCGCAAGTTACTATTTCTCTGCTTGGCATTTAAAAAGCTACATGCCAAAGTTCTGCATGGCTCTTGCTATATCGGAGTTCTCCCTGGTGACAGGGTGCGGTGTTGGGAGGAGGTAGGGCATGCGCGCATGTGTGTTACATGCGGGGGTCTTGAATGGCACAGGATAGTGTGTTGAGTACAACGGGGCCTGCTTCTCACATTGGGTTAGCTTGAGGAATGTAGGGAAAGGCTTTTGAGCAGTATCTCCTGCGTGCAGAACAGTAGCAGTCCAGTGTTTGGTATGGATGAGTTTGTAATGGTGAATCCTCTCTGGTAGTGCGAGTGGATCCGACATTACGTCTGTGGAAATGTAACTTTGGGGAAAGTGGGCATTTCGATGCTCATGGCTCTGGGTGCCTGTTGGCCTGTCTCCAATTCACATCTGGGTGCTGGGAGGACAGCTACATCTGTGCATTCCTGAAAGAAGGCCATAAAATAGGGGTCAAAGGAAACTGCGGCCCTCTGACTCTGAGGGGCCTCTCTGGGACGGTTACGTGGGGGTGGAATTGGCACCTGCATTCCTAGGGGCAGGGTTTTGGTCCCACTAATGATAGTGATCAAACCTCCTGGGGTAGGATGGCACACAGGACAACATTTAGAGAGGGCCTGTGCATTTCAAAGGTGGCCTTTTGAACTAATAGTATCTTCAAAAGCCATTGTGGGTATAACTACTGGGGCTCTGGCCTCTGAAAGCAGAGACGCTTTTGGATTTGGAATCATACTGCGCTGGTTTGATGCTGGGACATTGGCACGAGGAGCCATTATTGCTGGAGGTATTGCAACTGGATTATCTGCAGACTTGTGGTGGCCTGGAGCTTGTCATGCTCCAGGAAAGGGACTATCACTTGGTGGATTTTGACTGGACGTTGCTGGCCTGCACATAAGTGCAAACTGTCATGGCCCAGGTCCCTTAGTACGCTCCGAGGTTGGATGGTGGACAGGTTGGCTGGCCTCCTGTCCACGAGATCTCAGGGACACAAAAGATCTCCTAGTTTCCACAAGATCCTAAGGACCGTACAGGGTGCAGCAAAGATGGTTGGAAGTGATCGTCGGTTGGGATAAGGACCGTATTGATGTACACCATCATCACACTGTGCAGAGAAGTGTGCTCATAAATACCAACAGCCACCTGAGGTACCGTAACATGAGGAGTTCAAGGAATTCAGGAGAAGCTTGCAGAGTCCGAGGGACCCATGCTTGCAACCAGGGGACCTGTGCTAGCTTGCACCCGAGCTTGTGGTGTCCAAGGTGTGTTGGGGGATCCTGAGCCAGGAGCTGAGACTGTCTTTAACCTCCAGATTGGGATGATGACAGGGCCTAACATTGCGGCCTCTGTCTGAGGTCGCTGGCTCCCCCTCCCTGGGCACACACCACAAGGTACTTTTTTGTGGAGAACATCATGATGAGGCCCGAAGGTTTTTGTGTACCTTATGGAAGAGGTGTGGTGCAGCGGCCAGTGCAGCTGACTCCAAAACACGGGGGATCACGGTTCGATCCCCGGTGCCGGCGGCAGGTTAGCCCAGCACCTTGTGACTCTGGGCAATAGTTCGCTTAATCTTCCCAACGGCCCCCAGCGCCGGGACACCTCTCCGGAGCTAGCTGTGCGCTTTACAAATGCTGGTATTGTGGGCACCTACAGCTGACTTTTGGGAGCTACGGTAATTCACACCTCCTTCTGAGGGGAAACATTTCTCCAGACTTGGAAGCACGTCAGCTTCCTGGGTTACAACCTTTTGTCTACGGGGATCATGATCCTGCCCTCATGCAGATGCCCCGGCTGGACGAAACTAAGTAACTGCTTCTTTCCATGTTAGGTGGTTCCGACAGTCTAGTCAATGAGGCGCCAGCAGGGGCAAAGTGTATTGTGGGCTGGTGTAGTTGAATGACTGAGGGGCTGTGTCACGAGGCGTAGTCAAAGACCTGTGATTGCTTGACCATTCTGCTAATGGGAAAGGTTGGCAATTGCATATAACTGTAAAGTGTATATACAATGTGTATCAGATTTTGATTTCAATGGGAAAGTTCAACAATTGCATATAACTGTAAAGAGTGTTTACAATGTGTATCTCATTTTGATTTCAGTGTGTGTAATACAAAGACCAGTGTTTTATGCATATGGTTTGGAGTCTTTTGTAGCGTACGCAGTGTGTTGCGAGTATGGTGTTGTGCCAGCACTTTACACTTGGGCCCTGAGAATATGCCTGTCTGCTCGGTGCTAAGCTACCCAAGGGTGAGCACAGGTTATCATACATGTGTATCGCACTCATCCTATCTAGAGCGGTGGGTTCTGACTAGCTTCAATGCATCTGACAATCATGACCTTGGTTCCAGCTGTCTCAGCTGTCTTTGTGAAATAATTCTTTATTAGATTAATATGTCTCAGAGTTTATAGCTGGAAAATGCTGACATGAAGGACATCAGACATTGTGGCATCCTACCAATGATGCTGTAAGTGGTTACTCACAATTTCTTAGAAAGAAACAGGACATTGACGCTATGTTCATAATTTGTCAAGTAATCTGGATGCAAGTGTGACTTTTGGCCTGGGCAGAGTTCGTGGAGTTCTTGCGAAGTGACCAAAAAACTCTGCCACGCTCCACAGAGTTCCTCAAGCAGTGGAGTGAGGTAAGTTGCGCCGCTCGTGCTGGTTTTTAGCACTGGGTGTTTGTCCCATGCTGTAAAATCAACACAAACTGCATCACGCGCAGCGCAGGAGGGCGCAGCTTCTTTCTGCGGCTTGAGTAGATGTTCAACTTGGGCGGCAGCTTCCTCAACGCGAGCATGAGGTTTCTCAACGTGAACGGTAGCAACCTGCCGTGACCGCCTGCATTGAGAAATCTCACCGGGAGGTGGTCTAGCGTTGGATTTTTCTTGATCACACTCGTCAACTTAATGTTGGCAAGCCATAAGAGAGGACAAACTCACTACGTGCCACTATGCTGAGTTTTTCAGAACTCTGCGCTATATGTGGAGTGGGAAAAACTCTGCAAACTCCGAGAGTGGAGCGGAGTCTACCACCCAGGCCTTCAATCATTCTTCAATCAACTTCAATCAACTTCAATCATAATTCAGTGTTTTCCTAAGTACTTCAGGAACAAGGCATTGACAAAATAAGCCTTTAATGCACCCTACATGCCAGTTGCCAAAACCTGAATAAGCTGTTTCATAATGGAAACTGGGCACAGGCCCAATTCAGAGGACAACGATAACGACATACAATGCTTCCTCGCAAGTGGTCTGCCATAAATAACATTGGGGATAAGAGTATTTACACCCTTGTTTAAAAAAAAATATGTATGCAGTGATCACGACGAGTATCCGGGACTACTGCAAAGAGCCTGGTAATTGTCAAGCATTAAATTTGTTTATTGGTTTCAACCCGGAGACTAGCATTTAGCAATTGATGAATGTATTATTGATAGCTGATATATACAGTCTTCAATTTATTTCTAGAACACAGCCCAGTTCTTTAAAATGGCAAAATGTACACATTAGATCACAAGCATTTATTTTTATAAAGATCAGTCATTGGCTGATTGATGGGGAATACAACAAAATATTGAAGTACATTACACATAATATGTATCATTTATAGCCACCTTTTTTACATTGCACTGAGTTACAATGTCAGTTACAGTAAGACGTCATGACTTGCCTGGGTTCCACAATGATTGTTCAAGTGAAAAAGCTGGGATTGGAACCAGGTCTTCAGTTTCTTTGATCGGCCACATAGCTGTTATACCTCAACTCCTGCCCCTCTTGCATTGGTATTAAAGTAGCTGGGCCTGGGTCAAGAAATTACAGTATGCTTCATATTTAGTTATTTTACAAAGGAGTGGGTTCATTGCTATGCAATGCATATTGATGTAAGTAGGGAACACTCATACTGATGAATGCAAATATCCATTAGACATCACCTCTTCCACATTGTGTGACCTACAGTACGGCTAAGTCCTTTCCCCTGCACGTGTCCTTGTCCCACAGTTCCTCTGAGCACATTGCTTCCTAGTGCCAAGGCCCACCCATCCTTGAACTTGAGCCAGAGAGGAGCACCGATGAGCACCCAAGACCTCTGTTGGGAAGGAGCAACATGCAGGAGAACAAGGTGGTCCGGCTATAGCACTTTGTCACTAGCCGGCAACCTTCCCTTGTTGGCTTTCTGCATCTCCCAAGTAAGTAAAAGAGCATAGGAATATCAGGGTGACCTTCTGAAGCAAATGTCATTTAACTCAGGGTAGCACATAGGGTGTGTGACTAGTGCCCTCCAATTTGGGAGACTCATGAAGGGAAATATGTCATGAGGATCTGGGCAGAGGTGGTAGTGATTTAGAAGATAGAAATGCTCCGCTATATTCTACGGCACTAAATCCATCCTACAGGAACAACAGCCAAGGAGTTGGTATCAAGTAAACAGATTTGTATATATGCTATTTGAATGTGTCAGGGTAAACCATTTCAGCAGCACTGTAACATGAGAAATATTACTTTTTAAACCACCACTGGCAACAATGAGATATAGACTGGATGGTACAGTCTTTTGCAAGCATTGACCAATTTACTGCTGACAAATACCACTATCAGATTTTACCACACCAATATCAAACCCTAATGATATGAATCAGTTTCAAATTCAAAAACAGCTGACACCAAACTGATCATGTGATTCAGGTCAAGATTTTTATTTGTGCATTTATCTGCCAGGAATTTGTGTGCTTAAACATGATTGGCAACATGGATTTAAAATTTGGATAGAAATGGATTAAGAGGTGATATGGATAAGGCACCGCTGCATGGCGACGTAGTAATTAAGGCGAGAGAGAGAAACAGTGGTGAAGGTGCATATCTACATGAGATCTTACTTCAGCTGTCTCCTAATCTAGCTCCTAGAACATTACTCTGAGGTTACCACCAGTTTTGGTTTTCACTCACACATTCTGCTTATGCCTCTTTCTCTCTGCCATCACAATTTGAGGGGTGTGTGTGTGGTTGTGTGGTTGTGTGTGTGTGTGTATATATATATCTTTGTCATGTGATCAAGGCCCGGACGGGCCGAAACGCGTAATGGCTGACAAATAAACAACGTATTTACTGCACTCACAGAGTGGTCCGTGTCTGTTTTGCTGGAAATCGGCATAAGTAAAGCAGAGGATTAATATATATATATATATATATATATATATATATATATATATATATATATATATATATATATACAGATTTCTAAGTACCAAAATAAGCTAGGAATGAATAGACTTGACCAATGGCGGTGACATGAGTATGGAGTGAGGAACAGAATAGTTAGGGGATTGGCCAAAGTGGAATAGAAGATCTGGAAGAGGGGGCTTGCCCGAGCAGAACGGAAGGGTGAAAGCGGAGGGGTGAAATAGGGTTGGGGAAGATAGGGTGGCAGGAATGGGTGGTAGCAAGTGACTGAGAACTGGGAGAGGCAGGGGGAGAAATGGCAAACTATTGACTTACTTTCTGGAAATAGTCTCTTAGTCGGGGCCAGTTGCTTCATGGATTAGAAAGTCCTTCTTCACTCTGAATAGAAGCTTCATTCTGAGCTGTTGACGCCATTGCTAGAAGCTCGGGATGCAGTAGATGTAGACTCCATGATTTCTACTACAATTACAGTTTTCCATCATCTCTTTTCCATCTTTTTTTAAAACTTGTTAGCATTTAGAATGTTCAGCTTGACCGCGAATGGTCATCAATTAAGGGCTGCCAGGATTTACAGATGCTAGTCTTGGCTTGCCCTTTGGTACCCTTGGCATGACCCTTGATAACCCTCATTTCAGGGCTCATGAAGTTAGCAGCAGAAATAGAAGGTAAACATGCCTTTTAGAGTCCTTTTTATGGCCTGGCTTGACACCACAGCTGTCGCTAGACAATAATGTGAGAAGGGCTTTGGCTTTGCTCACATGTTGGGAGCCAGGAGTACATATTGTGACTGGGCAAACGTCGTGTGCTTCCACACAAAATAAATGTGATTGCCCTCCACACAGCTGTGATCATTTTATTTATTTATTTAGCTGCCTGAGCCTGAACTTCCAGGAGCAAACACATGACATTGTAATGCTACGAAAGTATCTTCGGCAACTAGATAATTGATGATGTTTTTCTCTGGCAGCAGCACAGATGGTAGAAGGGCAGCCATTAACCTGCATGGATTTTTAGGTCTGGTTTGAGAGTGCAGCTGTCACTCAGCCTTGTGTGATCAACAAAAAAGAGCTTTTAGAGTCCTACAGAAAGAGGAGCTTAGGCTCCACTCACATTTTGGTCACCCTGAGCACAGAATTTGATTGGCCCGAATGTGTGTGCACCCACCAAAAAGATTAAATGTATTGGTCTTTTTGGATTGTGGCGAATTTAAACCTGATGCAGCAGGGCTGAGTTGGATATGGTGGCAAGCTAATGACCAGAGCTACATGTCTGATATGTTTATTATTAAATATTAAGATAAAGGCATTAGGCCTGATATGTTTTGTGAAACTTACAGATAAGTATTTTGTTGTATGGAATCTCACAGATTACTGTAGTAGGCAGGCATTTTGGTGATCTACCTGAACAAACTATGGAGATAGAAGATATGCATTACAATAACCCTAATAGACTGTTTTAGGAGAGATAGGGGCATATTCTCAAGGACTCATCGCCGATTTATCGGCACTTCAGCGCCGCAAAAGTGGCGATAGATTTATCGCCCCATTCACAAGCTGGTGCAAACTGCCGACATCACTAGTTTTCCCGCGATAGCTACAGCAGAAAACATCGCCACGGTTGAGAGCGACAACTAACGCTAATGATATGCAGAGTAGGCGTTCCCATGCAAAAACACACGAAAACACCACTTCGCGAGATTCTCAACGACCAGCCAGATCTGCAATGCGATCCAAAAACAGGCGATAATGCGCGTTAGCAGCAGGGATTTAACACCTGCTTTCTGCTGGTGTTAAGCAGGACGACAACCTGCAGCACAAAAGGGAGCCCATCCCCGAGCCACATCTGAAGACCAACAGATGCCATGGAGCTACTGATCATGCAGCTCGGAGACCCCAGAGGCCCACAACACCCACCGCCATCGCCACCACCCCCAGCCCCCTCCCCCCCAGACCACCCTCCCCTGGACTACCACCGAGGCAGCGCAGAACAAGACAGCGGAACTACAGAAAACGCACCAGCCTCACAGACTTAAAGCCAGAGGAAGTCATTGCCCACTACAGGCTCAAAAGGACAACCATCCTCTGCATCCTGACCGACATTGCCCACAGGCTGACGGTACCAACCCAGCGGACAACCAACATCCCTCCGCAGACAAAGCTGCTGGCTGTGCTGCACCTGTTGGCCTCTGGTACCTTCCAACCAACAACTGCCAGAGTCGGAGGAGTCTCACAGCCAGCCCTATCAAAGTTCATCACACCTGTCCTGGATGCCATCATCAGTTTCATACCCCAGCACCTTCACTTCCCCCACACTGCGCAGGAACAGCTGGAGACCAAGCAAGGCTTCTACGCCATAGCTGGCTTCCCACACGTGTTGGGGGCAATTGACTGCACACATGTCCTACTTGTGCCCCCTGCCGACGCTGCACACAATTACCGCAACAGAAAGCACACGCATTCCATCAATGTGCAGGCAATAGTGGACCACCGGGGACTGTTCACCAATGTCGTCGCCAACTACCCAGGCAGTGTGCATGATTGCTACATCTTCCGACAGTCCATCATCAACCAGCGCTTCCAGGATGGCACCTATGGAAATGCACTGCTCGTTGGTAAGTACCAAATGAACACTCCACACACCTCGAATCCACAATCATGCAACTCACAACTGTGGTAATGCACACGTTACTGAATCACATACAACATGCCAAACAACATGCCCACCTACCAGACACGACAACACAAGGAACTGTGGTAACAGGGGCCAGACATGTAGACAAATCATCCACGTCATGGCACCTCTGCCACACAATTGCAGAATGTGGGGAGTGGTGGGGACCAAGTCTGTGCGAAGGAGGCAGGAGACCCATGACTTAGAATGTACACAATGCCAAGTGTGGCGGTGATGTGCTGGACAGACATCAGTATGCAGAGCACAGACATGTCCATGTGGACATATACTGCTGTAGTTTGTAGTGTTGTGGACAGTGGATACAACCATGTTACCTCAGGCAGTGGGGAAGACCTTGGACATGTAGCTATGTCATCCCCCCCTGTAAGCTTAAGCGTAGTGGGCTGGGCCAGCGTAGGGGTGGGAATACATAGCCCGGGTGCTCTGGGCGTGGTTCAGTAGCGGGATGGCCACCAAAGCAACTACTGGTGTGTCTCTGTGTCCGCCATATCCTGGCCATAGGCCTACACACACGAGGCAGACCACCTTCAACTGCCATATTCACAGTGTCGTCGTCAGGCTTGTGGACATGCGCAGACAGCCATGACAATGGTGTGTCTTAGGAGTGCAAGTGATACAACCGCGCAGCCCACACAAGTGAATAAAGCGATACCAAAGGGGGATGATGGACGGAGCGCTAGAGCAAATCAAACACTCACCCCCAGTCGACTGATCTGGGTTTAATCCATCATCATTCTTTAGCTCACTCCACCACCCCAGTTCAGACATGGCCATATGCAAATCAGTCTGACCCTGTGCCTCATGGGAACAGTCCAGCCCGAACTGCCAAGCCATGTCTTCCCTGGACCGGAAACAAGCATCCTGGGACCGGTTTCGGGTTCAAAACCCTCATCAGCCAGGCTATGTTGAATCCAGTGGCAAAGTGAGCAAGGGACCCACGTCTGGGCATACCCTGCCAACTTAGGGCGAACAAAGCGATATCAAAGGGGGATGATGGACGGAGCGCTAGAGCAAATCAAACACTCACCCCCAGTCGACTGATCTGGGTTTAATCCATCATCATTCTTTAGCTCACTCCACCACCCCAGTTCAGACATGGCCATATGCAAATCAGTCTGACCCTGTGCCTCATGGGAACAGTCCAGCCCGAACTGCCAAGCCATGTCTTCCCTGGACCGGAAACAAGCATCCTGGGACCGGTTTCGGGTTCAAAACCCTCATCAGCCAGGCTATCTTGAATCCAGTGGCAAAGTGAGCAAGGGACCCACGTCTGGGCATACCCTGCCAACTTAGGGCGAACAAAGCGATACCAAAGGCACAAGTGAATAGGCTCGAGGGTAGTGAGGTGCAGCTGTGAGGCAACGTAATACACATGGATGCCGCTCATCTGCCACATGCATGACATGTCATTCATGAATCCCAAAGTCGCACACATCACACACCACTGAACTAATCAGCCTGCCAACACAGAATGCAGAACAACCGATTGACACATGTCTCTCCCCGACACAGGTGATCAAGGATATGCACTCTGCCCGTGGATGATGACACCCCTCCGAGCCCCGAACACCCCGGCCCAGAGGCAGTACAATGCGGCCCACAAACACACCAGGGGCATTGTGGAGCGCTCATTTGGCGTGTTGAAGTCACGTTTCAGGTGCCTGGCCATCACAGGTGGAAGACTCCTGTATAGCCCGGTAATAGTGAGCAAGATGATCGTCGCATGTTTTGTGTTGCACAACATATGTGTACGCACCAATGCCCCATGGATCCAAGTGCCAGATGCACCGGACGATGATGAGGAAGATGAGGCAGGTGGACCACACCCCAGTGCAGCTGCAGCAGGAATAGGCCGAAGGAACACAATCATTGACAATTTCTTCACATGAGCACGTCACATTGGGACTGTCCTTGGCAGTCATGGGACTGGACAACATGACCACAGGCACGGCATGTGCAAATGTATTCATTACAGCAGACATTCCCTGTGTGCATGTCACTCCTCTGCATTAGCACATCACTCTGACAAGTGTAAGTGCAACATTTAGTGCTGACATTCTCACAAATGGAAATTAGATGGTGGGTGTGTCACCTCCGTAATCAGGATCCTGTTTTCCTGCGGACTGAACCGCGTCTTCCTCTTCTTCTTCTCCTTGCCCATCCCTGACCCCGAGGTCCCAGGCTGGTCCTCCGTGGGGCTTGAGGGGTTCTGGTTGTCCTCTGTACTTTCTCCGGCTACCTCCATGGTGCTTCGCAGTTGTTTGTGTTTTGTGTTGCCGCTTTTATTGTGCTTTTTGCAGCATGACTTGTGGGACTTGCAGGCCTGGCGCTGCTTGTCGCTGACTTTTTTATCGCAGTTGGGCACATCGCACCTTTTTTCACGTTCAGCTTTAGATTCTTATCGCCGTCACGGGACTGTTGTCGTGGACATTTGACGCGTTATCGGGTAACTATCGCATGTTACCGCCGTTTTGAGAATGCCACGTTAACACAGAGTTATTTTCCCGCAATAGACGGCGATATGGAAAATTGCGTTGACCTATTTTGCCGATATTTATCGCACGTTCTTGTGAATATCCCCCATAGTGTTTTGCTTTGCCAACTGTCATTTTGTATACATTTGTACTTTTATGGCTGTATGACAGATGGTTGCCTTGTGGAAAGCTTACACTCAGTACGATGGGCTTAAATTGTCTGATTGTTTATAATGAAAACTTATGATAGGCCTGACATATTTATTGTGAAAAGCATATGTTAAGGTCAATAGGCATTTAAAGATGGATTGTTAGCACTCAAAATTAAAGCCTACAGGTACTTTCTTTACATGTACTCTCACAGATCACCTTGGTGGGCAAGGGTTTTGCTGTTTGTTACCCACTCTGACAAAGCATGAATATAGAATATTTGCACAGTAGGAATCCTTGCTAAGCCCTGTTAGGAGAGATACTATCTTGCGTTGCCAACTGTATTTCTGCACACTATGTCATTTTATGACTGTATGCCTGGTGGTTGCCTACTGGCAAATCTTATGCTCAGGACGGGAGGCCTCAGTTGGTTATGGCGATAAGCCATTGATAACCGCTATGGTTGGTTCAATAGGAAAAAATGTTTCTTTTGTCATAGGTCTGATCTGTTTATTACGAAAAGTTATGATAAACACTTTAAGCTTCACATTTAGATTGTGAAAAGAACATGTTAAAATCAACAGACATTTAAGAGCCGATTCCTATTTCTCTGGATTGATTATCGGGAATGTAATCATCTCAAGACACAGAAGCTAGGGATCTGTTCTGGTTTATAGTGCGGAAGCAGCAGCCTTTTTGGTGCTGGGCAGCATTCTCTAAATGATGAAAGGGAGGCACATTGGGATGCATAGTGATGCCTTAAAAAACCTGAAGGGATTTTGAGATAGAACACCGGGCAGCTTTTATCATTCCTGGATTGCGTTTACTAACTGGTCCACATAGGAAGTGACGTGTTCAAGGGCGTAGTGAAGTCCCTGCTATATCAGCTTCAGCGTGGGTCAGAATTACTTGTTTATTTATTACTCATTATTGTCTTTTAACTTTGCAGGTCACAATATACAAACTTAAGCTAATACATATTAAAGGAAAGAAAGGAAAGAAGATACATAACAAAGCTGTGGGATCAAGCAAAAGGATGCCAAAGGGGCGAAACATGTGACAGAAAGAAAAGAAATGACTGCAATGACAAAAAATAAATGAGAGGCTAATGGAGAGAAGAAGAAAGAGAAATTGAAATAAGACTGCAAAAAAGGAAAAAGGGTCAGAAAGAAAAGAAGCTCAGTTGAAAGAAGGCACAAGTGAAGAATGGAAGGAAATTGTATTTATTTATTTAAAAGGTTTTATATAGCGCTGGCTAGACCCGAGGGTATCAGAGCACTTTACAAGGACTGGGTGAAAAAAGAAATTACAAAATAACATTTGTATAAAGAGATAAAAATACAAGACAGTTATAACATTATACACGTTGTACATATTACATGTGGTCGTAAATAAATAATACCTTTGGGCAATAACAAGAATTGGATAATAAAACTAGTAAAGGATGGTTAGAAATGGAGGGGTGGCAGGTGTGAAGGTGGGGGTGGAGCTGAGGAGGATGATGGGAAAGGTAATAGAATGAAGGGGTAAAGGGTAACTACAAGAGAAAATAGATAGGGGAGGTAGTCGAATATGTGTGAATGAGAGCGGGGAGTGGGACAGGCAATCAGTTGAGGGCACCTCAAATAGTCAGGGATTCGATAATAATCTAACTTGGGTGAGCAGGATTAAGGCCCCCAGAATCTGTTGAGAAGATGCAGCTTGAGGTCCTTTTTGAAGCTGTGGTAGGAGAGGTTGCAACGTAGGTCTTTAGGGAGTGAGTTCCAGATGGTAGGCGCATTACCGGAGAAAGAGCGTGACTGTGTAGATTTCTTGTTAAACAAGGGGGGGGACAATGAGAAGGGCGTTGGTGCTCCTCATTGCTCTAGAGCAGCCAGCTTTGTGGAGTTTATCAGAGAGATACAATGGGGTGTGTTGATGGAGGGCTTTGTGCGTAATGCAGGCGGTCTTGTAGATGGATCTGCCTTCGATGGGAAGCCATTTAAGGTCCTTGAGGACGGGGGAGATGTGATCAAACCGCTTACAATCCGAGATAAGTCTGGACGCAAGGTTAAGGACCGATTTAATTGGGGCTAGGTGGACTTTCGGCGAACCAGCGAGAATGGCATTACCATAGTCCAATCTAGACAGTACCAATGATTGCACAACTAGTTTAAAGTCATCAGCAGGAATGAAGGATTTAATTTTCTTGAGGTGTTGGAGAATGAAGAGAGCTCCTTTCGCTGCATTTTTTATGTGGGGAGTATGACTGGTGTTTTGGTCAATGCTTATTCCAAGGGATTTGACTGAGGTAGAGATGGAAAGAGTGCAGTTGAGAGCTTTAAGGTTGGAGATCCAGTGATGGATGGGGAGCCGGTTGTTTTTGGGAGAGAATAGGATGATTTCTGTTTTTTTAGGGTTGAGTTTGAGGTGATTATGATGGAACCAGTGTTGTATTTTAGCCAGGGTATCATTGAGGTGTAGAATGTCAGCATGGGATTTAATCTTATAGTAAAGTTGGGTATCATCCGCGTAGAGGTGAAAGTTGATTCCTGCTTGCTTGAGAATGAGGGTGAGGGGTTCCATGAAGAGGTTGAATAGAGCGGGAGAGAGTATAGAACCCTGGGGGACATCCAAGGAGACGGGCATAGGTTTAGAGAGGCAATCCTTGAGTTTAATTTGTTGGGTTCGGTGTTGGAAGAAGGAGGTGAACCATTTGAGGACAGGACCATTGAAGCCGAAACGATCTTTGAGCGTGTTGAGTAAGGCGGCGTGGTTAACAGTATCGAAGGCAGCAGAGAGGTCGAGGAGAATGAGAAGGGACGACTCCCCCTTGTCGAGGGAGTGGTGAATGTCATCCATAATGTTGAGCATGGTAGTTTCAGTACTGCAGCCCTTTCTAAAGCCTGACTGTAATGGGTCCAAAAGGTTAAAAGAGTCGATGTGTTTGTCCAGTTGGAGCTGGGCGCATTTTTCAAGGGCCTTAGATAGAAGAGGAAGGTTGGAGATGGGTCACAGATTGTTGAGGTCATTAGGGTCAGCTGTAGTATTTTTGAGAGTGGGAGTGATTTGCCCCATTTGGAGGGAAGCAGGGACACAGCCCGTGGACAGAGAGGCGTTGATGATGGTGGTCCAAAAAGGGGCAATGATGTATTTTAAATCTTTAACAAGGTTAGCAGGGAGATGGTTTAAGCTTAGTGATGATGTTGAAGACATTCTGCTCAGTCACTGGGCAGAAGTTAAGCCAGGATGCATTATTTTTTTAGCTGGGGGTTAGCGAAGTCGGGTACAGGCGAGGCAACAGCGAGGGGGAGATGACACGCATCCGGCGAAGGAGTAGGGCCGAGGTGGGATTTGGCGGAAATGTCATAGGCGGGTGAAGAGTAATGTGGGGGGGAGTTAAGGCAAAGGACTGGTCAATCATGGCGTTTTTTTCCGAAAAGAAGTTCGCGATTTCTTTGCATCTTTCGCTAGATGCCATCAATTTAGGTGGGGCAGCAGCTGTTTGGTTTTTGATAATGCTGAATAGTTCCCTGGGTCTATTTTTAGCCCGGTCAAGTTGGGCACGAAAGAAGGCGGTCTTTTCATTGAGGATGTGTTTTTTGTAATTAGCCCTTGCTGCTCTAAGGAGAGCTAGATTAGAGGGGGAAGGGTGGTGTCTCCATGTACGTTCGGTCAGCCTAAGGGAGCGTCTCTCATTGTTGAGATCAGCATTAAACCAGGATTTTGCGGGGTTATTTTTTTTTAGTTTTAATTTGGCTGGGGCTATTTGGTCCAGGACTTCGATGATGGATTTGTTGTAATGTTCGGCAAGGTCGTTTGCGCTTTGAGAGGGAGGAGTAAGCTGAAGTTGTTCTTTGATCTTAGTCTCAAGATGGCCTGGAGGAATAAGGTGAAGATTTCTGGTTAATTTCCTGTGTTTGATGCTTTTAGGGGAGGGGGAAGGCGTGTCGCTGGAGATCGTGAAGAGGATAAGGTGGTGATCAGACCAGTCAATAGGGACAATGCGGGAAAGGGAAGCCAAATCTCTGCTTGTAATGATGGCGTCAAGTGTTGCCTCTTTGGAATGTGTTGGTGAACGGCAGAGTTGTATCAAGTCATTAATGTCGAGTAGGTCATTGAGGAGGTTAACCGCAGAATCATCCTTTTTGTTCCAATGGAGATTAAAGTCTCCCAGGAAGAGGTTTTTGGAGTTGGACATCGAGGATTGGGTGAGGAGGTCGGACAGTTCCTCGACGAAGGAGAGATGGTCACCAGGGGGTTGGTAGATATTATGTAGCCGGATAGGAGGAGAGCCCTGTACTCTAAGCTCAGCACTGATGTATTCAAAAGTAAGATGATCGGGGTTATGAATAAGTGAGAGTTGAAGTTCATCCTTGTAGATAATGGCAAGGCCCCCTCCAATTTTGTCAAGTCTATCTTTCCTGAGAATGGAGTAACCCGGGGGAGTGAGCAGATCAAGAATAGAGGAGGAGTGAGCATTGAGCCAGGATTCCGTGAGAAATGCGATGTCTATGGCTTCACAAAGGATGGTTTCAGAGATTTCTGTTTCATGTCGGGCAGCCGATCGGCAGTTAATCAGCATGCAGCAGAGGGGTTTAGGGTTGTCTTTAGGGGGGGAGCAAGAATGAATAGTAGTGAGTTGCGAAGGGGGCCTGGGCGAGACTGGGGAGTGTGGGAGGCGGCCACTCCCCAGAATCACAGGAATAGTTGAGCAAAGAGCAGGAGGGTCGGTCGTCTTGGAGATAGGGGGAGGGGCATTATTGAGTTCCTGGGGGTCAGGAGAGGGGAGATGGCTCGGGGCGTGGGATGATCTCAGAGAACAGTTACCATGAGGTAGTCCACATGAAGAATTATCACAAGCGGTAATACTCCCTTGCTGAGGGAGGGAGGAGTTGAATTGTGCGGAGCCAATGATGTCTGCGTTAATGAGGTGATTGCTAAGAGAGAGGGATTTAAAGTCTTGTCTGAGAGATGAGAGTTCCAATGCGAGGAATGAGAGGTGGAGTTCAATATTGAGAAGGGACTGGGTTAAAAGCGATAAGGGTGGGGTGGCAAGGAGGTCGGGGGGGAGGGGCATGTTTCGTGTTAGTCGGGGATGGAGGTCTAGGAGAAGGAAGTGGAGGGAACCCAGGTGGCGGACCATGATGGGTGTTCCGGAAGCAAGACTGAGGGCTAAATGTAGTGGGAAGGCCCACCTCAACGGGGGCCGTAAAGGTGTCATGAGATGAAGTGGGGGCGAGAGGGGAGTGATGGAGGACGCCATCTTGGTTATGGGGGTGGAGGTCATTTAGATTGCAAGAGATTGGTGACCATAGAGGGGCAGTAGGGGGATTAGTGTGAGGGGGCTGGAAGGCGGGAGAGGGAAGAAGGGAGTGATTAGGGTTGCATGAGGTAGAGTCAAGAGGAGGAGAGGGAGTTAGGGAGGCCGGGTGTGTTGAAGGAATGTCAGGAGAAGAAGGAGATACAGGCGAGGCGAGAGGAGAGGGGGTTTGGGAGGCTGGGTATAAAGTAGGAGTGTCAGGCGGAGGAGAGGATTCTAAGGGGGAAAGGGGACCATAAGTCTGGGATTGGGGACTTCCAAGGTAATTGCTAGGTCAGGGAGCGGAGGGGTTGTTGCTACAGGGGAAGAGGACGAGAGGACTTCCTGAGATTGTGAGGTTGAAGGGATATGGGCAGGTGTAGATAGAAGGTAGGATAAAGTGCTAAAGTGGTGTTCAAAGATAGTGAGGTAGTTTTCAGAGGCTTGTATTAGGATATTCCCAGATTTGAAAATAGAGATGTCAATTTCGCCTAGAAAAGTGGCGGAAGGGGTGGTAGACAATTCTACGCCGTAGGGGATTTTGCAAGATTTTGTCATGGGGAGGTGATGTAGAAAGATGCTTTTCCATTTAGAGGGGTGTTTAGAGTAAAAGATGTAGTTGGTTTTAATAATGGAGGTGAGGCTAAGATAATTATCTACAAATAAGGTTTCTTGGTAACTTATTAATAGTTTGTGTTTAAAATTCTTCTTAGCATTTTTAGATAGGTTGGGTGGGTAAAGGATGGTCCAGGAGTTGGGGCCATGTTTAGTGATGATTGAATCCGGTGCTGCGATGGTATGATTGAGGGGAGGCATGGTCGGTCAACTCAAGAGATCCGGGGGAGAGGGAAGGTTGAGAGGGAAGGAGAATTGGAGGAGAGGCACTGAGAGGGGGGAGAATGGTAAGGGGGAAGGGGGAGGAGTCAGTGAGTGAGAAATAAGCCCCAAACGCGGCTGAAGTATTCAAATCAAAATCCACATCAGCCCAGTGCTGTAGGCGAGCAGGGAATGGAAGTACCCCGGTAGGGGAGATCAAATAATAGAGTGGAATAGGAGAAGGAAGGGACACGTAGGGGGGAGGCAAACAATGAGAGGGAACAGTTCAATATAGTACTAAGGTGCAAAGTGGGAGATGCTGTTGTGGGGGTAATTTAGTAGCCGGCCATTTGACATTCAAGGATATAGATCAAAATAAGATGAAGGAGGTCTGGTCTCAGGTCAGGCAGTTGTCGCAGCTCAGAGTAACGTATGGAAAAACTAGCAGCAGGCTAAGGCACAAATTGAAATCTAGAGACATCAAACTGAGGTAGATCAAATTGGGTGCACTTAGTGCCGTTGGTTCAATACATCTTGTCGCGATTCATGGAACATTTAAAATATGAGAGCATCGCAATGAGGTAGATCAGTTTGTGAGCACATAACGCCTCAGGTTAAAAACATCTAGTAGCCAAACCCAGAAAATTTACAGATTGCCTAGCAGTAAGCGAGGGAACACTTCAATTATGCAGTCATCAAAATGAGGTAGATAAATTTTGTGAGCGCCTAGCGCACTAAGTTAAAAACATCTTGGAGTAGCTCTGTATAAAATACATAATGTCTAGCAGCAAATAAAGCGATGATTGAAATGTAACAGCAACACAATGAGGTAAATCAGTATTAGTGCACGTGGTACATTAGATAAAAAACAACTAATAGCAGTTCAACAAGAAATAAAGTTAAACAAATAGTAGATAGAGAAACGACTAAAATTTAAGATAAAATATAAAATTATGGGAGCGTGTTGCGCGCTAAGTGCAGGTGGATAAATTTGGGTGAGCATAGAACAAAAAGAATAATAACAATGCTACAGCTGCTCTGGCTGGATCATAGGATGGACATTCAGCCACGGAAGACACTAAATGGAATTTGGAGGGACCCGAAATTGGCAATATAGTTTATGAGTGGGCATCATGTACATCTAAATAAAATGAAGACAGGGAGAAGTGGGATGATACATGCAGCAATAATAAAGTGGTTCGGGGTTTACTGCAGAGATTCAGTCTCCCATTATGGAAGCATACATGTCGAGTAATAAGAGGCAATATGGGTAGAAAACCCTGATGTAATATGTGTATAGAGACACACCACAGGCTGCGAGCGCAATAAAAGGGGGATACAGTGACTAATGTAATGTGAGCAAAATAGAGTAGCTTGTCCTCTCGAAGGGCTCCATTACAAGATGGCCACCCCAGGAGGGGAGTGGGGAGGGTCCTTTCTCAGATTCTATGCTCACAGGAGTCTCAAGACCAGGGAGGCGTCCACTCCAGGGCTGGGGAAGGCGGACAAAATGTCGACCCTATGACCTCAAAAAACCAAAATGGGGGCCGAAATCAAAGGACCTCTATTCAGTCCGGGCCCCAAGGTGCCAGACAGGAACCCCTCAATAACATAAATCCTTCGAATGGCAACACAAAAATAGGAATGTCTCTTTCACAATCTGTGCATGTGGTCCTGTCCCGAACGCCAGTCATCACTCATAGCCAGTATAAAGAGGCATCTGGGGGGGAAGACGTTGCAGGGGACCCCAGCTAAGCCTCCCCCGGACCGCAGAAAGGCGCCTCCAGATTACCTCAGAAAGGAGGCTCCAGATTACCTCACGTCCAGATCGAAACGGGGCTGCAAGGGCGTCAACACCGAGCCCGAGCAACTCGGGATTAGTTGTCTTTGCGGCAGTCAAAGACCCCGCCGTGATCAAGAAACACTGATCTGTTGATCCGGCAGGGTGCGGGGAAGAACGTTTAGAGATATCTCCAATCGGAATTTCACGCAAAGGAATTCCATGTACCAGTATCTCCATAGTGCAATCCCAGCGGTTACCAGTCAGGCGTGAGGATAGGCGCAAGACTCGACAGGCTCAATGAGACAGTCCCGGCAGTTGTAGCAAGGCTTCGGGTTGCTGCACTTCACAGGAGCACCCCAAGGAGATCCGTCCAGGTTGGGGGTGGCGAGTTCCAACCCGGCAGGCTCCGAGAGACCGCTCACGCCAGCACACCGCCGTTCCAATCCAGGCGGTCATCAGTCGGGCATGAGGAAAGGAGCAAGCCTCCGCAGGTTCTAGCGGGCAGTCCCGGCCGTCATGGAATGGTCCCGGGCTGCTGCTCGTCCCACAAAGTCCCAAGGAGTTCAGACCAGGCTGGGAGCGGCGATTTCAATCCAGGGTGAGAGCGGAGGAGCGGAGGGGCATCAGAGATGAAAAACCCATCAAGCGCCGATGAACCCCACCACTCAGGTAGGGCAACCTTGAGAGCCGGTCTGTAGTAGGGTGATTGTGGTGGGCCAGTGGCGGGGTTACCCGGGGATTTAAACCAAAAACGATGATTCCCAACCCGGGAGCTCCGGAAGAGAGCTCCTACTTGGCGGCCATCTTGTCCTTGCTCCAATGAAATGAAGTTGGAAAGTACAAAAGAGAAAAAAAAGGGAGAAAGAAAGGAAGATAAGGAGATATAAAATAGAGGGAAAGAAAGTAAGAAAGATGGAAAGCAGGAAAATAAAATGAAATAATCTGAAAAAGAGGAATAACAGACAGGGAGGAAAAGGAAGGAAGGGCAATTAAAGAAAGGAAAGAGGAAGAGGAAGAATTAAAGAAGTAAATGCATAATAAGAGAAGGGGAGAAGGAGGGGTAGGACTACAAGTAAGGAATAAAAAGAATGAACGAGGAAAGAGACAAAAGAAGCAAAGATGGACATAAGGAAAGAAAAAAAAATGAAGAAGGGCAGAAAAGTTGCAAGAAAGTGAGATAGGAGGAACGAATAATGAACAGAAGCAAAGCAAGACAGAAAGAAGGAATTAAAAGAGAGTGGAAAGAATTATAGAAAAATTAATACAAAGTAGAAAGCAAAGAATGATACAAAGAAAGAAAGGTAAAATGATAGAAGGTATGAAGGAATGACAGAGAGAAATAGAGAAGGAAATAAATGAATGAAGAATAAAAGGAAAGAAGGACCATAGAAGAAAGGATAGTGTAAATCTAAGATGGAGACATGAGGAAAGAAGGAAGAAAGAAGGAAAGGCTGGTAAACATGCAGCTGTTTGGCCAAATTCTTTTAAAATCATGCTCTAAAAACCTTATTTTACACTTTTTTCCCATGGGTAAGGGAACGATTCTCACAGGCCTGTATAGAAATCACCAGGATCTCTCACTTTGGTCACGTGTTTAGTGCCATGTCAGCGGCATTAAATAAGCCCCGCAGCCCCCACGGTGCAGGGGAGCCCCTGAGCTCCAGGGTCCCCTCAAGTTTCGTTACGTCACTGTAGCATGTGATTCAGAGAGGGGGGGCATTTTATTTTAGGCTACTCCTTAGGATGTGCTATCGGATCTCAGTGCTGCATACTGTCATAGAGTGTGTTTAATCTAGGCATAAGGCGATACAAGCTAAATCTGATGCATTTATGCTTAACTTATAACTGAGAAAAAGTTTGCATTCCACACAGGTTGCATAATCAGCAAATACTCAATTCTACCTAAAACTTGAAATAACCCTCCTTTGCTACTACAGACCTGAATACAATTTATTTATTTTATTTATTTTTATAGTATTTCTAAAGCGCATCAGACCGCAAGGTATCTGAGCGCCATAAATGGAGGACAACAGGAGGACCAGTGGCAGCCCTGGACAAGCAAACCCAAAGTCATACTCCCTAGGTGAAAGCCTAGTCTGTGAAAAGCCAAGTTTTGAGTAGTTTACGAAACAATAGGTGCAAGCTCAGGCGTCTAATCTGTTCCGCCGCCCCAATACTTAAGATATTAGTCCTTGTTATACTGGACATTAGGGTTACAACTAACATCCAACCCTCAACTCTTGCACCTCGCCCCACCATACTCCCGCCTTTCTTACCTCCTAGTGTTAGAATAGGTTTGTGTCATATATGGCTCACATAGTAGTTCACCAACCACAAAGGTATAAAAACATGTGGGGGTGGTAAGAATACCACTGAGGCCACAGTATGTAAATATTGGGGTACATGGTAATTCAATAAAGGCAAACTTTAGCATAATTCTTCGATGGAGTAAATGTTATTAAAATGCGTATAGTCCATAATTAAATCATATTTAAAGTTGTTATCATTGTTTTACATGATTTATTCTACAAATTTGAGAGTGGTTTTAAAAGAGAGCCCAAGGATGATGTTTTTGCTCTATAAAAACAATAAAAAAGACACTCACAAGATAATATAATGATATACATGACAGAAGAAATGGGATTATATTCTTGAACGGGTACGAGACAGCCATTATGCTTCCATAGTGGTTAAGAATATGACTCACAAACTAAAAATATAGGGTCAGATGTACTAATGCACTGGTCACAAAAAACATTACAAATTGCCCACTGACTTGTTGAGACCAGTAAATTATTTTGGATACCAACCTACGTACTAATAAGTTGGTTCCTAAAATAAGTATTTAGAGGGGTTTGCAGAACGACCTGACTAATGAATATTCATTAGGCAGGTTGCAAATTGAAATTTCCTCACATTGGCTACCTTCACAGGGACGGCGGCCTGCAGGAGACAGTAGACTGCTACCCCAGTGGATGTAGTTCAAAATGGAATTTGTTTTTCAAAGTTGCTTGAAGGAAACAGGACTGCTTAAAAAAAAAGTTTTCCACTTTGAAAAACTTCAGTGAGAGTTGAGAGTGGTCTTTGGGAGAACTGCCTGGTCTCCCTGAAGTCTCCAACATGATTCTCAGAAGTGGTCCTTCCCCTTTGTGAATCAGTTACCACCCCAACTTGGAAGAATGTAACTTTTCAATGGTGCTTGACCATGACACGCCCCTTTCAAACTGCAAATTGGTATCCATTGCTAATCCCAATTAATGATTCAGAATTTTTCTTCAAAATTATTATCAAAATTATTAAATGGGTTTCGTACATTCCAAAAATGTTTTTAGCACTCATAAACTCTCTGATTTAGAGAGTCGGATGGTTTGCAACTGTTAATGACATTCATTCTTGTGCTCTTTCCAAACATTTAATTTTTTGACAGATTTCTTTGTATAGTGCGAACTTGGCCCAAGGACATTAAAGCGCTTACATGAGAACAGATTACATTGCACTACACAAGGTCAGATTCATATTTTTTTGCACGGGGACATTAAGTGATTTGCCCAGAATCACAGGATATTGAGCCCTTAAGGTCGGGAGGTCCCCTCTCTATAAAATACAAAAGTATCAGTTCACAAATATAATATTGTAGACCTTAAAAAAACTAGAATCCCTTTAAAATTGGGTTCTGCCTTTCTATTTAACTCCCAGACTGCGCCCCCTACTACTTTCCCCAAGATACTACGACCAGCAAGGCATTTTGCTTTTGCACAGGGAGTGACTTGCCACAGTGCAAGCCTGAACGGCGAGGTACTTTCACGAGCCATGAAAATCAGTGGACTTGTTGAAGTTGCACAACGTGTGAGTCCGCAGAAGTCGCAGCTCAGAGATCTGACCAAAATCTGGCCATGTTTTTATTTAGCTGCACAAATAAGTTTGTGAGTAATGCCCGAGATGGGATGTGCACACAGCTCACCCACGCGAACATCACACACTCTCTCTTCCCCCCTGGTGTGTGTATAAATAGTCTGTGAGAGAGGTTGCAATGCAGGTGTGCTGGAAAAATAGCTCAGCCGAGTTCATCCTTTTGTGAGCCAGGCAGAACGGCCGCAGATTACAGCTGTTGACGCTAGAAGAAGCGCGCCCTGCAACTGGATTAAAACCCCATTAGCCCAGTTTCCCCTAAGACGCTTTCAACATGATTTGTGGTCGTGGTTCTTGCTCGCTGCCAGTTCTTCCTGCATAGTGTGTTTACAGAACTTGCTTCTTTCTGACGTTGTTGTGAAGAAAGGTTCTCCATTTACCAACAGGAGTTTTGATTCCAGAATACTATTCCTTCGAATGTATTAGTAATTAAGTACTATGCACACCTTTAAAAGATGTATGCGTATCTTAGAATTCCCCAAAATATATAACATTATTTTTAAGTGATTTCGCAGTGCAAGCAGATAAGCATTTTCTTGCAGTAACCAGAGTCTATTCAGACTAAGACTATAATAATAGGAAGCTATACGCTGAGGAAGCTTGCGGGGCAAACGTGGTAATATACACCACCAAACTCTTATGGGGGCTCCTTGGCATCCGGATCTGGTCCGTCTCCTCTGGCAACTAGAGATTTGTCTTGGACAGGTAGCAGTGGAAAAAGCTTCCTAAGACTCCGAAGGAGGGCAAAGCAAACCCCTGCTACTCCATTGACAAGAGAAAGATGATCGTCTAGAATAACTCATAGCTTCCGAGCCTTCTCTGAAAACAAGCAGAGTCCCCGTGGGGGGAGGCCAAAGACTGGAGGGCAGCGGCACAGGAACCTTCCTGGGTGAGAAGCAGAGGAGCTCTGTTTTACTTACATTCAGTTTCAGCACATTTGCACCTGTCCAATTTGAAATGTCTGTTACACAGGCCTGAAGGTTGTTGGTAGTGTCAGACTTGACAGAATCAGCTATCATCTGCATAATTGATTACAGTGATCTTATAGGTTTTGATAAGCGAGATCAACGGCTTGACATATACATTAAACAATATTGGACTGAGTGAGGAGCCCTGTGGTACTCCATGTAGAATATTTCTGAAACTAGAGCAGAAGGGAGGTAAAGCCACGGCTTGGCAGCGGTCTTCTAGGCATGATTTGAGCCATTTTGACACGAGACCAGCAACACATACTGAGTCTAATCTAGTGAGCAGGGTGTGGTGGTTCACCGTGTCAAAGGCCACTGACAGGTCGAGGAGGACGAACACCACCGACTGGCCATTGTCCACCATCCTACGAATTACATCAGTGGCACATAGTAAGGCAGCCTCGGTGCCGTGGCCTGGTCTAAATCCAAATTGCTCATCTTCTAACAGTAAGTGGTCTTCCAAATGATGGGAAAGGATTTTACTGACGTATCGTTCCAAGATCTTTATTGGGAATGGGAGGGAGGAAATTGGCCTATAATTAGCTAAGATTGTAGGGTCAGCTGAAGCTTTTTTCATCAGTGGCTTGACTAGTACCCTTTTTCAGCATGCGGGAACCACACCTGATTCAAGAGACTGGTTACAAAGTTGTAACAGTGGAGGCAGTAACTCGTCCTCCTATTGTTCCATTGATTGGGAGGAAGAGGGTCCAAGGGAGATCCGGACCTGATGCACATAAACAGAGTGTGAAAGCCTTCCTTGGACATTAAATCAAAACTGTCCAACCTAGCTTTGGGGATTTCATGAGGCTGTGACTTGTTGTTCCAGAGGCTAAGAGATTCAGGAATGACATTGTTGGGTGGAATGGTTTCAGAAACATCATCTCCGACTCCTGAGAGCTGTTCATATCTTTTATGATCGTCCTGATCTTCTCCTCGAAGAAGACTGACAAATCATCGCACAGCTTCTATGAAGGTGTTATGTCTTGCCTCAGACAGGACGAATTTGAAAGGTCATGAAGAATGTCAAAGATATTTTGAGCATTATTCGAGGCAGCTGAGACTAGACTTCAGTAATAATCAGTTTCTGCTTTCCTGGCTTTGTTTTTGTATGCATTTAAAGCAGTTTTCAGGTAGTGCTTATCTTCATCTAAGTAGTGCCTCCGCCATTTCCTTTCAAGCTGCCTACAGACTAATTTAGTCTCCTTTAAAGTTTCGTTGTACCAAGAGGCAGATAGGCAGGTGCAAGGTTTTTGGACCGTAAGGGTAATCTGTTTTTATCAAGTACGACTGTGATTTTGCTCTCAAAGATTTGGTCTCTTAATTCTGATGAGGCCGGTAATAATTGTTAGCGACCCTATCACAGTTCTTTAGTGTTACCCAGAGTATTCAGTAAAACCTTGGCCCAAACTAAGAATTACCAGAATTACCAGGGCAATCGGACCCAGAATTATCCGTTCCACTTACTTTTACTACGGTTCTAGCAAGATCTGCCTGTGGGTAAGTACATCTCGTCCCAAGGAAGAAGGGATAAAAAGAGATTGGAATCAAAGGAAGAGGCGCATAGTGCGTGCACAATGTGACACTCACAACTCCCCAACCCTTCCGACCTCCATCACCACCCATTCGCGGCCATGCCCATGAATTCTCATGATCAGGTTATATTGTCCAAAGCGTAGATTTTATTCACAGCAAAACGGGTAAATCATTACAAGAGTACAAGTATCCTACTTGGATATATATATCATTATACATGGCATCAAACTCTAGCGACATTCACATGTCAAAAACACTAAGAATTTAAGAATTGTCATTACATTTTAAGCATAGCATTAAGTTGCCCAAACTCTTGAACACTCTGTGCGAACGTTGTGCCGGCAGGCCACAACGAGCTACAGCAAACAGTCATTACAGTTAAACATAGCATTAAGTTGTCCATACTCTTGAACACTCTGCTGCGCACGTAGTGCCGGCAGGCCACCACGCGCTACAGCAAACAGTTGCATTACTTGAAATCTAGGGCACCGCATTGCGCACCGGCCCTCCGAGGTACCTGAACACAGGCAGCCTCCCCCAAATTCATCTCAGTCCATAAGTGTCGGGTTTAGGGCAGTAGAGTCGGAGACCACCGGCAGGCCGGTCCCCCTCCCCGCCAACCCACTGCACACTTCAATCCTACCCTCTCCTGGGGTCCATCCAGTCGCTGAACCTCCATTGTTGTGCATGCCCCCTTTGTTGTTAACTGTCAGCGCTCCGCCACAGGGTGAGAAGCTTCCTGGCGCACTCGCCCTCCCCCCCTCTGGCACTGACTGTGCTCCAAAATAGCCCCTAGTACAGTGTTGACAAATATATCTGTCCCTTTGTCCGACAAATGCACCCCATTGTGATGGAACAACTCAGCTTTTCCCGGATGGAGCAACTTGTGCCGGATTGTACCTATAGTGGAACTACGCAAAATTCTATGTACTGAAGAGTTCAATTTTCTTACAGATCTGTTAATGGCGTTCGCGGGGGCCCTACCACCCCAAACCGCCCTTGGTAACACCTCCGACCACAATATTAGGGTGGACGGTAAATAATGCCGAATCTTAGCCAGGACGGAAAACAAGGCCTCTCGCACTCCTTGCCTGCCTAGTGGCAGCATGTCATTTCCGCCAACATGCAGGACTAAGATGACCGGGCGAGGCACCGCCTCCCCTTCTATTGCTTGTTGCAGCCGGACCAACAGATCCTGTAACCGTAGACCCCGCACCCAAATCCAATGGTGCGCAAACCCGGCAGCCCCTTGTGCTGCTTCCAGACTGGACCCATGAAATTGCTGCTCCGCACTGCGAATCAAGGAATGCCCACACCAACATATATGCACTGGCTTGCGGGAAGCAACTGAAATAGAGAAAGAAATGCTGTTACGACCATGACTGAGGGGCTCCCTGGGAATCATTCCTCCCCTTACACGAGACTTGGCCGGACGTACCATTGAAAACATTCCGACTGCCAACAACCCACCCGTTTTATTGCCTCTGCCGGCATTCCCATTGACGCTGCTGTGGTAGCCGCTCCTATGCGAAAGGAAAGAGGCAGATAGGCAGGTGGAAGGTTTTTGGACCGTAAGGGTAATCTGTTTCTTATAAAGTACGGCTGTGATTTTGCTCTCAAAGATTTGGTCTCTTAATTCTGATGAGGCCGGTAATAATTGTTAGCGACCCTATCACAGTTCTTTAGTGTTACCCAGAGTATTCAGTAAAACCTTGGCCCAAACTAAGAATTACCAGAATTACAAGGGCAATCGGACCCAGAATTATCCGTTGCACTTACTTTTACTACGGTTCTAGCAAGATCTGCCTGTGGGTAAGTACATCTTGTCCCAAGGAAGAAGGGATAAAAAGAGATTGGAATCAAAGGAAGAGGCGCATAGTGCGTGCACAATGTGACACTCACAACTCCCCAACCCTGCCGACCTCCATCACCACCCATTCGCGGCCATGCCCATGAATTCTCATGATCAGGTTATATTGTCCAAAGCGTAGATTTTATTCACAGCAAAACGGGTAAATCACCTTAAATCATTACAAGAGTACAAGTATCCTACTTGGATATATATATCATTATACATGGCATCAAACTCTAGCGACATTCACATGTCAAAAACACTAAGAATTTAAGAATTGTCATTACATTTTAAGCATAGCATTAAGTTGCCCAAACTCTTGAACACTCTGTGCGCACGTTGTGCCGGCAGGCCACAACGAGCTACAGCAAACAGTCATTACAGTTAAACATAGCATTAAGTTGTCCATACTCTTGAACACTCTGCTGCGCACGTAGTGCCGGCAGGCCACCACGCGCTACAGCAAACAGTTGCATTACTTGAAATCTAGGGCACCGCATTGCGCACCGGCCCTCCGAGGTACCTGAACACAGGCAGCCTCCCCAAATTCATCTCAGTCCATAAGTGTCGGGTTTAGGGCAGTAGAGTCGGAGACCACCGGCAGGCCGGTCCCCCTCCCCGCCAACCCACTGCACACTTCAATCCTACCCTCTCCTGGGGTCCATCCAGTCGCTGAACCTCCATTGTTGTGCATGCCCCCTTTGTTGTTAACTGTCAGCGCTCCGCCACAGGGTGAGAAGCTTCCTGGCGCACTCGCCCTCCCCCCCCCGGCACTGACTGTGCTCCTAAATAGCCCCTAGTACAGTGTTGACAAATATATCTGTCCCTTTGTCCGACAAATGCACCCCATTGTGATGGAACAACTCAGCTTTTCCCGGATGGAGCAACTTGTGCCGGATTGTACCTATAGTGGAACTACGCAAAATTCTATGTACTGAAGAGTTCAATTTTCTTACAGATCTGTTAATGGCGTTTGCGGGGGCCCTACTACCCCAAACCGCCCTTGGTAACACCTCCGACCACAATATTAGGGTGGACGGTAAATAATGCCGAATCTTAGCCAGGACGGAAAACAAGGCCTCTCGCACTCCTTGCCTGCCTAGTGGCAGCATGTCATTTCCGCCAACATGCAGGACTAAGATGACCGGGCGAGGCACCGCCTCCCCTTCTATTGCTTGTTGCAGCCGGACCAACAGATCCTGTAACCGTAGACCCCGCACCCAAATCCAATGGTGCGCAAACCCGGCAGCCCCTTGTGCTGCTTCCAGACTGGACCCATGAAATTGCTGCTCCGCACTGCGAATCAAGGAATGCCCACACCAACATATATGCACTGGCTTGCGGGAAGCAACTGAAATAGAGAAAGAAATGCTGTTACGACCATGACTGAGGGGCTCCCTGGGCATCATTCCTCCCCTTACACGAGACTTGGCCAGACGTACCATTGAAAACATTCCGACTGCCAACAACTCTCTACTCCAATCCTATGAACCTGCACAACGGATTCACAACATTATGACCCCAGATACCGTGCCCAAAATAGCTCTAATCCCAGCTATCCCCCCCAACGCTCACAGGCCCTCTAAACATAACCCTAGAGGCATCATCGAAAACAACCTTAGACAAGTTCCCCTCATTCAGGAACCCAATACATCCCACATCACGCCCCGTCTTAAGTGTATACTACTAAATTGTAGATCGGCCTCAAGACACGCAGCGGACATAGCAGACCTCATTCTCACACAAGAACCGGATTTACTAATTTTAACCGAAACTTGGTTAAAGGAATCCTCCACACCCATCATTGACATACTAGTACCCCCAAATTATGACATTATCAGATTGGATAGAATTGATAAGACAGGGGGTGGTATTGCCTGCATACATAGGAATAATATCACAGTGAACAGATCCATATCCCCTGCATTCCCTTCTTTTGAATACATATGCCTCGACATCACCTGTAATGGCAAACCAATATGCGCGCTACACACCCTCTATCATCCACCAGGTGATAACCTCACCTTTATCGAACATTTCATGGACATAGTCTCCACTAATGCCGGACATCAAATTACCCAAATATTTATCGGAGACTTCAATCTCCATTGGAATGACCCCAATGTTGTTGGGGTAAATACTCTCAAAACCTTCCTCTCTGACCTCGACCTCACCCAAATTTGCAACAGCCCCACACACGATAAAGCTCCATCCTTGATCTAATAATCTCTAAAGTCGATTCCATCCAGCTAGACACGATCCATCCATGTGATTGGTCGGATCATCATATTATCACCTTCTTCATCAATGAAACAATCAAATTCAACTCGGTCCAACCCACAAGACCTAAAGTATGGAAGAGGGACCTGAAAAACATTGACTTTAACACAATCACAACTTCCAGTTACAACCCACTTCTTCCCCCAAAGGGATATCCGATGTCCATGATCTCACCAACCACTACTTCAATTCCATGAACACGATACTAAATGAGGTAGCCCCCTGCAACTAAAGAGAGTCTCCACAAAAGATTCTAAGCCTTGGTACGATGGGAGACTCAACGAGGACAGACGTTCCCTAAGAATATCTGAACGTAGGTGGAGATCAGCTCCATCCGCCAATCACCTCAAGACACTAAGAAAGAAGAGAAACGCATAATACAGAAAGATCAAGCGCACCAAAGCAGACTTCTTCAGTCACCAATTAGATCAAGCGAAAAATCGTCCCAAAAAGCTGTTCGAGCTAATCAAAACTCAATGTAAAGATGCACCTCTCCGCCACCAAGATAAATTAGGCCCACGACCTAACTGTGAAGAATTCGCCTCCTTCTTCACTCAGAAGACCGATACCATAAAGAAGGACCTGCTCAATGATCTAATCACCTGCTCTGTCTCACATACAAACCCCTCACCTTCACTTCTAAATGCCCCACATCGAATCTCAGCAAAGTTCGACCTAAAAAATAATGCATCTTGGTCATCCTTCAATACCTACAATGAAGAAGCTATTCTCAAAATGCTTATTGCCCTGAATCCTGCCAATCACTTCACTGACCCTCTCCCAGCTAACCTCGTAAAAGACTTCACCCCACTATTGCTGCCTCTCTGGACCAAGATCATAAATAATTCTTTACGCCAAGGTTGCATCCCCGACACCCTCAAAGCCGGGCAGGTATCCCCCATTCTAAAGAAAGCTACGGCTGACCCGGCGGACTTAAACAACTACCGTCCTATATCCAACATCCCTACCCTGGCCAAACTTTTAGAAAAATGCGTACACCTCCAGTTGGTAAGTCATATTGAACATTTTAACCTACTTAACAATTACCAATCAGGATTCCGCGCAGGTCACAGCACTGAATCAGCCATGACCCATATAATTGACGACGCTCTACAAATCCTAGATCAGAACGGAGCCTGCCTACTCATCTTGCTAGACCTTTCCTCGGCCTTCGATACCGTCAAACACGATAACCTGATAGACCTTCTGAAACACAGGATGGGATTATCTGGACCAGTTCTACGTTGGTTTACTTCGTTCCTCCAAAACAGATCACAACGATTCAAGGTCAACCACTCCTTGTCCAAACCCGTTCCAGTTTCTTTAGGTGTCCCACAAGGATCTTCACTATCTCCGACACTGTTCAATTTATTCATGGAACCACTCACTGAGATTCTTCACGCGTCTAACGTGCAATACCACATGTACGCTGACGACACACAACTATACCTTAAGATTCATACCATAGAAGACATCAAATCGCTCAACACTACTCTCGGAAAAACTCAGACCTGGCTGGCAGAAAACCATCTAAAACTGAATGCCCTCAAAACCGAATTCCTCTTAATCGCTCCTCCAGCCCAAGTACCTATAATGCAAGACTGGATCAAACACCTTACTGCACTAAACTGCCAACCTCTCATCGTTGACGCAGCCAAATCGCTGGGAATAACACTGGACACAAACCTCAATATTCAAAAACACATCAGCAACGCAACAAAAGGAGCAAACTTTCAGATAAATACTTTGAGAAAATTGAAACCGTTCCTGCCGGAAAAGGACTTCAAACTGGCAGTACAAGCTCTAGTCATCCTAAGAGTGGATTACAGGAGTGTCTCTCTCTGCGGACTGCCCAGAGCTGCAACGGCCCCTCTAAGAGCCACAATCAACGCTGCAGCGAGACTTATCACTGGCTCCAAAAAAAGCTCTCACATATCCCCTGACCTAAAATCCCTTAATTGGCTACCTTTTGAAGCCAGAATTCACTTGAAAATAGCATGTATGACACATAAAGCCATCCATCATAACGCTCCCTACTATTTGGCACGGAAACTGACGCCCTCCGGTGGGGACAGATCTACGAGAAGTGCTAAAAACCTTCTATTGAAACCGCAAAGATTCAACAAGAAGAAAACATATAACCGAACATTTTCAGGGATGGCGCCCAGAATCTGGAATGCACTACCCCCAGAAACTAGACTAAATACTTCTACTGTTTCTTTAAAAAAGAAGTGAAATCGCTTCTCATGGCTAAATTCACTTGAATATGGTCCATTGTTATCATCCCCAGAAACTAGTCTTAATCCTCCTACTGCATCCTTCAAAAGAAGTGTAATCGTTTCTCATGGTAAAATTTCACTTGAGTTTGGTCCATTGCTATTACACGACCCAATGTATCTGCTACATGGAACTTTTAATGCCTAAGGGCCAGCCTATATTGTATCTAGATTATGCCTGATTTATAGAGAATGTTTACTATGTATCATATACCCATGTATCTACAATAGGATGTTTTTACTATCACTGAACTTTATTTTATCTACCTTGTACATATGCAACTAAGACACTTACCTTGTAAAGCGCTCTGATACCCGCAAGGGTCTGGTTCGCGCTATATAAAACTCTCAAATAAATAAATAAAATAAATAAAAATAAAATAAACCCACCCGTTTTATTGCCTCTGCCGGCATTTCCATTGACGCTGCTGTGGTAGCCGCTCCTATGCGAAAGGAAAGAGGCAGATAGGCAGGTGGAAGGTTTTTGGACCGTAAGGGTAATCTGTTTCTTATAAAGTACGGCTGTGATTTTGCTCTCAAAGATTTGGTCTCTTAATTCTGATGAGGCCGGTAATAATTGTTAGCGACCCTATCACAGTTCTTTAGTGTTACCCAGAGTATTCAGTAAAACCTTGGCCCAAACTAAGAATTACCAGAATTACCAGGGCAATCGGACCCAGAATTATCCATTCCACTTACTCTTACTACGGTTCTAGCAAGATCTGCCTGTGGGTAAGTACATCTCGTCCCAAGGAAGAAGGGATAAAAAGAGATTGGAATCAAAGGAAGAGGCGCAAAAGGTCAACTGCCTAAATGAAACAAAATCCAAAACTCCAGGTAGGAAAATCAATTTGGTAAAGATCTCCTGCCATAAAAGATTTGTTTTGAGCCAGTGAAAGGTTTTCAGAGCAGAGATGTATGATCCCATTTCTTGAACTTAACGCATGGTTTTGCTGCTATGTTTTAGTTTAGTTTTAGGATTAGCTTTTTGCAGAAACCTGCCAAGACAGAACAGCGGAGTCCATTTGATGGAGGGGCAGAAACCTGGCAGTGGACTGTCTGTACCTGACTAGGTTGTTGTTATTGTTCAGCAATCTGAAGAATACTTTTCATATTTGTAGAGCTGGACACCAACCTGGAAAATCACCAAGATGTATTCTAACAACAAGATGCCATGAAGGGAGGAATTCATTTGAAAAAATTATGTTTTAAGCCAGAAGGAGGCAAGAACGGATCAGCCCCTAATCTATGTTTATTAAACTCTTGGAGTATGATGGGGAAATATATTATAGGGAAATATGTGAATGGTTCATCTGCTTGCAAAGTTTGCCAGACAAAACTTCCAAAATTCCAAGCAAACCTTCTGAGCCGTCTGTATACATCTGCTTTGACATGAGTGATGTGTCTCACATTTCAAGTGAGCCTAAAGAGCAGAGATGGCAACCATGGCTGAATTACCTTTTCTGGTACACTAAAGGCTGAATTTAAGGAATAAAACACCTAGAATAGTTGGGGCAGCTGAAGAATACATTTTCCAGATTAAAGATTTGATTCCTTTAAATGCACCTTCTAAATGTGTAATATACGCAGGTTTCATTCCATGCTCTTCACTGACATATGTTGCTTTCTTATCAACATCTGGAAGCCTAGATGGAAGGCCTCTGACACCCTGTGGTTGAGGCTTCCTTGAGTGGAATCAAGAGGAAGGCAGAGTAAGTAAGGAATTTAAATCTCCTTTGAGAAAAATCTACAATGGTTACATCTCTGTTTTGGGAGATTGTTGGTAAGATAACGCCACACATATGTTCTCAAGATTTGCATGCAAACTATTTTGACCAGTTGTGGACTTTATGCTTAGAAACAGATTCAGCTGGAAGTAGCATTTGGTCCTTCTTGCCTATGCGGCATGAATGTTGTGTAATTATGGGTTTTTAATATAGCTGCAAAGGCAGCCAAAATGGTGGTTGAAAGAACCTAGAATTAAGAATGTGCAATATCATGAGAGTGTTTTTGGGTAGAGTGTCACCATAGGTTTAATTTAGCCATAATTGCTTTGTTTACATTAATCATCGTAACTCAACGAACTCAATGAAGATCATTGACTCAGTTGTGTAAAGTCACAATATTGGTTTTGCTGTGTGCTCTATGAAGAGTTTTTTGTAACCTACACTCTGGCTGGATGGTCTTGGAAAGTCAATGACACTACGCCCACGTTCAAAGCACATTTTCCTTGAACTTTTTCTGCTGACACTGATCCCTGAACCACCATCAAGGCCGCCTCAATGGTGTTCTGATGTGTTGCTTGTCGCTCCCACACCTTTGCCCAGTTACACAACAAAAAGCAACGGCAAGTCCCTTTTATAGCTGCTAGATAAGCAACTCTTGGGTCCTACCCCTTTTGTAATGTACTGTGCTTATTATTCGGGTGCTTCTTGTAGCTCTGCCCTGTAAATGCCCTACTTAAATTAAGCTGAATATAAATAAAAATAATATGTAATCTTTTATTTTTGACAACACATTTGATCAGGTATCCAATTTTTACTAAAAACGTTTCCTATTGTCAATTTTGCTTTACAAAGAGAATTCAGACAAGTTATAAAGATTTTGTTTGGTTTCCAGATTCTGCCCAATGGTTTGTAGTATCCCAAAGGTCAAACTAATCCTTCCTTGGTTCTATTAAGCCACTTTTAAAAAATGGATTAAATGGACGTGCGGTCATGGTAGACGACCATGGAAAGATTGCCTAGTGAAAATGCTAATATTAACAGAAATAGCATAAGAAGGTTTTGTTGTAATCATCAACATCTCAGGAGATAAACTTAAGGTCTGGAGAAGAAAGTGATTTTATGAACTTCTTAGTGCCACAGAGCTGGGAAAACTATTATCTACCAAGCCGGAACAAGATGGAGTCCATTGCTGGTGGCAGAGGAAGTGGTCAGATCTTACGTTAGATATTGTGTAGGGGGTATCAGCCCCTCTTTGTTAGTGATTTATGCCCCAGATGCAAAGCAAAAACACCTTGAAGATCAGAAAATAAATATGGCCCAATCCTGTGATGCTGCATTCAAACTGGATCACATCATCAAACGTTTTAAACTCCTATTTAATTTCTTATCATGTTGTAACATTCAAGTACTAAATTAAAGGAACTGGTGTGCTGAGAGCATTTTATTTCACTTACGCTGAGTTTTCTGACCGAAAGTATCATTACAAGGAAAGCATAAAAACATCTTTCTTTAGATTTCCCCTTAGTGAAATCAATGCAGCAAAGTACATCCACAATTCCATTTCTGGATAATAAATGAAATTAGAATCGGGAGGATTAAGGACTTTTGAAGAAAGCTGGGCATCTACAATTTGTAGGCATATACCTTACAAAAATTCCCTGGAGAAATCCATACAAATTGCGGCTCTCGAGTTAAACTCTTCGTCTACCCTCACTCCTGAGGATTGTTCCCAGGGCAGATAATCTGCTTGAGTAAATACAACAGATGTATGCTTTAGCATTAAAAAAGATTGTTACTCTTTCCAGCTTCACAGGAAAAAATGTCCCCTGTGGAGAAACCCTGTGCTCTGAAATGTGGGCATCCTTCCATGCCTTATTGCCTCCATAAACAAATTTACTACTGCTTTTAGTATGAGTAGTTTTGCATGTGCTTCCAGAGTGGCAAACACAATGCAATATTTTTTGTAAATAGCCACAAACATAAGAGTTTGTGGTGTGCCCCTTGAATATCGACTCAACAATATCGATGGGACAGAATATCAAGGACAGTATATTGAGGTAAGTCTACATTTTCTATTGCTAGGCCCACATATATGTACCTATGCAGTACATATATCTTCAAGGTACGTAGATGTGGCGTTAGAACTCGTAAATCCCTACTTCCCTATAGGCACTTACCTTTCGATGTTTTGTCCCTTGAGAATCTGTCTTCGATAGTATTACACTGCGATATTGATGGTGTCGATATTCAGTAGTACAATCAGAGTTTGCAATAGTGCCATGCATTTTGCATGATCACCCGCCCCTTCCCTGTCTCGAAACACGAGATTTGCACTGTTGACAGTATTCCTGTAATATTTCTGCTGCACTACAGAAGGGTGAATGGCTACAGATGTAAGGATCTCAGAATTTGCAAGTGCACTTAGTGCAAGTTTGCAAGTGTACTAAGTATACAAAAATAGAAATAAATATACAAAATATAGGTGAATGAGGTTCTTGGTGATTTCATTAAAGATTGAGATTGTGCTTTTCTGGAGGTCCACTTGCCCAAGAAGGGAGAGAGATAATATGCTGCATATGTGTCTACCGGGAAGCATGAGGCAGAGTATGTTTCCCATCTTGATAGGAGGGTTCCCCAGACTAGTTATAGTATCAACTTTCCCTATACTCAAACCAGGCGCGATACCCTTTACAAAAATGAAACAGTGAAATGCTCTTGTCTCAGAAACTCATAGACACAAAGGTCTTTGTAATCTGTAAAAGAAAGGAACTCAGCTTCAAAGGTGAAGAAAAAACATATTTTTGAGGAAGAATCTTGAAAGGATCCCTAGTAAAGGCTGCTAGATGTTCCGCGTGGCTTCAAAGTGGAGCTTTGCCTTGTCCAATAGATATCCTGACAGCACCTGCGATGGATGGAACGTCCATTAGGCAGCATCCTTTGTGCACAATCTAGTTCTGGTATCAGTTTACTGAAAGGGCTTCTGTGTATAGGGAGGGCGCCAGTAAGGAAAATACTACTCTTGCAGCACTCAGAATCCTTACACTGTTCCTAGGAGCAGGGGCATCACAAGGAGAGGGCACCTGCTGCTATTTGTCCCAGGCCCCACTCTTTTCAGTGCCTCTCACTGCTGCTACAAAAGGGATTCTTATATCACAAAAAGCGGTGTTTGCCTGCTTTTGGAATATATTCAGATAGCACAGTTAAAGGCAGGAGTCATTAGTTTGTGAAAGCCTACTGGTTCTGCCTCAAGATCCTTTCCTGGGTATTGTTTCTGTTTCGAAAAGAGGTTTTGTGGAGCCCTGCATGATCTGTGACCGGTCTCTACAAAGGCTTATGACATGCCTGCCTGGGAGAAGAGCATGAGGTTCTCTTCTGAATGTGCATGCTGGATGGAGGGGCTCATAATGGAATGTCAATCAATCAATCAATCAATCAAACAGCATTCATAAAGTGCTACACTGTCAACCCTAGAGGTATCTGGGTGCTGAATAACAAGAATGCACTGAGAAAGGCTGGGCTGTTTCAGCTAAGTTTGGGGCTGGCAAGAACCAGGCCACACACTTCACAGTGGTGCCCTAGCTCACCGTCACCAGGAGTCAAAGGCTGTCTCCTAAAAACTGTGATAAACTTTCAAGAGTATCTCTGAGGATAGCTGACCACACCACAGTATCCTGCAGACCAACACCTGATTCCACAGATTGTGTGACAACAGAGGCTCTGTGTTCAAGAGCCGTGCTGGCACAATGGCTAAGTCAGGTCAATTCTTGTAATCTGAGAAATATGGCGATCTGCAGGTCACAAGTTTGAATCCTGAATATGTCAACTCCTAAACTTCAAATTGGGAAAATTGAGTACCATTATATTGGGTAATAGTAACATCGCTTGGAAACATCAGTAGTGTGGTGTGAAGTCCTATAGTAAACACAGCCACGGCCCGTGCAGGTAAGAGCGGTGCGGCCGAGTTGAGGGGGCGGGGATTCGACAAATGACCACGATGGAATATTAAATAAATAAATCATTTTCGCTCCTCGTCGTCTGTTGAAATACCCTCACACCTGGCCCCACCGCTCTTACCTGCAAGAGCCGCAGCTGAGTAAAAACAAGTTATTATTTTTAAGATGTGTCGTACAGCTACAAAGACAAACTTTTCATACAGTACTCCCAGACTACTGTTTGTTGTACGCAGAACTTTTCAACACTTAAGAATGCTATTTTCAGGATGAAAATTTTTCAAAGTTATGAGACTTTTTCTTAGCGCATGTTTCTTAGCTACTATGGGCCCCACCACATTGAAATTTCATGCACGTGCAGGTGAATGCCTAGACCTTGCAAATATTTCTGACTTAAACTATCTATAGGCCAGGGTAAAGTCAGATTGCCATACTTCTGTGGTGCAAACTGGTATTCCCTTCCTCTTCATATGCACAGTAACCTCATGAATTCTGATTTATGTTTGGTCTTTTCCATGTGAGATCAACCCCCCTCCAATTCAACCCATTTATAAAGAGTGGGTGTTCCATCTACTTTACCCGTAATGAAGCATAGTTTCAGAAAGGAATAGATGTCTGGAAAAGGCACTGCAGAGGTAAACATACAACTCTGTGACTATTCACCCCATCCACAGCGACCTACCCGACGCTCCCCTGCAAACACACATGATCCCTCCTCTGACGGACTGTACAGCAGTGACCTGTCTACAGAGGCAAGGATTGTGCCTTTAAGGATACGGGACAGGATTTTCCATGAAGAATTTCCATTTTTCCTGAATGCTGATTTCCTCATGGCAAATGTTTAGAGGATCAGACGTGTTTGCCTTCCATGACTCTTATAACTTCATGGATGCCTCCAAAGGTTTACTAGTAATAAAAACTCCACCTATTTCCAAAGCGAGTGCTAAATAGAGGGTACTCCATCAGTGGAATTGCCTCCGCCTTCCTATCCGTATTCAGGAGGAAATTCCACCTGAGCATTCAGCAGAAATTGAAAAATTAACCAGTCCGCCAAACTCTATATCAGGCCCAAAGTCTCTATGGTCGTTATTTCCGGGCAGTCAGACAGTAGCTCATAACCAATTAAAACAATGGAGGCAGCAAGAGGCCTTTTATTGATGCATTCCTGAAGTCAGGTCCAAGTGCATTGTCGGAGAACGTTTACTGGCAGCTGCTGCCGTCCCGCTCTGAAGGTTCCACATGCACAGTCATGTTCAGCCCTTGTAATTGCGTGTAACTACCTTTCCAGGAGGATGCCTGCTGTTCCAAGCACAAAAGAAGCAGGTACCGAGCCCTTTCACGCTCCAGCACATGTTCTTAAGGACGTACGCGTGACGCCGTTGGAAAGATTCTGAATTGTTAGTTGGGGCACGTGCAGGCGAGCAAACCTGAGCAAACTTTACAGCTGCATTAAAAACGTTTGGCAGCTTATTTTCTCCTTTTTAACTGGGCATAAACAGAGCTGTCTCACTCATGCTATTTCAGACTTTAATCACCACCAACAAACTCTACCTGAGGGGGCCACTGAAAAAACAATAACATTAAAATGAAAGTATAAAGTAGATGTCAAACATGGAATTTAATAATATGGCAACAGAGCAGTTCAAATAACCAGACAAAAAAAGGAAAACCGTGTGGAAATGGAGCCAGACCACACATTTGGTAATTGTACTTATTGTACTTGTAAAAATGCAAAATGAGTGTGGCACCTCTTAAAGAGTATACAAACGGAATCACTTAGTGCTCGGACAAAGGGGGTAGTACTTGCATTTTATTTGCACTCTTTGTTTGCTTAGATGTACACCTTATTCATTTTCCAGTTTAGTACACTTAACATTAAAATTAATGCCCAGTGATGATTTGCCACCCTGGGTTGCTGAGCAACCATACAGTTACAAAGGCATTATTTCTAAGTTTGGTGATTGTTGATCAGTTTATCAATACTCACAATAATATAAAAAATAATCTTATTGTAAGAAATTGGGTTACTGGTCGAGGTGGGGTGAAACCCTACTCAAGCAGCAACCACAATCCTTGTCAGGGTGAAGTCACAAGCTGACCCCAAATTAACCTTTGCTCAACCCTCTGGTTGCTTGGCACAGAGCAGTCAGGCTTAACTTAAAGGCAATGTGGAAAGTATTTAAGCAGCACTTAAAATAGTAATAAGGTTAAAACATAGCACAGGAAAAATCCCACACCAATTTAGAAATTTGAGTAAATTTTTATAAATAAATCAAGACAAAAACAACAAAAATCCAATCAGTAGAACCAAAGAAATGCAAGTTTAAGGATTTCAGTGAAAATATCGCCAACTGTGATTATCTGGTCGCGCTGGCCTGGGACAAAGTCAGACATTCAGGCCGACCACGATGGAGCACGGGCCGGCTTCAAAGACCCAGTCAGGCCCACTGAACACAGTACCTGAATCCTTGTAGCGAAGTGATGCGGAGTCCTGTGTTAACAATGCATCGCACAGCAGAGGCGATACGAGGTCCGGGAGAGAAGGTACATTGCTCAGCGGTGGTTCCGGGTGCTGCGAAATGCAATGCGATGTCCTGGCGTGGAGATAAGTCACACAGCGGCGCTGGTTCTGCTGGATCCACAGATGGGCTGGCAGAGCAACTTCAGGCCCACTTCCAAGGGTCCAGGACTGGTATGGCAGTACTTGGGAGGGCAGCGCTCACAGATGGCAGAGTCCAGGTGCTGGGTTCAAGGTTGTTGGAAGCCTATTATGTCCCTGAGGCTGCTGATCAGGAAGCCAGCCAATTAGCCCTTGGAGTCACTCTGTGGTCCTGGATTTAGAGGTGCAGGTCCAGTCCGTCTCACCCAGGCCGATAGAGCAGCAGAGGGGCAGGTCCCAACAGCAGGGCAGCAGTTCAGCAAAGTAGCATTCCTTTCAGCAGCACAGCAGTCCTTCTTCCTGGCAGAGTATCCACAGGTCCAGAAGTGCACTGAAGAGTTGGTGTCTGAGGTCCACTATTTATACCCAGTTGTGCCTTTGGAGTGGGGAGAAGCTTCTACAGGCATGCCTTTGAAGTGCACAGGTGCCCTGCCTTCCTTGCCCTGGCTCCAGACTAATTTCAGGGGGAGTGCAGCCCTTTGTGTGAAGGCACGACACAGCCTATTCAAGTGTAAATGGGGCTGGGCCCAGCTCCTCCCTCCCCTCCTGCCAGTGATGGCCCACTCAGGCACACCTAAGCTCCCTATTGTGTGTGGCTGTCTAGGAGGAATACACAAAGTCCATTGTCAACTACACCCAGTCATGTGACCCAGAGGCAGGCTGCAGGCACCTAATGGCAAAGGCAGGAAAATGCCACTTTATAAAAGTGGGGTTTTTAAAATTGTAATTTAAAATCTAACTTCACCATAAGTTAGGATTTTTCATTGCAATTCCAAAGACACCAAACATGAACTGCGTACCTGCTCCTATTTGGATATTACAGTTTATTAAATGTAATAAGGTAACTCCAATGCTGTCCTATGGGAGAGGTGGGCCTTCACGTAGTGAAAAACAAATGTAAGAATTTTTCACTAGCAGGACATGTAAATCTTAAAATTATAAGTCCACCCTCCACTCTGGGCTGTCAAGGCCGTACACTAGGGGTGACTTATATTTATTAAAAATGAAGGTTTGGGCCTGGTAAAGGGTTTATTTAGCCAGGTTGAAATGGCAGTTTAAAACTGCACACACAGGCTACAATGGCAGGCCTGAGACATGTTCAAAGTGCTACTTAAGTGGGTGGCACAATCAGTGCTGCAGGCCCACTAGTAGCATTTAATTTACAGGCCCTGGGCACAGATAGTGCCACTTTACTAAGGACTTAAAAGTAAATTAAACATGCCAATTGGGTGTAAATCAATTCTACTATGTTTTAAGGGGAGAGCACAAGCACTTTAGCACTGGTTAGCAGTGGTAAAGTGCGCAGAGCCCTAAAGTGAGCAAAAACCAAGTCAGCAAAACAGGAGGTCTGAAGGCAAAAAGTTAGAGGGAAAAGGGTAGAAACCACGCTAAGGTGGCCAACTCTAAGACAATTCCTATTAACAAACTGCCCTTCTATATTTACTACAGCCAAAAATGACACAAAATAGTCATAAATGTACTCCAGCTCAGAGCTTGAGTAAGTTCAGCACTCCCCCTATCATAAATAATGGAGGTAGGGACTTAAAATAAAACCCCATAGGAACTAATGTTGAAATAAATTACATTAATTTAAAATGTAATTCAAATAAAAAACTGTCTAGAAATAAAGCATCATTTTTTATTTATTTTAAAATAGTTTATCAAATTTTTAAACTTAAAAATTAATGTAATTTAATATTTCTTAAAACATAATTAAACTACAGTTAATTAATTCTATACACCACTTTCATCAATTGTAAATACATAATAAACAAATATTTGTTTTCCCTTTAGGTGAGATTTGATTTTATTAATCTTCAGAATAATATGTTTATTTTAAATGTAATATATTCAAAATAATTACACTATTTATTTCAAATTATCTTATTAATGCTGTAAGATTTATGTGAGTCTATATTTAAAAGAAATATATAGCATTAATTAACATTAACATTCAACACAAAACTATATTTCTATTTTTTTTTATTTTTTTTATAACTCTAATAAACTTTTAAACTTTTTCCTATATTTTACCATAGGGTTATTTCTGCCCCGGTGGTGGAGATCTCTGCCTACATGTCAAAAGTTACAAGTAGTAACTTTACACTCTAAAATTAGTCAACACCCCCTGAATTCAGAGGGTGGGGATATGTAATCATATATGAGTGATTACCCACTCGTAAGTAGTGAATAACTTAAAGTAATAAAGTTTTTCAAACGTGTAAGAGTAAATTTACATGTGTAGATTTACTCACATGTTAGTTTACCTTTATGAATAGACCCCCTAAGTGACTTGCCCAGAATCACAGGATTTTGAGGTGATGATGAGACGCAATCTGGCTCCCTAGTACCAAAGTCTGCCATTGGGTCACGTCTCCCGTGGGATTCTAAATGCTGCTTTAATAATTTTAGCTTGCAGTCCAGATTAGACCTGCAGAACACAATATCAGTGGGAAGCAGTCAATTCAATTCAATATTTTTATTCAAGATTTGGAACTCCTAGGAGGTCCACATAAAATTACGTACATAATATTATAGATAACAAAACATAATAAGGCTCTTTCCACATACCATCATAAAATGTACCACCGCAGCACGTAAACAATTCGACTTTGAATAGCATTTAAAATTTATAACATAAAGGAAGAGATAACAGACCGTATCCTGTAAGTGCATAGGACATCTAATAGCTACCCATTCATAGATTTTATAAACCCAAAATTCTAATTCAAATAAAACAATTAAAAATTATTTATCAAGCAAGGAGGAAGCAAAGCCTCTCTTACAATGTGCAAATGTGCAAAAGGGAGTAAAATATCCACCTAATAGCAGCATGGAAACAGAGTAACTGAAAGTAGCCAGAACTGTGCGAAAGCCAATTCAGTAGCAGCTAAGTTATGTGCAAAATGCATGCAAAGTTTCACTTCGATTAATTTTAAGGAATAACCGTAAGGTCAGGGTGGAACATATACTCAACTTATCCCTAATGTGCAAAATGGCAGTAAATAGCAGCTTGGATGTGCAAAATGCAATTTGAAAAACAAAATACTAGTCCTTCGTGAGATTTTCTTAAACGAGGAAGTTAACTACCCAAATAAAGTAAATATATATATAACAGATTTAAAATATATACATAAATTCTTTAAAATAGTTAAAAAGTTTTACACATACAGATTCATTTTTTGGACAAAAAAGATAATCTCGGGCTGATGCTACGTTTTTTACACTGTTCTGTAGAAACATCCGCCTAAGCCAACGATAACGACTCGAGACCAATGCCGGACAGGCAAACAAAACATGATCTAAAGTCTGGATACCCAGGTTGCAAAAATTACAAATTTTACCATTATTCGAATTCTGAGACCAGTTTACTGTTAAATCGTTTAGGGGGAGGAGATTCATACGACATAAAATTAGCAGGCGCCGGATTCCATGTTCTAGATTCCAAAATACGTATTTTTGTGGGGTTCTCAGTACGTTAGTCCTAACTATTAGTTTTAGTCTTTCCTTAGAATTACAAAATTTAATATCTTTATTAAAACTGATTTTACCACATAAAGTTTTTAGGAGAGATTTAAATCCTAAGGGTGGGAGTGAGAACACTAAATCATCTTGTATACCAAAGGTTTTCTGTGCCAATAAAAAATCCTGACAAAAAGAGAAGTTACCTGCCTTCACATTAAAAATTTCGTGACATAGAAGATCTCTTAGTGTATTTGGTTCACTGTTTTTTAGTTGATATCCCCAACGTAGAACCCGGGATAAGCCTTGAATATAAGAGCTTGTCAACCCAAATTCTAATCTAATTGCTGCCGTTGGAATTACTGTACCAAAATTGCAAATTTTGCGTAATATTTGGCCTTCGGTCTTATCTAAGAAATTCCAGTCCTTAACAGGAATTGATTCAATCGCATAAAGCAAAGTTGGTGGAATTTTTGCCTTAAAAACCGTCAAAAGGTGTAAGAAATGTCTCCTGCCCATAGCCTGGTAGAAAATACGCAGGCCATTGGCATGAGACATTGCCTTACAAGTGCTATGATCAATATGAGGTTTATTCTTTGAACTGCCTGTTAAGAGTTTCCCTAAATAGAGGTAAGAATCTACCACCTCCAACTTTTCAGGACCAATTTGCCATTTAAAGTTACAAAATTTTCGACTTTTAGAACTTTTCATAATTAAAATTTTACTTTTAGAAACATTTATTTTCAAGAAATGATCTACCGTGTATTTCTGTAGTAATGTCAGCTTTCTATTTAGCCCGATAGGGGTAAGTCCATTATTACAACGTCGTCTGCATATAGAAGACAAGCTAAAGATCGGGAGCCTATCTTAGGTGCGTCTCCGCTAATTTGGGCGAGACAATCGGGTAGGTCCGCTATGTATAAAGAAAATAGTAGCGGTGCTAGCAGACAACCTTGTTTCAGGCCATTTTCTGTGGGGATTATGTCAGAGAGACCTTGGTTTCCTCCCATTAGTATCTGGCACCAAGTTTGGGAATGAAGAGCAATAATTAAGGATAACAGAGGAGGGGGCAGACCCATTTTTTGCAACTTTCTCCATAAAAGCGGTCGATCTACCCTATCGAAGGCTGTAGAAAAATCTATAAAAGCCATATATACATTTGATTTACGAGTAGATGTATATTTTTCCTCAATTAGTTTCAACATAAATATATTGTCTAAAGTGGAGTGACTTTTACGAAAGCCTGCTTGTTCTAAGGTGAGGACCTTCATCTCCATCACCCATTCAGTAAGATGAATCAGGATACTACGTACAAATATTTTTCCTACCGCGTCCAGTAAGGCAATTTGCCGATAATTGCCTGGATGTGATCTAGGGCCCTTCTTGTACAGTGGAATTAAAACACTTCCAGACCAAGAGGGTGGGGTCTTCCCCTGAAGGTAACAGGAATTAAATAATGGAGCAAGATAGGTAGCCCACAAAAGTGGCTCTTTTTTAATAACCGTCATTGGGATTTCATCAGGGCCCATTGCTCCTGAAGATCTCATTTTTCTTATAATTCCGGTCACTTCATTAACTGAGGGTGCGTAGTTGGATACAAAGGTATTCGATTGATCAAATGCCGCGATGTATGATTTTAAGGAAATAGGGTTCGCGGAATAAAAATCTAATAAATAAGATTTCCAATCCTCTTCTTTTATTGGTATCGGGAGGGATTTTATTCTAGTACCGCAGCAATCTGCAATAATTTCCCAATACCTTTTGGAGTTATTTTTAGAGGCTGCCACCTTTAGCTGCATCCAAACACCGTCCTCCTTTATTTGTCTTAGCGAACGTTTCTTCCTCTGTCTTTTCCTCTTTAATAGATTTATTAGATTGTTTCTTTCGCTTGAGAAACTCAAAAACTGGGCCCTCACTAATTTATTTATTTCCCTGTTTAGAGTGAGCAATGCATTAAAATGTGGTCTCTGTTTGACGGGAGCACAAATTAATTTGCGGGATTTAGCCAGGTGACCTATATTGACGGAGAAGGAAGCAAGTAGATCACATTGTAAAGAATCACCCTCGACCGTTATTAAGCGCTGCTGCTCTCTTATTAGGGTTAATAAATGTGTTTTTAGTTTAACGGTAGCTAGAGTGTTCCAATAAATTCTGCCATTTGTTACATTAAACTCTACTGTGTCACCTTTAAAATTCCAGGGGTCTACCCTGGCGCAGGTGAAATCGAATTTAAAACAGATCAGCATATGATCACTAAAAACGTTTCCAAGAACTTCCATACATGTAAGTTTGTGAAAAAAATTAGCAGAAACAATCAAATAATCTATAATGGATCTTCCAGTTGGCGCCTTATGAGTATAATTAGCAGGAATATCATTATCTAACCTTCCGTTAACAATTAAAAGGTCTAGACTTCTCAAACCTTCAAGTAATGAAACTCCTCTTTTATCTGTCCTACTTTTTTCAGGAAATTGAGCAAACGGAATCTTAAGGGCTTCATTTTTTTCGGTATTGGAGAATACCCTTATACTATGGGATGAGACTTTAGAATTCAAATCTCCCATCAGTAATACCGACCTACAATCTTCGTTCTCCAAAATGAAGGAAATAAAGAGGAATAGCTCTTTTAAAAGATAAGAATATGAGGCATCGGGGGGCAGGTATGCATTTATAAGTAACATGGAGTCTAGGGAAGCTTGGTCCTCCCTATGAACTAATTTGATCGCCTGCATTAGGTTAGAGGGATGAGAAATTTCCTTGTATGACCAACTAAGGCTCGTACTTAGTAATATGGCTATACCTCCTTTGGCGTGACCTCTGTTTACAGGTAACGCAGGCCGGCTCAGCACTATGTAATCATCAGTAGACCAGTTCTTAGAGATCCAGGTCTCTTGTAAACAGATTACATCGGCATTTTGTTCTTTCAATAGTAACAGCTTATTATTGTTATTGCTTAAGCCAGCTGCGTTCCAAGATATCACCTTCAATTCCTTGCTAGGAGGAATTCGCACATTTTAAGCCTGAGGGCCTATTTGAATTTGGAACACCTGCCACCCAGCCCCATTTCTTATCTTCCTCCTCTAAAGAGGACATATAAGGACTATTTTTCCCTGTGTCTGGATCAGCACCCTCCTACCTTCTTTACCAAGAAAAACCTGCATAGAACTGTCCTTCTCTAACAATGGTTTGTCACCTGCACTGGTTTCTAAATCAAAAAAAGGAGGCTTTTTTTGAGCCGCTATTTTTAAGGATGACATTACTTCTGGTATTAAGACATCAATGCCACAACGGCGTAATTTATCGCTGTGGGCCACTATTAGATGGGAAATGGCCTTAGAAGCGAAAGTTACTCTTGCTCCCCGAGGGTTGCTATATTTTTGAACCTCAACCAGCACAATATCGTTACTTTCGATCATCCGTAAACCTGAGATCTCTGCAAAGCAACCCAACAAGAAGGACCTATTCATAAAAGGTTCATGATCAAAAATAAACGAAAAGTCCAGACTATAAGAGGCGGGCTGGGAGTTAATATCCATGCTAGGCGCCTCGGAGATGAAATTTTCGGAATTATAAATAGTATTGTTGCCTAGACAGGAAGCAAATAATGTAGCATTAGGATTCAGTGCACTTTGAGCAATGGGAGGAACACATTTATATAATGTCTCAACTGCTTTAGTAGGGTTACAAGGACCACCTGAGTTTAAAATAAGGGAGCTAGAGCCCAAATGGTTAAGTTCAGTTTGTCCATTTTCTATATTTGTAACAGTTACATCTGGCTTTGGGGACATATTAAGGATAGTGGTAGGATCAAAGCGTAACTGTTTAGACCTTTTTTTGTTTATCCTTCTACGTTTTTCCTTTTTTCCCTTCCGCTTTTTCTTGCAGACGAAGTTATTTTTGGTCTTAAGTTCTGTTTCCTTCATAGGAGAACTTCCAACATTATGTCCTTCCTTTGCGTGCTGTTTGGCGGTTTTATGCCTGTTTTTTGGAAGATTGGAAAAACCTTTAGTCTTGGGTTTATATTTGTATTTTCCGTCATAAGGAGTGGGCAGGACGGAGGGCCAACCGCTGTAACTAGAGACTCCGTATCAAAAAGTTGTTGTAAGGTAGAAGAATGTAGCATATCGAGTATATCCTCGTTTCCTTTCTTTTTACGTTTATTATTTCTGCTGAAAAGGAAAGGCTTACCAGATTGTGTACCAAAGTCTCGCCCTTTAACTTGTGGAAAAGAATTTGTTTGGATAAAGTTTAGTTTGTTGGGGTCATTCATCGGAAGGGGACTATTTATTCCCTTCCCATCCTTTGAAGTACTGGGAGGAAGTGCACAGACCTTATCCAACAATAAGTTTTTATCAATTGCGATCATTTTTGTCAGTGTCAAGACAGAATCCAAAATAGAGTCGGAGTTACTTACTGACTTCTCTAATAATGTTAAAATAGAGGACAGCACTCTTTCTAAGCAAAGTAACGAATCCGACAACAGCATTTTTGACTCCGGATTATTAATTAATGGGGGACAATTTAGGGATAATTCGGGGGTTAGTGATCCCCGTGAGTCTAATAATCTTGCTTCGCTAGGTGTACTGCTAAACAATTGTAATTTCACAGGAGGATCCTAAGAAAATAGTGGGGTGGCAAGAGAGAGAATCCTAGACGATTCTAAATTATGTGGAAGTTCTGGGTTGATATCAGGCAGCGTAAAATCTTCCGCTATACGGTCATCCTTTTCTTCCCCTTTTTGAGATGATTGAGCAGATCCTACAGGGTCGAAGGTTCCAATTACAGTGGAATGAGTAGTTAGATTTGCCAAAGGGAGTCAACTACTATCCTAGATTCCATGTGATGGATGTCTATCGGGCATGAGTCCCTGATTTTGGACAAAGGAGAGGGAGATACTACTAATACTACTGATACTGATTTTCCAGGAGTTGCTTTAGCCACTTCATGGTTTTTTTCAGGTGATTCCGGCATCTCTACAAGTTTTAAGCTTGTTTCTTTTTCGGAAAAAAGGAAGGAATGGTGTTGAAACTCTTCATGGAATTGATTTGCAGAGACTGATTCCTTAAAGGGTTAGCTCTAGTTTTTTACAAGCTCTTGTATACACTAATCTGCCAGAGCGAAGTTTTTTGCAGTCATAGCTTTGCTCCTGAGTTATATTATAGGACCCTTGCCATGCAGCCAGCATAAACGGAGAAGAATGGCTTCAAGGACCCCAATTCGCTAATGCGCCCGAGCACCGATGCGCCGCTTATGCTACACCGGGCTCTGAACGCAGAGCTGAATTTCCTCTCTCCAACATACAATTCTTGCAGGCACAGCCCTCAGTTCGCAGCCCCCACGTCTCACGACCGCTAAAAATTCTTCACGGGCGGATTTCAAGCTGCCTACAAAATTAACAGGCAACGCTTCCGTGAAATAGTGCAGCCTAGGTAAGTCGCTAGATTTGCTGAAAAGACTTAGCGACAATGGCGGCTACTGCTGGCAGGTAATGAGATGCGATGCGATGTAATTCAATGCCGCAACTTCTTCTCTCTATTCCAGACTACTCTCGCTGCTTGCTATAGCCTCTCAACTGCCCCCCGCCTATGCAAAGCAAGGGGGGGTAAGGGGGCTAGGGGAGGAGCGGTGTGTAGATACAATGCCGGGCTGGAGCAAGGCTGCGGCCTCTATAATTTAGTAGATTTGGTGGGTAAGGCCACTAGGTCAATGGGCCAACGACTGTAGGTGGCCTTGTAAGCTACACTAGCCTGGCTCCTATAGCCGGGTCGCCACCCACAAACTTCGCTCCCACGAGTAAGGAGCAAGGCAAAGGCGGGGCAGAGGGGGTCGAAGCAGGGCAGGGCTGGCGGCAAAGCAGGACAGCGTAGAGTGGTGTGGAAGTTTTTCACAGAGCAGCACAGCTTGCGGGCACCAAGAGTTCTGTTGTCCTTATGTCCTTATGGACCAGCAATAATCCAGGTTCCAAACCAGATTAACAAAGTCCACTCACCCCTCGCCGCCGCTATCTGCAAACATCTCGCCTCTTACCGCCTCTCGCCGCCAAACCCACTCACAGGGGGAGGGGATAATGAGTGAGCATAAAGGAGCCAAGAATGGGGGAAACACGGGGGAGCAAGAGGAACTGTCACCACCGCACCGCACCAACCTGCGTGCTCCACCCCCACAGCTCACCCCCCTCGGCTCTTCAGCACTTTCCAAAACGCCAGCTCTGATCGCAGCACCGTTGGCTCTTCCAGACGCTCCGCTCGGCTCGGCTCCGCTCAGGCGGCTGATTGCGGCTGACTGTGCGAGACTCCTCCTCCTCCTCCACTCAGATTCGAACTCCTGATCTGGCAAATCGGAAGCAGTCTCACAACTCAAGCCATCATTATGACAGTGGCAATTCCACACCTTCTGAGTTAACTCTAGCAAGGGCTAACAGTAACACTGGGAGTGTGGAATGTAAGGGATTACAGGGATAATACCAGTAGAATTAGTAATTCTGAGTCTGCCGATTATTCCCCATTCACCGCAGTCCTATCCCCTGGAAGGTTTGGCTACTTTCATCGATTAAAGTCCCTGAGTAAATATTTCGAAGTCCACAGTTTTATGGCAAGTTTTGACTGAGCCCATAACCTCTGTTACTTGCTTCATAAGATATTTCGAGAGTCTTGTTTTCCATGCCACAATGTCTATCCCACTTTTCCAATAAATGCAATATTGATTGATTGTTAGACTCAAATTAGTGAAAAATCATGCAAATAGGCAAATATTTCAAATGCTTTGGAGTCATGAACGGGAAAAAACTAAAATGTCTCAAACGCGAAATAAAAAACACTCCTGGAATATTAGGGACATTTATTTTTTTGTTTTTCGGAATCAAGTTCCGACTTCTGCCTGGTGAGCAGCAGTGTATTTTCAGCAAGAGTGCACTCATCATGTTGATAGGTACACGTTTGGTGCAAATTTTGTGCCAAATTAGTAAGTAACATAGGGCTAGATGTGCAAACAATAGTAATAGCAATTACCATATAGTGATTTTTAGCTAATTGCTATTTGGTAATTGCTATCACTAATGTACACAGGGGTTACTTAGCCCCTATTCCCTAAACACCGATTTGTAGTGGTTGCAAATAGACCTACCCCATGAATATTAATGAGCTAGGTCTCAATTTGTGACCCACTATGATTTGCTGCCATCACAGATATGGTGGCCTGCTGGGGTCAGCAGACCACCTTGTCTGTGATTCCCTTTAAATAAAGCAGTCTTTTTTTTTTTTGCAGCCCGTTTCTTTAGAGGAAAACGGGATGCATTTAAAAAGAAAAAAATAAACAGTTTAATTTAATTTTTTAAGCGTAGGCAGTGGTTCGTTGGACTCCACTTATGAATACTTCTTGGAAGGATCAACGCTGAACATTGATTACAATGATCAAAAGTTAAAATTGAGACCTCCACCTCAACACTTAGAAAAAAAATGAGTCAGCTCCTCCGTATTGAATTTGTCTGATATTGTTTATTTTACTGATATTGTCATTGGCTGTCAAAGGGAATGCCCCTAGAACAATTGCTAAAGGGCATAGCAATACTTCTACATTGGATGCCAGTATCAGGAACCCTTCTGACTCCATTCATCTGCTGGGGGAAATCCCATTTGGCTATCACATTATTAGGGTCTCCTGGCTTCATTTAGCAATACTGTGAGTTATGTTTGTTGAACACACCCTCAGTTCATTCGCACTATCTGCTCTTTCCCTTACTGGGGTATCTAAACCCCATGCAAGCTGGGAGGGTCTGCCACTTCTTGTCCACTTATACGGCCTCCTCTGTTAGCACACTCTGAGGCACATTGACTGAGTTTTTATGTCACAGCAAAGGGACACAAAGTACTACAAAGCAACAGAAAGTGACATGTCAGTATTTATTTTTCAGAGTAAAGGGTATTTTGCGCTGAAAAGGTACCCTTTATTCAGCAAAAAAAGCAAATTGTGCTGCTTTGCATCACTTTGGGGCCGATTCTGATTCGGGCTGGAAATCGCTCCGACCGAGCCGGACTTGGAGAGATTCCCGACCGAATCGGACTCCGGCAGCCCGACCGAACGAGTACGATGCGCACGTATGCCATCGGACTCAAGTCGGTCGGACTCCCATTGAAGTCAATGGGAGCCGGTCGAACAACGCGTACGCGGGCTCCCATTGCCTCAATGGGTGCGAGGCGGACAAGGGCGCCCCCTACAGCGTGAACGCGGCGAAGCGATTCGCGCCGTACACGCACAGGTAGGGGGGACCCATGGGTCCCCCCTGTGTGCGACTCGCGCGGCTATGCGTACAGGGGGGTCCGACACGGACCCCCAAAGTACGGCTCCGACTGCTCTTTCGAGCCGGAGTGCGCGGCTCGGTCGGACTGCTCACGGCGCGCATCGTACTTACCCGGCCGGGGAACGTCTCCATTGCGCGGTGTGAGTCGAGTCCGAGCGAGTCGGTCGGTGCGGTTCGAGCCGGGAACGAGTCGGTCGGAGCGGTCGGGACGCCCGGACGAGTCGGTCGGCGAATTTGCATCGTACTCGCTCGCCCGGACGCGCGTACGAATCGGTCGGGAAATAGGGCTCCGAATCGGATCCGGTTAAGCCGAATCCGATTCGGAGCCCTACCGGCCGAGATCGGAATCGGCCCCTTTGTGTTAAGCAGGTATTATTGGGGAATTATTTTGGAGGTTCATCGCAAACACCCATATGTCTTGAGACTTCGGATGGTGGATGGCTGGAGAGATCGCCAGACATGGCTGTGCATCAGAAACTGACACCTCCTTGAAGCAAGCATTCACAAGGGCAAATCTTTTCATTAGGCAAAAAAAAACTCCAGGTGTTGCATGTGTGCTGAAGCGCACAGCACACATCCAATGCAAGGGATCCTTGTGAGCTTGTCGAGGCATAGAAATTTGCACTGGAAGGATATGCTTCCAGTACAAATCCTAGGGTGGACAGTGTGCACTCACATGTGGGCCATGATGCGAGGCTGTGCGTCGGAGAAGGCAGACTAATCTGAGTACCAGCACAGGGGGTGACTGCTTCTACAGCTCTGCACTGTGTTTTTCTCCATGTGCAACATAGCAGAGCAGATTTGGCTGCTGCATTGTATTTAAAATTAGTAAAGAGGCCCTTTCGCGTTGTACACACTGTGAGGAACATCAACTTACATCTAATCAAGTCTACAGACTTGAGGCAGGCTCTTGCAATCAGGACAGAAAAGGCGGCATCGACTTGGGAGGTCAAGGGAAGGACAAAGGATGGTGGGGGAGGATGGCATGACACGAGGTATTTCTTTACTGTTTGGAGTATGGGGAGGTACTCTGGAGGGTGGACCTAAAGAGTGGCATAAAGTCATGCAGTTTTGCTTCATTTGGATGGTGGATGGGTTACTTCTGAGGTTGGTAGAGGAGAGTAGCAAGCAGTGGCGTAACAAAACTTGAGGGGGCCCCCCTGTAAAGTACATGGAAGGGTCCCCCTTTAAACTCACTCAGGAGCTCTCAGGCCAGGGTACTATGCTGAGGGGGCCCCCAGGAACTCGGGGGCCACTCGCACTGCGGGGGCCTTTGTTAAACCACTGGTAGAAAGATGGCAGGTTATATATGTGTTAGAGATGTGGAGGGGAGAATATTGCCAAGGGTGATGGAGAGAGTGTCAGAACGACAGGTATTTTATAATCTTGGGCTGGTTTTGGGCAAGATTACCATAGACTGATGGGGCTGTGGACAGGAAACCATGTACATTTAATTTCTTTACTGTACAGCACTGGGCTTGGAGGACTGGGATAGGTGAGGCCACAGTTTGCATGGATCTCATTCGACTCCCCTACACCGGCGCGGATGGTCTCAACACAAGAAGAAGGGCCACATGCCACACAAAGTAGTTGTTATAACATGGTGATTGCCATCTCTAGCTGTCTACCTGATGTGCCTTGGACACCTTGGTGGAAAGCAGCCTTGTGATTGGCAGATGCACGTCCATAGCTCTATTGGTCACTGCTCAGCTATGACAGTCTGAAACCATGGCCACAGTAAGCAGCGCAGCACAGGCATTTTTGGAGCAGGTGGTGAGTCCAACGCTTGGCAAATTGTCCGTCAAAGGCCATCAGGACTCCGCTTGTAAAAAGCCTGTCTGAGGGGCTTCACGCCAGCTGAAAAGGGAGTTCAAAACACCAATTGCCTTCAAATAAACACAGCCAGCTGACCATAATCAGAAGCACAGACTGTCTGCCAACAGGCCATCACATCATCAATTAGTAGTAGAGCCAGGGCTTCACAGTGCCAATGCTCTCGACACTTGCCTAGAGATGTAACGAGATGAAAGCAAGAGTCCTATTGGCTAGGCTCCAGCACACTGATTATATCTAGGCTTGTTAGGAGGTGGTATAATAAGTAAATGCTCTAGGTGAGGTAAACTTCTTCAATAGGTTTTAATAGTAAGTTAAGTCTGTGGCTTTGTAGCGTTGTCTTTTAGTTTGCCATGCAAGCAGACACATTAGCAAAAGAGGCATGAGATGTCTACGAGACATTTAAAGGCTCGATCACAGAGCCCAGGATAAAGGCACCAGCCTTGTAGCATCCCCTCCTGCAGGTCAGAAATGAGGTCATGAGAAGCCCCCTCCCTTCTGCCATTGTAAACTGTGTTTTATAAATGTCGACAAGCACAACTCCCAAGTGTAGTTGATCACTGGCATGATGGAATACTCACCAGCCATTTTAGGAACCCCTGCAGAAGATCAGTGGGAATATTTACAAGATAAATAGTGAATATTTACTGATTGTACAATCTCAATTTTATAAATAATGAACGTTTGAAGTACTGAAAGAAGACAAGGTTGAATGGTCAAATAGCTATTGTTTATTACCTTTCTTTAAATGCTATTTAAAGTCCATGTATTAATGCAGAGTACCATTCCATCTTTCTATTGTGGAGTTTTTTGTTGGAGCATCAGAACGTTAAAGAGAGCATGTAGTAAATAGAAGGCATGGTGCTGTCAATACCAGTTCCTATTTGGTGTGATGTTCTATTGTTTCATAAACTAGTCTGCCACACAAAGGCTACATAACGTTTTGTCACCTGCAGTGATGCTTAACTCTGCTCCTTCCTTTAATCATGCTGGGCCTGTTGACTGTCTTGCTGGAGAGAGATGTGTTTCTGGAGGTCTGGAGAGGATCGGATGCTGGTCAGTTCCACAAATGTCAGGGTATGGAACAGACAGTGACAGCAATGGGAAACCGATCAATGAAAGACACAATATGTTGATGCCATTTTTTCAGGCACCTCATGTGATACGTGTCGCATAAAACTCAAGCACAAGCTAAGGAATTTAAGTGGAGGTGCTGGGGGGGTGAACTAAGGGCTCCAGGGGGGTGAACTAAGGGCTCCAGGGTGGTGAACTAAGGGCTCCAGGGTGGTGAACTAAGGGCTCCAGGGTGGTGAACTAAGTGAAGAACAAGCAAAATAAGACAAGACAAGCGTAATCTATAGCTGCTTGGTAAGAGAAGTTTCTCCATTTTGGGGATTACAAGCAAAATCCTCAGTTGGAGTCGCACCACCTCACATCACATCCCCATTTCGAGACACCACCTATCCCACACACTGCACCTTCTCAGTTGGTGAAGCACACTGCTACACAACGACATACTCCACACCAAAGTCCTCTAGGCATCTGGACCACAGACCAAATGCATCTCTTCATCTCTGCATCTTAATATGCCATCCACTCGTGCTGCCCCCACATTTGTCACTATGCAGTCAGTAGTGAAATCACAACAACTTCTTTCTCAACGTTTTATCTGTTCATTGTGCTGCACCACACTTGACACAACACAGTCAACAGCAAAATCACAGTTTTTTACCTTCCTATTAGGCACCACGCAACAGGCTTGTACTGAGCTACAAATCAGCACATGCTATAGGCTATGACCCACACAAACCCTATAGAAGTTTTCAACAGCACTGCATCGCAACATTCAACCACATTACTTCATTTCAGTCCACTCTACACCTTTATCCATCCACCACTACATCAGTCCTACCTGCACACTCCATTCAATACACCTAAAAATTCAATACCAGTTCACTCTTCAGCAAACACCCCTATCCCAGGAGTCTTCTACAACACAATCGACGCCACTCAACTTCGACACACCACTCCTGTCCACTCACCACAATACACTAATACCACAGACCATCAGAACTGCTTAATGCTCACAGAGGTCATGAAAGCCGCAGGTGAGTGCTCATGCCCCCGCTCTGGTGCTGCTTCCACTGCCTGCTTCAAGCTCTGACTGTAGTCTGCTGTCTCACAGATGTTCCTGGCTATTGCCTGCCGGCCAGCATGCCACCGCTCTGCTTCTCCAGCCTTGATGCCGCTGTTGGGTGCTGTCATGGCAGCATGTGCCTCTTAATGCCCTGGTCTCCTCTGCCAGATACGAGGCAGCTAGGTGCGGGCCTATGGGTTGAATGGCCAAGGAGGGAGCAGGCATTGAGGCCTTGAGGTGTTTTACAGGTAAGGGTGACAGAGAGGCACATTGGCTCTGGAAGTAGCGGTGCAGATCACCCCAAAATAACCACAAGGTGACTGAGCAATTTAAATTGTACTTTTTTTATTTTCTGTGTGTTCAAAGAGAGAGGTCAAATATCAGGATATGTCTTCTGATAAATTGCTGGTTATTCTTGGAGCTTGGTGTTTACTTTTCTTTCTCTGACTGCAAATTTAGAGCATTTTGTAATGGGAACTATCTGACAATCTTACTGCGGTGCATGGAATGGAAAAGGAAAAGAGGTAGGATGTCAGTTTCTTCTAGTGCACAACATTTAAATGCATGTAAAGTAAGTGTACACATATTTCAAAATATATCAGCAGTTAGGAAAGTACAAATGAAGCACATTTTTTGTAATTCTGAAGTGTGATGGGAACAAAGATATTAATAGGATCAAAACAAATCAAGACACTTTATTGGTAATATGCAAATGGTAAATTTTTGCTGAAAAAGAATTTCCACACATTATTGTTTGTACGCTGCACAGTTTATTATTAAAACTGCATGTCAGTGTGAATTTTGTGGCCATTTCTGTGCATAATGTGCTGTCTGTAAATGACAGGGCGCTACCACATCATGCTTTAGTAATATATTTGCGAGTGTGCTCCACAATGCACCACCGACTATTTGCCACACCATTAACACTCTCTTGCTGAGTGGGTGTGGCTTATTTGCTATACTTGTTCTTTGTCTGTTGCATGGATTTTCCACAATCCCTATAACTCCAGTGATGTGACATTGAGACCAGCACCCCAAATCTGAAAATTGTTTCAGCACCACTGCGGAAGTGGTGCCCGGTGCGGCTTGTGGACCAGTTCAGTCATGAGCTGAGAATTGTAGACACCCTGTATCTCGGTGAATTGCTGGCGAGAGATGCTGAAGAGACAGCAAAATCCCAAAGCTGTCACTCACATGCACTGACAGAGGCATTGGGTTTTTTCCTCCTTATGGGCTGTTCACGTGGCTGACAGAGGCTTGGAAGACTGCAGATCTAGAATGGTAACTATTCTTGGTCTTAGACTGGCAAGGCAGTTCATAGCACTCCACATCAGCCTAAATCCCTGAAAAACAAAGCTGCTGTTATGTGCAATGTCTTAAATGTTGTGACTGGGCTGACGTTGTGATGACATGCTGATGTGAGACCGACTGTGTTGTACTGTTATTACAAGCATCAGTGCCCTGGTTTGGGACCTGTTTCCTCCAACACCCACTTTCCCATTTGTCCATACCTTGAATTATACCCACATATACGCACACTTGTTTGTCCCATATTTTAAGATTCTCAATGATTGTTTCGATCATCCGGCTTGCTTTGGCTGCCTCCACCTATTACTTTGTAGATCATTGCTGATTACTGGCTACTAATCCGGCACCCTTTTTGTACCTCAATACTCTAGTGTTACCATCTATTAGATTGTGCCACTGGTCACATGGACCTTCGATTGTTGACTGAAAAATTATGAAAGGCGCTAGCATCATCACAAAAGTTTCATTACAGTGAAACCAATTGGGCTTCACAAAAACAACAGAGAGGATGGTATCCAAACCATTAAGGTTTAGTAACAAATTTAGTCAAGGTTACAAATAAATCGAACAGTAAATCAATATATCAAATACGCATGTATCTCAATTTGATCATGCAGTCTCAATTTGTATATTATGAAAAGGAAGATGCAAAATATAACAAGGTACAAAGCATAAAATAGGAAAGAGATTGGTTCCATAAAGGAACTTCCATACTCTAAATAAAGCATCAAAAGTGGCAAAGGGAAATTTAAGAGGAAGGTGTCAGCATCTGCTGAACCAAGTTAAGGTTCAGGGGAAATAGGCGTATGTGTTCAAGCATGAGGCTCAATACCACAAGTAGGGGCAATCAGCAGAGTTTAGGAAAGGTTTTCCCTCAGCTAAGTCAGGTCAGGATCAGCTAAACTATACTAAGAGAAACACAATTAATACACAGTAGAATGTTCTGTAAGCTTCGTCCCACCAACTCCCTCTGATTGCACCAATCGTGGCACAGCATCTCCTGGCCCCACGTTCCCATCACTGAACAATGAAGCACACAGCTGCACAGCCTTGAAAGTAGCAATGATCTGGTCTTCCTGGTCTCTCCAATCCTCACGTCCACAGCCAAGTTCCAATTACTATTCCCTAATCAATCAGTTCTCATTGCCTATTGTAACTAACGAAGTAGATAGCACACCTGAAATTTAAAGAAAATATGGGAACAACTCAACAAGAACATTTTATTTTGAATACAAGGAATACCTAAATAAAATCTGGTCAGGCTTAAGGCCTAGCCACAGTCACGCTAAGATTAAGAGAGAAAATGGCAGTCAAGTGAATAAATTTAGCACAGTAACCTATTTATAATTCGATTATATATAAAAGTAGCTTCTGCTGCGAGTAAACATAGCCCCTTGCTAACACTCTGATTAATACATTTTCACACTGATTAATATTTTGTTATGCAGATTAATTTTTGATGCATAAATATATGGGGCACTTAATTATGCTGTTCCACTACTATCCTACTTTCAGCTACCAACAGTTCAGCCTTAACCTTCACAGACTCCACAGACCTTTGTAGACTCTACTATATACTTGAAAAACCAACCAGAAACATCTTGCAAGACAACGGTGCATAAGTCCCATTCCTGTTCAGTGGTCCCAAGAAGGTCAATCCGTATTTATAACAGCCTACTTAATACGCTACAAAAAGCACCTAGTGCAACCGACAAAAAATGATTTTGCAAAGCCTGAAGACTCTATCCATGAGCAACAAAAGAGTGGCAGCTAAGCTAAAATCGATAAATAGGTCTAAGCGAATTAGTGATTTGTTCTCTGTGTGATAAGAGCTGCAAAACCCAAAGGCAGCTTGTTAGCTGTGGTCACCCAAAATATTAAAAATATAGTCTAAACCTTATATGCCGATGAGCAATTTAACCCAATGTTAGATAAAATGCCCACCAGAACTATTATCGATATGGCACACAGTACATCGATTCTGCCTATTTCAGTTGGAACCAACCGAGTATTGTCTGTCCAGCCTTGCATTCCTGGTACGCTCTTCTTTATTAAATGGCCTTACCCTTCCTGATGTTCCTATTCATAATTTTTCCAAAGCCAGTGGCCATTCTAATGGATCTGGTAACCCTCTAGCGTACTTGTCTACGACAAATCCCAGGATTGTTTATGAAGTTCCATCTTGGCATGTAAAGCCAGACTTCAATCACTCACCGGTAAACCTGATATTCATTTAGGTGGACGATCAATACAAAATTCCTTCAAAATGGGTGATCAGGACATCGTAATCTCCAAATTGATCAAGGCTCTTGAGAGAATATTAGGCTCCACAATATTAACTTCTAGAGAAATCATTGGCGGGCTCTGAGTCTTCCTCTAGCCGAATGACCTTAATCCTGCAAACATTAACCAAGTATGACCTTATGATCAGTGTAGCAATGCAAGCCGACTCAACACCTAAGATACAGTGTGGGGGCTTCCATACACCTAGCCGACTGAGCTGAGGTCAGTGAATCTCCAATAGATTAGACATCAAGGACAAAGAGGATGCAGAAAGCAAAAAATCTATCAATGAGCATAACATTGGAATAGGTAAATAATACCTCCAGTAGCAATATGGAAATGACCTTCGCAGTTACTATGCTACTATATATAAACGTCACCTGCGGCAATGCACCAACCATTAGCAATAAGGAAAATGACAATAAGGAAAAACGAATGGGAGAGATATCAGCAGAAACAATGAAAGGCACTGCACAAGGTGGAATGACTTTGTATACTGCTAGAAGGATGTTTGTATAGGATCTAATCTGGTCAGAGTAACTGACACACGCCACTGACAAAGCACATCGTTGGTACACAAGTCTAACCAATATTCTTAGGTGACCAACCAAGTTCATCTTATAAATGGCACGCAAACCAAACCGCCTTGGGCATTAAAAGCAAAGACTAGGATAAAAAAGGTAAGATTACATATCATGAGAACTAACAAAGTCTTAAAAATAAGGTTCCAATGCAAGTGTTATCCCAGACTAACCAGCAAAGCCAACTGCCTGTTGCCATATCTGAGTCAGCTCCTTCATCTACTGTCTAACAGCAACTATAGAATTATCATTCTCGAGGACTAAGGATGTCATTAGTACCACTTTCAATACATCACATTAGAGGAAGTCGGCTGGGGTTGCGAAAGCCCAGAGAATGTCATTCAGGTACACCAGCACCAAGTTTTTTTAATTACAGTTGGCTTTTAGTTCCACATGGTTGACGGAGGCCTGAAGACCTGGAATGACGCCCATTCTTGGTCTTAGACCGGTAAGGTAGTTCAACCACTTTAGATAACCTGAAATCTTGGAAAAACAAAGCTGCTGTTATGTTCAATGCTATATTTGTGGTGCATGGCTGACGTGGCAGTGCTTAATTTGCGCCGGTGCTTTCCGGTGCTATGCAGAGGCACTTAATTGTCCACCCGGCACTTGTGACAGCTGCCACACAGTGGCGCTTTTTGTGCAATTAAAAGATGAGCAGAACAACAGTTGTTTATTATTTCAATATACATTAAAAACAACTAATACAAGCCGTCCAAGCCAATCTTTTAGCTTTGGGGGCCTGGAGCAGTCTGAATTGTCACACTTGTAGTGGTGCGATGGTTAGAATTCGTGTTGGTACTGTCATTGGCAGCGCTGGCAGGGGCAATGGGTGGTGCAAGCTGTGGTGGCCACCTGACGAGGGCCCTGGCACTTATTGTTTTTACAAATTAAGCACTGTGACGTGGTGATGACATTTAACATCCCAGTGCCAAAGCTATGGATGTTCCGCTAATATGTTTGTGGAGACTACACACCTACACACCTGCTCAAGCGCCTGGATACCCTCACGCGTTATAAGTGCGCTCCACAAATTGTCATAACATATCATGGAATGGGCATTCTTTAGTAGACTAGGGCTTACCAAACGTGCAGACTTACACTGACATAAAAGGCAAGTAGTGGCTGTGTTAATGAGCGCCCTTTGGCCGGCAGTGACATCACAGGGTAGACCCTTTGTGCCATGTGCTCCTCTTTAACAGTCGAAAATACCGAACGTAAAGAGAACTCGTCGAGCCCTGGCTATTTCCTGTTTCCTCCTCCATGACCCCTGAGGTCAGGGGAGGCAAGGGCAGCCCCAGGAGTAACAAAGGGCATGTTATGCCTCACAGATGCTACAAATGGCGGCCTCCATTTGACACCAATGGCACGTGTCTGTGACTTGCTTCTGCTGTCAAGACACTGCTTTGGTTTTCGCCTTCATGAACCGGAAATGCTGTCACCCTTACGTAATCCCTCCCAAGTGCGCATTTCTGCAGGTGGAACTGCTATTCTTCGAATGCACGTTTATTATCTCACATAACTTCTTGACAGTGGTTATAACCAGGGCGTCGTATAAACGAATAACACTCGTGCATAATTTCAAAGATGCTCTTTCTCGGCAGACGTTTCTAAGAAGCGATGAAACTGTGAGCCTGGAGAGCGTGGCGGGAATATCTTCGAGAGAATTACTGAGGGGCAGTGTCAAGAGGAGGCGCACACGCAGCCCTCCTAGCAGAAAGCTGTTCCTTCCAGCACACAGCCCACGACGATGCCAGGCCCTGGCTCTGGGAGAACATGGAAATGTGTTCTCATCAAATACCCAGATGCTGCCTTCACCTGGCGCTCCCCGCTGAGAGCCTCTTGGCCCACGTGCGCTCCCATCGGGCCAAAATGGACCCCGGCCGCTCTTTAATAGTCCATATTTTGGTTCCTTTGGAAAGGCAGGTGCGCGCGGCAGCTGTGACTTGGCGGCTCGCGAGCTTTCTGATAGTAATTAAATGAAAAATGATGTATCGAGCGGTACATGAAGGAAACATAATTTTTGTCATCAGGATTCTGTTCGTGTGCCAAATAGCAAGCTTAACAACAATGGTTAAAAAAAAACAGCAGAGCTGCAGGCTTCGTGATTAAAGCCTGGCAAACGACACAGAGAGCGCCTGGAGAACATTCGAAGCCAATTTATGCGCTATGTTTTTCACTTATTGGTTGTATAGTCAAGGAAAGTATATATCGGCACGTATAGATTGATTATTCGTAAGAACTTATTTACGTCCCTTGATTTTGGGGTAGGCAGATGTGGACTTAAGGACAGTGCATCTATCCTTACCTGTATATCCTGCCTCTGATGACCATCAGAGTAAGTATGTGTCGGTAAGAGCGGAGTTAAGAATAGTACATTTATATACACCTGTGCTTGCATTCCTTGACTTTACTGGTAGTCGATATTCTGGAGTCGACAATTGTGTAGGTAGCTGTGAATAACCCAGTATTCTGGCAGAAGACCCACCCATTTAGAGAAACACCCTCATTAAAACGGGGCCAAGAATCGTGATGTGGGCACAAATCTGGATTACTTTTGTACACATATTTCACAGAGATCCAGGTGAAACCTGACCAAGTTAGTGCAGGGGTAAAACACAAGATTCAGAGGGGGAAACCTGGAGTACTATTGAGGTTCACTTCATTCTGGGCGTCAGAGCTTTAAGGCGGGGGGTAATGCCACACAGGGGAAATGCCAAACAGCGTGGTCTGGGTAGCTTCAGCTTCACGCCACAGCCACATCACCCCCCACCTGAGGAACCTGCACTGGCTCCCCGTCGACAGGAGAAGCTCCTTCAAACTCCTCATCCACGCACACAAGGCACTCCACAAGACCGGCCCAGCCTACCTCAACAGACGACTCTTCTTCTACGTCCCCAACCGCCAGCTCCGCTCCGCCGACCTCTCCCTCGCCACCGTCCCTCGCATTCGAAGAACAACCACCGGCGGCAGATCCTTCTCCCACCTCGCCGCCAAGACCTGGAACACCCTTCCACTCAGCCTACGACAGACCCAAGACCTGCTGACCTTCAGGAGGCTACTCAAGACCTGGCTGTTCGACCAGTAGCGGCACCCCCCACCCCTCCCTTTTGTCCCCAGCGCCTTGAGACCCTCGCGGGTAAGTAGTGCGCTCTACAAATTCTGTGATTGATTGATTGATTGATTGGTGTTACCTCTGGCATTAGCTTAAAACAGAGCATGGTGGCCACAGTCCTCACACATGAAGTCCTTGACCATCAAGGACCTGGTAGTACTCCGTAAAGTTCTTCCACTACATTGCAAATCAACCTTAGACCACAAACATGTAGAATGGGGCAGTAGGCCACAGAAAGGAACATAATATGAGAGAAAAGTTTAACCTGCACAAGTATAGGTTGTCATTGCTTCAACCTCCGTGGATGGTTAGAGAAACTAGGCACATTTAGGGCTTGATTCACTAGTTCAAAATTAGTCTTCAATTTACCAATCATAGTTGTTCTCTTACAGTATGAATAATTGCTTGATCTTTTGGAGATTTACAAAAACTCCCGGGATTACTTATCCATATCTACACAAATTACTCTTTCTCTTCCTGCTGCTTGCGTGTGGCGGAGTTGTGCATTAAAACATTAAAATCTTTTCATTTTTTTTCTTTACCAGGAAAGCATTTTTTCTGATTGTGAAATCCCTTCCCTATATACACATGAATCACAGGGGATTTGGAGCGTTTTCAATTTGAACACATACTAGTTTTTTTGACACATAGCTTTGGAACTAAGTTTATATGTGTATATTGTGAGTGATGATCTTGCAAAATGTTCTGAACATCCATTTTGTGAGTACTCACAACCTTCTAAATGGCCATCCTCTGCCTCTTCCCTGGAAATGCAATACTGGTAACATAGGCTGCTATAAACCCAGTCCGACAACCACTGCAGGTAGCCCCTCAGGATGCCTCCCACAAAAGTAAAGGTCTTCCTGCATCCGGGAAACGTTTACAGCACAAGAGGGCCTTAAAATGGTAATATTGTTGGATGGTAGGTACAACCACCCGTATGACTGTAGATGATGCATATCAATCTGCATATATTGAACTGAATTGCATCCATCCTTAGGGGAGATTAGTAAAACATGCTTCCACGCTGTCTGGGCTTGGTGCATATAAGGACCTAAAAGAGAGCCCTAGGAAATTTGCTGTAACACCTCAATTTACCATCTTCAGCTTTCATCTTGACTACTTTTTCAATTCAATTTGTATTGTTTTTCTCTCCACCCTGTGGAAACTACTTTTACCAACTCTGCACCGATAATGGTGATAGAAAAATGCAACCACATTAGAAGCATACTCTGCTATGTGTATGAATGCAGTGTGATCTTTGTAGCATCAGCATTGATGTTATCAAACATGCAGTCATTAGTTTAACAGGACTATGTAGACACTTGTGATGGCATTGCAATACTGCCTGATGCTAAACAATGTTGTGAATGAGTGGACCTGAATTGACTGGTGTAAATAAAAGTCTTCCCTTTTTTGTCACTGAATATCCCAGATGACAGGATTTAGTGTACATCGGAGCATTGGACTGGTATCCTATGATCAAGGGTTAAGCCATTGCAGTCCTGTGAGGGAACAGTGTTGACCTTTTCTCCCACACCTGACCATTTATAAAGAATCACATAGCATTTGAAAACATTCCTAAATTTAAACAAAGTAGAGGCTATGTGGAAAAAATGCTTCTATTTTGAAATGGTGCACATTTGTAAACACATAGTCAGTGGTTTTTGCACTGGATTCAGGCGAATCTACTAAAACATAGGTCAATAAATCTGTCATGGTGGTGGGGGTCTTCCTTTCATCCATGTGCTTCTCTTCCTTTCATCTGTGTGCTTCTCTTCTATCTCTGGCAGTGTGGTCACAGGAATGTGGTCGAATAGTAATACATTAACAGTTTCTAAATCTACCTAGACCTAGTGGCTCCTCTCTTGCTGATCTTTTTGCTTTAAGTTTTCAGTAAATGTGATGAAATAGGTGTTTGGCCAGAATTAGGACCCTCCCTAGTTTTAGAGAAATACCATTGTTTGATTTTTGGTATTAGGAAATGGACGCTTGGTAATGTGCACAGAAGTATTGCTTTCCCCAGGCAGTGCCTTCTTATGTTTTTGCAACTTTGTAATAAACCACATTAAGAAAAAACACAATTTGTTGTATGAGATATCAGGGTTAATGAAAGATGAAAAGCAGGAGTTACATCAGGAGTTATTACATTGCGTTTTTACATCAGGAGTCATTACATCGCCAGTAAGTTTTTCAATCATTTTCCTTAAAAAAAACAAGATAAAAATATTTATATTTGATCAATTTTAAGTAAAAATAATGTAATTTTTAGTTGCTTAATGTAAATAGTTTTTAAATCATGAATTTAATAAATAGAATAAAATACTTATTAATGATTTAGATTTTTCTAATGTAAACAGGAGTAGTAACCTTTTTAGGGTTTAGGGATAGGTAGTGTGTATGAGTAGAAAGGAGTTTTTAGGGCTCAGGAATGAGTAGTGAATAGGAGTAGAAATTCAGCATAGAAATTCCAGACACCAGGGAGGCCCTCATTATGAAAATCCCAGAGCAGTATCCTCAGGTAGATTACGGTTCAGGGCCACTCGGAGTAGCTCAGTATTTTTTAGGCCTGGGATTATCCGGGAACCCAGCAATACCAGAGCTGTGAACACTGGACTCAAACCGGATGTGTAGCTGCTAAAGTAGGAGGCATTTGTGAAGCTCAATCCTGCCACACTCTTCCTGCACTACTGGGGGCTGCAAATGTTTCCCTCCACACATGGCAGCCTCTACAGGTTCTGGACACATCCATTGTACCCTGCCCTGCAGCATTCTCCAAGCTGCAATGTACGTCCTGCTGAAGCAGGTGTTGAATTGCAACGAGAAAGGGCCCAGTAATTGGACGAGATTTTGGAATATCTTCAAAAAAGCACCCAGGCGAAAGTAGAAATAGTGGTTATTTCCTATTTCTGGATTAATATCTCTTAATCACTGTATTCGGATGCAAGGACACTTTATCCTGTCCCAACATCTGCATTACTTGCCACGAGCATCTTCATGTATTACTCATCACAATGTATAAAGTCCACAGAATTATCAGTTCACCTCTGTTCGAAAACCATTGATATTATTTTTCAGTCTGTCCACAGTGCTGCCTCTAACAAGTTTGCTTAATAAAGGAAACCATATTTGTCTTTTAACTGCGTGTACTAAGCTCATTTTTATTGAACTGAACTATGGAGTCTATTGTCTTCAACTCAAAGTCTGCAGCATTCTAAATTTAGCCTATTTCTACACCTTAAATTTTCTTTTTGTCTGTGTTATGAAGCCCGAAATAAACACCTTTCAGCACTTTCAGGGATCTGCAGGTATTACATTTTAATGCCTACATTATCACTAATGTATGTATTCATATATTTATTATTCCTCTATGATGAGTTTTGTTTTGTGTAGAACCCATACTACAGGTGGCAAAGTACACTATAACGTCACTACAAGTTTACATTAGAGATGGGTGAGATGTGGTTTAGGTGGTTATCTGATAAACAAGCTATTCAGTTGATTTTGGAAACAAGAAACCCAAAGCCACAGTCTGGACAGTCTTCCCTCATGGATCCGCTGAGAAATGTCCTTTAAATGGATAATTAAAAAGATGTTTTTGATTTGTTTTCTAAAGTGCCAACAAGTCGCCATGGGCATTTCACAAAGAATGTAGGAATGGAGTCGATTACAGAATTAATTGATGAGATTTAAGCTGGCATAGGAGACAGTGGGAGGCTGGAAAGGAACTTTTACAACATGAAAGGGTTTGTTTAGCAATCATGTGTGTTGATGTCACTAGAGTTTGATTATGGGTCATAGGTCTCTTGAACAGCCTTATCTTTGGTGCTTTTCTGAAGCATGGTAAGGAGGGAAGACAAGAGGAGAAACTCTCTCAAGAGAGGGTAAACGAAATTACAGAGAAGAGCTCCCTCAACTCTGACTGTTCTTCAGGTTTTATCCCCTGTACTTTGGGATACTGGTCTATATTTTTGAAGGCTAGTAGAATATTCAGTTCTTGAAGATTTGAGTTCATGCATTGTGGGGTGCCAGCATATCACGTTGCGCAAATGAGTCTTCCAGATCCTAAGTGATACCACATACAGCTGGATGAACACTCGTGACAACACAGACTCTAGCAGGGTCGTGTAGTACTGAGGTTTTAGCTTGAGTTGGTGTTGAACAAATTGACCTCTACCCAGTGGCGTAACACAAACCGACTGGACTCGCATGCAGAATGTGATGTGGGTCACCGGAGTCTCCCAAACCGGACAGATATTAATTTGTCTTGGGCTCAATAGGGCCCCTCTCAAAGGTTTGAGGCCCCCTCTAGAGGGTTGGAAAGCCCCCTGAGCCACAGGGCCTGCAGGGGCCTGTGTTTCGCCCCAGCCGTGCACTTTTACTGGGTCAGCAATACTTAGTTACCAGATTTGGAATTCTGTTTGTTTCTGCTCGGGAAAGCAGAGTGGTTTTCTATTCTGTGCCACTGCACACGTTCTGCCAGCATGCAATGGCAAGGCTTAAGAGCTGAGGGGGCCCTCTCCAAAAGAAGGAACCTTAGGGGCCCCCCCACATCATGGGGTTTTCTGGGGCCTCCGTAATGCCCCTGCCTCTACCTTAAAATTAGGAGAGAGACAAGCCAGTCCTCAGCCTTGACCAAAAATCCTGTTTCCTTGTCTAGAATAGTAAGCAGACCACTGTGATTAATGGTTTTGAACCTGAAACACCTTGAAAAAACAAGAGGCGTTTGGCAAAACAGGAACAGTTCATTTAATTAAACAATGTGGCAGGGAGCACAGTCACAGGGCTAGCGTCTGAAGACTGTCTCAATTTACAGTCGGTTTAACAGATTTTTGTACAGTTCGTTGAATGTAATAAAATGTTTCCGTCAATCCTTTTTTGGTAAGGAATGTGTACCTCTGTCTTTGGAGCCATATATTAAGGTATTGGATGAGGAATCCAGGTGGGCCTCTGCCTTGGGTGGACACAATGCGGCCAGTGGGTAACGTGTCCAGATGTCCGACATGGGGAGCATGTGATCACTGCATGTACAGTGTGTGCTGTGTCTTGATTCGCTAAGTGTTCCTAACTTCATGTGGCATCTGACTTTATGGTGTTTTGGGAACGCACGCACACCTCCGGCCACGTGTGATTTTTTGGCCTATGTCCCTGGACCATTGTGGTGTCACTGCCCCTATCTGTGGGATCGAACTGGGATTTCCTGTTCGCACGTTTGTCTGCTGGCTACGTGCCACCCCACCAGTGATCTGTCAATCAGTGACCTTGGGCCTGGGCCTGGGCATCAGGGCCCGCCTAAGTACGCATTTCTGAGTCAGAGTTGACGTGAACTTCACAATGGGCGAATTCATCAATAAAGATACGATTTCGTTTTCATACATGAATGTATTGTTATTCATATTGACATCGACATTTTCAATATTAACAACCACAAGTAAGAAATGTAAGTTAAAGAGTGCAATGTCTCTACAGTTCTGTTTTCGATAGTTTGTGGGGTAGCAGTTTATGTTACGTAGGGCTGGATAGGGGTTATAAGTGTGATGAAGAAGCCCTGGCTAGTAGTAGTAGTGCAGGAACATCAATGGACATCTGTTCAAAGGCAAACCATGCATTGACTCGCAAGGTCACTCAGCAGCTTGATCTTATTATTGGGGAAGGTCATGAACGTTTACAACAAGTCTGTAGATGGCTTGAATGTTATTTTATTTTGGTCTTTAAAATGTTAAGCAGGGTTTGTACTATTCAGCAAAGGTGTCCAATCAGGTTAGATGTGAAGATTGTTTTGGCCTGAAAAATGCAAACCTTGTAATATTTGTGTGTTCTCAAGGTCTCTACCCTCTGAACAGTGGAGCTTATGCTAAGATTTTCAAGCCCTACACTTTTCTTATTGTGTTGGCATTTAAGGGGCAGGCGAATCAAAGGAATTTAGAATCAGGGCAAAGGGCCAAGTATTTATGGGATGACTTTGCTCTAGTGCTGAACAAAGTTATCCTTTGACATGGCTGGTTTCAATGTTTCAGGGAGTCCTGGCAGGGGTGAATGCAAGCATTTATTAAAGTAGTTTTTAAATGGTTTCTATCTGAATTACTGTGAATTTGCATTGATCCTTGGTGAATTCTTGAGTGAAATATTTTGCAGATGACTAAGAGGTCCTATCAAGTAAAAAGAACATGACTGTCAGGGACTGCAATGCTTCTGGCAAAAATAAAAAGTCTAGTCTTTCTTTGAATTGCACAGAGGATTCATTCCAAGTAGCAGTGGGAGAACAGGGTTCGGAAATCTGGCAAACTTTTTTGAGAGTGCATAAAAGAGTACTTCTGTAGTACTACTAATAGATTAACATGTAATATAAATTGCATACCAGCAATGTATACACTTTCCTGGTCACTTGCATTAGCCACTTATTTCTTTCTCAACTCATCACAGCTCTTAAAAAGAAAAAGAAAAATCTATCTTTTCAGAATTTATGGAGAACAGAAAATCAAATTTTCAATAATTTCTCTTAATTTCTCGGATGTCATACTTTTTAATTATGGTTTAAAAATCCTTTCCTGTCATCTAAAGGAGAGAGAGAACATAGCAAGATATGCACTAAATTATCCGGTGTTCCTTGTGAACAACTACATTTAGACAAAATGGAGCTGTGATTGACATCCTCAGCTTTAAGTGAAAACTCAAAGCGAAATAACAGGATTTCTACACGTATTTGTTCATGGTGCAGTCAACAGATAATGTTTGTGAAAAACATGTCCTCCCATTGAACTGTAGGAAATAACATGTATTCCTGATCCATTCGTAGAGATGGGTATCACTTCATCTCTAAAACTTGCATGAATATTGAAGTTAAGATCATCATATTTTACTAAATGAAATGCAAAATGCATGCTTGGCGTCATGGCTTGTTGTAAAGGCATTAGAAGCATTTGAGGTTTCAGTTCCACGGTTGACAAAGTGGTTAAGACTGTGTGATAACGTGTAGGTAAGTTCCAGGTCCGTATGGTGAGTGCCAATATTGTATTACATACACATCATTCCTCAATTATCTCATTATCAGTCAATGACTGCCATTTCAGGCAGAAAAAGAAAGGGCTTAAAATGCTGCACTTTAATTTAATTGCTGAGTTGACAGTTGCAGATGATTTTAACTAAGACAGCTTCATTTCACACACCCTGTTGGCTGTGGGAGGAGGCATTATGAAGTCACAGCCCAAATGTAATAATTTAGTAGGGTACATTAGTAATGCCTCTTTCTTATTGGAGGTGAGTAGTGAGGTCACAATTAGACTGAAATAGTGAAATTAGATACAAGCTTTTACATAGGGCCTGCAATCTATTGAGTACAGGCATCTCGCCCAGAAGGCTTTTGGGGGCTGGCGTAGTTCCACCCACCCAGGATGAGGAAGGAGATGAAGATTGCCATACTGCACACTGGTCTGTGCCCTCCCACTGCCTCGTTTGGCATTAGAAGTGAGGAAGGCTGGTATACAGACTCAAACTGGGCATGCAAGGGGTGGCACCTTCAATTATGCCTCAATCTCCTATGCCTAGTGCGCCTGGGAGGCAGTGGTGGAAGCATACAGGAACAAGTGGCATTTTGTCCCAGGTTCAGGGCTAACAAAAACTTCTCACCCTGATTCAAATTGCCAGATCAGCACAACAAAGGGGGCTCGCCTTCTCCTCTGACTGACAGAACAACTAGAGGGTCGTTCAATCACAAAAGGTGACAAGATCTGGGAGGGGCAGAACACAAAGCAGCCAGAGCTGCCTTTACAAGTTCCCGATGCTTGTTCTAACCAGCATTTCCCCTGTACCTCGGGCCTGCCAGCTTATTTATGCAAAATGGCACTTTTATAGATCATGGTGAAATGTTTGTATTTTCAAACACAGACATGCTAATATATGGGACAAAACACTTACATTTCAGCAATATTTTCACATCTGACATTTAAGGAAAAATGTATTGTTGATTCTGGGGACTTATTGATAATTTGGTTTGTTTGTACCAGAGAGTACTTACTATTATGACCAGCGGCGGCTCCTCTGCTATGGCGGAGGAGCATAGGCCCCCCTGCCAGCCTCAAACTTTGAAAAATAAAATGACAATAAAACATGTTTATTATCGTTTTATTTTTCTTCCATTGAATGAGGCTTGGGGGCGGGGCCATCGCGGGGCAAGTCAGGAGGGGGAGTGGTGAGCACTGCCTTCAGTACGCATGTTGGTTTGGCTGCCAGCTCAGGATGGTCAAACCCACATGCGCACTGAAGCGGTCTCTAACCCAGCTGTGTTGCCAGGTTGGAGACAGCAGGCGCAGGCTCAAGTCTCCCTGGGAGCGCAAATCGAGGGCGCTCAGGCCAATCCTGATGCTGCTCTCATGCATGAGAGCAGCATCAGGATTGGCCGCAGGAGAGGCTGGGAGCCTGTGCTGCAGCGAGAAAGAAAAAGAAGAGCGGCTTTTCGGTGAGTGCGATGTGGCAGGTAAGTTCTTTTGAATTTACTGTTAATATTTTACTGTTTTCTTCGTCCGTCGTCCTCCCCTTCCCCGCCCTGCTACTCCGACTGCACACCAGCCGCTACTGATTACAACTATTATTTTACGACGTCAGCTGAGGTACTTCATCATCTATATTGGCAAAGCACTGTGTGAGCTGACCACTAGAGGTAGACAACATTTGTTCATGTGAAATATATGCAGTTTATGAAAAAAATTATATGTGTTACAAGAAAATATATCACTGCTCATATGTGTGAAAGGTTTGTACGTGGTGTTGTACCTTTCATACAAAAGCAATGCAAGATATCAACAGGAGACTGGTATTAGTAAAATGTTTATCTCGGCTCATGGTTTGTGAGACATTATCTACTCAAATAAGTCTTTCACTGTTGAAAACTATGTGAAAAGTGCATAACCACCTGCAGAGAAAAAATAGGCATAGCCCAAAAGACATGTTATTTTGCTTGTGTAATAAATATGGGAAACAGCGTTTACATCGCATGCGCTACAACGCTTGCGATTACAACGCAAGCCATTACATCGAAAGTCGTTTCTACGTCTTGCTGTAGGGGGCGCACTAAACTAAGAAATAGTTATAATTTACTATTCCAACACCTTCCATACTGTTGCACACGCTGGAGTTGGAATAGTAAATTATACTATTCCTAAGTCCAGCGCGCCCCCTACAGCAAGTCGTAGAAACGACTTGCGATGTAATGGTTTGCGTTGTAGCGCATGCGATGTAACATCGCATATTCAATAAATATTACTCATAGGAACTGCTTAGTACCTGAGCATGTAAGACTGGTTGCCTGTCTGGTATATAATCCCATATGTTCTATGTATTTGACTAGTGCATTGTTGCATCAGACTGTAGAGTCTGTCTAGTTCAGCTGCGCACAGCCAGGAAGTGTGAGATTTGCATAGCTTTTGATTTTTCTATCCTGCCCTTTTCCAGTAATTCTCATTCATATGAAGTGCATGAGCGGAAAAAGATGCTATGTACATTTTGAAAGATGGGTCGCCTCATGAATTGTATAAACATATTTGTTTCATTGTCTGTAATGCATATATATCTTTAGCAAATTGTTGAGTTGATTGTGCTGAAAAATGCACTGCCTCACAATTATTATGTTAAATATTTCTTAAGGAGTGTGAAAAATAGCAATGTGGAGGGTAAGGCTTGCCTGGCAAACCAGAAAACTATTCAAATATTTCATTTGTATCGATTTAGAATATCTGGAGTTTTAGCCAATTTATGTGAAGATTGTGCAGGTAAATTTCAAATCTTTCTCGAGCGAGAACCCTATGCCGGGCAAACTCACTTGCCACGCTCCTGTTAGAGTTAGGAATTTACTCCCCTCAACTTTCAAAGCTTATCAGCCACCTCTGTGGTGTGTAGATGTCCATCTTTAAAGATCTGTGGGATTTCCATTGTGTTCAGAAATGTATTCTAGAGAGGTATAAGTCAGTTTGCTTTCCATCAAAAATAGGGAGTGAAAAATCCTGAATCTACTTCTTTATTGGAAAAATGTCTCCCTCAAAAAACGTTTTTGTTGGATATTTTGCCTGCAGGTGTATTCTTGCAAGGTGACACACCTACATGATCATGATACCTTCACACCCTTAGCAGGATAAGTTGCTTTTTATGGTCTAAACCGATGGTAATCAATGTAAGGCTATGGGGCGGCCAATAGACCTGTACTTGTGCCCCGCAGACCTACCTCTGTCACCCCTGGAAAACAGCAGCAGAGAAATAAAACTGCTTGAGTTCTGTTTTTTTTTGTTATTGCTGCTAAACAAGCAATATCGGTTTTGTGATTATGGGTGTTTTTTCTATAGTCCGATCAGGTCGTTTTATTATCAGGGCTTCTGTGCTCATAGAACAAGCTGTAATTAATGTAGAAACACAGCTTAGAATTAGAAAAAAAAGAGAATTACGTTGTAATGGTACTTTTTTGTGCTCCTCTGGTTATGGGCTTTCTTTCTACAGCTAGTTTATCTGGTACTGTCCGCAGTGCGAATAGGTGAACACTTATCAAAACGGACAGTGGAGAAGTGCATTAAAAATAAATGGGAACTGTGGTCATGAGTATAACGAGGCAAGGTCAGTGGGTGTGAGGAGGGGGCAGCAGGTTGCTAAAAAGAACAACTTATTCTGTAACATTTATGTTGGTTTTTAACCTACAGGTAAACTGCATACACCTTAATGCAATGTAATATTTAATAGAAAAATTAAAACAGAGAAACCACATTGGAGGAAACCAAATCATTGAAAAACCAGTTTTAAGGAAATACGTTTTTAAGGAAATACAAAGAAATCTAAATTAAAGGAAATCTTTTAAAGGAATGGTAATTTTAAGCATGAGTTCAAAATTACATTAACACTTGGTATAGTTTAGGGGTAGTGAGGGGTTTTTAGGTGTCAGGGATGGCTGAAGTTCTGAATAGAAAGGAGTTTTTAGGGTTCAAGGATGGCTGGAGTTTAGGGGAGGTTAGGGCTATTAGGGATCAGGAATGGGTGGAGTATAGGGGTGTCGAGGACTTTTTAGGGTTCACAGATAGGTGTTTAGGGGTGATGAGGAGATTAAGGGGTTAGGGATGGGCCGCGTTTATGGCTAGAATGGGTTTTAGGGTTCAGTAAAGAGTAGAACTTAGGGGTGTTGAGGAGTTTTAAGGGTTCAGGGATGGGTGGGGATTAGAATTAGAAAGGAGGTTTTAGAGTTCACAAACAGGTGGAGGTTTGGGGGTAGTGAGGGTTTTTAGGGTTCAGGGATGAGATGGGTTTAGGGGTATAAAGGGATTTTAGGGTTCAGGGAAGGGTAGAGTTTAGGTGTCAGGAATGGGTGGTGTTTAAGCATGGTGAGAGATTTTTATGGTTCACGGATGGGTGGAGTTTAGGGTAGAAAGGGCTTTTGGGGTCAGGGATGGGTGGAGCTAAGGAGTCGGAGATTGTTTGAGTGTAGGTGTGGTGAGTGGTTTTAGGGTACAGGGATGGATAGAATTTATGGTTTATGAGGGGGTCATGGATAGATGGTGTTTAGAGCTGGCGGGGAGTCTACGAACTACAAGCCTACAAAGTAATTGTTTGACAATATAAAATATATAAATCCTACTTGCTGTCCCCTGAAGTGAAGTACTGAAATAAATACCTCCAACAAAAATGTTTCTGAAAGTAAGACCTGCAACCATTGAAGTTACACCTTGAAAAGTAAGCAAGCAAAAGCCAATTTCGAGAAAAGAGACATTCTATGAATGTATTCCTCTGAAATGGTTAATGCCATTCATCCTGTAAATGTCCATTAAACAGTTTAGGTGAAATTGTTTCTCAGTAATGAAATTCCATGAAATCGTTTTTCTATGAAATTACACATAACCAATGCACAAACCTTCAATGAAATGAAAGAATGAAATTAAACGAGATTTATCCAGTGCACAGCTACTCCTAGAAGTGTCCCGGCACTCAGCTCATAGATAAGACCACTAATTTAAAACAAAAAGCCATGTTTCTTTGCAACCTCTTTTTAACAATGGAGATTGATTGTACTGAGCGAAGATCTTGAGGGAGTTTATTCCAGGCTAAAGAACCCCAGATAGGAAAAAGCGTGCCCTCCTGCTCTGGTGCATCATCTCTTGGGTACCCTTACCAGAAGCCTGTTAGTGGATGCACATTTCTAGTGGGAAGATAGAATCTGATTCTGGAGCCCAAGTAGCCCACCCCAGAGTGATGCAGCGCTTTATAGACCAGGACCAGAGCTTTATATAGAATCTGCTTCCTCACCGGGAGCCAGTGAAGAGAGTGAAGATAAGGGGACACATGCGTTCTTAACAGCAGGTTAGGGAGTAGACAGGCTGCGGCGTTATGACCCACCTGGAGTCTGTTGACCAGGTAGTCCGGCACACCCAAATACAGAGCATTCGCATAGTCCAACCTAGATGTGATGAGTGCTTGAATAACTGATTTCCTAGCTGAGAAGGAGAGAAGTAGCAAAAATGTTTTCAAAATGGCCAGCAGGCGGAAGCAGGAGTCTAGTACAAAATTATTTTGTGGTTGGAAGGATAAAAGGTTATCAAATTTGACACAGAGATTTTTTGACTACTCCCACCTAGGGGCCCAGCGGGGGGACTCCACCCGACTAAAAGGACAGTCAAGTTGCCAGGGAATTTTGGCCAATAACAACATTTTGGTTTTATCTGCATTACATTTGATTTGATTGAGAGTCATCCAATAAAATACAGCCACTACACAAGATTTAATCTACTCCCCTGCAAACTCTTCTCCCTTCTTAAAGGAGAAGAGCAGCTGTGCGTCATCGGCATGGGGAAATATTATTGCCCCACAAGCTTTAGCAAGCTGTGATGGTGGCGTGAGATGTTAAATAGAGTGGGGCTCAGGGCAGAGCCCTGAGGCACCCCCACTGTTATTTCCATGGACCCTGAAGATAGTGGAGGGACCAACATCTTCTGTCCTCCGCTACTCAAAAAATAAGCTAATGAGTTCAATGAAAGATTAATGCAAGTTAAACTAATAAGCAGAATTGCATTTGTTTGTAGGAAAGCTCAGGATGAGTAGGACAGACTTCAGATGTCTATGCGAGTAACTGGAGGTTCACTGGCTTGAATTCTGGTTGGTGCACTGGAGAATAGGGATGTGTATTTATAGTATTATTGGGTCCTGGTCTGTGACAGTAAACACTGTGAATATCCAAGTCATTAGTTTCAAATTGTATTTCCCACAGAATAAAATAGGCTAAAAGATTTTTAAAGTGTATAGGCTACACACAATATGAGACAGATTGCTGCAAGATGTGCAAAAGAGATTTGCAAGAAAGTGTTTTTTTGAAAAGTGTGTGTGTGTTTTTTTTGTCACCATAATCTTCCTCCCGCCCCCCCCCCCCCCAGTCTCCTTGGGGATGCCCCGGCATCGATGCGGCCCTCGGTTACATCCTAGACAGTACTTTTTGGCCCCAGAGAAAATACTTGTGAGTGCCCATGATCTAAACAAAGAAAGTTCTGGTCATCTGTAAATAAAGTTGACATCACCTGGCAGTTTTTTACCAACATGACCACTAATTTAATTTCTCATGCCCTACAAACATTAGAAACATCTTCTAAAGCCGGTATTTTTCCCATCATAAGTACACACAAAAAACAGTAAATGTAAGAAGAAAGCACTTGAAAATGTGTTCTAGAGCTGCCTTAATGATCCCTGACTGATAAACTGAACAAAGACAGAAAGGCAATGTTACAAATGAATACAGACAAATTTATATAAAGTTCCTTTTAAGTCTTTGCAGTTTGAAGAACCAAGAAGTAACTTTGGTTAAGATACGATATCACGGCTTAAACATGGATATTGAGTTCCACAGAATTGAAAAAGAGTTACAAATAATTTAGATTGTTCATATCGCTTGCAGTGAGTCCATGTAGAACTTATTTATTATATCAACCCTATTCTTATCAATACTGCCAGGGTTCGATTTTGAAAAGTGATAATTATTAAACTTAGGGCTAGATTACGATGACGGTGGGACCTCCACCGGCAGCCCGTCGGTGGCAGTCCCACCACCATCACAATGAAGATGCCCGCCCGTCACATTAGGATGGCGGGCGGATGGGTGGCGGTCGGAGAGACCGACTGCCACGGATCTGACGGGCTCAAGGAGCCCGTCGGACCATCAGAGGGAACTTGAATCCCTACAATGGTGGCTGTGCCTGCCAGGCACCACCATAGGAATTATGATGTCCCTCCCCGCCAGCCGTTTCATTGCGGTTTAGCCGCCATGAAAAGGCTGGCAAAAAGGGACATTGGGAGCCTGTAGCGAGCCCCCCTTTCCCCTTGGCCCTCAGTTTTGAGGGGCACCTATGGTACCCCCCCCTACATATCCCTGCACCATGTGGTGCCTGCCACGTAGTGCAGAGTTATGTGTGATGTCTATTTTTTGTACTGCGGCGTGTGCTGCAGCCCGCAGCACCCACCGCAATACAAAATATAGACATTGCGCCCGCCGTGGTAGCGGTCGTATTCTAATTCAGCTGGCGGCACCGCCGACTTGTAGTTGGGCTGTCCCGTTTCCGATTGGATGGCGGTCGAACGTAAGTCAGACCGCCATCCTAATGAGGCCCTAAGTGTTTTTTAACGAACGGATATAAGACGGAGATCTATCCCAATAATTTGACAGAGTTTAGTGACCGAAGCCTTGCAATATAAATTAGTTACACACCTTTATGCAAATCCCACAAAGATGTTTTGTGATTCACAAAACAAGAGCAAATTGTTTGCCTATGTTAACATCATCTTCAACATTTTTCCAACCTGCCAAATGTCAGGGGTCTTGTAGAGACCATAGGAAGAAATACATAGTTTATTTTTTGGCGTGAAAATGTCTTAATGATGAGCCCTTTATCCACCACTAATCTTTGTAGTACAGAGGTAGCAAGAAGGCTTTACATTTTTTTTCTTGGGACTTGTCAATGACAAGGCTGCGATCTTGAAATTTGCAATCATATCTGATATCATACTTCCCCAGCTATAACCAATTCACACATATTTTCATGTGCATTTTGCTCGAAGCTAATTTTTAGCCATGCGTGATCTCAAGTGGATCCATAGAAGATAGCTGTATATGCAACAAATGTAAAACGTCTTCTGCTACACTGTCCGCAACCTATTTAATTAACTGTGTTTCCTGATAATCACAGCAAGGGCAGGTTTGAGTGTCGATCACAGGATAAGGAGGGGTGTCTTTATTTGTCTCCCAAAGCTACTGTCCCAAATTAACTAAAAATTGAAAATTTCTGTCACGCTTAGAAATACAAGTGGACTCTTAACTGGGACATTCTTATTTACACTGATATGTTTATAGCACAGTACAGATGCTGAGTGCTTTACAGAGAACAATAGAAAGACAAGGACTTGAAAATAAATTGTAAGGCCAATAAAAGAAGGGAAGAGCAAGGGTAGATGAACCTGCAAGAGATGTGCTATGAATTCCTTGAGAAAGGAGAGTAGAATAGTGAAAGGACCTATGGGGTCAGGTTTCAAAACTAGAGTATTTGCTTGTTATATAATCATGGCTTTCAATATTTGCTTTTTGCTGAATTAGATGCTGGTAAAATCGTTGATAAAGAATTATAGTCTTATTTGTGATGCAATAAATCTTAAAGTTGGTGCAAGCTTCAGTATCTGGCCAGTGGAGAGGAACTAAAAAGAAACAGGACTGCTGTGGTCAGACCTCTGTCAATGTAGTAGTGGTGAGCTGCAGAGTTAAAGAGGGATCTAAGACCTGGTAGCATCATGTCTGTACCACCCAGCGGTGAGGAAACGAGAAGTTGCTCTGACCTGAACTCTTCTAGCTGAACCAACACAGAAATGGAATCAGTAGCCAAGTGTAGTTGACTTTTCATAAAGTGTAAAATAGTATTTGCGTAAATCCAGGTATCTAGATAAGGCAATATGAATAGGTGAAATGCCAAGAAGAGGCAGTCTATTTTAACAAGGATTGGAATATAGAAGGAGTGGAATTATTTGTTTGCAGAATTTCAAAGAAAAAAAGGCCATTCCATCAATATGGGTTAGAGTCAAGGCTACTTCCTTAGCTGCCCCATCCCCGAACTACCACTTCATAGGCACCACTGCTTCAGTCTAGCATTAACTTCTAAATCTAAATCTCATCCCAATTCTTACTCTGACCTTAACATCAACTACCCTACAACTCGCATTAACCCTAACTCATACTACCTGAGTTCAATTAGCGGTATCACGGTAGTGGTATGTTGGGGTAGTGGAGCATCAATATAGTGACATCTTTATAGCAGCACATTGATGCAGCGAGGCTGCACCAGGCAGGGAAGAGTTGCAGCCTGATTATGTCTTCCAGTGATAACACTCTGAAGCACAGAGTAGGGCTGTCTCCCTATTGATGAAGGGAAATAGCTAGAACACTTCATAATGGCTACGCATACAAGTTGTAAAGAGTAGGCAGCCTGATCAGTCCATGTAGAACCCCACATAGTAGTGCAAACTAAACGTATCTAGAGGATTTATTCTATTCAAACCGTACTCTGCCAATGAGGAATGTTTGAAACCACTCTGAAACATCCCGTGCCTATATGAGTGGCTATTGAATTCAACAAAAGACTGAAATTATATCAGATACGGATGATAGTTTAGCAAGTACTTGTATAAATGCATTACCCTCACCATGTACAAGGAGTGCATCACCCATAATCTACAGAATTTGTGCTTATATGTTACATCATGATCAGACACCTTACTCATAGGATTACAGACCTCTGGGTTTGGTCATGCAGTTAAGTGTAAACTACTTTTTCAGCTTCATGTTTCATAGGAGGCAAGTTAAGAGATTGACATTGATGAGAATAGTCTTTTTGAATTCCACTTGTGTTTTTACCATTCCTCACACAAACATTTCCATTTCCTTTACCAATTGTAAGGTTACAGAGACATGCATATAACAGAACACCATGTTCAAAATTGCCTCACAATTGCCTAAGTAATAATTTTGATTTAGTAGACGGTTGGAATAGAAGTGCTTAACTGTTAGGAAAAGTAAGCTTTGAAAATTGTGGAACTCTTCAATTATTTAGGAGATTCACACAAATCTCCACAAGAATATAAATGTATGTAAATTGTGGATATCCTTGCGTAATGCATACAATCAACAAGAGTATGTTTTGCTGACATTTAACTTTTTTTCCTTCACCTGGAAAAAATTTCAGGTGGAGAAAGACCTTTCTATATGACCCCTAAAAAGCTGAGAGTGCTTCCGTGTTGTTAAGATCAAATTTACAAACCAAATACAGCCTTATATGGACGTAAATTTAAGTATGCAAAGTTATTATTGAACACTATTGAAAAGTTGTGTAAAAGCCTAGATATTGTATATATTGTGTTTTTTACCTTCTGCAGGTTTTAAAAATGTGTGTAAATGATGTGAGATTTTTACCTTGTGCAGTTTTAAAAAAATGTGTGTAAATCATGTGACTGTGGAAGCTAATTCTATTTTCTTGAATCTGCCTCCATTTTGGGTCATATGTTTCCTCTGACTTGTACCACTCTCTCATAGTTGATTGATTGGTGTTGGACTGCATTTTGCCTGTTAACCATCGTGTGCTCATAGATATTTTTTTGGTTTTGAAACAGGTTGAAATGTCAATATGAACAATGGCCCAGCTATACTACAAAAAGGTTAACTACTCGCCATACAGAGATCGGATCCCACTGCAGATTGTGCGGGCGGAGGCGGAGCTCTCGTTGGAAGAGAAGGCCTACCTCATTGCTGTGGAGAAGGGGGACTACGCCAGCGTGAAGCATGCCCTGGAAGAGGCGGAGATATACTACAACATCAACATTAATTGCATGGATCCGCTGGGACGCAGCGCTCTTCTAATAGCCATAGAGAACGAAAACCTGGAAATTATGGAGCTGCTGCTGAGCCACAGTGTCTATGTGGGGGACGCATTATTATACGCAATACGGAAGGAGGTGGTAGGGGCTGTGGAGCTGCTTCTGAGTCACAGAAAGCCAAGTGGAGAAAAACAGGTTTGTGGAATGTTTCCTTAGTTCAATAAGAGTTGTTGTTATGAAAATATTTTATTACACCATGATGGCCAAGTAAAACATTCAGTTAGGAGCAAGGTTGGACAAAATAATGAGTCCAAAATATTGTGTGGACAAAATTTTGTGTCGAGAATATCAAGAACAAGAATATTGTGAAGGTCAGTTTTTATGGGTATGCAAAGGTTTACTATACTTACCTTTTTGCACTTACCTTCTTGATATTTTAATCCTTTTTTTGACATGATATTCTGTCCACATGATATTTTTATCCACAATATTCTGTCAGTGATCCGGAGCAAGTGCACAAATAAACATAGATTCACTATAACGCAAAGTTTAAATTCCGTTTGACCACAACCGTGTAGGCAAGATAGAACTATTAGTATTACCATTGTTACTGTTTGCTGAAAGTGGAGGCTGAGAAGGAGGAGAGGGCCAGGTCATTTCCCTCGCACTAATGGATTTTATTTCCTGCAGTCAAAAGCACTTGAGGGCACCACCCACTTGGGCTCCAACTGGTCATAAGTTGCCTCTTATTTCCGTAGCATAACACTCAGAAACTGCTTGTTGAAGGAGGCAGCTGGGAAGGCGGAGGGGGTCAGGGCCGTTGGTTTGTGCTAAGAGACTTCATTTTTCCACAGTCCCCAGAGCCTGGTTCTATCTGGTCATAAGCAGCCATCTACTGATGAGTCCAGGCCAAGGGAAGACCCATCCCTGGCCCATCAGAGACCAGAAGAGGCTGACCTGAGCCCTGATTCTGGGCCTTTTTGTGATTCATTTTAATAACATTGGCCCAGCATTCACAGTCATGGTGAAACGGAAAGCAGTAGCACCACTCTCTAACTCCAGTGCAGGTAAAATATGCCTTTCATCATTCACTCATGATATTTTCTTAGAAAGGGTGCTAAGCAAAGACATTTAGCACACTGTTTACTGCATTAATGCTGCGCAAAGAGTGGACAGTAGTGTAGTGTCTGAAATTATTGAGATGGACACGTTACAACGCAAACATTTACAACGCATGCCTTTACAACACGTTTTTACATCGCAACACCCATTACAACGCATGATTTTACAACGCATGCCATCACAACACATTTTTAGAAACTACATTAAAAACGCATTCCATTACAATGCATACCACTACAACGCATACCATTACAACGCATAATACGTTTAGGGCAACATTAGGGTAAGTGTTGGATAGTGTAGGGGTAAAAATTACTATTCCCACTCCAGTGAGTGCAACAGTAGGGTAAGTGTTGGATAGTGTAGGGGTAAAAATTACTATTCCCACTCCAGTGAGTGCAACAGTAGGGTAAGTGTTGGATAGTGTAGGGGTAATGCGCTGTAATGGCATGCATTGTAGTGACATGCGTTGTAATGGCATGCATTGTAGTGACATGCGTTGTAATGGCTGCTCTGTGATGGCATGCGATGTAAAAGCAGTTGCGTTGTAATGACTGCGTTGTAAATGTAGTGCGTTGTAATGACTGCGTTCTAATGGTTGTTTCCCGCTCAGGAGAGAGCAATCTGTATTTTGTAGTGATAAGAGAGGGAATCGCTTCACAACTATAGCTGAAGTACATAGATCAGAGTCTGCATGTCTAGAGAGGCTAAAGTCCAGCTCACCATCACCTTCCACAAACAGCTGGCTATTAGAGCCTTGGTGAACATTCAACCAAAGAACAAGGCTCTCATTGCCAATGGGTATGGTTTTGGTAATTCTCCTAAAGATTGCAAGAAACCTAATAGCATCAGTCTGAGTTCTTGGAACATTGGCAGTCTAAGTACACACTATGGCCCAGTTTCACTTCTCAATATCCAACAATAATTCTTTGGGAAACTTGGTACATACTCTACATTTGGATGGGTATGCTTCACGTGGTCCAAGAAATAGCATCTTCATATAAAATGAGCTAAGGGTGGCTTCCTACACAGATGGCATTTTCTTTTAATTGCACTTTGATACTGACAGATAATCAAATGCTTCAAATGTGTAGGTTTTAGAACTAAAATGTAGAAAACATGGGAAACATTTTACTGATTACCTTCTACAATTACATTTTAACACTTCGGATATCACTATTTTCCTGACATTATCCCATTTCTCAGATCATTTCATATATAGTGACTTAATGTGGCCCGAAGCAATTTTTCCATTATTCTTGCTGGAAATTTTAACTTTTTTCTCCCTTGGTAGCATTGTTATCAATGGACTGCCCTTCTCGGTTTGCGTACCACTTACAATTTGTTTAACGCCCCAACCATTTCCTCATCATATGATGTTGTTCCTCTAACAAATGTGGCTGGAGTTTCCTCTTGTACTGTAAATTATAATTTTGTTTCTAGATGCCTGCTGGGTCGCGTACCAAATTATAATATTAAGGAGAGTATTTACAGTGATCACAATCCATTGTATTTAATTTTGACCTACAACATTCATTGGGTAATAACCTTAAAATTAGGCTGCAAAATGAAATAGTAATAGAAGGAGGCAGAAGGTAGCTTGGGAAGTGATTGACCCCACTACTGTTTTGAGAAACATTACTACTGTCTCCTATATTGATGTCATGATATGCTTGCAAGATACATCTGTGACTCTGAGGCTACAAATGTGTTCAATTCTATTGTGCAGGTGATTGATTGCATACTTCGTGCCCCACTACTTAGCAGGCACTGTCTTACTCATGGTAAATGGTTTGATAAATCTTGTAGAAGAGCTCATTTTAATCTTAGGGTTGCTCTAAATCATATTTCCCCAAGAGATGCTGAATTAATTACAAGCATGCTATTAAAGAACGTAAGATTGCAATGCAAAATAAGGCTTGGGAGAGTTTAAGCATAAACTATAAGGCCAAAGAGACTGCTGTCTAGTGGAGAGTGATCAATGTAAACCTTTATTAGGAGAGCATTGGTGATTCTGGATTGAATGTACATATCATGGCAGAGTTATTGATTAAAGATCTTAAATCAATATACAGCTGGGGTGGTCCGGAAACCTCGAGCATCACAAATGCAGACTAGTTTGAATTTTGCTCTTAAAGATGTCTTCACTGACTTGAATAATAGTGCATCTGGGGAATGGTAAGGGGCCTGAAGGAGTTCCATCAGACCTTTAAAAGTACAATTTGGATTAGTGGGCTCCTTTATTGATGATTGTTATAAATTTTGTTAATGTTACTGATATTCCCATTTCCTGGACCAAGTCAATTAAGCGTGATCTAATATGCGGCTGGCCTGTGTGAATAATTGATTCTATTGTTAGTGGAATCAGTAGAATTTTGATAACAATAATTCCTATGTGGGCTTTTGCTAATAGGATCTTGGAAAATCAATATTGTTTTAGGTTTGGTTTAGAAACTGTGGAACAATGCCTCACTCTCCATCTGTCATCTTGCAAATATGTGTCTGCATTTGTGGGCTCTCTACATCTAGCAAATAGTAAATAGGGCCAAGGTTTACTCAATCTTAAGCACTATGGGAGTTGAACCCTCCATTACTGAGTTTCTCAGACTGTCAAAGTGAAATATGGCCGAGGGGGAGAAGGCACAGAATGTTTTAACATGATGAGAGGTGTCTGAGAGGGCTCTGTTTTGGCTCAAATAGTATTTGTTTTTGCATCAACCAATTAGAGGACCACTTAAGGGAAGCAAGACATGACACGCATAGGTTGGACTCTGAACTCATCCCTATGCTCTTATAGGCTGATTTTGCAGTTTTAATGACATGAACTGCTAATGGATTATAAAGACTCAAACAGAAATCTATGTAGCCTTTATGGATAGTGTGGATCTTACCACTAATTTTTCCAACACATTTTCTTTATCTATGAGTCCTAAATACACCACATCTAGAACTTCTAGAACGTTTACCATTAATGATGAGGTTGTGCTGAAAGTGCCCTGAATTTTACACCTGAGTGTCAAGTTTAATAATTCAAATAGATAGACAACCCTTATACATGTTAGAAAGGTTTCAGTTATACAATTTTTGGGAGCAGTTTATAACATTTCAGCAAAGCTCTGGAACAAATATCTGCAGTGTATTTATATTAGCAAGTGTGTGCAGCTGTGACCTATGGAGTGGGTGTCTGTGGCACTGCTAATGGATCTGGTCTGACATCTGAAGAAAACAGATTTTGGAGGTGTTTGTTGGGTCCTCTCCAAAGCATCTGTCATGTATCTACCATGAGGAATTGGGATGTAACTATCTGGAAGACACTATCAAACATGCTCCAATTCTACTCTAGAGGTCAATCTGGATGAATCCAGCAGCCACATTGACCCCAGAAATCCTATGTGACTGCTTGAATTTGGAATACTTTAGCAAAATTCTGTGGCTGAATTACATTAGGGACTCCTGTAATACTTTAGGCTGACTCAATTTATATAGTGGCTGAAATATCTTGAAATCTGATGAACTGTGTGCCAAAAACCTTTACTGCAAGAAAGCTATGTTGTGGGAGGCATCCAAATTTGTTAGCCATCAGTTAGGTTTTTTGTTTCAGTTATGTCTGTTGTTGGACAAGAGCCTTATCAGAATATAATCTCGAACAACTATGACCATGAACTCGCAACCATATTTTCATTTTATTTAATAACACACAATGACTTTCGTAAAGTACGTTACCAGACACACTTATGGTTTTAATGATAATTTTATATGACGATTGTGGTGATTATTTTATGTATCATGTAGGGTTTTAATAACTAAGACATGAATAAATATATCTGGATTACTCTTAACCAGATTCAGAGAGAGTATTGCACATTGGCTTTTGTCATTTCCAAAGAGATGAGCACTTGACGAACGAACAACACTATGCTCTTGTAAATGCTCCTCTCCTGAAACCGTGATGCATTTTATGGGCCAGATTAAGTAAGTAAGTAAGTAAGTGTGTGTAAGTGTGTGTGTGTGCTGAAATTCCCTGTTCACGCCGCCGCACTGCAAGTATTGCCCACACTCCAGGTAAAAATATATACATCTTTATTATGTAAACATATATACATGGATACAGAGTCATAGCTAGAGATATATAGATGTATATGTAGCTATGGATATAGATAGATAAATATATCTGGATTACTCTTAACCAGATTCAGAGAGAGTATTGCACATTGGCTTTTGTCATTTCCAAAGAGATGAGCACTTGACGAACGAACAACACTATGCTCTTGTAAATGCTCCTCTCCTGAAACCGTGATGCATTTTATGGGCCAGATTAAAAGAGTGAGTGTGAGTGTGAGTGAGTGAGTGAGTGAGTGAGTGTGTGTGTGTGTGTGTGTGTGTGTGTGTGTGTGTGTGTGTGTGTGTTGAAATTCCCTGTTCACGCCGCCGCACTGCAAGTATTGCCCACACTCCAGGTAAAAATATATACATCTTTATTATGTAAACATATATACATGGATACAGAGTCATAGCTAGAGATATATAGATATAAGTATAGATGTATATGTAGTTATGGATATAGATAGATCCATTAGTGCGTATTGTTCAGTCTAGATTTTTGTGGCTCATGCTTGCACATGGAGAAACCTCACTAAATGAATGTTGAAGTAATGGATGTGATACGTAATGGAAGTCACAGTAAAGTGGTTCGATTCTGCTAGGATTTTAATAGCTTATTTATATTATCCCTGCTAATAATGCAGCTTGCAGGAAACGTAGGAGGAAAAATCTGAGGATGATACATGTTCCTTCTTTCCACTGTGCTGAAAGAATTCTGGTTATCCATCGGGGTGCACGGGGGCGTGGCCTGACAACATGGCCGGCTAGATGCATATCTGCGCTGCTCCTGCCCCAACGCTTGAAATCCTGTAAAATCCTGGCGGATTAGTGACCTCCGGCGCACAGATAAGCAGTGGAGACCCCCCCCGACCCCGAGGGTCCCGGTAGAGGCGAGGGAAATCGGCCCGCGACTGGAGGACACAACTACGGGCCTCCGCAGACCCGTCGGAAGCCTGCTCCTCAAGATGGCGGCCCCGGCCTGTCCTGAAAGGTAGGGATCGCCGTGGACTGCCCCCGCTTACTGGCGGGCTGAAAGCGTGCCATCGGCTCCCAGCCAGACCCGCTGCCCTTGCTGAGCCGCCTAGAAGCCCCAGGAGGAGATCCTGGGGAAAAGAGATTGCTGCGGTCCGGCCGGCTGGCGTGACCCCTGAGGCCCGGGAACGCGATCTACGTGAGCCCGGTGCGGTGAGACTGCCGTGAGCGGCCCGCTCTACCCACTGCTGGTCGCGCGCGGGCATGTCGCGGAGCCCATTGCAAGGTCTGCGGGACTGGGCAGACGAATATAATACAGGATTGGGGCTCCCGCTTGAGGGGTGGGAGACCCCCATATTACACGGACGTTGCGTGAGGCCCATGATAGTGGCTGGGGTATCCGATTCGCGGATCGGCGGAGTTACAGGCCGACCGCGAACCTGGGGAGGCGCCCCAAGGCAGAAACGGGTGGCATTGATGGACATTTAAGCCGGTGGTGACACATAGCTTGCCCCGGCCACCGAAGGAGGGGGCCTGAGAGACACCTACCATGCTGAGGCCTGTGGCTCCGGACCAAGGGCAGCGCAGAGCGCCTGAGTGATATCCTCGGATTCAGGCTACCGTCTAGGCCGGTCCCTGCACCATCGAGCTCCGACAGAGAGACCACCAGGAGGCGCCTTGGGGCATTTGCGCTGGACATGGGGAGAGACAGACCACTTAGAGGCGCCCAATCTAATAAAATTATGCAGTACACGGTGCCGGGCCCAACCTCTGCTAACCGCCTCAGAACAGACCCAGAACAGGGTTCCCACCAGGGTTCGGCGGCCCGAGACAAGTCTGATATTCTGGAAGCCATACATGACTCACGAGTGGCGCTCGAATCCAAAATGGATGGGATGGCCATGGATATCAACCATTTGCGCCTGGACCTCAGGAAGGTGGCGGACCGGGTTACCACCACTGAAGGAGACCTGAACGCATTGCAGACCAAGGTCCGTCAACTGCGGGAGACAGTAACGGCCCTTCAGGTACACACAGCTCGACTGGAAGATAGAGCAGACGACGCAGAAGGGCGGTCGAGGAGAAACAACCTCCGCTTTTTGGGCTTTCCAGAAAAGGCGGAGGGACCAGCAGCGGACCTGTTTCTGGAAGGTTGGATTGGCACGGTGTTCCCGAACCTCAGGCTCTCCAAGATGTTTGCGGTGGAGAGAGCCCATCGCTCCCTCGGCCCGCCGCCGAAACCGGGATCCCCGCCCACAGCCCTGATCGCTCGATTGTTCAACTTTAGGGACCGGGACACGATCTTGCAATATATTCGCACCAACGGTCCGCCCAGGTTTGAGAACCACGATATCCATGTCTACCCAGACTATACGAAAAGAGTACAGGATCTACGAAATGACTTCTTGGGTGTTAAACGCCGACTGCGAAACCTCAATATCAAATATAGTCTAATGTTCCCGGCCAGGCTCCGTGTACAATATGGGGACAAGGTACACTTCTTTGGTAACCCACCGGAGGTAACGGACTGGATGGACTCGCTGGGTCTGGCAGGCCAGGACCAAAACCAGGGCTGGCAAGAACAGAGGAGGAGGAGTGGTCGGCAACGGAACCAGCAACGTCGCAATGGTGAACTGAGACCCAGGGTCCGGGACTTGTCAGACGGAGGCCGCCTCATGGTGGGACCGGATGGCACCCTCCTTCCGGAGAGGGAGGCGATCCCGACACAGAACCAGTTTTCTCCATTATGTCTGGTGCAAGAAACGCAGTCGGAACAGGGGGGCGACACCAGCCCAGTCAATGGGGGCTCCAGAGACACTTGAGAGGCAGATGTCGAAGTGGGACCTTGGGGTTCGGGGTCATTGAAACTGTGAGTACAAGATTTGACCCGAAGGACACTTGACTCTGCTGCGGGGCTCACAAAAGAGGGTCCTGGGCCCAGAGAAAATAAAGGGGGGGCTGGAACATTCTTTTTTTTTTTAGGAGGGAGGCCAATGTACCCTTTCGACATGCCAGCTGTAGTGCGCTGAGGCGGCCTGGCTAGACCATCAGTCGGGCGGGGCCGTGCGGTGCCAGTCAGTTTGGCTGAATATCTGAGTCCGGGGGGGCTACCTGACTTGTGAAAGTTATTTAATTCATAGTCGTTACTTCAAGTTGGGGAGGGTGATCTAGGGGGTTTGTGGAGCTTTGGGGCGGGGTTCTGAGTTCTCAGACCAGGGTTGGGTTGTGAGAATGAAGTACTACTGCCTGTGGGTGGGGGGAGTTGGGACTGGGGGTTTGCAATGTTGTTCTATTTGGGTTACTGCCGGGTCTGGTCTATGCCGCGTCGCTAGCGGTCAGAAGAGATTGCAACGCAAGGGGTCACACTACAACACTGTTGGGGGTCCCCCACACGAACGTCGGGTGCCGCCGCACCAACAGCAGCTGACTCATGCCAGGTGACTGTTGTAAGGCTCGCGATAGACCGGGCCAAAGTCAAAGTTTCAGGCCGACCGCGATGGAGCCCTGAGTGGCTACCACCCTCGGAAGGTACCAGTTAAAGATGTTACCTTCACACTTAGAAACTTTTCTGGAGCTTTTTCTCGGGAGGCCCCTCGAAGCTCCCAGCCAGTCCGGATCCGGTGAGGGTTCGCCGGCTTGACTTGTGACGAGGTCCCGGTAAACTTCCCTGGAGCGGACTTAGAAAATTTCTCAAGATCGCTTCAGCGGGGCAATCCAGAAATCCAGGCCGACACGCGAGTGAAGACAGGCGGCTTGGCTCTCGCGGTTGCTCCCGGTCGGCTTTTCTACGAGCGGACTTAGAAGCTTTTCTGGAGCTTTTTCTCGCGGGGTCTCTCGATGCTCCTCATGTAGCCGGATCCGGTGAGGGTTCGCCGGCTTCAGATTTTCTCTAATCCCGGTCAATCTCTGGAAGTCGATGCGATGGAGCTTTTAGCAGGACGAACCTGGTGGGCTTGGCCGGCTCGCGGTTGAAGGCAGGCGGCTTGGCTGACCAGGATGAGTCGGTCCCCCTATGGAGCTTTTTTTTCAAAGTTCCTCCAAAGTTCCCCAAACTTCTTGAACTTCTTCCTGAAGTTCCTCAAAGGGTCCCAAAGTGTCTCAAACTTACTCCAAGGGTCTGGAAGCTCCAAGATGGTCCTTGTAAGTTGAGGACTTCAATTAACACAATGCACTGGATGTCACCCTTACAAATCCACTGGTAGCTCCCCAGGTTGATGATTCTTGGTGGTGAGGGTCCAGATGAGCTCCGTTAACCTGTAGCTTGCAGGGAGTCCACTCTTGGCTTCTTTTACTCAGCACAGTTAGTCCACAAAGCTGTAGTTTCAGGTGGTGCAGTCTCCAGAGGTCAGGCCTTAGAAGTCTTTGCACAGCAGAACTTTTCAGCAGGGCCAGTCTTGCTTTCTTCAGTTTCAAGCAGCAGATCTGAGGGGCTGGGCCTCTCTCAGATACTTATTCCACAGTCTCTGGGTCATCCAGGAGGTCAAGCTTCACCAATAGGAGTAGGGTAACTTCCCACTTGAGTGACTCCTTCCTGCAGAGTGTGGCATTATTCTATCCCAGAGTGCAACAAAGCTTCCAAATCCATAATGGCTGATTTTCCAGCAAGGAGGTAAGAGCTGGCTAAACACTCCCACTGAGTTGGCTAATTAACCTAGCCTCTCCTCCCTACATCTGCACATATCTTCCTTAATCCTGCCATCTGGCTGAGGTGGGGGTTCAAAGTTGTAAATGACACTGCTCTGGGCTCTGCCCCTTTGAAGCTCATTGTTTACGACCCCTCCCCCTGGCCTGGCATTCTTGCAGAACAGCTGACTGCCCTCCCACTCCATCTGGCTGGCCCCAGGGGATCTTTATCACCTCTTCAGGCAGGCTGGCTAATCCCCTTAACTCTGACCAATCAGGGCAGAGCACTGGAAGGCTGGATTTGGAACTAAAACTAAGAAAGTGTTATAACTTCTTGTCTGTTCACTTTGGGAAAAATTCAATAACATCATATTGTAGGATTTATCAATACCATTCTAGTGAGTCTTTGAATTGAATCTTTATCCCTCTCCTATCAGAAGTTATTGTTTAATAACTTTCCCCCATGTTAACCTATGGGGCCTGGGGTTTGCAATGGGAAAAATGACATGGGCCATTTTTTCAGCACCAGGACTTACAAAAACATATTTTATAAGTACTTGGCTTATTTTCACAGGACCCCCACCCCATAGGTCACCTAGGGGAGACCCTAGGGGTGCTGAATCTGTAAAAATATTGCAGATCCTCCATGCCCAGTGCCCCCAGCATCAAAGTCGAATTTGGGCAGCACTTTACACAATGGGGAGAGTGAAATGTGAATTTCACTTAACCCAGGGCATATATAAACTCATTTTATAAGGGTCTACCTTATAGATACCTGGCCCCCCACCCCTGGGATACCTAGGGAGACCCTGGGGGTCATTATTATGCCAAAACATTTTAGGTTGACCAGTTTTAAGTGCCCCAAACCCCAAAGTCGAGTTTGGCCACAATGTACATGTTTAAGAGCAATCCTGGCGCACAGAGCTGCTTTTAAACTGACCACAGGCTTCAGCAGTGCACACATGCAAGTGCAAAAAGGCTGCTGGCCTCTAAACTCCCATGCCCCAGGATACTGGGGACTTCTAGGTAGTTTCAATCCCCTGCCCTATTATATACTAGGGGCTTATGGGGTAGGTCATGCCAATTACAGGGGTACCCCACCATCCCATAGTGTACCCTAGTGTATGTTGGGTGTCTTAACTGTATTCTAATGTGTTCCTTTCAGCTTGGCACTGGCCCTGGGCCTAGTTATACAGAGCCCAGTGTCAGTCAGAGTCAGTTACCAACAGTTCCAGTCAGCAAAAAGTTGGGGGGTGCCCAGGGCACAGGATGACTTTACAACATAGCCCCCCCCCAAACGAAAGGTGAGGGTTACTAACCTACACCCTGGTAGTCCTCCTCAGCTAAGTGGAAAAACCTGGTAAGTCCATCTGCATTTGCATGGGCAACCCCAGGTCTGTGTTCCACTGTAAAGTCCATTCCCTGTAGGGAAATGGACCACCTTAACAGCTTGGGATTCTCTCCTCTCATCTGCATGAGCCATCTGAGAGGCCTGTGGTCAGTTTGAACACGAAAGTGAGTCCCAAATAAATATGGTCTCAACTTTTTCAGTGACCACACCACAGCAAAAGCCTCTCTCTCAATGGCACTCCATCTCTGCTCTCTGGGAAGAAGCCTCCTGCTAATAAAGGCAACTGGCTGATCAAGGCCCCCTTCATTTAGCTGTGACAACACTGCCCCAATCCCTTGCTCTGAAGCATCTGTCTGAACTACAAATTCTTTTGTGTAGTCAGGGGCCAGTAACACTGGTGCTGAACACATAGCAGCTTTCAGAGTGTCAAAAGCCTTCTGATACTCTGGGGTCCAAATCACCTTCTTGGGCCTCTTTTTAGAAGTCAGTTCTGTTAGGGGCCCCACAATGGTCCCATAATTTTGAACAAACCTTCTATAGTACCCTGTCAGTCCAAGGAATGCCCTGACCTGAGTCTGGGTAACAGGTGCTGTCCAATCCAAAATAGTTTGGATTTTAGCTTGGAGAGGCTGTACATGGTCCCCACCTACCAGGTGGCCCAGGTACACCACAGAACTCTGCCCTATTTGGCACTTGCTTGCCTTAATAGCCAGGCCTGCCTGCTGCATGGCCTGAAGCACTTCCCTTAGGTGGCTTAAGTGATCCCCCAGGTAGAACTGTATACAGCTATATCATCCAGGTAAGCTGCACTGAACTGTTCCAACCCAGACAAGACCCTGTTCACCAACCTTTGGAAGGTGGCAGGTGCATTCTTTAAGCCAAAGGGCATTACCTTGAACTGATAATGTCCCTCTGGTGTGGAGAATGCTGACCTCTCCTTTGCTCCATCAGTGAGGGCAATCTGCCAGTACCCTGAAGTCAAATCAAAAGTACTCAGGTACTTAGCAGCCCCTAACCTGTCAATGAGCTCATCAGCTCTAGGTATAGGGTGAGCATCAGTCTTTGTGACTGCATTCAATCCTCTGTAGTCCACGCAGAACCTTAACTCCTTGGGTCCCCCCTGAGGATTAGGTTTGGGTACCAGCACCACTGGACTGGCCCATGGACTCTCAGACGGTTCAATTACCCCCAATTCCAGCATCTTAGCGACCTCAGCTTTAATGCTGGCTCTGACATGGTCAGACAACCTGTACAGTTTATTTTTGACAGGTAGGCTGTCACCAGTGTCAATGTGGTGCACACACCACTCAGTGATGCCTGGGGTCAAAGAGAACAGGCCAGCAAACTGCTCCAGCACTTGCTTACAGTCTCTGTGCTGCTGGTCTGTCAACTTGGGAGAGAATATCACCCCTCCACTGACCCATCTTGCACATTAGTGGAGAGGAGGTCGGGCACAGGCTCCGTTTCCTCCTCCACACCCTCATCAGTGACCAGTAACATGGTCATGTCTGCCCTGTCATGGTGGGGTTTCAATCTATTCACATGCAGGACCCTATGAGGGTTCCTGGGGGTGCCAAGGTCAACCAAATAGGTAACCTCCCCTTCTTTTCTAAGATTGGATAGGGCCCACTCCACTTGTCATGGAGGGCCCTGGGAGCCACAGGCTCCAACACCCACACCAATTGTCCTGGAGTATACTCAGGCATAGTAGCCTTCTGATCATACCAGTGCTTCATGAGCTCCTGGCTGGCCTCCAGTTTCCTGTTTGCCTTGTACATGTACTCTGCCATTCTAGATCTCAGGCCTAGCACATAGTCCAGCACATTGTCCTTTGCTTCTTTAAGAGGCTTCTCTAAAGACTCTCTCAGCAGGCTCAATGGCCCCCTCACAGGGTGTCCAAACACCAACTCAAAGGGACTGAAACCAACCCCTTTCTGTGGCACCTCCCTGTAGGCAAACAGTAAGCATGGGAGGAGAACATCCCATCTCCTCCTGAGTTTCTCTGACAACCCATTTATCATGCCCTTCAGGGTTTTGTTGAATCTCTCAACAAGACCATTTGCTTGTGGGTGATAGGGGGTGGTGAACTTGTAGTTGACACCACACTCATCCCACATAGCAGTCAGATAGCTGGACAGGAAGTTCGTGCCCCTATCTGACACCACCTCTTTGGAAACCCCACTCTGGTGAACACACCAAGCAGTGCTCTAGCCACCGCAAGAGCATCAATGGTTCTCAGAGGTATGGCTTCAGGGTATCTAGTGGCATGGTCAACTACCACTAAGATATACCTATTCCCTGATGCAGTAGATGGGTCCAGGGGACCAACAATGTCCATCCCCACCCTTTCAAAGGAACCCCAACCACTGGCAGTGGTATTAGGGGAGCCTTTGTCTTGCCCCCTGCCTTGCCACTGGCCTGACAGGTGACACAGGAGCTGCAACACTCCTTTACCTTTTCAGACATATGGGGCCAGTAGAAATGGTTCACCAACCGGTTCCATGTCTTTGTCTGTCCCAAATGTCCTGCCAAGGGGATATCATGACCCAAAGTCAGGATGAACTCTCTGTACTTCTGGGGCACCACCAACCTCCTGGTGGCCCCCTCCTTGAGGTTTCTGGCCTCAGTATAAAGCAGTCCATCTTCCCAGTAGATTCTATGAAACCCACTGTCATCCCCTTCCTCTTGCTTAGAGTTAATCCGCCTCAAGCTGTCAAGGGTGGGACAGTCATGCTGTCCCTCACTGAACTCCTCTCTGGAGGGTCCACCTGCTCCTGTCAGTTCTGCCAAATCTGACAGCTCTGGCAGGGATGGAGTCCCTCCCTCAGAGGCCAGATCCTCGCCATCAGGGTTAGATTCTGCCTGCACCTCTGGAGTTCCCTGGGCTGGCTCACCAGGCCCAGTACCCTTGTCCATGGATGCTTGGCCCTTTGTTCCAGGGTCCAAGTGTCCAGCCCCTCCCTTCTGGCTAGTCTGTGACCTAGTCACAGCACATACCCACTCAGGGAGCTCCAATATTTTCATATGGAGTCCTCTCTCCACCTCTGACCACGCAGAGGCTTCAAGGTCATTGCCCAGTAAACACTGGACTGGGAGCACCTTTGACACAGCTACCTTCATAGGGCCTGTCACACCTCCCCATTCCAAATCTACCACAGCCATGGGATGGATTTTGGTAGTGCTGTCTGCATAAGTCACCTGGTGAAACTCACCAGGTATCACCCTCTCTGGAGGCACCAGGTCAGCCAGGACCATAGTTACACTAGCCCCAGTGTCTCTGATAGCCTCAACCTCAGTCCCATTCACTTTAGGTCTCTGCCTGTACTTATCCATGTTTGGAGGTAAGGCATCAAGGGTTGCAATATTCACCCCACCCAGGGACACTAAGGTTGCTGCCACTACTGGAATACCCCCTTCTGGTGTACCACTCTCCACCCCTACACTCACACTGGCAATCCCTGTGGATGGCCCCTTAGGGGGGAGCATCTTAGCGCAGACAGCATCTCCCTGCTTGTGCCCCGGCTGGTTACAGTCAAAGCACTTACCCACCTTTGAGGGATCAAAGAACCTACCAGGCTTTCCCTGATACCCCCTCCCTTTGAATTTGGGTTGGCTCGGGGCCCCCCCCTCCTTGTGCAGGTTTTTGTGGGTCTTTAGAGGACTCTTTCTGATTTTGACCTTCTTTCCCTTGGGCTTTCTCCTGGGGAGGGACCTGTCCTCCTTTCTTCTGGTCACACCCCTGGTGCTGTATGGAAACCCGGGTTCTCACCCACTCATCAGCTGCTTCCCCCAGCTCTCTGGGGTCTGTCAGCTTAGAGTCCACTAGATACTGGCGTAACTTCTCTTCTGCACAATGAGTCAAAATGTGTTCTTTCAAAAACAAATTATACAATCCCTCATAAGTGCTCACTTTGTTACCTCAAATCCAGCCTTCTAGTGCCTTCACTGAAATATCCACAAAGTCTATCCAAGACTTGGAACTCAATTTCTGGGTGTTCCTAAACTTCACCCTGTACTGCTCTGGAGTCAGACCAAACCTCTTGACTAAGCAGGCTTTCATCTGCTGGTATGATTCTGCATCCTCTCCCTTCAGGGTCAGGAGCCTATCCCTCCCAGCTACTGGAATCAACTCCCACAGGAGTGCACCCCAATACCTAGAGTGGACCCTACTCATCTTAAGGGCCCTCTCAAAAGCTGCAAGCCATTTGTCAATGTCATCCCCCTCAGTGTACTTGGGCACAATACCCTTGGGAAGTTTGTGATCAGGACCACCCCTGGGCATTTCAAAATCTTCATCGTTGTCGCTGCCACCATTTCTTCTCAACTCCTCCCTCTCCCATGTTCTCTTAGCTAGTTCCAATTTCTCCTTTTCTAGGGCAATCAACTCTAATTGCGCCTTAAGCTGTCTCTCTGCAAGGGACAGTGATGGTACCTGAGTAAGGGACCCTTCCCCACTCCCACCATCAGGATTCTGTTGGCTTACACTAGTTATAATGGAAGAGGCATCATCCTCCTCTCCTGGGATGATGTTGGGGGTCACCCTCTACCCCCTTGATTCCCCTCAGCTGCCTGGTCATGGGCTTGTATAAACTGAAACAACCCTGCCTTCCTATACCTCTTGGAAGCAGGCAGCCCCTAAGCCTACACTGTTCCCTAAGCTCAGCCAACATAAACTGGGACAGTTTAGCCAGGTCCAACTCCATGGTTCCCTAGTTTTGGGTCACAACACTAGATACAATAGACTTAGAACAATTTGGAAAAATCAAAACAATGGATTAAAAACAGTTTTAGTCCAAATTCCAAAAATCAATCTCAAAAGTTTTGTTCTAAGGCAATTTAGAGGATTTTTATAATCTTAATTCATTCACTGAAAGGTGTACTTTTTAAACACAAGTCCACATCCACACCGCTGAGCACCAAATGTTGGAAATTGGGTTATTGGTAGGGGCAAATGTAGGTCTGCCACTAGTAATAAGACCACAAACACTTGATAGGACCCAGCATAGGTCTTAGAAATATAATCCTATGCTCAACCCTTGGTAGCTTGGCTGCGAGCAGGCAGGCTTAACTTCAAAGACAGGTATGTAAAGCATTTAAAAACACCAATTCAGTAAATAACTAAGACACAACTCATAATAAAAATCCAACACCAATTTATAAAAATAGGAAATATTTTTATCTTTAAAATTACACCAAAACGACAAAAATCCAATGTAGGGAACCAGAGATATAAATTTTCAAAGTTTTGGTGTCATTTTAAAGATAAAAATATTTCCTATTTTTATAAATTGGTGTTGGATTTTTATTATGAGTTGTGTCTTAGTTATTTACTGAATTGGTGTTTTTAAATGCTTTAGATACCTGTCTTTGAAGTTAAGCCTGCCTGCTCGCAGCCAAGCTACCAAGGGTTGAGCATAGGATTATATTTCTAAGACCTATGCTGGGTCCTATCAAGTGTTTGTGGTCTTATTACTAGTGGCAGACCTACATTTGCCCCTACCAATAACCCACTTTCCAACAGTGACATACAGAAGTACAAATTTATAACATGGAATGTCCGGGGGCTCAATAATGTGGTCAAACGGATCCGGGTGGCAACATACCTCAGGCGGTATGGAATAAGTATAGCCCTACTCCAGGAAACGCACCTCTGGGGAGACTGTCTTAAATATATTCAACGCAGGTGGAGGGGTCAATTTTTCGCAACCTCCTACTCAGGATTTGCTAGAGGAGCGCTTATTTGGGTGGCACCAGGAGTTCCCTTTAAGGCTATAAACACTAGACAAGATCCTGATGGGAGATATGTAACGGTAGAGGGGACGCTAGATGGGCACAGTATATGCTTGGCAAATATTTATGCCCCAAATAGTGATGATGGTGAGTTTTTGACTCGAGTCTTGGGACAGATAGATCTGGATCCAGACACAGAACTGATTGTTGCAGGGGATTTTAATTGTGCCCTTGATGGGGAGTTAGATAGACACCCCCCAAAACTGGATGCCAAACCTAAAGTGAGAGAGGCCATGGGCCAGATGCTCCAAAACTATTGCTTACTGGATATATGGCGACACTGTAACCCTGGTTTTCGTGCCACACGCCTGCTGCCAATACCTATAGTAGACTAGACTATTTCTTTATTCAAATGACGGCTGCTCATCTAATAGGGGAGACGCAATATTTGGCCCGCTACCTGTCCGATCACTCCCCTCTGCTAATAACATATTCTCTGGGCCGGCCGAGATCTCAGGTACCGCTATGGAGGCTCAACATCGAAGCCTTTGGGGACCCGACCTATAAAGCAGCAATAACGCAAGGGCTGGATGTCTATTTTGATGTGAACTGGGGCACGGCCAGCAATAGGGCGATCGAATGGGACGCAATGAAGGTGGTGGTACGGGGGTCTGTTTGTCCACGGAGGTAGGGGTTAAAAAAGTGCTGGAACGGGATCTACGTTAGCAGGAGGAGCGCTTGGCAGCTCTAGAGGAGAAGCTTCCCACAGACAGGGAAGGGCCAGCTAAATGGGCAGAACTGAGACGGAAAATCGGGGACATTTGGGACTCATTAGGCAAATTTAATAGAACTGCGAGCAGGCGCCGCTGGTACACGGAGGGGGACAAGGCCGGACGCCTACTAGCGTGCCTGATTCGGATGGAAACTCAGCCTCACCCGATTTTAACAATTAAGAATGAACACGGCCATATGGTTTACACTCCGCATGGGATCAATAAGGCATTTGTATCACATTTGCATAGAATATACTCTGAACCCCAGTCCCCCACCGCCCCTCACGTTGTGGAGGCCTATCTAGCTGAGATGGAACTGCCCTGCATAGACCCGGAGAGTCAGGAGTCTTTGGGAGCCCCGTTCAGTGGAGAGGAGATACGGGCAGCAATTGCCCATTTGAAGACCGCTAAGTCCCCCGGGCTGGATGGCCTAGCGGCTGAGCTCTATAAAGACTATGGGGGGGGGGTCATGATCCCTAAACTCCTGGAAATCGCGGCGGAAGCCAGTGAACGAGGCATACTCCCAGATTCCATGCGCGAAGCATTGATAGTGATGATCCCCAAACCGGGGAAGGATCCCCTGCTCCCCAGTTCTTATCGGCCAATTTCCATGCTGAACGTGGACCTTAAAATCATTAGCCAAGTGCTAGCAAGTAGGCTCCTCCCATATCTCCGACAGCTGGTACACGAGGATCAGTCAGGTTTCATACCAGGCAGGAATACGCTACGGAATATTCGCCGCCTCGCCCACGTTATGCAATCATTGGAGGGAAGTGCCCAACAGAGCACCTTAGTGTTCCTAGATATCGAACAAGCGTTCGACTCGATCCGATGGGAATATTTATGGCAGGTGCTTCTCAAAATGGGACTGGGCGAGGGATTTGTAAATTGGGTAAAACTGCTTTATGCTCGACCGGTGGCGAGGGTTCGCACGGGACGGTACGTGTCGGACGCACTGTCCATAGAAAGGGGGACGCAGCAGGGATGCCCGCTCTCCCCCTTGCTGTTCGCCCTGGCAGTGGAGCCATTGGCATGTCGTCTCCGTGGGGTCCTCCAAGGGCGGGGCATCCGGGTGGGGGATACGGAACATATCGTGTCTCTGTACGCCGACGATGCTTTGATATACCTGAACCGGCCGACCCAGTCATTGCCGGTACTGTTTGCTGCACTGACTCAATTTGCTGAAGCCTCCTGGCTTTACATTAATAAAGCAAAGTCACAACTATACGCGATTGGGTCGGCAAGCAAATGGGACGGGGTCTACCATGGGTAGAGGACACACTGCGATATCTGGGGGTATGGATAAGTAGGGATGAGACCACCTTTTACCAACACAATATGGGGAGGATATTAAGGGGGCTCCGGGGCAGTATTGCCTTCTGGAACACACTCAAACTCTCCTTGATGGGGAAGATCGCCCTGATAAAGATGGTGGTCCTGCCTAGATGTCTCTTCACAATGCAGGGGTCCTTCTTTGAACTCCTGCATCGGGTATTTAGGGAATTGGATGCACTGCTCATTCTACTGCTCTGGAACGGGAAATGATGTCGGATTAGCCTAGAGGTCATGAAGCGCACGTGGGGCAAAGGAGGTTTAGAAATCCCGGATCTGGAACTTTATTACTTTGCATCACAACTCCAACATGCTATAGCCTGGTTGGACACGGACCCCTCCTGGGAAAGGTCCTTGTTGGCGGACACCTATGGAGACCGACAGTTAGGAGCACTTCTCTGGTGGGCGGGGGGGCAGCGGGAACACTGTCCTCCATTGGTGCGGCTATTAGCTGCAATATGGAATCGAGTGGTCTGAAGACTTATCCGGGATCGGCCGTTTGCCCCAGAGGCAGATTTCTGGCTTATGCCGCCTTTCGCTCAATCCGAACAGGTTATGTCAACTGACAAGTGGAAGGATGGGGGCTGCCTTATGCTCTCTGACATCTATCCGGACAACAAATTCATTACCTATCAGGAGGCAGTGGTGAACTTTGAGCTGGGATCAGGGCAATTCCTGCAATATGCTAAAATAGCGGCAACGGCGCGGCAATTGTGGCCCTCGTTCCCAGAGGCTCCGGGGCACACCCATACCCTGGTCACGATGATCACTATGGCAGGGGGCGGAAGTTTGTTACCCACCTATGTAGGGCGTTGAGGGAAGATAAAAAGGTTGGACCCCTTAAAATAGAGGAGAAATGGCAGCGGGTGTGTCCGCAGGAGATCACACCACGGGACTGGGAAAAAATCCATGAGAGTGTGCGGAAGGTGTCGGTATGCAATCGTTTTAAGCAAATCCAGTATAATATAGTACATATGACTTACCTCTCCCCTAGGCGGCTCCAGGACATTGATAGTTCCAAGGATCCACATTGCCCTAGATGTCGCCACGCTCAGGCGGATTTTCCTCATATGGTGTGGACATGTCCAACAATCCAGACGTACTGGAGGGCGGTCCTAGAGGACCTGACAAGGATTACAGGGTGGACGATTGCCATGGACCCGCGCCCTTATCTCCTGGGCCTGATTCCTCGTGATCCTAAACGTAAGACAAGTAGGCGGTTCCTGGTTCTGGGACTCGTTATAGCTAGGCGGCGCATTGCGATCCATTGGTTAACCCAACAAGGGCCACTACTGGCTAAGTGGAAAACAGACTTGAGAGAGTGGGCTCTGGTCGAGGAGGGGCATATGCGAAACACTAGACAAGATGACAAACCACCTGAGGTACTACTGGCATGGGGAATGATGATCCAGGAGATAATGGGACAGGCCCCACAATCCACACAGGTGTCAATAGAGGGGACGACCTCCATAGGAGGGATGGCCCCAAGCCAAGGGGGGAGACAAACGGAGACCCAGAATGAGCATTGAGATGCACGGACCTCAAGTTATACAGACCCGGCGGGGGAGGGGTTATTGAGGGAGGGCATCGGGGGTTGGGGGAGGGTTGGGGGGAGTTTAACTTCAGCTGGGTTATCATGAAACAAAAAAATCGAAGCAAATCATGATAGATTGGAAAACCACCACGGACGTGGGTATAGGTCTCAATTCCTGAGTTGATGGTTGGAATGTTCACTGCCTTGGCTGAAGGTAGATGAGATGTATAATTGTATATGAACATGGTCTGCAGATTTGGAGGAAAAAAAATAATAAAGAAATTAATTTAAAAAATAAATAAATAAAAAAATCCATCGGGGTGCAAGGTACCATGCTCAAGTGGTTGGCATCGTTTCTGGAGGGAAGAACTTTCCAAGTATTGAAAAACACCACCCTCTCTAAAACTATGTCATTAAGGTGAGGGGTACCACAAGGTTCCTCATTAAGCCCCACATTATTCAACGTATATATGGAACCACTTCCTAAAATTGTCCAAGAGTTCGACATCTCCATGACGTCCCACGCGGATGGTACTCAGCTGGTGATCTCCTTGGACCCAAAAAACAGCGGGGACTATGAGAGACTATCACCCTGCATGGAAAAAGTTAAGGAGTGGATGACAAAAAGCTGCTTAAAATGAAACAGGGAAAAAACAGAGTTAATGATCCTCGGGAATAAGGAAATTTCCAGGCCCTCCATAAGCTGACCCGAATGTCTGGGCTGCCCACCCATACCTAAAGAAATAATTAAGAATCTGGGTTTTTGGCTAGAAAAGGATCTTTCCATGGTGACACAAGCTAAGAAAGTCGCAGCCACCTGTTTTGGACTACTTAGAAGCCTCCGAAAAATCCTAGATAGGATCCCAACTCAGCTCAGGAAGACAGTCGTCCATTCCCTGGTCACCTCGCGGCTGGATTATGGAAACTCGTTATTCCTAGGGGCACCAAAATATGTGACCCACAGACTGCAGGTGGTCCAGAATGCAGCAGCAAGGCTGCTGTGCAATGTCCCAACTCGTGAGTCAGCAAACAAGCACTTAAAGGGGCTACATTGGCTCCCAGTAGAAGCCAGAATCAAATTTAAGATACTGGTCATGACGCACAGAGCTCTACATAATAGGGGCCCTAGGAAAATCAAGAGTCTAGTATCCCCTTATATCCCAAATATGTATTTGAGATCAAGTTCTGAGGGACTTCTAGAACCAGCAAAGGCCAAGAGGGAGAGGTGGGGAGGAAGATCTTTCTCCCGCCTAGCTCCCAAGCTCTGGAATTCTCTACCACGGGAATATCGGACACTGGACAAAGAATTGCAGTTTCGCAAAGCAATTAAAACATGGCTGTTCAAGCAATATCTTTAATGTCTGTCGGACTTCAACTAACTACGTGTCTCTTAGGGCTGGGAAGCTCTAGGGGAGCCATGTGCTCTATAAATCCCATATAATAATAATAATAATAATAATAATAATAATAATAATGAAGGACCCTGAAAGAGTGCAAATATAATATTAAGATTGTGCCATTTGTAATGCTTGGTATTTGGCAGATAATTATGAGCTCTGTTGAAGAAATGAAATCTTCACACTCTGAAAAATTGGTTGAGTTGGTTTATTATCCATCAGTAATGGATGGAAGATGAAGTTCAAACTTATAATACAAAGAGACAATATTAATAGGAGTCCGCTTGGCTTGAATGGATCATCTACACCAACTCTGTGGGCGAAAAGTCCAAGAAAGGCTATGTGGGACAACTCATTGTCTTCATCGCCCTCTGTTACAAGCATGTCCTCCCGTGTCTTCAATGTCCTTTGCTTCAATCTTTATCACCCCTCAAACATTTCACACCTTTTGAACATCCTATAACAACTTCACTGGTATTGATAGCCATGCTGTTTTCTGAGCATTAACCAAATGTTTCAGCTAATCACGTATTGTTCAAATCCAACTTCAGTTTCACTACTAATGTAAAACACACATTCTTTCAGTCGCTTGTCCCGGTTGGGTGCCGGTCGCTTTGTGAAATGTCATAGAAGTATTCTATCTGTACTTTAGCTTATTAAGGTGTTCCCAGCTGGATAACTGCGGGTGGGGGGAGGCGTTCTGGGGTAGTTGTTATAGATTTATATAGAAATGCAAAATGTGGTCTAACAATACAAGATGGAAGATTTAATGTCAAAGAAAAAGAAAGGTACACACGGGAATATGTTGAAGTCACGTATTATGTCCAGGAAGGTGTTGTACTACCCATGCGCGCAGATGTGTACTAGAAGGATATATGATGATGTACCGTATTGAGACGACTCGGTCCTAAGATGGACGTGTAAACTTGTATGTATATCTGAATAAACTTAATAAAGTTTGTGTTAAAAAAAAAACACACATTCTTTCACAAAGATATGATTCCTAGCCTCCCTTCTCCTACTTTCCCCACACCTTTACTGCACTGCATTATACATGGGGTCTTTGTTACCAACCATCTTCTACCCTCCCCTGAAACTGATTCACAAAATCATTATTAAATAAGTGTAACTATAAAATTCAAAAATCACTTGGCAGCACCATGTTTCTTTGCTATATCTATCTGCACAGATTAAGCCTGATTCAAAAATTGTTTTGTCTTTCAGCACGTATATCTTCCTCGCGGCAACACAGGCTCACCAAAAAAAAGTTTGTGTCCTTATCATAAATATACACAGAACGGTGTCCTGAGGGTTGTTTCTTTAGTTTTAATTTTTATTGTAATATTGTATCAACTGGTTATACACAGTAATGTTTAGGTTTTTTTGCAGAATAAGTTATAAGTTTATGTCTAAATATAAAACACAAAGTTTATTTCAAATAAATATGAAGTTGAATTCAGTACATTTATGTAATTCTTGAACGACGTTGTTTTAATATGTGCAGTGCACGCAGTATGCTCAATGGTAAACAAACAAATAACAGCAGATATAAAAATAACTTAAAAGCCTACAGATACGATTAATTATGAAACACAGAGCACAGAGTGGTTAATAATAACATTTTGGCCACGCCTTCATCAAAACCAGCTATGTCTGAATGTCCATTATGGAAATAGGATATACTCCTTGTGGCGATGGGGCTCAACATTAACATTAGTCTAATTAAAAATGTCCAAAGGTAAAACAAAAATCATTAGATAAAGTTTCTGAGTAGTGGGAGCAGACCTTGAAGTTCAGCTTGTAAATTTGAGTAGCTGAAAAGATGTTGAACCGTTCTAAATATAGGTGTCTATACAGTGTCTGCAAAAGGGAACCTTCTGCAATTGAATAAATTGATGTCATATAAAACAAGAAAGATGATTGCTATCCACTATACCAACCAGAACCCATGTCGTAGGTAAACAACTGTTCAGTGTGTCTAAGCTGTTGGCTGTCTGTAGTACTTAGGAGTACTCACAGAATGAGCCATGTTGTGTTGGTATTTGCCAGCACACCCAGTGTGGGTACACTGTGGCACAAACCTGACCCTTTTTTCCGTAGTGTAATGTAGCCCATGGTGTATTTTTTACCAGGCATCTTATTGACAATGTTTTTTTTTTCTGGTGGATCATCCTGAATCATTCAGAGACTGCTCTTCTGTGGCAAAAATGATTGCATAAAGCGCATTGAGTTTTTTTAAAATCAGGCACACTTATTTTTAGCCATATACATATTTCATGCCACAGAGAAACATTGACCCTGGGTACATTGTCAGGCCCTCTGGTATTGGAATCTTTCATTAGTTTCCCATCAATACACTTGCAAAACTATTGCTTTTAGCTATTGATTTGTTCTTTCAATGCATTTTGTCCCACTATTTCCAGATTTTCTGGGGGTGCTAAGAGGATGGAAGCCCCAAATGGTGTTATTTTGGTCATGGTTTTAAATTTTACAGTGTTATTTTTTATTCCAATGCTGTCTATAGCATAAAAGCATGTCTATATACTGACTTCATGCAGAGTGTTCCAAATAATAATTTAAGATTCAATCTACTTAGCGTAACTTGCGGTGAAAACAGTGCCCCTTTGAGGAGTAGATTTCCCATTCGTTTCTATGTGTAGCCAACGGTATCGGAAATGACAACTGGATGCTAAACCAAGAGAATGCTTGGGCCCAGTCGAGAGCTTCTATGTTCATGCTTCTCTATGCTTCCTTTAGTGAATTGCATCTTCCTTTTTTGGCACATATTTTACTTGCCAAGCATAACGATCAGCACATTGTGTGTGCGCATTCAGAGTGATATTAAAACATAAAATAATGTTTCAAGATTCTATGTAAAAATAACAACTAGAAAAAAAGAGTTAAATAAAAGCCACTTTCTGTTAGAATCATGTGGATATTTATCAGAGTTGCTTTAATGTAAATGCCTTAATGAAAGCCATCTCTGTTGGGACCAGCGTGCAGCCATATTTGCATATCCCTTATGCTGGCTATGGAGATGCGATAATTGATTCTGAGAGATTACTTTAGAAAACCTTTAAGGACTCTTTTTCAATCCCGTCCTCAAGTCATCATCGGGGAATCACGCCCCAGAGATATAGGATGATGAGACGCTATCTCTTTGAATTATCTGTATTCTTGATCAAATGGATAAATAGATAATGAGAAAAGAAATTGAAAGCTGGTGGTACAGTAGAGTATGCCTTTCATATAAATCAGCATGTATGTTTGTTTTTTAACTTCAATGAGTCTTCCTTATCACATCCTCCTTTTCAATACTTCTGCAAATGAGCAGCAAAAACTCTCCAGAGTCAGGTCACCAAAATTCTTCACAGATTAACAATCTTAGTATTCCCATTTTGGCTGCTTTAAAAAATATTTGAATTGCTACATTCAAAAGGCCTGCCATGCTAGCCCTTCTATACCAAGTAGTACTTAGCAATGTGGTCACAGGGCATGATAGTCTTTCTTCTATGTTTGTTGTTTGGCCGCTTTCTATTGTAAGCTCGCTTCGAAGCCTCAATTGAATAATTCCATTTAACTCCTGTGCTGAGGCTCCTATGAGTAGTGCAGGTTAAGAAGGGGACAAAGCAAGAGTCACAAGTACCAGAAGTAAGAACTGACCAAAAATTGAGGCTGAGTCACAAAGTGGTTTTGGTTAGAGAAAAGCGTCTTAGTGTGTATGTATTTTAAGGAAACAGTGCACAAGGAAGCAAAAGCATTTAGAATAAATTTTCGCAAAAAACATAATACAAATATCAACAGCATTTTGAAGTCCCATGCTGAGTTTTGGTAGACAGCAATCATATCTAACAATCCCATCCAACAATGCTTACGTGACTACCCCACAGGTCCTTTGAGCATCACAAAAACCAATCTGAGAGTTCCCACCCCCTGTAGTGTGGAGGTCTCATCAAAACTGCATCAGCTGACCCACAGATATGGAGCAAGGGTCACTCAGATGCCTTCCCAAATGCAGCAGCATTCAATGGAGGACCCCCTGGCACCCACCAGGGAGATGTGCTTGGCAACGGGGCCATAACTTGATCCCCTCAGCACATCATTCATTCTCTAAGACTGCCCCAAAACCCTCACTCTCAGCTTTATCTGTCAACATACCAAGTTCCTGACTTGACACAGAGGTGGGGGTGGGGTGGCTGTCACACTACAGAGCCATTGAAGCCAGCAATGAAAAGAGTCCAAATATGAAAGCTCGAAAATGACCTCCACTGACAACCTAGCCCAATGATGTTTTGACTTGGCAATATATCTTGAAAATGGTCGGCCCATAAGAACAATATGCAATGCAAAACATTCAGCTGACCCACTAGAGCATGTAGTTTTGGAATGTGACCTTCTGTTCTCCAAGACATGTCCTGAAAAAAGCCTCTAACGCCACAGCTTTCTCTTGAGGTAACCTATATAGAGCACTAGCGTTCTTGTGGGGCCATTGGTCTTCTCCGTCACCAAGGGTACCCCAAGCCTCACAAGTAAATCCATTAATGCAGTAAGGGATGATGGCAGTGGGCACTGCCAGGAGGGCACATGAACAACAAATCACCAAAGTAATGCAGTACTAATAAAGGACCAGACTCCCTCTTAAAAACCCATTCCAAAAGGTACCGAACCGTTCAAAATAGGCACAAGATACCCAGTACCTAATCAGCATACATTTGTGAAGGTTTTCTGGGTGTACCGGGATAAGTCTGAGGGGTGACTCAATGTATTCTTTTGCCAGGGCCCTTGGATCCAAGGACCTCAGCATCAATAAAGCCTGATCTGGGAGGCGTATTCGACCAAGCACAAGGCAGGATCAATGGCATCATAACAGATGGGTCTTTTGACTAAGGCAGAATCACTGGGCTCCTTCTTTGAGACAGCCACTCAGTGGAGCACAGACCTCTAACGGTACTGAGCTGAAAGGACCAGTAACCCTCCCAGCTGCTTCTCGTTTACAATCTTTTTCCTTGCAATTTTCTTATTTGCCTATGATGACCGCTGATTCCTATATTTATCATTGCCTAAGACCTCTATGGCAGGATCCTAAAACCAAAACAAAATCCCAAGTACAAGTGCGGTGCACCTTGGGATTCAGTATAGATCTTCAACCAGGGGATAATTGCCTGTTAAACAACTGGAGATGGTGCTTTCAACTTAAACCATTTGCTATAAGTGCTTCTGGAGACATCTGTCTTTTGCTTTCTTAATACATTTAAATTCAGGGTGTCCTGGCAGGCCACTGAAGGAGCAATTCTGTTTAAATGACAGGCTCCTGCTGGGCAAAAGCCTGCTTTATAGGCCTGAGCAAACCATTCACATCCTCCTGACCATGTAACATATTGAGATTAGTGATCTTGTCTTATTGTGCTCCTTACGAGAGTTTCCCCCAGACTCATTGAGGGCCTAGACTATTCTATTTTAGTAACAGGCAAACTGGGGGCGATGTCAGCACGCTTCTCCATCAGAGCCACCTGAAGATGGTAAAACCTGCATCCAGTTAGAAAGTACCTCCTCCACTTTAGGTTTACAGTGCTGCCTCTTCACCTGCTGCTGTTTCAATCATCAAGTCAAGGATCTCAATGAAAGAACCCTTGGTGATCTTCCTCACCTTCTCAGATAAGTGTGCGGCCAGCTGATCTCTGGGGGGGCAGTTGCCCCTGTGTTTCCTTACCTTTTTTAGAAACATCACTTGTCTGGTCTTTTGCTCCCCAGTGGGAATAGGCTCACATCAGTAATCGTGTCAGCAAATCGTGTTGACTGACCAAGGGTTGATAACCACCGAGAAAGCCTGTTGACCTAAGCCCCCTCCAGCCAGAGGCTGACACAAAACCGGACGTGCGGGTGCCCCAGCCTGGGATGGCGTCTTAACATTGTTCTGATTACCCTCCTCAAGCAACACCACCAAATGCCTGGCCGTGGCCAAGGTGTCCTCTTTAGTACCTGCTGATGACAAACTACTACTGACGGTGACTGACTACCCCCCAACTTTAAACAAACATGGCACAACACTTGCAAACTTCTCCTGGTAGTGTAGACCCAGATGTGCCATGCACAGAAACCCTTCCCCCAAAACTTGGACCAGCAGCTAAGTGAGAAGTGGACTAAGAAAGCTCTACCCTGCAAGGCCCTGAGTTATAGCAGCAACCGAAGAAGAAGCTAGCAGAGGAGCCAATACTAACAAGGGTGTTTTGAGGCCCATTGTCTGCATCAAGCAGCTGGGCATGGGATTTTACATGTGTAGCCCCTGCTCTTTTGGTAGGCCCAGCGTTTTCTGCATTCTTCAGCAAATGTGAGAAAGTGGCATTGATGGGAACCACAGCCATCCTATGGCGCTAATCCACCATTTCTGGGGCCCCCCATTTGTTAGCTAGCTTTTTCCATGCTTCCAACTAATTACAGGTGCAAGAGAGAGAACAATTCTTCAATGGACTCCAACCTTCCCATCACTCTTGCTTTATAATCATCCCTGCTAGATTGTTGCAGTCCTCTTTGCACCCTTTGAAGGCATGGCCCTTCACTACTGAGTAATCACAAACAATTGCATTTCTTGGCTCAACAATGTCAAAGCACTGAAATACTTCCTCCGCAGCCCAGTTGGGGCCAAAATAAATGAGAAACTCAAGTACGGCACCTAACTGCAACACCCACAAGACAGACTTCTAATTAGCACACTTGACAAGATCAGAAAAACAACAGAGCTGCAAGGTTCATAATAATGCACGTTCTTCCCTAGTCCCCTCAACAACCCAACTTTGTGCCCCAAGCAAATTACAAAAAAAATAGAAAAGCCAAAAAATGCAATAAAAGCACCTGTAACAAACGGCTCAGCTCTGTATTCAAAATTATTTGCAGATTTTAATAATATGCTTCGCGCACTACATTCTCACTTGTATTAAGTGAAGGCAGCAGAGTTGTGGCCGCAAAACCGGCCTTTAAATTTTCGCTGTGTATTCTCCTCAACACTAAATTGTTTGAAAAGCAGGCAATAGAAGAGAAAAAGACCCCACCCGTAGACCCCGGTCCCCTTACCTGAGAATGACTGGCCTGCACTTCGAGCTGAACAAGGAGCCTACTAGCTGCTAGTTGCACTCAAGATTACAGGATCCCCACCAGCAAGTGCTAGAAACTCATACCAAAATGTCAGCTTAGAACCGTAGAGACTTTCTTTCTTTTACTGTGAGCCAACAGGACCCAGAAGAAGTGACTTTGAGATATATGCCTTGAGAAAGCCCTTGGCGGGATAGCCAGATGAGTGAAACGCGTGTCGGCTGTTCTTTTTGATCTTGTGTTCCCGTACATCAATTAAATGAGGAACCTTTAACACATTGACGTTGCAATTTGTAGAATTTATTCAAGGAACTATTACATAAACTGCAGGAGCAGTCCTCTCTCTGACAACACATTTGGTGGACTGACCCCCCTAGATTAAATAGGGGCACAGTCTAGGAGGCCACCATTACCCTGCGGTGCCTGCGCCTCCGCTGGGCCCACATGTTTACGTATGCTTCTCCTATATTGGGGGTGTCTCGTTGCAATATTGTTAAAGATGACTCCAGGTAATTTTAATGCCTATAATGAAAAAGACATATACCAGGAGTGGGATCCACTGAGAGCAATTAATCCAGCCACAATGATGTGATCAATGGTGTAAGGAGTGAATGCCAATGACATTGCTGTCAAGATATCACTAAGAAATTCCGTGTGACCTGAAAGAAAGAGAAGAGTATCTTACTGACACGCATGAGTACGAGAAACCAAAAAGGCTAGACAAGTGATTTGATTGGAATTGTGAGAGAAAGGAGGAATAATTGTGTCCAAGAGGAGGAACAGAATACTGATTAGCTAAAGAGTTAACTTTGTTTGGCTCTATTTCTGACAGCAGCATGCAGCATACTGTCAATGTAAGTTTTGTAAAAATACATAATTTGCAGAGATTATTTAAGCATTATGATATGTTTAGTAGTATTCTTCTTGCGGTAGTGCAAGAATTTTCATTGGTCTCTTTTCTTTACCTTCTTGTTTCTGAAAAATCAAAAACAAAGCAATCAAAACCGTTTTAATTATAGGAATTGTGGACTACACGGAAGTGAGTGAGGGAGTGAGTGAGTTTGAAAGGGCTTACTATATATAGAACACTACCTGCTCTAAGGCAGCCTCTACCTGTTGGTGGACAAGAAAAGGAGAACTTTGTGTCCTTTTGTCTGATGCTTAGGGTGGCTTATGAGGCAGTGCATGTTTGACCAAAGTGACCTGATGGGTCTGTGACGATGGATCTTAACTGCTACACAGATGTGTGACAACCGATGCTATACTAAAAGATCAGACACCATGCCCATAAAATAACAATGCTAGTGGCAGAAATCTAATGGGAGGACATCCCAGATGAGATTGGTGTCCTCTCGAGTACAGGAGGCATGTCTGGATAACACTGGTGCTCTGTGATAGGCACAAGGAAGTGGCAGAGATATCCTGTCCTCATACACTAACCTGGTATATTATGGATCACTATCACTAGTAAGATGCAGTTCAGTATGTAGGTGTGTACGCATGTATGTGTTATTTACATAGCACAAACCTAGTTGAAATGCAGTGGAGCACTGTGCAGGGTCAAAGGCAAGGATACCGTCAACAAGTGATTATAGAGGTAGCATAAGGGTACTGTTATTGCAATGTAATGCAGTGTTCTTTAGAGGATCTTCAACTCCCTCCTAAATTAGAGCATGGTTTGGGTGGTCTTGATGGACACAGGAATGTTCCTGGGTGCACAGATGGAAAAAGACTGCTGTCTTTTTTTTCTTTTTTACATTTCTGTATCTCCAGTCTTATGGTGTCCTCACTGCAAATGTGCCAAGACCTACCACAGATGGTGAGCTTGCCGATCAGATGGTTGTGATAGTTTCCATATGGAGCAGCGTTTTAAATCAGAAACACATTATAATACGGTATTCATTTTGCAAATGATAAAAATCTGTTACGCTAACATGAAAGCAATTTGATAGATATTCATTGTATTTCCTTCGCTCTGGCATTCACATTGATCTACTGACCACTAACCTATGGGTCCTGATGAAGCCTAGGATAATGCCAGATCATGGGTCTCTTTCGTCAATTTATGGTCAAATTTAAGATCCATAGTTTAGGCAGTACAGATTTAGGGGGGCTCTCTTTAGTTTTGAATCTCTCTCTTCTTGTATGCAACAAAGTGCAGCCCCTTAATACACAGACCCCCAGCTTACCATGTGAGAAAACAACTGTTTATGCGACACAAGGATATAGATTCTGTCTGACGTTTTATCAACAGGTTTGACAATTTCTACATATTTTAATAATTAGGTGTTCGCTGCTAACTTGAGAAAAATCTGTGCATGCCTGATTCCTTGGTACTAGGTCTATAGACTAATGGTGACAACACCGCTGACGACTAGGACTGTTGTGACTTGACACATTCTGGTTGATATAGCATCTCCAAACTCCTCAGAATGTGATCATCTACCTATAACACCGATAATAACTTAAGTTACCAACGTCAGAAGGACAGACAACTGAGTCTATCGTTCCAGGATTTAAGCTCATTACCATCAGACCATTGCAGATATCTGCGGTGAGCATTGTACTCACGGAAACCATTTTGCCAGTGCCAGAAACATTAGGAATCTTAGTGATTCCACGATGTGCTATTGTTCCTGACACAACCCTGCATCTGTCGCCTACTCCTACTATATTATTAATTGAGGTGATAGGTTGTTTGGCCGAGTGTTACATACTCATAGAGCATCAGACATGTCATTGTAAGAATGTTGGTTGCTGAGCATTCTGGAACCCTTCTTCATGAAAGATTCCAGGCAACGGTTCCTTTGGTCAGTTGCTCTGGGACTTTCATGGAGAGGGTCCTTTTGCCAGTGGGCTCCTCTTTGATGATTAAACTTCATAAACTTCATTTGTACGTACCTTACAATCCTGTATGGTCATTCTTAACACATTGGTGATGAGCTGTATCGAGCTGTGCCAGAGGAGCTCATGCTGTGACACTATTGCGAAGTTCTGCTATCGGCGTGCGAGCACTGCCCCAGACCTCGTTGTGCGGTTAAACACCGGCTGAGACTTCTCCAGAAGACAACTGGCGAACCCTGGAAACGTGTTGCGGCACTCGGATTGAGTGTGGCGAGGCTGATTGACTTGGTGAGAGGCAAGCAGTTGGCTCGAGCGCAGCGGGCTAGTGCGCCTACAGAGCTTTGAAAACATTGGCGCCATCTTGACTTTTCAAGCAATGAGGTCTTAAAGCTGAGACAGCAGCTCCGTCTACTCACCACTTACCATGTTTGAGGTGACAGAGCGGGTGTCTTTGTGAAGCTGGGGTGGACTGAGGCAGTGCTGCCCTCCACCTGTCATGGCCATCATCCTCGTCTAGACTCGCAAGTACATTGCAGGCCCCCTAACTGTCAGCACTCATGCTCAGCTTTTTGCTGAAGAAAAATTAGTCAGATGAAGATTTCCCTAATTCCATTTGGGAGGAGTTCCATTTTGAGGCAGAGGTCTGTATGCCAATATTGAAGGTCCTCCATATGGTGCAGAAATGTACAGTACGTGGACTCACGCGGAGCATATTTAGCATGGGACAAGTATTGATTCTTTGCTTAAAAAGAAAACAATGGTTTGATTAGTTGTAAAAGAATCTCAAAAGCGTCTGGCGAGATGTTATTTGTAGACTGGCCACGTTCTGTAATCTGCAGGCATCTAGGCACTGGAAGGATTAAAAATAACTATTTAATGAGTACTAAATATAATATGTTGCCCTTTATAAGTGCTGTGAATAAGGGTTATTACTTTTAAACAATGTATTAATACTAGGCCCGGACATAATTTCATTTACGCTAGAGTGAATGTATTCATTTTGGTAATTCAGCGTTACTCTTTGACATGGAATTACTGATAATTACGCTATTATTCCTGCTTGCGTAATTATGAGTAATTTGGAGAGAGATCTACCGCAAGAGCACATTTAGCAGGCGCGTGCAAGTGCACGCGCACGCTATTGGACGTCGGCTGCATTTAGCACTATTTCTTAGTGCAAGACGCACCCTTGAATCCAAATACGTTGGGCAAATAGCACTAAATGCTGGGAGTAAGTCAGGGGAAAATCCTACCCCAAAAGCACATTTAGCTAGCACAAATGTTCTGTTGCATTTAGCACTATTTCTTAGTGCAAAATACATTCTTGCATCCATTTTGGATGCGAGGAAGCATTTTTGCGCCAAAAATAGCGCAAAACGCAGAATTACTGTTCCTGCATATTTATACATAATCTCACAGAATTCTCCGGTAATTCCGCGTGATAACACTACACCGAATTACGCGAGTTACACTCATCCCTAATTAGTACTCAATCTATCGACCTTGAAAGGATAAAAAGTCAGAGGTTGTCTACTAGGAATTAAATTGTTACTCCACATGTCCCAAGTGTGAGCAGCCAGTCTTAACTCAGTGAACCGTTTTCCCAGTTCATCGGAAGACTAAAAATAGCGAATGGCGGAGTAGAAGAGCGATTGCTTTCATTCAGCAGCACAAATGATTAATTGTAATTACTCAGTTGCAAAAGCAAAGATTAGCCCCACTGCTCCGTGCCTCAGCCCCAGAGCTGACTCTGCATTTCATTGCCATTTTAGGTCTCTGCTGCTTTCTCTGAAGTCTGAATGTAAATATACTCCAACTTGTTTCTCTTGGAGAAGTGGGGATTAGAAAACTCAGCCACATGGTTACTGTTGTTTACAAAGACAGATCCTGGGCTGCTGGACAGGTGTGTAGAGAGAGCACAGATGGAAAGGACGTCTTTAAGGACAAACCGTGTCCGCACTTAGTATAGACATAACTTTCGAGAGCCTAGAAGTACATTAATTACCTTAGACTTCTGAAAAAAGTGAATACCTTCAGATAAAGCATGAGTGTTCATTATTGAGAAAGGGGGGAGTGCTTTGCAGACATTCTTTCCGCATTACCTGCTGCTAAACAGAGCCATTGATTGGCAGGGATGATAAAACGCAAGGGGCCCAATGTACTAATACCTATTGCAAACCAGGATGTGGAAAGTGGGTAGCAGGGATGCAATTTGTGATGTGACCTGTGTAGACAGAGGTCGCATTGGAAATTGTCAGTTCACAAATTGGCCTGCTAATGAATATATAGGCGTGTCATAATTTCTGACGACCTTAGACGTCTGTGAATCTGCTTATGTAGGGCAGACTGCAAGGCATAGCAGACCTCCAACCTTGGATTTGCATTCCCAAATGTAATGGAAAGCATTTTTAAGCGGCCCATGTTCATTAAAGGGACAGGTGTTGCTTTTTTTTTTTTTTTAAATCGCCTTAGGAAGGCATGGTATGTGTCTGCTCCCCGAATTTGGTTGATGCAATTTACAAAGGGGACATAGTGACACCGGGACAGCTTTTCCTTTGCAAATCAGATACTACCCCACCTCTGGTGTCGGTATTTGATCAATGGATTGCAATCATGCTTGCGGTCACAAACCATTCATACGTCATTGCAAATCGCAAACCACAATTAGGAGGGGATGCCCATTTCACATCTCCTACTGGTTGGGAGTCGCAATGTGTTGCAGACCCCTTTTATGAGTCGGAGAGGCGGTTCTGACTCACGAAAGAGGGTGATTCTGCAGATCACAGCATCTGCCATTGTAAAAGTGTTTTGTACATTGGGTCCCATGTGTGGGCACGCATGGCTAAGCAGGCAACACCTCCTGCCAAACATCATATATGTCTACACAGATGAATGTATGTAGCTTGAGAGCAGCGGATCGCTAAACAGAAACATGGCCCCCAGTAAGATGCAATCATTGTGGGAAAGTCAAGAGCAGTCTGTGAAATCAGGGGTAGTGCTCCTTGAAGAGATGTGTCTACAGTTTGTTTCTGAATTATAGGAGAGTTGGTGATGGTACCTTACATGCAGACCAGTTCTCATCCGCAACCCTGGAATATAAGCACTTGAAAGTTCTAGCTCAGGTGCAACATCTTTGGAAAATTAGTCATTTGGGTTTATCGTTAGCTAATTAGTCATAGCCATTCTTCTATTCCCCCTAAGACATCATGAAAAATGATGGTTGCCTTCTGCAGAGGTAAGCATGACTTTATTCTGGAGGGCCACTCTGGATGAACCCCACAGAAACACCGAAGCTCCTTCAGACCCCACTCTAGATCACTTGCAACTGAGTCAACACCTAAGGTCTATCACCCAAAACAAAGTTTACCCACAGTCACTAGGATTTGCAAAGAGGGTCAGGCTCAAAGGTGTTGTGCATCACATATAGATCTAATGAGATGATGGCTCCCACGCTGTCTTCATGCCGTCAGATATTACTACTTGACACAAATACTTGACACCAACATTGAAACTAAACATAGTTAGAATTCTCATGTGCAATTACCAAAACCATTTACTGATTATTTATCCACTATTGAATTGTTGGTGCTACTGTGCCCATTTCCAGTCTAGCAAAGTCTTGTGTCTGTAATAGGAAGGGCATTGGAGGCAGTAACTGGATACCCCTCGGGAGATTACTCGCGCTTTACAAAACCATTTAACATAACAGTAACTGGATGCACCAGATCAGACGCTGAGCTATTCACAGACAGATGGATGGTAAGTGAGAACAGTGAAATAGCGTACACCAGAGAGGAACACACTGCATAGGTGTTACTGCTGGACAGTGAACAATGAAAAAGGAGACGGGAACAAGTACAATCTCACTTACTGGGTGTGAGGTATGTACCTTGAAGTACACCTACCTCACTCATCCTTTGTAAGTTCCAGTTCTTGGAGTTGGCTTCCCTTATTTGGAGCTCATTCCACACATTGGTACAGTCTCACTCATTTGAGTGTGGATTTGACACCTTGTTGCCAAGTCGGTCTCACTGGGTATGAATGTCACCCCTTGGAACACAGCCTTACTCACTGGTCTGAGTTTCAATTCTTGGAGCACAAACTTCATGAAATATTTCTCGGTGCACACTTCCTCTCACTTTTTGGAGCTAGGTCTCACTTATTTGGTGTAAGTCCTATACTTTGGTGGACTGCCTAAGATTTCGTTTGAGTCCCACAACTTGGTACACCGTTTCTCTCATTGGGTGTCAGTTTGCTGATCCATGGAAAACATCTTAAAATGCTTTTCCCTTTGCTTTAAAAAAAACATTACAATACTAGATTGGTGCAGTTGAAACACATGCAACATGGCAGCCATCTTTGAATGTGCTTACTTTGTGCTTACTTAAAGAAAAAGACAAAAAAGTGCAGGATGGCTGTGGTGCATGCACGCATACTCACGCATGTGAACTCATGGTTAGCCATCTTGGAGTGGTTTCAAAACCATTCAAAGATGGCACCTATCAATACAGCGGCAGGTGGCAAACAGAATGAGGGTGTTGGGGTAAGAAAACACTGTAGAGCTCATTTTGAAATAAAAACAGCTGGGATGGAGGGGGCACGAGGGAGAACAAGAAGAGAGGGAGAGGAAATAGTCATGCATGCACTGCAGTGTATGAGGTCAACAGTGGAAGGATCAACTCATCTAATCTAAACGCAATGAGACCAAAATGCTCCTTCGAAAGGACAGAGACAAAAATAGGAAGAAAATCTAGATAATAAGTAAAAGGACATCAAGATACAAAAGAAACTCATTGAATTATGAGCAAGGGATGGACACAACGCTCACTCTAAGTCCATATTAGATAAATTGGTTTGTTGTCAACAGATACCTGAAGCGAGGCGAGACCTACAAAGAAACAGATGAAAGCTCAAAGCACTGGGCCTTTTAGAATATGAATACATAAGGCACATAAGTTACCTCTGAAAAGATGAACTCTGGGATAAACTAAATTATGATAAACCATTTGTGTTGGATAATCTGACCGCTATTCTTGACTGAGATGAATGCAGCGTTGGCTTTTGCTTAAAATTATTTATTTATTTATTAAGGAGTTTTATATAGCGCTGGCCAGACCCGAGGGTATCGGAGCGCTTTACAACAGATTCAAAGCAGGAATCACACAAAAAGGCATAGGTATACATATTGGTTCATAAGGCCCGGCGTGCTGTGCAACATTGAGGTAAGGAAGTCCTGAGATAACCTCGATGAGTGCACAATGTCTTGGGCTGAACCTCATTTGGGGAGGAGGGAACGAGGAAGGGGTCGGAGAGAGGGGAAGAGGTAGGTTTTGGTGAAACATTGTCAGGGGGTTGCAGAGTGCAGGCTTGTGTGTTTCGGCGGCGGTATAGAATACCCACCTCATCGAATGACTGAATTTTCTATAAATACAGAAGTAAAACTGGTATAACTTATTTCATTCTTATCAGAATTAGAGAAAAGAATATTATTGGCCATCCTTCTCTTTTTTTTTTACAATGTTCTGTAAAGGCAACCAAAAGTTTTGTCAATGGCCCAAGTCAAATGAAACTGTTGGATGTTCTCGTACCGTGGCATATTCCACAGGTTTAATCCTTGAGCTGCTATTGCTAACAAAATTAGCTAGTAGGTTGCAAAGCTGATAGAAATAAACACTGATGTAAACTTTCCTTAGCACTAATACATGCTGTTTCTTTCCCATTAAAGAAAAATATAGGACTGCTAACAAAGCATAAAACAAATTATCACAAGGAAAGGCACATTATCCTATGAACGTTTACTATAATGTAAAAGTCCTATTTAAATCGAAGATTATTATTTTAAATATGTATTGGACAATATTAGATTGACTGTTGGAGTACACAAAACATCTCACTCTTTATTTCTGTATTTGGTAATGTATGTAGCTGCTAATAGTTGGCATGAATGGAAAGCACACATCTCTCCACGGCAGCGTCCCGTGAACTTTCAAATAGATGGGTGTAAATGATCCTTATTCACAATAGAGAGTGAGAGAAAGAGTTCAGTTGCAATCTCCGGGGTCCAATTGCATCACAAAAAGGCAACTGCTGTTGTCTTGCTATCCCTAAGGATATCCAGACTATCAAGAAGGAGAAGAAAAAGAGAAAGTGAAAGTGGTCTTGTCAGGGTAGTATGCTTTCCCTCCACTCAATCTTTGGGTGCTGGGATATCCAAAGATATTGGAGAAGACGCCTCACTCACTTATCGTGACATGCTTCATCATAGGCATCTTTCCACACCCAGGTAAGATGGTACTACCTGGGCGGACTCAACCAAAGATGTTATGGGAGTTCTTATATAAAGCAAAAACTGGTCATGCAGGGAAGCAGATGAGTGATCTAAAAATACTTACAGGTATACTCAAACAGTATGTTTATTCGGTGGGTACCTGGGGTATAGGATAAAAACATGAAAAAACGGGGTTGCATCTGAATATTTGGATTCAGTTGTACCCTCTTCTAAGTGCCAACATGTTTCGGCCCACAACGTGAGCCCTTCCGGGTCTGGGGCCTTCTTCAGGGCTAGAATATCTACTCTTATGTATCCCTGCTCTAAAAAGTAGCACGCATTCCATGCAACAAATATGAGGCCTAATGCGCTCACCTGTGTTTCTCTGTTCTCCAGTAGTTTTTCTACTGGGATGTGCTAATTCGCACCATGCGGGTCCGGTAGTTGGTGCTGTCTTATTGTCACACATTCGTCAAAGTACAGTCACCATCAGGGTACCTGTCTGTCTCTCCCTGCCCGCCGCCGAGACTAAAATGATCCTTGCCAATCTGAACTGTGTGAGTGAATCTGACACCCTCTTCTTCGCCTCCCCGCACCCTCTTTCTGGTCCTGGGAGGGTTATCCTCCAGGAAAAGATTCCGTAAAATATAGAGACAAACAGGGTTCTCTACAGCACACATTTCCAGGTGGTGGTAGGGACTCAGAGACAGCTTACCAACCTGTTGTATACACCCTTTGCCTGCAGATGCAGGGTGACAGCTGAAGGTGCCCCAAGTCCATCATTTTTCAATGTACATGAAAGACCAGGGAACTAAGTTGATGACCCAGTGGTCATGAGGTAACTGAAGGTCCACCCCAAATCCTTGCTGCAGTATCTGAAAATAGTTTCTTAACTCCATTTTTTAACTCCATGTATACCCCCGGTGGAGCTTCTTACATGTGGAGATAAAAGTACCAAGACAGTCAGTGCCACATGGCATGCTGTCCGAGCATGCTCCTAATACTGCCAACTCCTCCTCGCCTATCTTGAAATGAATTACCAGAATGACCCAATCACCATCTCACCAAGATAAACCATTCTTTCTGTACCCATTCCTTCTCCCCCTCTTTCATTCTCTTCTATATTATACAACTAATCACCAACCTAATGGCATCACCCACATAAACTGTTCGTTCTCGTCTTTCGTTTATACTGTGCTTCGCTTCTATTCGTTCCTCCCTTACCTTATACTACAAATCATAATATCAAGGTTAATCAAAACAGAAATTAAAACACACCACCAAATAGCCTGTTATGACTTTTGTACATTCTGAGAATACTCCTATGAATAAATGTGCCTGTTTCTTCTCGTCTGTGTATTGAAACTTGCCAACAAAATATACCAAATACCACCATCACCAAAACCATCATTCCTTTTATGTAGTACTCACACATTTATCACCTTGCCTGTGAGTCTAAGAGGCTGCATGATTTCACCCCATCTCTTTAATTCCTCGTCATTAGATACCTAAAAGCCATCTGCCTCTGTGGATCTCTGCAGGTCCTTTCTTCTTAGATCAGAGGCGTTCTTTCACATCCCTTAGTCTCTGAAGGCATGTCAGCCTGAGCAGCTTTCATGCATACATTTTAAATCTTAATAAAAGGAATTTCTCAACCTGTCATAAATACTGCCTGAGTTACACGCGGCAACAGATTCTACAAGGGGAATGTTCTTCTCCATTTCTAGGGGATCAATCTTTTATAAGTTACAATCTTGGTTCAGCCTGCAAGGTGGGCAGAGAGTGCTTATTCATCAAAAGTTAAAGAAGATTCAAAGCAGAGTGTGCACTGGAGAGGATAAACCATTTCTAAATGGAACACTGCTTCAGTGCAGTATGAAGCTGTTGGAAAGTGATCCTGTGCCCTGGGCACCCCCAACTTTTTTGCTGACTGGTACTGGTGGTAACTGACTCTGACTGACCCTGGGCTCTGCATAACCAGGCCCAGGGCCAGTGCTATGCTGAAAGAGACACACTTAGAATACAGTGAAAACACCTACATACACTAGGGTACACTATGGGTTGGGGTACCCCTGTGATTGGCATGACCTACCCTATAAGGCCTGTGTACATAATAGGGCAGAGGGATTGAAACTACCTATCAGTCCCTAGTATATAATAGGGCATGGCAGTTTAGAGGCCAGCAGCCCTTTCTGCACTTGCATGTGTGCACTGCTGAAGCCTGAGGTCAGTTTAAAAGTAGCCCTGTGTTGCAGGACTGCTTTTAAAAAGTAAATTGTGCCCAAACTCGACTTTGGTGTTTGGGGCACTTAGAAATGGTTAACCTACAATGTTTGGGCATATTAGGTACCCCCAGGGTCTCCCCTAGGTGTCCCAGGGGTGAGGGATCAGGTATTTATAAGGGGGACCCTTATAAAATGAGTTTTATATGCCCTGGGTTAAGTGAAATGGCACATTTCACTCCCCACATTGTGATAAAGTGCTGCCCAAAAATCGACTTTGGTGGTAGGAGCACTGTGGAGGGAGGATCTGCAATATTTTTTGATATTCAGAACCCCTAAAGTCTCCCTAGGTGGGGTGGGGGTCCTGTAGATATATGTAGAGTACTTATAAAATATGTTTTTATAAGCCCTGGTGCTGGAAAAATGGCCCAAGTCATTTTTCCCATTGCAAATCCCATGCCACATAGGTTAGCATGGCAAGAAGTGATTAACTAATAACTCTTGATAGCAAAAGGCTAAAAATGCCATTCAAAGACTTCCTACAATGGTATTAATAAATCCAACAATATTATATTGTTGAATTTCTCCTAAAATGTACATACAAGAAGTTATAAGACTTTCTTGTTTGTAAGCCCAGATTCAGCATTCCAGTGGTTTGCCCTGATTGATCAGAGTCAAGTGGATTAGCCAGGCTTCTTTGAAGAGGTGATAAAGAGCCCCTGGGGTTGACCAGCTCTGCTGGGAGGGCAGTGTCCTGTTGCACAGGAATGCCAGAGCAGGGGGAGGAGTCGTAAACAATGGCCGTCAAGGGAAGGGGAAGACATCAGTCTCATTTACAACTCCACTCTTTTGACCCCCAGCCAGATGCTGGGATTAAGGAAGGAATGAGCAGATGCAAGGGGGAGAGACTATGGAGATTAGCCATCCTAGGGAAGTGTTTAGCCAGCTCTTCTCTCCCTGCTGGAAAATCAGCCATTATGAATTTGGAAGAATTGGTGCACTCTGGGACAAAATAGTGCCACACTCTGCAGGAAGTGGTCAGACCTTTGGGTGGTACCCTGCAGCCCATTGGACAGGAGTGACCTCCTGCTTGACCCAGAGAAGTTGGAATAAGTATCTGAGAAGGGCGAGGTGTAGCCGCCCAAGGCTCCATTGCGGTCGGCCTGAAACTTTGACTTTGACCCGGTCTATCGCGACCAGATGTCCCGATAAGGCGCTATAGGTTTCTATGTGCTAGAAATTGCTAAATCTTTGAAAATTCATATCTCTGGTTCCCTACATTGGATCTTTGTCATTTTGGTGTCATTTTAAAGATAAAAATATGTCCTAGTTTTATAAATTGGTGTTGGATTTTTATTTTGCATTGTTGCTTAATTATTTTCTGAAATGTTGTTTTTAAATGCTTTACATACCTGTCTTTGAAGTTAAGCCTGCCTGCTCGCAGCCAAGCTACCAAGGGTTGAGCATAGGAATAATTTTCTAAGACCTATTCTGAGCCCTATACTGTGTTAGTGGCCTTATTGCCAGTGGCAGATATACATTTGCCCCTACTAACAATCCACTTTCCAACAGAAGCCGACAAAGACCTGATACCGCTGTTATCCAAAGCAACTCTCCTCCATCCCTTCCCAACCTCCACTGTGGTCAGTCCATCCTAGCAGAGTTATCTAGTGAAGTACATGAACCGGACATGACCCAATACCACTGTTATTCAAAGTAATGCTCCTCCATCCCTTCGCAACCTCCACTGTGGTCAGTCTGCCCATTGCAGAGGTATCTAGTGAGGTACATGAACCGTACATGGCCCGATACCGCTTTTATTCAAAGTAACTCTCCTCCATCCCTTCCCAACCTCCACTGTGGCCAGCCTGTCCTAGCAGAGGTATCTAGTGAAGTACATGAACTGGACATGACCTGATAACGCTTTTATTCAAAGTAACTCTCCTCCATCCCTTCCCAACCTCCACTGTGGTCAGTCTATCCTAGCAGAGGTACCTAGTGAACTACATGAAGCGGAAATGACCTGATACCACTTTTATGCAAAGTAACTCTCCTCCATCTCTTCCCAACCACCACTGTGTGCGGCCCCCTCGTAGCAGACATGTCTAGTGCAGCACATGAAGCGGACATGACCCAGTAACGCTGCCATCCAAAGTCTCCCTAACCCAACCACCATGGTTAGTCTCTCCTAACAGAGGCATACTAAAATATTAGTGAGTTACATAGGAAATTTAGAAATAATGATGATTAATTAGCACCATAATCACTAAAATACAGTTGCTCTTTGTCTTGTTGAGGATAGATTCCCTGATATCATCTTATCTTCAAATTAACTTGTTCCTACATTTAAATATGCATTCTTCAACTTTATAGTGGCAATGAAAGTTCAAATGTGGCGCCAGAGGCAGATTCACACAAGTACCACCCTGCTGCAACCAGCGCTTGTGTCTCCAGCAGCCCAGTGCGACCTTATCAACATGCCACGATGAACCAAGTTGCACCAGACTGACAAGCCCCAATCACGGCAAAACCAGTCTTGGGTTGCTTGTGTTCCGAATCAGTGAGGACCTGGCTTGGCCGGACTGTTTCTATTGGAGCAGGATGAAGGCGGATTTGCATATGGCTGGGTCTAATCCAAGGTGGCATTATGGGCAAAAAACTAAAGCAATGGACTGGAATGCGGCCCGAGTCATTACCAGTGGTTGAGATAGTTCAAGTATCCCACCCATCACTTTTTTATATACATTGAATGATCAACTGTGACACACTGCACAGCAGGGAGTGGATGTAGCCCCATATCCATGCACTGGGTTGCGGTTGTTGGTCCTGTGATATTTGGGAGATGTAAAAAGGACAGGTAACCAATGCGGTAGTCAATCACTGCCATGTCGTCACATGGCTGGCGATTTTGTGCTCACATCAGCATGTGCACAAGCTCAATGTCAGCAACCATCTTGGAGTAAAGTTGCATAGCAACCACTCTAATATGCCACTGAAACTGGGACAATGGAAAAATGGGTTATCATGTTAAGAAGAGCGTTTCGCGCTTCCTTGCACCTAGAGCGGTAGTTCATATAAAGGAGGATGTGGTTGTGTTGAACGAAGGTTGAGTGTGGAATAAAGATACGTTGTCTGAGGTACTGTTGGAAAACGAGGCAGTATCTGTGAGGCCTGCACAAATAACATGACTACATTTGTCCTTCACTGGGAACCAAACACCCAATTGTAGCGCCTGACTCTCAGAGGGTAGCGTTGCAGAGCAGTCTGAGGCTTACTCAAGGGAGGTGGTGTGGGCTAGTAATCACCATTACAGGTGCGCAGAAATAACACTCAATAATTGATTGTCCAGTCTGTACTTTGCTTTATAAAAAGTAAGAGTACATTTATTAAACACACACACTACTCAATACTATGCACCAATTTACAAATATACATAAGCTGTTGGAATTACTTTGTGACATTGCATAACATCTCCACCCCTCCCGCAGGGGGGGTGGGGTCTAGTACCACCACTCCCATGTATGCACATCATCTTGCCCCCCAATGCAGTTAGTTGAACATAACCTGGAGCGAGGGCCCTGAACACTGGCACCATCCCAGTGGCGACCCACCCCATTACCTCAACAAGCATTTAAACTAGGCACACCTGCCCTTCTGACACATAACCCTGACTGAACATGTCATACTGACCATACCGTATACACCCCTACATCTTTAGTGGCTAACAGTCTGGGTTGCTCTTCACCTAAGCGCAGCAACAAGAATACAGGTTTAAGCATCACTTTAAATGAGGTACTTATCATAGATGATAACATTTAAAATGCATTGCAATTACAACCTCTAAAAGGCATCACAGATGAATCACAGGATTAAGCATATACAGCCAGACACCCTAGCAGAAATGTCTGGCAACATAACCCAATTTGCTTATGACATCACCTTACACGGTACTTCACATTACACATGTGACCTTCAGTCCCTCTGAAAGAAATAACATTAATAAATGCACTACGGGAGCAATTACACCTCTTCACCTCCAGGGGATGCCCTTCTCCAGACATCCCCCACTCAGCCCTTCATCCCTTGCCCACTTCTTAATACACCCCCAGCTGTAGAACAAAGGTTCCAGCCCAGAAGGTGTTAGAATGTTGGCTGAGCCCTTGAGGGGTTATTCTTTTCCAGTCCCCATGAGACTTAGGGAGGGACTTCCCTTCTTCGTGCTGGGGGAGGCTGCGTTCTCCTCCAGCTCCCCCTGCACCTCTGCACTCACTTGGTGGTGACCACGTCCTCCTGGGGCCACCACAACCAGAGAAAACGCTGTTTTTCCCTTGCAGGCCGGTCCAGGCCTGCAAGGCATTATGGGTTGATTCTCGTCGTTGTCGTGCATATTAAAACTGCGGCTCTCCCACTGTGCCGGGGAGAGCCGCGCAACCTGCATCACTTCGCGGGGGCCCGGTCCCACCCGGGCCCTCCCGCATCGCCAGGCTCGTTGGGGGGCCCGGTCCCACCCGGACCCCCAGGTAAGCGCTTTGGCTCGGGAGCCCACCCCGGCCGCTGCTCCCGATTTTCGGGGCCGGGCCCTGGCTCCTCCTCTTTGGTGTTGGGGGCCCGGTCCCTCCCGGGACCCCCGCCTGCCTCTTTGTTGGAGGGCAGCCCGGGGAGCCCACCCCCGGCTGCCCCCGCCGCCTCACAAGCCCGGCCAGCACCCTCGCGTGCTGTCGCGGGAGCCGGCAACACAGTTCTGGTCTGCCCGCTCCGGCGGGCAGACTCAAAGCCTCACGCCGGCCCCGGCCTCCTCCTTCTCTTCGGGGCCCGGGGATGGGGTCCCGGGCCTCTTGGGCCATCTTCACAGGGGGCGAGACGGCGCCCATGGCTTTGCTTCGGGGCCCGGAGATGGGGTCCCGGGCCCCCAAACCAGCTTCACGGGGAGCGCGCCGGTGCTCCCCGACTTGCCTCTTCTGCGGGGGCCAGGGTGGGCTCCTGGCACCCCACGAACACCACTCCCTCTTCTTCGGAGCCCGGGGATGGGGTCCCGGGCCCCTTGGGCACATTTTCACGGGGAGCGACTTTCATCTTCGCGGGGGGCGCAACGGCGCTCCCCCGCCTCCTCCTTCCTCACACGGGGCCCGGAGTTGGGATCCCGGGGCCCTCCCCATGCAATTCTTCATTTTTCGGCGGGGTCCAGGGTGGGCTCCTGGCACCTCGTGGGGGTACCTTCACGGGGTGCCCGACGGCCACCCCGACTTTACTTCTCTTGGGGGCAGCCCCTGGGACCTGACCCACCCCGGGGGCACATCATGGACCGGCGGCGGAGCCCCACGCGCTTCGTCGTCGGTCCTTCCAGAGGTCAAAGGTCGCCTACCTTCTGGGGGGCGTATCTCGGCACCCAGGCGGCCGATTTTGGTGATCGTGGCCTCTTCTTGCTCCTGGTGGCGCTCCCCAGCCACTGGGAGCACTCTCCTTTGCCCTCTTTGTCTCCAAGAGGGTTGATTCAGCAGGGAGCTGTCTTCACTGGCTCCCTGCGCCAGCCTTTCGCCTGGCTCTTCTCCTGGGCCTCTCTTCTTCCTGCGCAGAGGCCCCTGCTTCTGCGCACTGGTCCTGGTCTCCTTTCCTGGCGCTGTTCAGGATCCTGGGACAGTCAGGGGGTTCCTCCTTCCAACTGCCCATTGCGCCAGGCTCCAGCACCTTCTGCCTCAGCAGACCACACCCCAGAGAGAGCTTCTCTTCCTGTGCAAACACTTTTTAAGAGAATGGGGAGGGGGCTGGCAGGAAGTCTCTGTTTGTCCTATCAAACAGCGACACATCACTTCACTGCCCCTGCTTCCTCCTTCCTGCCCAGGCCTGTGGGTTGGTTCAAGATGGCGTCGTCCAGGGTCTCCTGCCACATGGTCTCTGAAAGCCCCTTCCCCCCAGTGCTGCCTTCCCCCTGGGGCAGCTTGGTGCCTGGCACCCAGTGACAGCTGCTGATGGTTCAGCCTGTAGCTCCACCCATCTTCTCTCCTTGGAGGGAAGGTCTTCGCTCTGGGAAGAAAGGTCATTAATCCAGGCTGCTGGGGTCAGCCCCTAGCCAGGCCCTGATTATGGCTGACTCAGAGAAATATAACCTTTCTGGATGACCCAAAAGCAGTACAAATATGACTTGGGACTCTGCAGAATACTTCTTCTCACACCCGTTACAGTGCACTTTAGTGTGTGTCTGGAATTTGTAGGCCTTAGGAAAGTGACACTAGCCCATGGGCTCCAATTCCCCATAGGGGAATAATGAAGTGAAAAACACAGTAAAACACACTGACTTTCCCTGGCATGTTTCTTCCCAGTGTATAAAGCCTATTCCATGTCACCACCCAATTCTGCATAAGTCCTGCCACACCATTCACTTTGTAGCTACTCCTGGACTGCGCACGCCAGGAATCTCCCCTGCGTAGCCCACACATGTGTGCACACGCATGTACACATGTGTCTGCATGTAACCAGCCCCGTGCCCCTTAATCCAGCTGCTGCGCAGCGGCCTAGTCAAGCTAGGGGGACACCAGTAAAATCCACACGCAGTCTCTTTCATCATGAGTTCACTGTGGGTGAGTCCCAACTTATGAGGCTCTCCCACAGTAAAAGCTCAACAAATAGGTGCTCAAAAAGCGAAAACTCCGGGCGGCTCAGAGTGTCAGAACCACCTTTTAACACACGCCGCGCTCAGCTGATTCCTACAGGGAAGAAATAGCCACTCTACATGGGTATTCTTCCCGTAGTCAGCGATAACTAGTTATAAGGGGTTCTGACCAGACCCCCCTTACTCACCAGTTATTCGCTTAGACCACCTACTCCTCCTATCCATGAAATCTCCACCCATGACAGGGATCCCAGAATAACCTAAGAACCCTCCGGGCTCTAGGTTAGATACCTCTAGCTCACTCATGGTCTACATGGACTCAGCCTAACTAGGCCCACCTTTGCCCTTGGCATGCAACACTATGCCTACCACTTCTCTGGACAAGGGTACAGTGCCTCAGCACCGATGCGGTCATCTAGGACAGGTCTACTCCCATCCCCGGGGTCACTAGCTGGTCTCCCTTCCGGAGTTTGTTCCAACCAGTACCCTCTCTCCATTTGGCCCTTGCACCCCAAAGATGCAACCTCTCTGGACCCTCCTCCTCCCGCTGGGGTCATTCTGCTGCCACCACCCTTTCGGGATGACTGTCTTCCCTGAAGAAAGCACAGTCACTCATGCTTTTCCCACACAGAAAAGCTCCTTTGACCACTGGCCTGGCTCCCTGATAGGACCTCAGACCGGCCTCACCACCACACTGGCAGTGCCAGGGAGGAACACTGAGGGTGCCTCGTCAGACATCCTACAGCTCATTCCCCCCATCAGTAGCTCCACATGGAAACTACCCCGGGAACCTAGACCCCTTCCTTGTTCTCCGCTGCGAGAACAGGGCCTATGCACCCTTCCCTCCGAGAGGTGCGCTCTCCTCCCGGAGTACCCTTAGAGAGCCTGTGGGCCCCGAGTTAGCTACACCCAGGCCCACCTCTCATGGCTCTCCCCGGTCTCCCTGCAGCGCCTTGGGAGACCGTCCAGGGACCCACATGATCCCTGGATGGCCTGCACCACCCCTTCTGAAGAGCAGGGTCCCTTCACTTAAGATAGGCCCCACCTGCCTTCAGGGTAGTACTACCACACTCAGCCAGGGACCCTAAAGATCCCGGCTAGGCCTGCACCACCCTCCTCTGAAGCACAGGGTCCCTTCACTTAAGATGGGCCCCACCTGTGTTCAGGGTGGTACTACCTTGCAGAAGTCCACCTCCTGCCGCGAGCTAGGGGAACACCCCCATGCTCCTGGTCCTGGGGTCCAAGCCCCACATGACCTACCTGACTGGTCACCGGCTAGGCATCGCCCCAGCCACCACTTCAGGTTCATAACACCAGCTCCAGAATGACATCCTGTTGCTTCCTTGGGTAACCACTTACCCAAGGAAGCAGGAAGTACAGGAGTACAGGAAGTACAGGAAGTAAGGACTTACCTGACACCTCAGGGTCCACCACTAACCCTTCACCTGGAATCTAGGGAGTACATCACCCCCACTCAGATCTCCACTGGGTCAGTTACCTAGCCCACCTAGTGTACCTAGGGGCCGCCACTACACACCCTCACTCAAGAACTACCCTCCTTTGGGGCCACCCACTACCATGGGCCACCCCTGGGTTGCTCACCTCAACGCCAGTTAACCTGGGGGGCCTGCCGGACACACAACTCTAGCACACCCTCCTCCCACCGTGGGAAAAGTTTCTCTGGGTCCCCCACCATGGGAACCCCTGGGGTGTTACTACCCGGGGTAAAGAAACCTCCTGCCCCACCCTTCCAGTGGTTTTGGCCTGCACCAATGGCAAGAAACTTTCAGCGGGGGAAGGATATCTGGGGCCCCTTCTGTGGAAACCCTCCCTGCCCTTAAAAAGCACGGGAATCTCCCAGGACCCCTACCTCTCCGGTCCCCCCAAAGGTCAATCCACCCCTACACCCCCATCTGTGATGTAGGTATCAGTTGCTGTCCCTATCTCTTGAGGAGACACCCTCCTCATGCAGGTGTAGTGTATGTAGTGTTAGGGTTCAAAGGTGTACAATATGGCTTAGAACATTTGTATGCAATCATTTCCTGGAAAGCACCATCCCGCTAGCACATGATAATCAACATAACTCAGTCATATCAATACAGTTTACATTTAAACCATAATATCTTCACATGACATATCTGTGCGCGGGGCTTTCCTTTCCCATACTTTTAGTTCACATAACCAAAACTTTGAACCCTCCTCAGAGACTTGCGCTCTTCCATTTGCTCATTACTGCATAGGTAATGTGTGGCAAAACTGGACTTATCAAATGCAATATATGCGCACCAGAATGGGATACCATGTTTCCCGCCGCTAGACACCAATGTTGGAAAACGAGGCAGTATCTGTGAGGCCTGCACAAATAACATGACTACATTTGTCCTTCACTGGGAACCAAACACCCAATTGTAGCGCCTGACTCTCAGAGGGTAGCGTTGCAGAGCAGTCTGAGGCTTACTCAAGGGAGGTGGTGTGGGCTAGTAATCGCCATTACAGGTGCGCAGAAATAACACTCAATAATTGATTGTCCAGTCTGTACTTTGCTTTATAAAAAGTAAGAGTACATTTATTAAACACACACACTACTCAATACTATGCACCAATTTACAAATATACATAAGCTGTTGGAATTACTTTGTGACATTGCATAACATCTCCACCCATCCCGCAGGGAGGGGTGGGGTCTAGTACCACCACTCCCATGTATGCACATCATCTTACCCCCCAATGCAGTTAGTTGAACATAACCTGGAGGGAGGGCCCTGCGCACTGGCACCATCCCAGTGGCGACCCACCCCATTTTCTCAACGAGCATTAAAAATAGGTATCCCTGCCCTGGTGACACATAACCCTGACTGAACATGTCATACTGACCATACCGTATACACCCCTACATCTTTAGTGGCTAACAGTCTGGGTTGCTCTTCACCTAAGCGCAGCAGCAAGAATACAGGTTTAAGCATCACTTTAAATGAGGTACTTATCATAGATGATAACATTTATAATGCATTGCAATTACAACCTCTAAAAGGCATCACAGATGAATCACAGGATTAAGCATATACAGCCAGTCACACTAGCAGGAATGTCTGGCAACATAACCCCACTTTGCTTATGACATCACCTTACACGGTACTTCACATTACACATGTGACTTTCAGTCTCTCTGAAAGAAATAACATTAGTAAATACACTACGGGTGCAATTACACCTCTTCACCTCCAGGGGATGCCCTTCTCCAGACATCCCCCACTCATCCCTTCATGCCTTGACCCACTTCTCAATACACCCCCAGCTGTAGAACAAAAGTTCCAGCCCAGGAGGTGTTAGAATGTTGGCTGAGCCCTTGAGGGGTTATTCTTTTCCAGTCCCCATGAGACTTAGGGAGGGACTTCCTTTCTTCGTGCTGGGGGAGGCTGCGTTCTCCTGCAGCTCCCCCTGCACCTCTGCACTCACTTGGTGGTGCCCCGTCCTCCTGGGGCCACCACAACCAGAGAAAACGCTGTTTTTCCCTTGCAGGCCGGTCCAGGCCTGCAAGGCATTATGGGGCGATTCTCCTCGTTGTCGTGCATATTAGAACAGCAGCTCTCCCGCTGTGCCGGGGAGAGCCGCGCAACCTGCATCACTTCGCGGGGCCCGGTCCCACCCGGGCCCTCCCGCATCGCCAGGCTCGTTCGGGGGCCCGGTCCCACCCGGACCCCCAGGTAAGCGCTTTTGGCTCGGGGAGCCCACCCCCGGCCGCTGCTCCCTGATTTTTGGGGGCCCGGTCCCACCCGGGCCCCTGGCTCCTCCTCTTTGGTGTTGGGGGCCCGGTCCCACCCAGGACCCCCGCCTGCCTCTTTGTTGGAGGGCAGCCCGGGGAGCCCACCCCCGGCTCCCCCGCCGGCTCCCCGCCCGGCCAGCACCCTCGCGTGCTGCCGCGGGAGCCGGCAACGCAGTTCTGGTCTGCCCACTCCGGCGGCACTCCCCCGGCCTCCTCCTTCTCTTCCGGCCCCGGGGATGGGGTCCCGGGCCCCTTGGGCCATCTTCACGGGGGCGCGACGGCACCCCCCGGCTTTGCTTCGGGGCCCGGAGCTGGGGTCCCGGGCCCCCAAACCAGCTTCACGGGGAGCGCGCTGGTGCTCCCCGACTTGCCTCTTCTGCGGGGGCCAGGGTGGGCTCCTTGCACCCCACGAACACCACTGCCTCTTCTTCGGGGCCCGGGGATGGGGTCCCGGAACCCCTTGGGCACATTTTCACGGGGAGCGCGACTGCGCTACCCGACTTTCATCTTCGCGGGGGCGCGACGGCGCTCCCCCGCCTCCTCCTTCCTCACACGGGGCCCGGAGTTGGGATCCCGGGCCCCTCCCCCTGCAATTCTTCACCGAAAAATGAAGCCGGGGAGCGCCGGTGCGCTCCCCGGCTTCATTTTTCGGCGGGGGCCAGGGTGGGCTCCTGGCACCCCGCGGGGGTACCTTCACGGGGTGCGTGACGGCACACCCCAACTTTACTTCTCTTGGGTGCAGCCCCCGGGACCTGACCCACCCCGGGGGGACATCAGGGACCGGCGGCGGAGCCCCACGCGCTTCGTCGTCGGTCCTTCCAAAGGTCAAAGGTCGCCTACCTTCTGGGGGGCGTATCTCGGCCCCCAGGCGGCCGATTTTGGTGATCTTGGCCTCTTCTTGCTCCTGGTGGCGCACCCCAGCTACTGGGAGCACTCTCCTTTGCCCTCTTTGTCTCCAAGAGGGTTGATTCAGCAGGGAGCTGTCCTCACTGGCTCCCTGCGCCAGCCTTTCGCCTGGCTCTTCTCCTGGGCCTCTCTTCTCCCTGCGCAGAGGCCCCTGCTTCTGCGCACTGGTCCTGGTCTCCTTTCCTGGCGCTGTTCAGGATCCTGGGACAGTCAAGGGGTTCCTCCTTCCAACTGCCCATTGCGCCAGGCTCCAGCACCTTCTGCCTCAGCAGACCACACCCCAGAGAGAGCTTCTCTTCCTGTGCAAACACTTTTTAAGAGAATGGGGAGGGGGCTGGCAGGAAGTCTCTGTTTGTCCTATCAAACAGCGACACATCACTTCACTGCCCCTGCTCCCTCCTTCCTGCCCAGGCGTGTAGTTTGGTTCAAGATGGCGTCGTCCAGGGTCTCCTGCCACATGGTCTCTGAAAGCCCCTTCCACCCAGTGCTGCCTTCCCCCTGGTGCAGCTTGGTTCCTGGCACCCAGTGACAGCTGCTGATGGATCAGCCTGTAGCTCCACCCATCTTCTCTCCTTGGAGGGAAGGTCTTCGCTCTGGGAAGAAAGGTCATTAATCCAGGCTGCTGGGGTCAGCCCTCAGCCAGGCCCTGGTTATGGCTGACTCAGAGAAATATAACCTTTCTGGATGACCCAAAAGCAGTACAAATATGACTTTGGACTCTGCAGAATACTTCTTCTCACACCCGTTACAGTGGACTTCAGTGCGTGTCTGGAATTTGTAGGCCTTAGGAAAGTGACACTAGCCCAAGGGCTCCACTTCCACATAGGGGAATAATGAAGTGAAAAACACAGTAAAACACACTGACTTTCCCTGGCATGTTTCTTCCCAGTGTATAAAGCCTATTCCCTGTCACCACCCAATTCTGCATAAGTCCTGCCACACCATTCACTTTGTAGCTACTCCTGGACTGCGCACGCCAGGAATCTCCCCTGCGCAGCCCACACACGTGTGCACACGCATGTACACATGTGTCTGCATGTAACCAGCCCCGTGCCCCTTAATCTAGCTGCTGCGCAGCGGCCTAGTCAAGCTAGGGGGACACTAGTAAAATCCACATGCAGTCTCTTTCATCATGAGTTCACTGTGGGTGAGTCCCAACTTATGAGGCTCTCCCACAGTAAAAGCTCAACAAATAGGTGCTCAAAAAGCGAAAAATCCGGGCGGCTCAGAGTGTCAGAACCACCTTCTAACAGGTACCCAAGGTCAAGTGTGATTTGGTGCACAAGAAGCTGGGTGGTGAAGTGATTCATGAAAGTGTTGTGCACAAGGTGTGTTCCTGTGCGTGCGACGGTCCGTGAAGACATCTCATGTGTTTGAGTACACGAAGGATCTTGTTACCAAATTATATGAACTATTTACTAATGCTGTCCTAATGAATATTTATTGTACTGGTGCTTAGGTCAATCATGAACACAGACTTTAGAGTTATATAAGCAAGTTAGAAATATTGAAGTTTGTTTAGAGCCAATGGACCTGATTTACAAAGGGCCTCCAAAGTCATGGCGGAGGCCCCGCAGTTATGGGGGAGTCTCCGCACTGGGGGCGCAATCTCTGCAAAGAAATGAAATGAATTTGTACTTGTAAAGCGCACTGCTACCCTGAGGCATCCTGGCGCTGAACGCATACCGCTGTGGAACCCTTCCTGGCTTTTCCCTGTGAAATGTCCACTCCTGGGCACCCCCAAGGTGAAGCCAGGCATCCCAACGCTGGTGGGGCCGTTGTGGAGATTAAGCAAGCTATTGCCCAGAGTTGCAGAGTGGGACCCATGATTAGAATAGGCACCGAGGCGAGAATTATCAGGTCCGAGGAAGTTGAGCCCAAGACCCGCCGAGGCGGGAATTGAACCCTGGTCCCGGGCCAGATCTCTGCATCAGGGTCTGCCGCTCTAACCATTGAGCCACACTTCTCCAAGAGAATTCTCATTGAGGAGATTCTGCCCCTATAGCATACGCTCCCCCACGACTGCGGGGCCTCTGACACAACTGCAGAGTCCCTTTGTGAATCAGGCCCTGAAAGTTCCAAATCGTAGACAAACACTAATGATTTGCAGAATACACGTTATGTGGGCCTACATTTTGCAACTGCACACTCTGAGGTGGTAGACTCTCATTTGAATGTGGCCAATGCAAATGTGGGAATTCTTTCTCCATGTTATTACCAATGTAGAAGCATGGGCAAAAACTGCCTTGAGAGTGAGGTAAATGTGAATCACACAGGAGGCGGCTCACATTTAGTGTGCCCCCTATGTTGCCCTTTGTAAGAGGACATGAAAGGTTGCAGGGACCATTCACAGGTGGGATGCAGTTATAGACTATACATCCTTGCGGGGTCTAACTGGCCTCCCTTCAAAGACAAGCGAAGGCTGTGCCTGCAGAGAGACTGACAGCACAGCAGAGGTTGTCGTGCTATCAGCATATCTACACATATCTACACATGCATCCTTAATCCCACCCTAAGAAATGGGGGATAGAATGTTCTCAATAGGGTGGGTACAGTCTCTGACTGATTCCACCCTTTTGAGGGCCTTCAGAGGCCCTCCCCTGAAGACTTGAGGAACCCTGGGCGAGACACCCATTGAAAAGCTTGTCCTGTGTCCCTGCTGCACTCTCTCCAGTGCACACACTAGCTGTGTGAGTTAGTGCGAGCTCTGGAGGGAGCACCTGTTTTTCTATGCTCAGGTATATGCCCAAGTCAGCATTGTGGCATCATACATAGGTGAATTATTAACAGCTCAATGGCTGGTTGTTAATGCCATGGACCATATCACCTGAAAGATGAAATGACTAGGGATGGGCAGAACTTGCGGAGTTTCACTCCACGGAATTCCGTGGTGTTACATAAAAACTCATCGAGATTCCACAGAGGTCTGCGAGCGGGCAGAATTTGGCACATTGCGCTGCTCGCATTGAGGTTTAGTGCCAGGAGCTTGTTCCAAGCTGTAAAATCAGCACGAACAGCCAGAGGGCGCTGCTTTTTTCAGCCACTCAGGTAGATTTTCTGCTTGAGCGGCAACTTTCTCAATGTGAACGGTCGCTACCTGCTCAACCACCCGCATTGAGAAATCTCACCAGGAGACGTTCTAGCACTCAAAAATCTGGGGACACAAATTCTCGCTCGCACTCGCCAACTTAACGGTGGCGAGCCGCGTGCAAGAAAAAACTCTGCCAAACGGTGGTTGGTGGAGTTTTGCCGGAACTCCACATTCCAAGTGGCATGGAGAGTGGGCAAAACTCCCCGAACTGGAGGGGAATTATTCGCCCACCCCTCATCTAGGATACAGATATTGTATCTATCGTATGTTGATTCACTACTAACTGTGGGTTGTCTTACGTAACCAGCGCAGTAGCTGAGAAGGGATCTTTTGTGATTGGTGACTTAGCTCGAATTAGTAAGGCATCCACTCTAAAAACCTCTGTGTTGTGGTCTTGATCCGACTCAGCCTTTCATTGTTCTGATGTCAATAAACGTGTATGAATCCACTAGTGTACACTCTTCTGTCGATACTGCACTTGGAGACCCAGGTAGGCTTTGAGCACCATGTACTTCTTTGTGTGACACCAGTGCATGCTAGGACAAATCTAGAAACAAAATGAGTTCATCAAGCACCACAGCCTGTAACTTAAACAGCAAAGTTCCACATTGTCTCTGTGGTCATTGCTTTCATCATCAGGCCGAAGATGATCATTGAGACGGTTGATGTATCAAGGGAAAACTATTGGGATACAGAGTTATAGTTATCATGGCCCAAATACAAAAGTACAAAAATATTGTGATGGTAAGTACATGTAAGTAAGTATAGATTTACTCTTTTTAAGGCCACACCAACATACTTTGAGCAGATATATTGTCAAGATACATGTGTGTGAAAAGTGATTTAAAGAGAAATCTACTTTTACCTACCCACTTTTGCTTTTAGCTTCATGATATTTTTGTACTTTATATTTTTAGGCTACAATATTTGTTTGTTTGTTTTACAATACTCTACTCACGATATTCTGGTAGAGGCATATTGACTTGTGGTGGCACACTGTCCATATCTTCTGTTCCTGTTTGCCAATGTCACTGAATATCGTGACCCATAATGCACTGCAGTCAGGGACATCTTAAAGATTTTGGGGGCCCTAGGCCAAACGTATTTTGGGGACCCCTGTTCAGATCAGCTTTGAATTTATGATCCAGTTTCAGGTCTTTCGTGCCCTCTTTGGCGAGGTCAAATTCTGAATGTGTTATTCAGGGATTGTGACAATATTGTAACACAGCAGTAGCTCACTAACATCAGTGGAGATAATCTCTGGGACAGCCTCCCATTTCACACATTTGAGATCCTGTTTAAATCTAAAAGAAACTTTTTTTATGGATGTTGCATGAAACATTGTCAGCAAAATGTCTGTAATAGACCCACACACATCACCCACATTAAAAATAAATTAATGGAAAACGCTATTTGCAATAATCTGTTTAACAATTATTCAAGGTCATCAGGGCAAGACTCTGCAGAACAGCGCTGGCTCTATCAGTGGGCCCCCTGAAAGGCTGGGGTCCTGGGCCAGAGCCCACTTTGCCTATGTCGTTAAATGTCTCTGACTGCAGTTACATCCATAGCAGCATATTAGTGCAAACCCAGATAGTTTTTAATAACTATTGCACACTGTTAGAAATGGGGGTCTCTAGGTGGCAGAGGTAGGTACCTTTGTCCAAATAGGGACCCTTGCTTCTAGTCAGGGTAAGGGGGAAACACACTTTAGAGAACCCTTGCTCACCCCCTTGGTAGCTTGGCACGAGCAGACAGGCTTATCCCAAAGGCAATGTGTAAAGTATTTGTATCAACACTCACAGTAACACAGTGAAAACACCACAAAAGGACACCACACCAGTTTAGAAAAATAAGGTATCTTTATCTAAACTAAACAAGACCAAAACGACAGAAATCCAACATACACAGTTAAAAATATGACTTTTAGAAGGTTTCAAGAACTTGTACCATAGAAAACTATGGATGCCTGACTTTTTACCAAAGTACCTGTAGATGCGTCAACGTTCACAAGCCAAACAGCCGCAGCGTCGGAAAACAAAGAGATGCAATACTCCTGAGACCTTGGGGAGGCGATGCAACAGTCCCACTGCACGCAGAGGAAGGTTTGCGTCGAATCCGGTCTGTACGTGGAGTGATGTGTCGATTCTTCGTGGCAGTTCCAGTCCGCAGGTGTTGCGTCGGAAGAACTTGCCGCACAGGTATGATGCATGGAAATCCGGGATGCGTCGGCGATCGATGCGGCGGCGTCGAGCGGCGCTGCATCGGTCCTCTTCAGCCGCGATCCCTCGATGCGTCGATTTCTGTAGTTCTTTGAGTTTCTTCTTTCTTCCAGCTCCCAAACAGCAGCAACAACCTCCAGAAGCCCAAAACTGGCACAGGCACCTCTTGGCAGGTCAGAACTCACAGCAGCAGAGTTCAGGGGAGCTGGGGGTGAAGTCTTTGTGTCCCTGAGACTTCAGAACAGGAGGCCAGCACACTTCAGGCCCTTGGAGATCTCCTTCAAGCAGGGGACACAGCACACAGCAAAGTCCTTCTCCTTTCCTTGGCAGGAACAGCAATTGCAGGCCAACCCCAGACACACAGCAAGGGCAGTACTTCTCCTCGGTCTCTCCAGCTCTTCTCCTTGGCAAAGGTTCCTCTTGAATTCCAGGAATGATCTAAAGTTCAGGGGTTTTAGGTCTAATACTTATACCCCAAAATGTCTTTGTTCTCTTTGTGCAAGGGGCTCTGAGCCAAGTTCATACCAGTTCTGGGGGGCACTCTGCAAGTGTACAACAACATCCATTGTCAGTGTGAGCCTTGGTTCCAGACACACCACAGGGGGGCGGAGCCAGCATTGTGGAAGGCAGGCACAGCCCTATTAAGGTACAAGTGCTACTCCTCCCACCACTCCAAATGCAGATCAGGCCTATTCAGCCTAGTGCTGACTCATCCAGACTCCTGGAGCCACTGCACCTCCCCAGCCCCTGTCACTCCAAAGCCAGACAGTCAATCCACAAACAGGCAGAGGCGCACAGGATGGTTGAACAAGAAAATAACCACTTTCTAAAAGTGGTATTTTCAAACGCACAATTTAAAAACCATCTTTACTAAAAGATGTGTTATTAAATCCTGAATTCAGGGATACAAACTCCATTTTTCTATCTTATCCCTATGGGAAGATATGCTTGTAAAATGTTACAAAGCACTCCCCATTCTGTCCTATGGGGCAAGATAGCCTTTCAATAGTGAAAAACGAAATTGGCAGTATTTCACTATCAGGACATGTTACACACACCAGTACATGTCCTACCTTTCATATACACTGCACCCTGCCCAGGGGGGGTACCCTGGGCCTGCCATAGGGGAGTCCAATGTGTAAGAAAAGGGAAGGGTAGGGCCTGGCAAGTGGGTGCACTTGCCAAGTCGACATGGCAGCTCACAAACTGCGCACAGGCACCGCGGTGGCAGGCCTGAGACATCTTTTCAGGGCTACTCATGTGGGTGGCACAATCAGTGCTGCAGGCCCACTAGTAGCATTTGATTTACCAGCCCTGGCACACTCAGTGCACTTTACTAGGGACCGACAGGTAAATCAAATATGCCAATCATGGATAACCAATCACAATAACAATTTACACAGAGAGCATATGCACTTTAGCACTGATCAGCAATGGTAAAGTGCCCAGAGTCCTAAAGCCAACAACCACGGATCAGGAAAAAATAGGAGGAAGAAGCAAAACGTTTGGGGATTACCCTGCACGAAGGGCCATTTCCAACACACACATACAGAAAAGTAAGGACAGCTCGTGGTCCACTCCTTCATTGCTGTCCTTTGGAAGCCTGAGGACGTCACCTAGATGCACTCCCAAATATTAGAGCCCACAAATAATTCCTGTTTTCTTTTCAACAAGTGAATGATGTATGCAATCACTGTGGTCATGTGGGACTTGTAGTAACAAGACAGTGAAAACTGATGTCTGTGTAATTTGCTCCACTGGCCCTCTCCCAATCATGTTCTAATTTACCCAGGTCTCTGCCTGTAACTTTAAACTGATACACCTGCCTATTGTTGTCGTGCGCAAGAGCATACTTCCGGTGCAGCTGTGTCATCACTGTGTGGACCACCTACTACCTATTCTCCCACAGTACTCCCAGGTTTGGGCAAACCTTGCACATCTTGTTATTGGGGTGCTTATTTTGTGCTCGGTTCAGGGTGATAGAGAAGGGCCACAGAAGGGTCATATAGGCCAGGTGCACATAGGGAAAGGTCTTATGAGGATAAAGGGAGAGTCGAGGTACCAAGGAAGGGATAATGTCAATACCAATTTTGTATGTAACCTGTATCTGAGGGCCTGAGGGATTACTCCGTCACAACGATGACGGATAACCCGTCTGCCGAAATATAAATCCCGTCACCGTTGTGACAGAGTAACCTGTCTGCCTAGATCTAAATCAGGGCCTGAGTCTGAATGCTGGTAGATACCAGAACTGAAGTGGACGTATAAAACATGACTTTCACAGAATTTGTATATATTTTTTTTATTTTGGTGGTGTATATAGTGCAGACCTGTTTCCAGTGGTGCAGGGGAGTGTTTTACATGGTAACAAGGGACCCCATGCAGTGAAGCAGATTGGGGTGCATGGGTACTTAGAGATGTGGTTGAGTGGGAAGCTGGAATGTTATGGTCACCACAACCACCCATACCTCTAAGTAGCATCCCTTCCCTAAAACAGACTGTTGTTGGCTTCAATTGCACTGGTAGATAGTGATATTAGCAGGTCTGGGCATTTTTGGGTGTTATATAATGCTCTGTAATGACAGACAAATAAAACTAATGAGAAGGGATTATGTTACTTGCCGTAAAATGGAGCAGTGTTTGAGTGCATGTGTGTGTGTGCGTGTAAGTTCCATTTATATACCTGTATGCATGTGTGAATTTGTATCTGCATGTTAGGTAATTTGTTTGCGGCTGTATATTTCTGCATAAGGGTGTGTCTGTGTATGCACACATGCGTGTATGTTTACGTGTCCCTGAGTGTGTGCATGCATTTGTAGGTGCGTGTATGTGTATGCTTGCCTGTCTGGTTCTCACTGCACAGTTCCCTCATTAGCCGTAAAACAAGCCTTGTTTATATCTAACAGAGTTCGACACTGGTTACTTTTACACAGCGTCTGCCCAGGAGAGCAGAGTGGAAGTAATACGATGCAAAGACTTCCATTTGTTGTGCTAAGTGCTGTGTCTTTCTCTCTTTGGCTGCTTACCCTGCTTTGCTGCGTTTAAATTGTTCTCTTGGCCCACCTCACCTGCCCCCCATGCACAGAGGTCTTCCATTACCCACTCTGCAGACAGCATTTCATTTCCTTCTCTCTTTGAACATGCACTCTGCCTCAGATCCCCTTGCTGATCATTTATTCCTGCGGTTCCTTTTAAATTGTCAGCACAATTATACAATTCAAGATACATGGTAAGAAGAGAGGCCTTGCCAAATCCAGCTCTAGGGATGTTTTCAGGAGGCAGGCGTGCCCCACTGACTGCAGATACAATGGGAAAGGATGCCCCACTGACTGCAGATACAGCAAGGAAGCGTGCCCCACTGACTGCAGATACAGCAGGGAAGTGTGTCCCAATTAGTGCAGATACCACATGGAAGTGTGCCCCACTGACTACAGATACAGCAAGGAAGCGTGCCTCACTGACTGCAGATACAACAAGGAAGCGTGCCCCATTGACTGCAGATACAACAAGGAAGCGTGCTCCACTGACTGCAGATACAGCAGGGAAGTGTGCCCCACTGACTTCAGATATAGCAGGGAAGCGTGTCCCACTGACTGCAGATACACATTGGCGGCTAGCATGAATCGCGGGAGGGGAGGCGGGGGGTCGCGCGGAGTGCGGGGGGTTAATTTTATAAAATTTAATTTAAAAAACAAAAGCGTTGTGATTGGCTACTGCGCCGTCCCTGCAGGCATCTATGGGGAGGCCATTTTCTTCATGCAGGCTGTGCAGCAGCCTACATGAAGAAAACGGAGAATGCTATGACTGGTTTGGTCGGCCCTGGGGCTGACCAAACAGTCAGCGCCCATAACACTGGGCTAGACACTCCTCCATGACCCGCCCACCTGCCCGCCCCAACCAGGCATACTCTTCTTCCGCTTTCTTGCAGTGTATTTATACCATTTAACGTTTCTGCTTCTCGCACTGCGAGAAAGCAGTGGGGCGACGCGCCAACACCCACATGGAGGAGCCGCCCCTGCAAATACAGCAAGGAGGCGTGCTCCACTGACTGCAGAAACAGCAGGGAAGCATGCCCCACTGACTGCAGATACAGCAGGGAAGTGTGCCCCACTGACTGCAGGTACATCAGGGAAGTGTGACCATATTACTGCAGATCCAGCAGGGAAGTGTGCCCCACTGACTGCAGATACAGCAGGGAAGCGTGCTCCACTGACTGCAGATACAGCAACGAAGCGTGCTCCACTGACTGCAGATACAGCTGGGACGTGTGTCCTACTTACTGCAGATACAGCAGGGACGTGTGCCCCACTGACTGCAGATACAGCAGGGATGTGTGCCCCACTGACTGCAGATACAGCAGGGACGTGTGTCCCACTGACTGCAGATACAACAAGGAAGCGTGCCCCACTGACTGTAGATACAGCAAGGAAGCGTGCTCCACTGACTGCAGATACAGCAAGGAAGCATGTCCCACTGACTGCAGATACAGCAGGGACATGTGCCCCAATTACTGCAGATACAGCAGGGAAGTGAGCCCCACTGACTGCAGATACAGCAGGGAAACATGCTCCACTGACTGCAGATACAGCAGGACATCGAGCCCCACTGACTGCAGATACAGCAGGGAAGCAAGCCCCACTGATTACAGATAAAGCACAGAAGTGTGTCCCACTGACTTCAGATACAGCAGGGACATGAGGCCCACTGACTGAGATACAGAAGGGAAGTGTGCCCCGCTGACTGCATATACAGCAGTGAATTGTGCCCCACTGATTATAGATACAACAGGAAAGTGTGCCCACTGACTGCAGATACAGCAGGGAAGCATGCCCCACTGACTGCAGATACAGCAACGAAGTGTGCTCCACTGACTGCAGATACAGCAGGGAAGTGTGCCCCGCTGACTACAGATACAGAAAGCAAGCGTGCCTCACTGACTGCAGATACAACAAGGAAGCGTGCTCCACTGACTGCAGATACAGCAGGGAAGTGTGCCCCACTGACTTCAGATATAGCAGGGAAGCGTGCCCCACTGACTGCAGATACAGCAAGGAGGCGTGCTCCACTGACTGCAGATACAGCAGGGAAGCATGCCCCACTGACGGCAGATACAGCAGGGAAGTGTGCCCCACTGACTGCAGATACAGCAAGGAAGTGTGTCCCAATTACTGCAGATACAGCAGGGAAGTGTGCCCCACTGACTGCAGATACAGCAGGGACTTGGGCCCCACTGACTGCAGATACAGCAGGAACGCGTGTCCCACTTACTGCAGATACAGCAGGGACATGTGCCCCACTGACTGCAGATACAGCAGGGATGTGTGCACCACTGACTGCAGATACAGCAGGGACGTGTGTCCAACTGACTGCAGATACAGCAAGGAAGTGTGCCCCACTGGCTGCAGATACAGCAAGGAAGCGTGCTCCACTGACTGCAGATACAGCAAGGAAGCATGTCCCACTGACTGCAGATACAGCAGGGATGTGTGCCCCAATTACTGCAGTTACAGCAGGGAAGTGAGCCCCACTGACTGCAGATACAGCAGGGAAACGTGCTCCACTGACTGCAGATACAGCAGGACATCGAGCCCCACTGACTGCAGATACAGCAGGGAAGCAAGCCCCACTAACTACCGATAAAGCACGGAAGTGTGTCCCACTGACTTCAGATACAGCAGGGACATGAGGCCCACTGACTGAGATACAGCAGGGAAGTGTGCCCCACTGACTTCAGATACAGCAAGGAAGCGTGCTCCACTGACTGCAGATAGAGCAGGGAAGCATGCCCCACTGACTGCAGATACAGCAGGGAAGCGTGCCCTACTGATTGCAGATACAGCAGGGAAGTGTGCCCCAATTACTGCGGATATAGCAGGGGCGTGTGTCCCACTTACTGCAGATACAGCAGGGACGTGTGCCCCACTGACTGTAGATTCAGCAGGGACGTGTGTCCCACTGACTGCAGATACAGCAAGGAAGTGTGCCCCACTGACTGCAGATACAGCAAGGAAGCGTGCTCCACTGACTGCAGATAAAGCAAGGAAGCATGTCCCACTGACTGCAGATACAGCAGGGACGTGTGCCCCAATTACTGCAGATACAGCAGGGAAGTGAGCCCCACTGACTGCAGATACAGCAGGGAAGCGTGCTCCACTGACTGCAGATACAGCAGGACATCAAGCCCCACTGACTGCAGATACAGCAGGAAGCAAGCCCCACTGACTACAGATAAAGCACGTAAGTGTGTCCTACTGACTTCAGATACAGCAGGGACATGAGCCCCACTGACTGAGATACAGCAGGGAAGTGTGCCCCACTGACTGCATATACAGCAGTGAAGTGTGCCCCACTGATTATAGATACAACAGGAAAGTGTGCCCCACTGACTAAAAATACAGCAGGGAAGCATGCCCCACTGACTGCAGATACAGCAAGGAAGCGTGCTCCACTGACTGCAGATACAGCAGGGAAGCGTGCCCCACTGACTGCAGATACAGCAGGGAAGTGTGGCCAAATTACTATAGATACAGCAGGGAAGCGTGCCCCACTGACTGCAGATACAGCAAGGACATGTGTCTCACTGACTGCAGATACAGCAGGGACGTGTGCCCCACTGACTGCAGATACAGCAGGGAAGCGTGCCCCACTGACTTCAGATACAGCAAGGAAGCGTGCTCCACTGACTGCAGATACAGCAGGGACGTGTGTCTCACTGACTGCAGATACAGCAAGGAAGTGTGTTCCACTGACTGCAGATACAGCAGGGTCGTGTGCCCCAATTACTGCAGATACAGCAGGGAAGTGAGCCCCACTGACTGCAGATACAGCAGAGAAGTGTGCTCCACTGACTGCAGATACAGCAGGACATCGAGCCCCACTGACTGCAGATACAGCAGGGAAGTGTGCCCTACTGTCTTCAGATACAACAGGGACGTGAGCCCCACTGACTGCAGATAGAGCAAGGAAGCATGTCCAACTGACTGCAGATACAGCAGGACATCGAGCCCCACTGACTGCAGATACAGCAGGGAAGTGTGCCCCACTGACTTTAGATACAGCAGGGATGTGAGCTCCACTGACTGCAGATACAGCAGGGAAGGGTGTCCCACTGACTGCAGATATAGCAGGACATCGAACCCCACTGACTGCAGATACAGCAGGGAAGTGTGGCCCACTGACTGCATATACAGCAGGGGAGTGTGCCCCACTGATTAAAAATACAACAGGTAAGTGTGCGCCACTGACTCCAGACAGAGCAGGGTGTGTCACACTGACTGTAGACACAACAGGGTTGTGTGCCCTACTGACTCCAGAGAGAGCAGAGGGTGTGTCCCGATGTCTCCAGACAGAGCAGGGACGTGTGGCCCACTGACCGCTGATACAGCAAGGTAGTGTGCCCCGCTGGCTTCGGATACAACAGGGAAGCATGCCCCACTGACTGCAGAGACAGCAGGGAAGTGTGCCCCACTGACTCTAGACAGAGCAGGGTGTGCCCCACTGACTGCAGGCACAGCAGGTTAGTGTGCCACACTGACTCCAGAGAGAGGAGAGGGTGTCTCCCACTGACTGCAAATACAGCAGAGGAATGCACCCCACTGACCTTGGATACACCTTCCCTGCTGTGGCTGCAGGCAGGCCCCACTGACTGCAGAAACACCAGAGAAGTGTCCATCACTGATTACAACAGGAAAGTGTGCCCCACTGACTGCAGATACAGCAGGCGGGCAGGCTCCGCTGACTACCAACAATAGAGTCGGGAATGCTCCTCACTTACTGAAATACAACAGGGAAGTGGTCTCCAGTGACTTTGATAACAGAAGGCAGGCATGCCCCACTGATTGCAGAGACAGAAGAGACGAATGACTCACTGACAACAGGCACAGGATAGAAGTGTGCCCCACTGACACATTAGTCAGGCAGGCTCCACTGACTGCAGGGGCCTGCGTCCAATTGATTGGAGACCTAGCAAGAAAGAATGGAAAAATGCTGACAAAATAGGGGAGTGTGCCCCCCTGACTGCAACATACACCTAATCACACAGTGGGGCTTCATGGTGTATTTTTATAACCCTACAAAACGATAATTGCATTAGCAAGACTAGAGTTTGAACAATATGGACAAATCGACCACTGAATACATATTTTCAGGGACAAAGTAGAAACGGCTTAATTGCAGTGCCGTTTCTTTTGTGCAATGCTTAATTTGTAAAAGAATAAGTGCTGGTGTCGAAGATAAATACATGCTGGCGCTCCAAATGGCAATGCTGCTTAAATCCACCACATGGCGCTTTAATCCACTACCAGACACACATTTGCCCCCATCATGTCTCCCTTTGTGACAGTTTTTCCAACATTCTCTTCCTCCGTCTTTTTGTTTTGTGTATTTTTCCGTCTGTTTCTCTCTGTAAACGTCTGGAGCAGAAAAATAAGTGCCGGTCCCCAAAAATAAGTGTCGGTGCCCCCTTTAGCAACCACCGGCTCAAATTAAGCACTGCTTCTGTGATGAAAAAGTTCTCACTGCACATAATAAAAAGAAGCTAAACAAACTCACATTCAATGCCAAACCAGGACAATCCATGGCTATGCAAACTCTTTACAAAGATGCAATCAACCTTAATTAGCTGTTGTCATGTTTCCTGTCAGGCTGCCAGTAAAACTTGACTGCTGTCATCAAGCAGCTCCTGAAATAATAATGTGAAAAATTAAAATGTGAACAGTCAGTAAATCTTTCATGAGAGTAAGCCATCCAAATCCGCGTGGAGGATGCTCTGCAGTGGGCTCTGCAGAGCTCTAAATGCACCCAGTCCCTTGTCATTCGTCCTAATGGCTCTCAGAAGCTCCGCTGGGAATGCAAGGGTGGCAGTGCGGAAGGGAACGCAAAATAATCGCTGCTCTTAAATGCCAATGGAGCAGTTGAGCAGCGAGAGAACATTTAGCTGCTAAAGCAGATACAAACATGCATATCACTTTCATCAGCAGTAATAATGAGAATAGTTAGGATAGGTTTAGTTTTAGTATGTCTACCAGAAAGGAACCCTGCATACGCAACGAATCAGTTCTGAGCCAAGCTTATTTCCTTAGAACATGCATTTGCAATGCAATAGGTCTCGCATTTACGAGAGTTTGAGCTATTGGCATTGTAAATGACAATGCCTTTTATTTATGTGTTGTTTTTAAAACAGATAAATAAAAGGCATTGTCATTTACAATACCAATAGCTTAAACTCTTGCAAATGCGAGACCTATTGCAAATGCATTCGTGCTAAAAAATATTTTTTAAAAGCGTTAGGAGAGAGCGTGTTCTGCCTGCAATAGCAGGCAGGACAAAACTATTTGAGAAAATAGTCCTCGGTGTTACCGAGTAACAACTCATTAACAGGGGGTGTCGCCAGGGGAGGTTACAAAATGAGACAAGGCGTTACTAAGGAGGGACTACTAAGCCTATCAACCAATGAACAGCCACAGTTTACAGTGGAAAATGACACAAGCTAATGAAAAATATGGGCGGAGAATGGGAGGAACTTCAAGTCCCTGCCTGAATACAGCATGCCTCGCAGAGCAAGCATGTGCTGCCCAGGCTCGACCTAAAAAGGAGTAAGGGCCTGTTTGCATATGCCCCATAATTACTGGGTGTGATAAAATTTGCATGACTTCTGGAATTTTACTGGTTATGTTAGGAAATTTTTTAAAGCGCGCGATTACCAAAGGTGTCTTGGCGCTGTCAGAACAGGCAGGTGAGTAGTGACTTAGATGTTAAATAGCCAGGTTTTTAACTCCTTCCTGAATGATATTAATGGTGGAATAGCTCTGAGGTGAGGTGGGAGGCTGTTCCAGAGTCTGATTGTATTGAGGACTATACCTCTGCCACCCAATTGCATCTTCTTAAATGTCGGAACGACTAATAGATTGGCATTAGCCGATCTAAGTTCTCTGTTGGGCTTGTATCTCTTGAAAGCTGACCTGAGAAATTCTGGGCCTGAGTTATGCACTCCTTTGTGGGCCAAGTGAGGGCTTTGAATTTAGCCCCACTGCGCATGGGAAGCCAATGCAGCTTGCGAAAACCCTGCTTAATGGAATGGAATTTGGGAAGATTAAAAATCAGTCTTGCTGCAGCATTTTGGACTAGTTGTAGTCGACTCATATGTTTTTCTAAGACGGTTAGATAAAGACTATTACAATAATCCAGCCTGGGAAATACAAGAAGGGTTATTAATGTTTTTTCTGTGGCTGTCAGGAATGAAAGGAAGAATTTTTCTTATCATTTTTATGATATAGTAAACTGCGGATGTGACAGATGATATTTGCGCGCTCATGTTGAGGTTGTCATCAATGATGATTCCCAAATTCTTTGCTTTAGTGACAGGGCGAAGTGGTTGGGGTAGATTATCAGGCCACCAATTGGTGGACCAAGCTGGGGAGGGGTTGCCGAACACCATAATCTCGGTTTTCCCTGCATTAAGCTTCAGGCAATGCCCAGTCATCCAGCCACTGATTGCCTTGATACAGTTACAGCATTTTAGGGGGCCTGACGAGTCATTATTGGCTGCTGCAATTATCAGCTGTGTGTCATCTGCATACAAGTTACCTCCAAATTGAAACTTCTTATGAGCGAGGCCAATTTCGCTACATAAAAGTTAAAAAGAGTGGGGCTAAGAGAAGACCCCTGCGGAACTCCATAAGTCAGTGCGTAGGGTGGGGAGTTAAATTTCCTTAGCGCTACTGTTTGAGATCTGTCACTGAGAAAGGAGGAGAGAAGCTCGAGCGCGACCCCCTTAACTCCTATTTCCTTTAGACAGCCAATAAGAGTGGTATGATCAACAGTATCGAAGGCCGCAGATAGGTCCAGTAAAATCATAACTGCTGCACCTCCGCCATCTACTGCCTTCCTCACTTCCTCCATTGCCTTGACCAGGGCGGTTTCTGTACTATGTCCTGGTTGGATGCCATACTGGGAGGTATCTAGGAGCTGATTGTCAAAGATGTATTTAGATAATTCCAGATTCATTATCTTCTCACAGATTTTAGCAGGCAAAGGTAGGCGAGTGATAGGACGATAGTTGTCGTTAACCTTTAAATTGGACTTTTTTAAGAGTGGAAGGATAGAAGTCTGTTTCCAGGCCGAGGAGAAGGTCCCAGTAGCGAACATGACATTAAAGATCTGAGATAGATTCCTTGCGATAATGTCAGGGACCATCTTCAGTATCTCTGCTGGGCAAGGGTCAAAAGGGGAACCTGATTTGGATTGCAAAAGTAGGGAACTCACTTGTTCTGATGATGTGGCAGAAAAATGTGTAAGAGAACAGTCATCTAACGTATTACCAGTAAGGGCTCCCGGTGGGTGAGGGTCCCCCTTGTCGAAGTCCTGGAAAATAGCATTTACTTTCTCTTTGAAGGCGGTAGCAAGGGCATCACAAAAGGATTGACTATCAGAGGGATTGGTTTTATTTGAGATAGTCGTAAGTCTCTGAACAACTTGGAAAATGTTCTTTCGATGAATTGGAGGCCCTATCGATTGCCTAGGTGAAGTAGCTCCTCTTTTACTTCTTGATGAGATCTTTGTATGAGGTTAAAGCCTTTTTGTATACCAGTCTCATCTGGTTATCGTAGTTGTTTCTCCAAATCCTTTCTTGCCTTCTACATGCTTGTTTTTCAAGCCTCAAGGCTTCTGAGAACCAAGGAGCCGTAGGTTCCTTCTTGAAAGAGCGCTGATTTTTGGTGGGAACCAGCTCCCTGAAGGTGTCCGACAACCAGTTCGTATAACATGAGGCAGCAGACTCCGCCTCGGCATGTGTGGGGGCGGGGGGGAGTAGTGCTCAGCTAAGGACTGTTCTAATGTGACAGAATCTAATTTGCTCCAGTCTTTGTAGCTAATGGTGACTGGTCCATTCTGCTGATGCGGCCGATCACTGAGGCTTTCAGTAGAGAACCTGATAACCGAATGATCCGACCAAATCACTGGAAAGATGCTTATGATTTTTAGAGATGGATCATTTGAGAAAAGGCCGTCTAATATATGACCAGCTGAGTGCGTAGGTTCCTTTACTAACTGTTCTAGTCCTATAGAATCTGCAATATCAAGGAGATTGGATGTATGTTTATCATCTGGAGCCTCCAGGTAGAAGTTAAAGTCTCCTAGGATGGTGAAATATTTTGAGAGGAAACTGCTCTCTGCTAAAACTTGAAATGTATGGTAGAACGTATTTTTATTGCTTCCAGGGGGTCTGTAAAGAAGAATCCCCGAAAAAAGGACTTGGCAGTCCCTAGAAATTTAAACTGGACAGCCTTGTGGGCTTCAATACTCACGTCAGTACAGATAGCTGAGAGTACATTGCGATAGATAAGTGCCAGCCCGCCGCCCCTTTTAGCATGTCTGTCTTGCCTAAAGAGAGCGTAGCCCATAGTGACGGCAATCACGAAATCAGGGCTGCAAGCACTATCTCCCCATGTCTCCGTAATAAATAGACAGTCCAACCCTGCTGTTTCAATCAGCTCTGCGATCTCAATTTTATGTTTAGGAAGAGACCGGGCATTGATTAAGGCCAAATTGAGTCTCTTAGATGTGTGCAAAATGTCAGCTTTTTCTGAGAGACCTATGGAAAGCATTGAGTCCCCTCCTGTCCTTATGGTCGGATTTATATATTGCCAATTGCAAGCTGAGCAGGTAAGCAGTGAATGCTGTCACAACAGCAAGAGCAGTTATTCTTTAATGCTGGTCGGAGATCCCGAAGCTCCTTAGCTGAATAAATCACCTTTTGAAGGAGTCCTATGTTCAAAGAGCCAGGGATCCTGGCCCTGGGCCCGGTCCAGGCGCGGATGGGTGCAGACAGGCTTGCCTTAGGCGCGCCTTCGGCGCACCAACTGCACATCTGCTGCGCGTGTCCGGCTCGGCATCTGAATTTTATTGCTGGCCGGAAGCGGAAGTGCGATGGAAGGGGGAGGGACTGTACCCATCCGCTGCAATCGGCAAAGCCGTGGCGGACCGGGGGCACAGAAGCAGCAGCAGTGAATTGTAAGTTAACACGCACATGCAATACTTGGTAAAAGTGTATTATTAAACGATTCCTGAAACAGGTTAAAACAGGTTAAAATACTGTCACAGGCTTGGGCTAAGAGAGTAAAAGTAATTGTTTAAAAGCAGAATGCCAAAATGTAAAAAATGGCCTAGCTAAACGAGGGCTTCCACCTTGCACTCACCCGCACTCATCCGCTGCGCATCCGGCTCAGCATCTGAATTTTATTGCTGACCGGAAGTGGAAGTGCGATGGAAGGGGGAGGGACTGTACCCCTCTGCTGCAATCGGCAAAGTTGTGGCGGACCGGGGGCACAGAAGCAACAAGCAGCAGCAGTGAATTGTAAGTTCACACGCAATGCTTGGTAAAAGTGTATTATTAAAAGATTCATGAAACAGGTTAAAACAGGTTAAAATATTGTCACAGGTTTGGGCTAAGAGAGTAAAAGTAATTGTTTAAAAGCAGAATGCCGAAATGTAAAAAATGGCCAGGCTAAACGAGGGCTTCCACCTCGCACTCACCCGCACTCATCCGCTGCGCGTCCGGCTCAGCATCTGAATTTTATTGCTGGCCGGAAGCGGAAGTGTGATGGAAGGGGGAGGGACTGTACCCCTCCGCTGCAATCAGCAAAGCTGTGGCGGACCGGGGGCACAGAAGCAGCAAGCAGCAGCAGTGAATTGTAAGTTAACACGCACACGCAATACTTGGTAAAAGTGTATTATTAAAAAATTCCTGAAACAGGTTAAAATATTGTCACAGGCTTGGGCTAAGAGAGTAAAGGTAATTGTTTAAAAGCAGAATGCCAAAATGTAAAAAATGGCCAGGCTGAACGAGGACTTCCACCTCACACTCACCCGCACTCATCCGCTCTGGTGGAAAAGGCTTGGTCATTGCAGGAATATGCAGAGTTTGGTGAGGTAAGTACCAAAGTATTCATGTTAATCCCTATTACTGGGGAAAAACTTGGAATAGGCGCTATTTATTGGACACGATACATTTTGAACCCCGGATCCGATTATAATGACTGTTACAGACTATGCCTCTGAGGGAACTCGCATCAGGTCCTAAAGGTTCACTCTGAATGTGCTCAGTCACAGTCGGCATTAATCGCGGGCAGGGCGGCTGGGGGTCGGGCGGAGAGGAGGGTGGGGGTAAACGTAATAATTAATTAAAAACTTACCTTTACGCGGGTCCCGCGTTTTCGCGGCTTCTGCTCCGGCTCCGGCTCCTGCTCTCCTCTCCTGCCTCCGGCAGGAACAGTAGGCAGGCAGCCTCCCTCCCCTCCCCTAAGCCAACCACAACACTGCAATGGCAGCGTTGTGATTGGTGGGGATGCCGCCCAGCCAGGCGCCTACGGGGAGGCCATTTTCTCCATGTAGGCTGCATGGAGAAAGGGCAGAGTGCGCATGACTGGTTTGGGCGGCCCCAGAGGGCACCAAACCAGTCATGCTCACTCAGGAGTGGGCACACCACTCCTCCCCTGCCCAGCCCTGCTCGTAGAGAAGCCCAGCCCACCCGCCCACCCGCAACCAAACACTTCTGCTTTCTCGCAGTGTGAGAAGCAGAAACATAAAATGGTAGTTTTATTATTTTATGTTTCTGCTTCTCGCACTGCGAGAAAGCAGTAGGGCGACGCTCCCCCGCCCTAGTGGAGGAGCCGCCCCTGAATGTGCTGGGAGTCCCAATTTGAGCACAAATCGAGATTTGCATTTGTATATTGATTTATTGAGCGCATTATCACCTATAGGACTCTTGGCACTGGAGCTAAAGCGACAAAGCTGAGAAGCATCAGATAAAGGAACAAGCCAAGTTTTGAAGCCTTCATCTCAGGTGATTTGGCATATCCTGCAGGTGTTATGCAAGGTGTTCTAGACCATTTGGCTGCAAGCGGGAAGACCTTGCTGCCCAGACGGAGCTTTGTGAAAGCAGGGGTCTGTATGCACATGGAAAAAGATGAGTAAAGTAATCTAGCAGGAATGTGCAACACACAACTAGAGCAGCCTATAGTTAGAAATAACAATGCCATATGCACATCACAACTCTAGCTGTACATTCTTCACAAACAGTTCAGATTTCAGCCATTTCAAAACACAGTACCCAATAACATATTTGCCAAGCCGCTGTATAACAGTATGTTAGTCAACGGTATCAAAAACACTGGATATGTTTCATAAGATCAAGAACCCCCACCCCCACCCTGGCCTCCATCATCTACCATCATTGGGTATTTCATCCATGCACCACAGAGTAGCAACCATCTGTCTGTCAACCCCAGGCCTAAACCTGCCTGTGACCTACACAAAATATCTTTTTTATCCACAAATTATTTGAACTGATATGTCACTGTTTTCTCAAGATGTTTAAAATTATAGGGATATAGGACACTGGCCCAAAGTTGGAAGGTCAACGGGGCTAAGTAAAGGGTTTTTCGTTGTGCCAAAGAAGCAGAACGTTTTGCCGACATCCAGGATTATCTGTCTGAAGCATACGGAAATATGAAGCTGGTGCTTCAGAAAGTGATGCAATGACCAGTTTTTATCGTGCCCCCACTCTACAATAAGGTTAGAGATACCTCTGTGGGAGGACCAATACTGCTGGCATGAACTTCAGAAAACATTGAACTACATATTGTGCTATATCAATGATGTATCAAACAGCACACAGATTTATCTACAGGAACGACAGTTGCTCCCTCTTTTAATGTCAAAGTACTTTATCTACTTGTACACAGCATGGAGTTTCGCACATGTCCATATCTACTTACTTAATTACCTGTAGGAGTGACAGGTTGCCTCCTCGTTATAATTCTCTTGGTATTCTCCTTGGTCCATCGTTCACGATAGTTTATTACCATTCAAGCTCTCATCTTTATGAATAGTTGTCTCGCAATAGACGGTTCCCTGATGAAGGCAGTAGTGCCGAAACGCGCGTAGTTTTTTATCTACCGCATGCCAATATCAAGTCTTCATCCATTGTCTTTATTTATCTCAGAATTTGAACAAAATCATGGAAAATTTATGAAGATAAAAATTGTTTTCTCCCCCTTTTTTCCTTTAAAAACAAAGATTTTTTCATTTTATCATTCTACCCTGTGCACTGTAATATTGATGCTGCTATTACTCTACGTGAATGTATTTATTATTATGTTTATAAAAAACAAATCAATTGAATGAACAAAAAAGTATATTTTTATATCTGAAATAAATATAAGTTTAATATAAAGTGGCTATTATACTTTTTACGTATGTTGTGAAGTTTTGGTTATTAATTTCACGCACCTAGAATGTTTCATGTGGTCAATTAGAAGCTTGCTACTGTTCTTTTTCTAAATTCACTCAGGAGTGGGCACACCACTCCTCCCCTGCCCAGCCCTGCTCGTAGAGAAGCCCAGCCCACCCGCCCACCCGCAACCAAACACTTCTGCTTTCTCGCAGTGTGAGAAGCAGAAACATAAAATGGTAGTTTTATTATTTTATGTTTCTGCTTCTCGCACTGCGAGAAAGCAGTAGGGCGACGCTCCCCCGCCCTAGTGGAGGAGCCGCCCCTGAATGTGCTGGGAGTCCCAATTTGAGCACAAATCGAGATTTGCATTTGTATATTGATTTATTGAGCGCATTATCACCTATAGGACTCTTGGCACTGGAGCTAAAGCGACAAAGCTGAGAAGCATCAGATAAAGGAACAAGCCAAGTTTTCGAAGCCTTCATCTCAGGTGATTTGGCATATCCTGCAGGTGTTATGCAAGGTGTTCTAGACCATTTGGCTGCAAGCGGGAAGACCTTGCTGCCCAGACGGGCTTTGTGAAAGCAGGGGTCTGTATGCACATGGAAAAAGATGAGTAAAGTAATCTAGCAGGAATGTGCAACACACAACTAGAGCAGCCTATAGTTAGAAATAACAATGCCATATGCACATCACAACTCTAGCTGTACATTCTTCACAAACAGTTCAGATTTCAGCCATTTCAAAACACAGTACCCAATAACATATTTGCCAAGCCGCTGTATAACAGTATGTTAGTCAACGGTATCAAAAACACTGGATATGTTTCATAAGATCAAGAACCCCACCCCCACCCTGGCCTCCATCATTTACCATCATTGGGTATTTCATCCATGCACCACAGAGTAGCAACCATCTGTCTGTCAACCCCAGGCCTAAACCTGCCTGTGACCTACACAAAATATCTTTTTTATCCACAAATTATTTGAACTGATATGTCACTGTTTTCTCAAGATGTTTAAAATTATAGGGATATAGGACACTGGCCCAAAGTTGGAAGGTCAACGGGGCTAAGTAAAGGGTTTTCGTTGTGCCAAAGAAGCAGAACGTTTTGCCGACATCCAGGATTATCTGTCTGAAGCATACGGAAATATGAAGCTGGTGCTTCAGAAAGTGATGCAATGACCAGTTTTTATCGTGCCCCACTCTACAATAAGGTTAGAGATACCTCTGTGGGAGGACCAATACTGCTGGCATGAACTTCAGAAAACATTGAACTACATATTGTGCTATATCAATGATGTATCAAACAGCACACAGATTTATCTACAGGAACGACAGTTGCTCCCTCTTTTAATGTCAAAGTACTTTATCTACTTGTACACAGCATGGAGTTTCGCACATGTCCATATCTACTTACTTAATTACCTGTAGGAGTGACAGGTTGCCTCCTCGTTATAATTCTCTTGGTATTCTCCTTGGTCCATCGTTCACGATAGTTTATTACCATTCAAGCTCTCATCTTTATGAATAGTTGTCTCGCAATAGACGGTTCCCTGATGAAGGCAGTAGTGCCGAAACAGCGCGTAGTTTTTATCTACCGCATGCCAATATCAAGTCTTCATCCATTGTCTTTATTTATCTCAGAATTTGAACAAAATCATGGAAAATTTATGAAGATAAAAATTGTTTCTCCCCCTTTTTTCCTTTAAAAACAAAGATTTTTTCATTTTATCATTCTACCCTGTGCACTGTAATATTGATGCTGCTATTACTCTACGTGAATGTATTTATTATTATGTTTATAAAAAACAAATCAATTGAATGAACAAAAAAAGTATATTTTTTATATCTGAAATAAATATAAGTTTAATATAAAGTGGCTATTATACTTTTTACGTATGTTGTGAAGTTTTGGTTATTAATTTCACGCACCTAGAATGTTTCATGTGGTCAATTAGAAGCTTGCTACTGTTCTTTTTCTAAATTCACTCAGGAGTGGGCACACCACTCCTCCTGCCCAGCCCTGCTCGTAGAGAAGCCCAGCCCACCCGCCCACCCGCAACCAAACACTTCTGCTTTCTCGCAGTGTGAGAAGCAGAAACATAAAATGGTAGTTTTATTATTTTATGTTTCTGCTTCTCGCACTGCTTGAGAACTAGTAAGCGACAGCTCCCCGCCCTAGTGGAGGAGCCGCCCCTGAATGTGCTGGGAGTCCCAATTTGAGCACAAATCGAGATTTGCATTTGTATATTGATTTATTGAGCGCATTATCACCTATAGGACTCTTGGCACTGGAGCTAAAGCGACAAAGCTGAGAAGCATCAGATAAAGGAACAAGCCAAGTTTTCGAAGCCTTCATCTCAGGTGATTTGGCATATCCTGCAGGTGTTATGCAAGGTGTTCTAGACCATTTGGCTGCAAGCGGGAAGACCTTGCTGCCCAGACGGGCTTTGTGAAAGCAGGGGTCTGTATGCACATGGAAAAAGATGAGTAAAGTAATCTAGCAGGAATGTGCAACACACAACTAGAGCAGCCTATAGTTAGAAATAACAATGCCATATGCACATCACAACTCTAGCTGTACATTCTTCACAAACAGTTCAGATTTCAGCCATTTCAAAACACAGTACCCAATAACATATTTGCCAAGCCGCTGTATAACAGTATGTTAGTCAACGGTATCAAAAACACTGGATATGTTTCATAAGATCAAGAACCCCCACCCTGGCCTCCATCATCTACCATCATTGGGTATTTCATCCATGCACCACAGAGTAGCAACCATCTGTCTGTCAACCCCAGGCCTAAACCTGCCTGTGACCTACACAAAATATCTTTTTTATCCACAAATTATTTGAACTGATATGTCACTGTTTTCTCAAGATGTTTAAAATTATAGGGATATAGGACACTGGCCCAAAGTTGGAAGGTCAACGGGGCTAAGTGAAGGGTTTTTCAATAAGGACCACAGAATGGCTGATTCAAAGTAATGCGAAACAAGGCCAAAATTCAGGAATTTTCTCTAATAAAAGGGCAAGGATTCACATAGTATCCCTCAGGATCTTAACTGGGAAAATGTCAAAATGGGAGGAGGAGGAGGATTTACTCTTTGTCTTAAGCACTTTCCACTCAAGTGGAGTCAATGATTTACATTATATTTAATGAGTCTTGGAGCATAATCAACCAATCAGAAAAGTTTCTGTAAATGTTGTCCATCATAAACGCACATAATACTGCAATCAAATCAACAACTTTATAACTGAAAAACAGTTTACAGAAAGAAACGTGTTGAACAAAAATAGTTAAGAGACTGGGGAATGAAATAAAACTCATCAATATTCAAACAGGTCACCACAATAAAACGCAATCATACTTCAAACCATTTCTTATAGTTATAACTGTTTTAAAAAAAATATTAACAGCAAAGTATTGAATAATAGCAAGTTCTAAAAAGATAGTTTTCAAATTAATTGCTCCGAAGAAATTGAGCGATGATCTTAAATATACCTTCTTTGTGGCTCCATAAAACTTGCAGAAAAAAAAAGGTTCATGCAGGTCGGGGAAGATTTTCCATCACAAAGAGTGGTTCAAGACACAAGCATCTTTTTTATTTCTGGATATTTTACCAAACCAGTCACAAGACAAGTCTTAAATCTCACTAGAGATTTCCCTCGTGTACCTGGTACTCAACCAAGATAAGGTAAGTGTTGTTTTTGTTGGAAGGTGGGCAATTACAGGGGGCTGTTCTAATTTAATTGCATTTGGTAATGTTTCCAGGATGGCAAAAAATACACTTCGTAACGGCTTCATCCACCATCCAATGATGTACCAAATAAAAATACTGCTATGACACACTCCAGATGGATACCACGGTCTAAAATGAATCACTTGCTGCACCCACCGTTTGCCAATATGTGACAGAGGGGCGCAGAAGTTCACGCATCCAGTTTGTCAAACGTCCCAGCACTGAATACTCCCATTGAGAGCATATTGCCCTACAATTTGGACTTGTCCACCATGTCACAAGCAGAGGACAGGCATTAAACACCAGTGTTATTAATGAGAACAAACAGATTCAAAGACTATTCTTCCGTGCCAGAGCCCACCCAAAAACCGTACTGTGCGTTATTGCCTTACTTGGACTAAGCCAACAATCTTTGCAGGCAAGACACTTCCCAATAAGTTTAGCAAGGCATTAGAAGGGAAATTGACCTATAGCAGCATAGATCAGCACAATATCCATTTTTAAAGATAGGGTAAATTTTCATAAAGTAGGACGTTCCAGGAAAGTGTAACAAGACACGGTTGGTTTTGGGACCTTCATCAGATACAGAGCCCAGAACTCACTATTAGCTTATTAGAGGTCTTTGGGAATACCATCCAGGCCACAGCTTCCATGGACGTTAATTCATCAAAGAGACATCGCCCATCCTTTTATCTCAATGACATCATAGGAAGTGACGTCATACGACCTTCTTCTCTGGCTTTAAGAAACTCATAATTAGTCCACAACTAATGTAATAACCCAGCAGTTGCTAACACAAAATAAATGTCTATGTTATATACACCTGTATTCTAATTAGGATGCTGACATTCCATTCCATTATAACATTACACATTTCTTTTCTTTAGAACTAGAGAATAGAGTGTCACAAAACAAAGAACAACGCTAGCAACCGAAATTATTTCTACCACAAATGGTCATAATGTAATGGTTCCCGTAGTGTACACCAGGAAGAGAAAATGTATTGATACATCATAAGAAAATATTAAACATGTTAAAAACTATAGTTATTATGTCCTCCTTCATCAATCCATAGGGACCATATATTGAATATGAACTATTACTATCATTCTTTAAAGGTTTTTATTTATGATCACTTGAAAATACAAAGGTGAGGTTTAATTCAATTTTTTTTTCATGTATTCACAATAAAGAAACATGGTAAGTTGTTTAACAAGGTGTGTTTTTCATTTCACTTTTTGTTTACTCTGAAGCTTGGCATTGCTCTGCTGAATTTACTTATTTTACAGAATTGAAGCCTAGTGGGAAGGGCAGGAAATAAACAGTGCTCATCAGGGGACTGACTGTTCACCTTCTTTCGTGTGACTGCTTTTCCCCCTTCTGAAGCCAGAGGTTACAAAGAAAGTGCCATGGGGTAGCAAAGGGCAAGCCAGCGGGTGCACGTGACCCTTGGCTACCCCTAGTTGACGCCCATCTCTTTTTTTTACAGGGACGTTATTTTATTTATATGTTGAGTCAACTAGTCCAGAAAAGTGATACACTCAAATTCACTGAAACAAGTTTAAAAGGCAGCATTGGAGCTGGACCAGTAGCTTTGAGAAATGCTCAGTCCATTTATCTTGTGATTTAATCCCCTCTGAAGCAGAGTCTGTCACCGCTTTTCTCCTTCTACACCAACCTCCAAAGAGTTGTGCCTCACAAGAATGACATGGGCCTCCACATTCCTTTCAGGCTGCCCATTTTGAATTTATTTTAGCCCTCTTCTGGATACTCCTGGACATAAGGTGCTTCTCCACTATCTGTCAGTAGCATGGAAATGTACTTACAAAGCTCTCCAAAATCCCTAGTGATGGAATGGTCTGTTATATTCATACTGAATCAGTGTAAGATCCACTACAGCAGTTAATTCAGTAGGACTGACCTCATGCCAATAGTGAAGCCTCAGATGCTAATGTCTAAGATCACTAGAGAGCACTAAATCAATAGAGGTATCTATCGTCCATGGTGCTGCTTCTGGCCGGATCTGTGCCCAGACAGCAGTCAGGAGTGCCCATGTATGGACCACGCTGCGTGAACTTCAGGTCACTTAATTTCCTGCTGCTGCAGTGGTGGGTGGGGACAGTATTGGTTGAGGAGACTCTGGTCTCTGCAGTCCTCCAAGATTCTCTACAGTACACCCCAGAGAGTCACCAACAAAAAGAGTCCTCGGCTTCAAGTAAGTTCACTCATGGTAATCCAAATCATCGTTCAAGAATACTCCTTCTGCAATAAACAATATTCATTGAATCTTTATCTGCCCAATCAGCCACAGTCATCAGCCGACGCAGCCAACGCGTTTCACTCTCCACAAAGAGAGCTTCTTCAGGGTTATTTTTAAATGTGACTGGGACACTGAAAATCACGAGTCAGGTTCCGTACTACATAGTGCTCATGTGTCTGCAAGTGTAATTCAATACCAGGACGCTTGTTGTGATGCAAAAACTCTAAGATTCTCTCCCTGCACTCAGCTGCTGGTTCTAAGTCCTGCACTGCAGAAACATGATGTGGCTTGAAACCACACTGCTGCAATGGTGGGTGTAGATAGTGTTGATGAGGGGGACTTTGGTTTTTGGAATCCCCTGGTGTGTCTGGGCTCCTCTAAGTGCCCCCAGTTGCAGCATGTAGGTCCATGCTGTGGGGAACTTCAGGAAACTTAAATCGCCTCTGCTGTGGTGTGAGCAGAGCTCGTATTATTGAGGGGGACTCTGGTCAGTTTGTGTCCATGACTCATCTCACTTCCAAGAGGCTGCTAGGTGTAAGTTGCAGGGCAACATCTTACTCAAAGGGGGTAAGTTCCATGCCTGAGTACAATGTCACTCATTGGGCTTGAATTTCACATCACGGAGCACATTTTCATTCACTGAGTGTGTGTCTCATGTGTGGGAGCTTAGTCTCCCTCAGTGGGTGTGTTACATGCCTTGGTCTCACTCATTTAGTCTGAGTCGCTCAACTTGGCACTGTGCGTTAGTCCCACTTCTTGAAAAACATTCTTACTCTTGCACAATCTCAATTGTCCCTTTGATCTCAACATAGGCCTACACCAGGGATTATAGTCCAAACTCCTCAAATCTCCGTCACTTGAGATCTGGCCTGGGCGGCCCTGTGTTTACAGGTGAAGTGGCAAGGATTCAAGCTGCTAAAGGGACAGTGTAGGAATCAAAGGAGCAGAAAATAAAATGAGACAGCGGGAGCCACAGAAGGGGGAGAGAGTCATCATAATCATCATTTTAATGCATCCAGATAAAATCAGAAAATGCAGTAATATCGGTTCCCACAAAGTAGAAACTAGTTGCCTGGCTGGATCAAGATGGCAGCAAGAGAAACACAGAGTTGTCCCATGGGCATCTGAAGAACAACAGATAAACTGACTATGGAGGGAGCAGCATGGCAGAGAGGCAGCAGCATAACTGGGTGCTTTGCTCTGGAAAAATAAACAATCCTTGACCACCAACACAACTTGGTTGCTGTGGTGCACAGAACATGGAACAAGGAGCTGATGTAGAGGGTGGATGGTGCTACGACCAGGGCCGGCTTTAGGGCAGTGCCACCGGTGCGTCCGCGCTGGGTGCTGACCTGAGGGAGGGCACTGACCTCAGGGGGGTGAGAGGGGGCGCTGTGTTTAGCAATAACTTACGATTTAAAAGCACCTGCTGCAGAGTTCCTTGTGCATCCAGCTTTCAGGCAGCAATAAAAATGTCAAGATAACTCTTGTGATTCTGTTCCTGCTAGAGAGAGAGGATGGAGTTTTGTTTAGTGGCAGTTTTGACTCACCATAAAGTAGCGTAGAGGGGTATTATGCCTGCTGCAAAGAACGTGTACCGTGCAGATCGCAGATCTCTATTTTATGTGGATAGCTGTGTGTATTAGTAAAGCCATCCTTTACCAGTGCTTTAAAACAAATGATGTGTATGTGAAAGAAGGGCTATGGAGAGACGAGGGGCACTTTTGCAGGGTGGTAGGTAGGGACTCTAAGGAGGAGGTCATGGGGGAGGCACCAAAAACGATTGCCGCACCGGGCGCCACCAGCGCTAAAGCCTGCCCTGGCTACGACATAGTTCCGGAGAGATGAACGAAAGAGGCCACAGAAAAAACTAACCTATTACCACCAATAGAACATGGGGATATGTTGTGCAGGAATGGGCAAGGACACCCTTTGCAGAAGGTACAGACTGAATGGATGGATGGATGCGGAGAGTTGTAGGAATAAGCTACAGCTGGATAATGTCACAACATGGAGGCTACAGTGTTCAGGAAGAGGTAAGGAGACTATAATGAGTGTACAAGAAGGTGAGGTAAATAAGAGATGTTTGGGGTACTGCGGCACAGTAAAATAAATCGTCCCATGACCGCCAACACAACACAACATGGTGGCCACTTTGAGAAGGAAAGAGGGACAGCCTAGGCAGAGGATGCATGGTTATAGGGATGCCTGAGGAGAAGCAGGGAGACCACTGCAAATAAAATGATCGTCAATACAATATGGTGTCAATGGCAATAACAAAACAAGCATTGGCAGAGACACTAAGGGGCCGATTCCGATTCGGGCCGGAAATCTCCCCGACTGAGCCGGACACGGAGAGATTTCCGACCGAATCGGACCCTAGCAGCCCGACCGAACGAGTACGATGCGCACGTATGCTATCGGACTCGATTCGGTCGGACTCCCATTGAAGTCAATGGGAGCCAGTCGTACGACGTGTACACGGGCTCCCATTGACTCAATGGGCACAACGCAAACAAGGGCGCCCCCTACAGCGTGTTTGCGTCGAAGCGGGTCGCGCCGTACATGCACGTGTAGGGGGGACCCATGGGTCCCCCCTGTGTGCGACTCGCACGCCTACGCTTCCAGGGGGGTCCGACACGGACCCCCAAAGTGCGGCTCCGACAGCTCCTTGGAGCCGGACTGCGCGAGTCGGTCGGAGCGGTCGAGGTGCGCATCGTACTTACCCGGCCGGGGAACGTCTCCATTGCGTGGTGCGAGTCGTCCCCGTGCGAGTCGGTCGGAGCGGTCGGGTCCTGCGAACGAGTCGGTCAGAGATTTCGCGAGCGCACGCATCGTACTCGCTCGCCCGGACGCACGTACGAATCGGTCGGGAAATAGGGCTCCGAATCGGATCCGGTTAAGCCGAATCCGATTCGGTGCCCTACCGGCCGAGATCGGAATCGACCCCTAAGTCTGGACTTAGGAGGCTGGTGCAATGATTAAGTCTTTTCATTCTTTAATGCAAGAATGTGTCAGAAAAAGAAAAGGAAAAAAAGAAAACACGTGGTCGCCTAAACATGGCTGCTATATGCTTGCATTTTGAATTTTAAAAAAAACTTCACAGATATGGCTATTCTACTAGTGTTGTATTAGATATATGAAAAAGCCTTTCAGTTGTGCCTTGCCTTTTATTACTATTATGTTTTTGTGACGGAAACAAGAATAAATCACCAGAGAACTAAGCAGTCAAATCACAGGCAGCTACAATGTTACCCTGTCCCTTAAACACTTTATGACTTTAAAAAGGATACAGAAAATAAATCACTATCTAACTGCACACCGAAGTGCAGGCAAAATAAATTGCCACTATTTAAAATGAAAAAGCCAAATTGGAATCAAGTTTATCACTGACGAGAAAGGAACTATTTTAGGAGGATTTGAATATGGTCAAGCTTTGTACAGTCACACAGAGTGCCAGTGGGTAAGTGGGCTGACCCATTGCTCTGTGCTGTATGCTTGGAAGCAAATTGTGAATGACAATTTAACACACCAACAGAGGAGACCTGATGCTCAGAAGCCCCTCTATGTATGTATATTAGGTGGTTGTATATCGAAACCATGCAGGCATTTAGCATGCACACCTTAACAATGCAGTCCGAACCACGAATGCGTCTTTACAATGCATTCCTTTACCACGCAAGTTGCTACAATGACTTGTCTTAGGGAGAGTGCTGGAATAGCAAATAGTATAATTTCCTATTCTAACTCCAGTCAGTACAACAACAGGTAAAGTGTTGGACTTAAAGTCCAACATCTGTCCAACAACGCTTTCCTATAAGCAAGTCATTGCAACGACTTGCGTGGTAAAGGACTGTGTTGTAAAGATGCATTTGTGGTTCAGTCAGCATTGTTAAGGCACAGCATGGTTCGAGACGCATTGTAAATGCTAATTTCCATATTAGGAATGATTTGTTTTTAAAACAGTAGTTCTGTGTCACAGCTAAAGCTGTCTCAAAAGCCAAACCTAAAAAAAATGGGAACAGCAGAAAAGGGAGCAGAGAGCCAATTAGACTCCCCAGCCTGGGACTGGTGAGCAGAAGCCAGGGTTGGTGCTGTTGCTGCCGCACCTGCAGTATACCGGTCACCAGACTGCTGTGGAGCAAAGAAGGTGGGCCAGCAGGGACAGCAGAAGCAGGGTGAATGGTGGTTGTTAGAGCTAGCATCAGCATTCACTATGCAAGCAAAGGGGATGTGAGCTGCTAGTATTCTAGTACCAGTCAGTAAAACAATGATTTCTAAAATATGCCTCTCTAGCCTGCGGTCTCCCTGCATTGACACAGATGTTTCACTTTGCGCCTAGTAAATTACAGTACATAGGTCTGTTGTTTGAAAGACTGGTATGCAAGAAACCTGACAACTATAACAATTTTAAGACAGTGGAGGACAGCCCAAAATATGTTTGGATCTGACTGGAAAAGCATCATCACAGAAAGCAACCCTAGTGGATATTGGAAACGCCAGTCTTAAATGGTTTCATGGTTTCTATTGCAGCCAGTTGTGGATATAGCTTTATTTAAAAAATGTGTGTGTGTGTGTGTGTGCGTGTATATATATATATATATATATATAAAATCTTTTCTATTTTTGTTTTTAATTCATTATATTTTTGCAATGGTCTGCTATGCAGGAAATGTCAGTTGCATATTTGGTACTGGCGATTGGCGCCAGTAGAATTTCAGTTGTTTTTTATTGCGTGACAAATATATTTCATTGCCTAAAACACACATAAACTGTAACTGAATTCAGTGGAATCAATTTCTAAATGGTCCGCTGGAGTTTGCACTAAGAAGGCCCTTCCTGGGAAGTAATACAAAGGACAGGACTAGACCCACTGGGCTCAAATGCCCTGGCACCTTGGAGCAATGGCGCTTGAGGTGGATTCAGTGCAGGCTTCAGACTGGAACTGAACTACCCCAGCTGAGACCATGAGCGCTACCATATAAATAACACACATTAATAACTAAAGCGCCATGTATCCGTAAATACTAAATATGTATTGAGATATTTTGACAGGGTGGGCTCATTTTTCAATTCTCACTATGGCACCCAAATCCCCGAAATCCACTCTCTTCTCCGTTTTATAGGATTAAAACCTTAGCGGCAGTAATCCATTTAATCCCCTTTGCTCTGATTTCACAATGTCTAATATGTATGTGGTCGCTTCTTCCACGCGGTGCAGCCGCATGGCCCCGTCTGCGGTATAAAAGGAAGTAATGATTCGCATTTTAGACACACCGTCATCTCAATAGCCTCAGCATACATCAGATCCGGGTCAGGTCATGATGGCGTGGGTCTCAATTCTCTGAGTGCTTCCAGGTGCCACTTACATGGCGCAGGCATCGAAAAATACGCTATTAAATACGTACTAATGCGTGCACTCTACACTGAGCCCTCAGGTTTCTCCTCTTTCTAAGGACACAGCAAAGGCTCGGTCAGCGAATATTAATCAAATTGGCAACATGCCTGAAGATCAAATTGGCTGTGGTAAGCGTGCAGTGCTGAGTCTTCTATGATGCAGTAGGGTAATGACGCAATTCAAGATGGCCGCCAACAAAAGGCTGCAAACTCATAGATGCCAAGGTTTTAGATTGCTGTGTGACATTTTCATAGTTTTAATATAATTATGAGTGACATTTCAATGAATATGAGTGACACTTTCTCGCAAGCAAAATCAAGCAATGAAGACGAGGGAAACATACAAATATTAGAAATTGCTCCCCACTGAGCAACTAAAAACTCTTAAGAATACCTTAAAACTGCTGCAAAGCACCAGAAATGGAAGGACACTAACGGAACACAAACTGCGTGACTCCAGCACTCAGCTACAGAGGGCAGGCAGGCACTGCAGCTGCTCAGAAGATGATCTCAGCCGCACCATGCAGATTGTGCGATATTGATATTGAGTACACCAGGTTGACTGGTGATGGCAGTTGGTCGGAGCAATTGCCGCTGGAGGAAGCAACAGGGTGTTGTTCAACGGTGTTTCTCCCTGCCCGGAGAAACTGGATTTCGCCAGACAGTTAACTCATTTTCTGTAGTTTCAGTAAGTTGTGTTAGTTAGGGGGCAGGTGCTCTGGTTTCTGGCTGGCATGGGCATAGCTGCCAGGTTTTCAGTTTGCCCATGTGTGACATATTTAGACTTTCAGGGTATTTATAAGTAACGTTTCACTGCCTTATCTTTGACAGTTTGTAACGAATTAAAGACAGCTATCAATAGCTTTTTTTCTTTCAAGTTTCATTTTTTCATAATTTCTTTTTGTAACCAGCCTTTCTCATAACCCATAGACTGCAGTGCAAAGTGAGAATGCTTTTGACAATAGCTTTCACCAATATTCCTTCTCCTTTACAGACCCAAAATGTGTTAAAACATTCTTGTTGGCTGCAGACGTAGTTACCAATTTAAACCAGTGCCACTCATTAAGACCAAGAATATAACTCAAGTCTGATAATAATGTCATTAGACTAGCGGTAAGTATTTGGTCAACGGGAGAAAAATATACCTCTAACAAATGCATAGTGCTGCTTTTTGGGACATGATTATTTTTTACTGACCTCTTCATTATTGCGGTCCCAGGATGGCAGCTGTTCCCGGAGCTGCAGCAGGGCTCTGTTTTGCTGCTGCTGATGACGTGGTACAGAGGGGGCCTCTCGGCTCCTTGGGTGTGAATAGAAGGGTGGCCAGCGGCGTTAGAGACACAGTCATTATGTAGTCTGGGGGGAGGGAGCCATGTTAAAGATATGCTCTCAGCTTACTTCCCTGTGGTGCCCGCCACAACGAAAACAAAATCATCTACATCCTGCACTGTACCCGCTTTGCTACACAGGGGCTGCGAGGCACTACAGCTCCAACTTGTGCGAGCAGACACGAGTAGGCCCAGGTGCAGCCAACTCGGAAACCAGTTATCACTTAGTTGGGCCAGGCAAGCCCTTGCTCCCTGGCCCAGATAAACAACAAGACACTAGTTCGGACTACCTGATAGTTCCGATGTGCTTGCTGACGACGAAGGATACACGTGGTTGTGGAGGCTGGTACACGTGGTTGCGGAGGCCGGGGGCTGATCTCAGGAATTGGTTTTTTTTGTTTTACCACTCTTGTGGCAGGCCGCGCTACACAAAACAAACTTAAACACATTAATATAAACATGTGAAGGCGTGCTTGCATTTTCTGTGCATGGCTAATGCGCCTGTGTGTCAGATCAGGGGCTAGGCTGGGCACTTACTTTTTTGCTGCATCAACAGAGTTGGCGAGAGCTAGCTAGTGGTGGCCGGCCGCCGTTAACTGACTCAGAATCCGCCTGCGGCAATGCCGGCCGTCGGGCAGCATTGAGGCTGCCTCAGTCAGGCAGGTGTGTTCTAGGAAGCTGTGAATCAGTCTGGGCGGCCGCCAGGCAGTCTGTGGTTCAGTCAGCCGCCGGTGGGGTCAAGTTAGCGTCCCAGGATCTTATCCATTATGTCAGCATCAGAAATATGCCACGGCCGCGCAGTGATTGATTGATACATTGTAGCAGTAACAGCTAGAGCTCAGCCAGCCCTCAAGCCTGCTGGGACCAGCGCGCTGCCGCTCCAGCTTTCTCAGTCACTTGACTAAATGGGGTTTTTGCAGCCAACGCTCCATGCAGCTTGGCAGCTGAGGAGGAGCAATATGCGTGACTGTGCATTTCAGTGCGGTGATACGGACCACCACACTGAAATGCGTTAGTCTATCGCCTGATGCGTGGTATTTGGCAGGGCTGCAAACTAGAGTTTATATTCAGGAAGGAGAGAGATTGGTGGGCCCTGAAAGCAATTGCATACATGTAACAACATACACACAATCTGTAAATAAAATAATAAACGATAATGCCAAGAAGAGATACGAAAATAAAGATAAAGAACGCCGGAAAGAATTATCAAAGCGAATTAGCAGCATTATTCAACTTAGCCTCACTAAAGTTTAACATCTATTTGTCCCAGTGGTGAATCTGTTGTGTTCGCTCCAGCTAAGCAATGGCCCCGCCTTATTATATTTCACATAGCCAGGGAAGTTTTGGTGTTCAAAGTCAGCAAATCTTTGCAAGACAGCTCAGTGGCTTGAACTGCTCATGGCAGAGACTGACGTGAAACAGGTATATGACACTTTTACATGCCAAGAAACTCACAGTGTATCTTACTTCTGTGAGGTATGAAACAAGAATCACAGAATTAGACAAAAATCGAAACAACTAGTAGATACACCACGACAAATCTCCAAGACTCACTACAAAACTAATCATCAGTGAACCAGACCTCAATCGATGAGCCGGCATTCATTTCCATTAAAGGAGATATGGTCAAAACTGCAACCCAACCCCCTCCTCATTTTCAGTGCAGCATTAAAATGTTTATTTGCTCCTCTTATGGGGTCGCAAAATATATTACTGGAACAATGTCAGTGTCTTCTATACCAGGAATCAAATGGCAGTGTCTCTGAGTGCCCAGGTATCTCAGCATCTAAGCATCATCAGTTTCTCAAAGAAGGCATGATGCATGTGACGCTTATAAAAGTCAACATTGTACAACTTCTACAAAAAGCCACCATGAACCACAATGTTACTAAGAACAAAAAACACATCACTAGCCTACACTCCACATTGACAATGCTTGAAAAAAAACTGCTGCTTCTAAGCTTTCTCTTGCTTTAACAACAACCTGCTTGTTCCAATACAATGTACATGGGAATAGAGCCAAACGCAATAGCCGGGATGATGTCAAAAAGCAACATTGTTTCCTTTAATATTGTGGATAACTGTTAGACCTGGTACCATTGGCGTGGGTCTCCCTTCCATTTTTTTGCTATGCCTCCTCTGTTGTTGACCTATTTTTGCTGGTTTAGATGCTTTGGGCACTTTGCCACTGCTAATCAGTGCCAAAGTGCAAGTGCTCCCTATGATAAATTGATGTATGGATTAGTGACCCCATGATTGGCTTATTTGATTTACTGTCAGACCCTAGTATAGTGCACCGCGTGTGCCCAGGGCCTGTAAAACAAATGCTGCTGGTGGGCTTGCAGCACTGGTTGTGCCACCCACCGGAGCAGCTAGGAAAGCGTGTCTCAGGCCTGCCATTGCAGAGCCTGTGTGCAGTCTGGTACTGCCATGTCGGCTTGGTAAGTGCACCCACTTACCAGTCCCCAAACCTTCCCTTTTCTGCATGTTAGTCACCCCTAAAGTAGGCCTGCGGGCAGGGTGCATTGTATGTAAGAGGTAGGACAGGCCCTGATGTGTGTGGCATGTCTGGATAGTGAATTACAGCCAATTTCGTTTTTCACTATTGCAAGGCTACCTGTCCCCATAGGCCAGAATGGGCAGTTTGATTATAACACCTTATAATCCTAGCTGACCCAGGGAACATGGTAGAAAAACGAATTTAGTATGCCTGAACTCAGAATGATAAAATACATCTTTTAGTGAAGTTGGTTTTAACATTCTGTGTTTGAAAATACCACTTTTAGAAAGTAGGTATTTTCTTGCCTAACCATCCAGCCTGCCTCAGCTAGCTTGTGTATTGTATGTCTGTTTTTGTGAGTGACAGGGGCTGGGGGACTCCAGGAGACAGGGTGAGTCAGCATTAGGCTGAATAGACCTCTGCATGAGGAGTGGTGGGAGGAGTAGCACCTGGGACTGAATAGGGCTGTGCCTGCCTTGCACAATGCTGGCTCCACCTCCTGTGGTGTGTCTGATGACCCTGGCCCACACTCACAAAGGAAGAAGTTGTGCACTGGCAGAATGCACCCAGAACTGGTTTGGACTAGGTACAGGACCCTCTGCCTTCAGAGGACAAAGGATTTGCTAGTATAAATACTGGGGCCCAGACCCCAAGATTTTAGATCACTTCTGGGAATCAAGACGAACCTTTGCTGAGGAGAAGAACCAGGAAGCTGAAGGAGGAGACTACCCCTATGCTGCGTGTTGTTGGGGTTGGCCTGCAGTGGTTACTTTATTGCCCAAGAAAGGAGAAAAGAACTGAGTGTGCTTTCATCATCTTGAGGAAGATCTCCAAGGGCTTGAGATTGAGCTTGCCTCCTGCCTGAAGTCTCAGGGATACAAGACTTCACCCCCAGCTCCCCTCCTGAATTCCCTTGCTGGGAATTGAAGTGCCTACTGCTGTTGAGCCTTGTGAGAGACTGCATGTCGCTGGGAGCTGGAAGCGCGACTCAACAAAGAGGAAGCGTGTCGCCGCAGCAGCAGTTGTTGTCGCATCGCAGAGTAAGCGTGCCGCCGCTGTCGCATCACCGGAGAAGCGTGCCGCCGCAGCAGTTGTCGTTGCATCGCAGAGTAAGCGTGCTGCCGCTATCGCATCACCGAAGCGCCTCGCATCACCGGAGAAGCGTGCCGCCGCCACAGAGGATGCTGGCGCATCACCGGAGAAGCGTGTCGTAGGGCCTGTCACGGCTCAGAAGATCGCCGAGTCGCCGCACAGCCGTCGGGCGTGCACGCATCCCATCTACGTTGTCGCACCGTAAGCAAGATGCCATTTTATCGCATCGCACCGGATCGTCATCGCATCGAAGCGCCATGCATCGTAACCGGGCCGCAGTAAGAAACCGACGCATCCTCCTTTCTGCGTGTAAGGAATCGAAGCATCACCTTCCCTGCGACCCTTCTGTTTGTTTTGCGTTACGCATCCAAAGGTACATTGAGAGTAAAGTGTCGCATTTATCATCTTTATTGAACTGAGCTATTTTCTACCATTTGACAGTCATATTTTTCGTATTGTATTGTGGATTTTTGTCGTTTGGGTCTTGTGTTAAGTCTATATAAAAATACTTATTTTTATACTACAACCTGTGTGGTGTCCATCTGTAGTGTTGTCACTGGGTTACTGTATGTTCACAAATGCTTTACACACTGCCTCTGAGATAAGCCTGCCTGCTCGTGCCAAGCTACCAAGGGGGTGAGCAGGGGTTATTTTAGTAGTGTATCCCCTTACCCTGACTAGAAGCAAGGGTCCCTATTTGGACAAAGGTACCTACCTCTGCCAGCTAGAGACCCCCAGTTCTAACATTGGTGGTCAGCGGTGGGGATTCTGGACTTGCATTTGTGACTCATATACAGTAATTGGTGTACACTACTAGTGAGTGCAGACCAAACGCAACCACATACATTTCTGGTAGATTGTTTTTCCTGGGATTTCTATTTTTTGCCAAGAACTGCCAAGTTTAGTCACCATGAGCAACACAACGTCCATCGCATCTGTGGATTTAGATTTTGAGGAAGAAAAGCTGGAAAGTTACACTGTGAAACTGCTAAAGTACTTCTGCAGGAAATTTAAAGTTGCTACTACAGGTCTCACCAAGAAGGATGAGTAACAAAAGGTGCTGAGGGCCTGGGTAGAAGCAAGAAATACCCCTGAGCCTGTGTGAGAGCAGGTGGAGGGGGCTGAAGATGCAGAAGGGCAGCCAGGTGGGCCAGTGGAGCCAGAGGGGAGGAAAGCACCTTCCCCAGCAGGCAGCAGTGTTTCTTCCAAGGGCCTGTACCCAGGAGAGCTGGAGGACAGGGAGAGAAGTAGGATGCATGAAATGGAGCTGACCAAGCTTAAGATGGGTGGGTAGTTGGAATTGGAAATTAAGAAATTGGCCCTAGAGGAAAAGAGGATGCAAATGGAGCATGAGAGGAGTTTGAGGGAGTTGGAGTTGAAAGCTAGGAGCTTAGAGATTACTCCCTCTGGTGGTAGCACACCGTCCATGCCTGTTGAAGCCAGGGTGTATATACCTAAAGATGTGGTGAAAGAGTTTTATAAGAATGATGATATTGGTCAGTGGTTCAAGGCCTATGAGGTAGCTATGTCCTCCCACCGGGTCCCTGAGAAGGACTGGGGAGCGGGGTTGTGGGGTTGTGGGGACGGTTCCTTAGTGAGGGGCGGTATACCTTGTTAGACTTGCCCTCTGAAGTCCACAATTCTTATAGCCATATGAAGGAAGCATTGATGTCTAGGTATGGGTTGACTCCTGAACTGTATAGGCAGAGGTTCAGAAATTGCAAAAAGTTGGAGTCCAGTACTTGGGTGGAATATGTGACTTTTTTTGCAGAGCATTGGATGGTTGGGTGAAGGGTAGCAAAGTGAATGATTTTGACGCGCTCTTTGATTTGATTGCATGGGAGCACTTGTCAGGAAATTGTTTTCCAGAGCTACGCCAGCATCTTATTGATAGTAGGCTGACTAACCCTAGGAAGCTTGCTGAGGAGGCGGACAGCTGGGTGAGCACCCGGGTCCACAAGGGTCAAGTGGGAGACTCCGCCAAAGGTGGGCAGGGTCCCCAGCAGAGGAGTGGGGGGGACAAGGGTAAACAGAAGGAGTTCCAGAAAGGGCCCCAAAGTAATCCCCAAGGGAACCATGGGAAAGGTTCCCAGCCTCCCCCTGAGAAGAAGCCCGGGGCCCGACAGATAGGCCTGTTCACAGGGGGCTCAGGACTTGCTTTAAGTGTGGTCAAGTGGGCCACTGCTCCTATGATTCTAGATGTCCCTTGTATGGGAAGACAACACCCACTGGTGCACCACCCTGGCAGGTGGCTAGTGCAGCCCTGGGGGAGGAGATGGGTGCCCAAGGTGGGTGGGGTCCCGTAGCAATGTCCTTGGTCTCTTTAGGAGACAGTGAGATGGTCCCCAGGACCCAACTGCCTGATAACACTAAGAAATACAGGCAGTGGGTGACCATCAATGGCCAAAGGGTGGAGGCTCTGAGAGACACCGGAGCCAGTGTGACAGCTGTCAGTTGTCGGCTGGTGTCTGAAGAGCAGGTGATCCCCAATGCATTCTGCCCAGTAGTTGCTGCGGACAACTCAGAGAGCCACTGCAGAGTGGCTCAGGTTCCCTTCGAGTGGGGGGGGGGGGGTCTCAGGTACCTTTCAAGTAGCTGTGAGGCCAGCCATGCCTGTAGACTGTCTGTTGGGCAACGATTTAGAAAGTTCACCTTGGGCAGAGGTGGAGAGAAGGTCTCATCTGGAGATGTTGGGTCTGCCTGAGTGGGCATGCGCGACCACTCGGTCTATGGTAGCCAGTAGAGGTGTTCAAGAGGCCCTGGAGCCTGAGAGGGTGGCCCAGGTGCCTGCCTTGAAGAGAAGAGGCAGGGGGCGCGGGAAACCAGCCCCCGTAGTTCCCACAGTCCAGGAGGAAGCAGAACCTGAGGGGGATGCTCTGGAACCTTTAGGGGAGCAAGTGGCCGAACTGGGGGACCTGCCTGAGCTGACCCATTGGCAGCAAGAAGGAGGACCCTCCAGGGAGGAGTTCTGCGAGGAGCAGAACAAGTGCCCTTCTCTTGTGGGTTTGCGGCAACAGGCCACAAACCAGGCAGCAGGTGATCAGTCTGGATCACATTGGATCTACTGGGAGAATGGTCTCCTGTATAGCGAGCCTAAGGTTGCTGAGCCTGGGATCGGCCCGTGTGCTGGTGGTACCCCAGTGCTTCAGAGCCTTCCTGTTAGACCCGGAAGGTCCCAGGGACCACCGACTCTGACGAGGTAGCTTGGCGCGAGGCAGGAAGGCACGCCGAAGGCAATGCGTAAAGTAGTTGTGCAGCACACACTCACACTGACCCAGTAATGCGCACACAATAAAGAGACACCACTCCAAGTTCTTTGGCAAAAACAAGTAGCTTTATCTATCTTTGGTCAGGATTAGATCTGCAAAGTCCGCACAGCATGCAGGAGGAACAGTTTCTACCAAATGAGGTTAAAGCAGGCAACACTTCTCAGGCCCTTGGTCAATACAAGTAACATTTCTTAGGCATCACATGCAGTAGGACTCATTCAGGTACACAGCTTCAGTACTAATTCTTAGGTAGGTATGCAATCAACATGAGTAATATTCCTTAGGGACAAGCTCAATCAAGGTAACATCTCTTAGGCGCATATTCAATTCAGGCATTATTTCCGAGGCACATGCGCGATAAGGACACATTTCTTATGCAGGTGAGGCATTAACACAAACACTTATTCATTACAGTTGGTCAGGTTCCCTTGGGTGGGTACACGGGGGTTGAGGCCCAGTCTAGTATGCCAGGCGGGTAGCAGTTCTAGGGCGAGTTCACATTCGCCACAGCTGACAATCCCCAGGCAGAGGCTTGTGGCAGATCCCCCCCAAGGCTACGACAGCGGGGCAATGGATGGAGCCTCAGCGGGGCGTAGGCCTCAGTTCTCCCTTGCACTCACCGGTTCAATTATGGAGGGGGGAGCTACAGAAGTCAGGCGGCACCGGGCCCATTCACCCCGGGGACGCCCCCTCTCCAGGCGGCTGTGAGAGGGACGGGCGGAAGAAGAAGCGAGGAGGCCGGATTACGGGCTCAATGGTGTTCTTTATTGGAGGTTACAACACCAACAGAAACAGCTAACAGTCAATATGGAAGGGATGTGGGCTTCTTCTCCCCGGGTGAGGTCTGGAACGTCTGTCCGGTGTTTCCTAGGTGTTCTCTCGACGAGGAGGGGTGTCCCGGAAGGCTCGCAGGGGAGAGAAGCAACATAAAAAAATAATAGAGGCGATTAGTAACCCTGTCCTTGCACTGGTTTGGCAAGACAGAACCCTTCACCGTAATAGAGGAGCCCGTAGGTCTAAGTAAAGAGGAGGGCGGTCTACCGTGAAATAAGAAAGAAAAAGGGGGGGAGGGGGCGGAAAGAAAGTACGGTGTCAGCGATAACGAAACGACCCTCCAATATGTGGAAGTGATATAGCCTCCTAAGACGTGTCGGACCGGTCACACTCGGTCAGCACATAGGCAGCATACAATCGTGGGGAGGCACTCTCGTCCCTCCAATAGGGCAGTGAAATGATGTGAGGGAGCGGGGCGGGTGTAGGAGACAGTGAGGGGCACACATACACACACACGCAGTGAAAATACTTGGTGAACCCTTTCCTGTTACCTCCCCGATAACCCTCCCTCTTACTCCCTCCCTGCACTCCCTCCCAAGTCACGTACCGCCTCAGCCACAGCTCTCCTGACCTGCGGCGGCTCTCCAGCGTCCTCCGGGGGTGTCCACCACTCCTCTGTCCAGGAGTCGGGTCCTCCGTCTCCGTCTGGTTCCTGAGGGTTGGGGCTCTCCGTGGTGTCCTTCCCGTCTTCCGCAAGGCTCGGCTCCCGATACGGCTCCTCCAGCACGGCGTTCTCCGTCTCCTTCCTTTCCTCCTGGCACAACAACAGCGCGCCTTCCTGGTTCTCTGGCCCTGCCTTTAGGGGGTGTGGCCCCGCACCTCCGTGTCCGGATTGGTCGGCAGTCCCCAGCTGTCCATGACATCCCTGTAGGCGAGGAGAGGCAGGCGGGGTTAACTCCTGGTTACCCGGTTCTGACGCGGTGCTGTGCGTGGTATTCCACTCGACCCCCTCACAGCGGCCCACTGCTCCTTTTCTCTCGGGGCTCTCACCTGGAGGGGGCGGCAAGATTCCCCGACTTCCACGGGGCTCTCCAATGCAGGGAAGCTGATCTGGGGGCTCCCACATGCAGCGGAGCCCCTCTGACGAAGTTCTGGACGGGCTCCGGGCCTCCGTCGGACTCGGGACCCGGGAGCCAATCGGTGCGCGGCTTCCTGGGGGCGCGCCCGATGACGCGGCCGGTGCCCTGGTTGCCAAGCAACGCTCTCTCGCGCGCTCCAGGCCTAGCGCGGCCTTCACTGCAGCTGCGGCGGCCCTCCCTGGGCTTCGGGGGCCAGGGCGGTGTCTAGGGTCACAGCGCTTCTTCCCTCCTCTGCGCCTGGGCAGCGGCGGCTATCTTGACCCATGGCGCTTCTCATCCAACGGCGCCTGGGCAGCGGCGGTGATCTTGGGCATACGGCGCTTCTTCAGGGCAGAGCGCCCACCCACAGGTACCCGGACAGCGGCGGTGATCTTGGGCAGCAGCGCGCTCCGATCCTGGGCACACAGCAGCGCGCCAGCCCAGCGCTAACAGCAGGAGACAGGTTCTTGCGGGACAGCGCTTAGAAGCACAACGCTTATAACAGGACACCAAGGGGTGACAGTCCAGCGCTTTACCTGGTGATCCCCCAGTAGCAGTAGCGCTCACAGGGTCCTCAGCGCTTCAGTCCCAGCGCAGGTGGTAGGGATGTCTTTGGTTGCAGTTCCTTTGGTCGCAGTTACTTATTTGCGGTGACTTGGGGGAAAGGGTAGATGGTTGAGTTGGCGGGCACAAAAGGCAGGATGGTTCCCTGCGGCACACTGGAGTTGGTCTCCTGGGTTTCCCCCTCACTGGGTAAGGTCAGCAGGCTGGCAGAGCCCCTCAGCTATCTTGGGTACAGCAGGGCCTAAGCTCAGTCAGTCTCAGTAGTGTAGGTTCCCCCTAGGCCCAACAGCCTATACTCCGGCAGAGGTTCCCCCAGGTCCAGTGGTGCCCCAACTGACTAGTTAGGTTTCCCTCCTTTCCTCTTATACCCCTAGGTCAGGTGACCCTCCTGAAAGGCGGCAAAGTATAACTCCCCCCTGGGCTGGAAGGTTCCAGGAGCTTCTATCATGTCTGTCTATGTGACAAAAAGGCGGGACGGCAAGGATACAGTAACAGTATGTCCCAGCCTGATCCTAACTACTGGTGCGTGCATGTACAATGGCCACTCCGCAGTAGCAGGGGCCTGTGGCAGCCATATTATTAGGAGAGAGCACCTGCACCTCAGCACTGTTTGGCAGTGGTAAGGCGCCCGGAGACCTAAGTCCAACAAAAAGATGGTGCCAAAAATGAGGCACAAAGAGAAAAAAAACGGGGTAAGACCACCCTAGGGCTGACAGGTCTAACACTTCCTACTGGGTTTGGCTCATGATGTGCCTTTAGCAGGACATCTGGGGCAGGGCAAGACCTTTGAAAGGCTTGTCACCCACTTTCATTGGCCCCAGATGCGCAAGAGTTCAGACACTCATTGCAGGACATGTCAGACATGCCAGGCAAGTGGAAAAAGTGGGAGGAAGCACAAGGCTCCCCTCCAGCCTTTCCCTGTGGTCAGCACCCCCTTTGAACCGGTGGGTATTGACATTGTGGGGCCCCTGGACCCCAAGACAGCCATGGGCAACAGGTTCATCCTGGGCTTGGTGGACCATGCAACCCGGTAGCCATCCCTCTTCGGACAGTGACGGCCCCCGTGGTGGGACGTGCACTGATGGGGATTTTATCCTGTGTGGGGTTCCCCAAGGAGGTGGTGTCTGACCGTGGTACAAACTTCATTTCCAAGTATATGAAGTCCCTGTGGCAGGAGTAAGGTGTAACGTACAAGTTCACCACTCCTTACCACCCCCAAGGTAATGGGCTGGTTGAGAGATTCAACCGGACCCTGAAGGGCATGATTATGGGTCTGGAAGAACCCATGAGGCGTAAGTGGGACGAACTCTTGTCATGCCTTTTGTTTGCTTACCGTAAGGTGCTACAGAAGTCCTTAGGGTTCAGTCCCTTTGAACTGCTCTATGGTCACCCGGTAAGAGGACCTCTGAGTCTGGTGAAAGAAGGCTGGGAGAAAGCTCCCAGTAAACCTCCCCAGGATGTATTTAGCTACATGCTGGCCTTTAGAAACCAGACTAGACGATTCAGACAACTCGCTGAGGCGAATCTGGAAGCCAGCCAGGAGGAGATGAAACGGTGGTATGATCAGAATGCCACTCTGATCGAGTTTCAGCCTGGGTAGAAAGTGTGGGTCATGGCCCCCGTGGAGCCTTGCGCGCTCCAGGATAAGTGGACCGGACCATTTGAGGTGGTGGAGCGCAAGAGTAATGTCACCTACCTGGTGGACTTGCGGTCTCCCAGGAACCCTTTGCGGGTCCTACATGTAAACCGCCTAAAGCCCCATTTTGAGAGGTCTGAAGTGGGCATGCTCCTAGCAACAGATGATGGAATGGAAGAGGAGACCGAACCTCTTCCTGACCTCCTGTCTGCAACAGAGCAAGATGGGTCAGTGGAGGGTGTGAACCTCTCTAACTCCCTGACACCTGAGCAGCAGGAAGACTGTCGCCAACTGTTGGGACAGTTTCCTGACCTGTTTTCCCTGACTCCTAGTGTCACTGATTGGTGCGTCCATGATGTGGACACTGGGGACAGTCCTCCTGTCAAGCACAAGGCTTACAGAGTGACTGACAGGGTGAGAGCTTGCATCAAGGAGAAGGTCTCCAAGATGTTTGCATTGGGGGTGATTGAGTCCTCTCACAGCCCTTGGGCCAGCCCAGTGGTCTTGGTCCCAAAGGCTGCCGCACCTGGTGCCACGCCCAAACTCCGGTTCTGTGTGGACTACCGAGGACTCAATTCAGTCACCAGGACTGACGCGCAACCCATCCCCAGAGCTGATGAGCTCATTGATCTGTTAGGGGCTGCCCGGTATCTCAGCACGTTTGACTTAACGTCTGGGTACTGGCAGATCGCCTTGACTGATGGGGCCAAAGAGAGGTCAGCATTCTCCACACCATATGGGCACTACCAATTCCGGGTTATGCCCTTTGGGATGAAGAATGCCCCTGCCACCTTTCAGAGGTTGGTCAACCAGGTGTTGGTTGGACTGGAAGATTTCAGTGCCACCTACCTGGATGACATTGCAGTGTTCAGCGCCAGTTGGGAAGAACATCTGCGCCACCTCTGGGAAGTGTTGATGGCGCTGCGGAGGGCAGGCCTCACGATCAAGGCGAGTAAGTGCCAGATCGGGCAGGGTTCCGTGGTGTACTTGGGACACCAGGTTGGGAGCGGCCAGGTGGCGCCCCTACAGCCCAAGATTGATACCATTCTGGCTTGGGAACCCCCCAATACCCATACAGAGGTGAGAGCCTTTCTAGGACTCACTGGGTATTATAGGAGATTTGTCAAGGGGTATGGCAGCATTGTTGCACCCTTGACAGAGCTGACTTCCAGGAAGCAGCCCAAGAGAGTGATTTGGACTGACACCTGTCAGAGAGCTTTTGACGCCTTGAAGAATGCCATGTGCACGGCCCCCGTGCTTCAGGCGCCCAACTTCTCAAAAGAATTTGTTGTTCAAACAGACGCTTCAGAGCATGGTGTAGGGGCTGTTCTGGCACAGTTAAATGAGGAGGGCCTAGACCAACCTGTAGCCTTCATCAGTAGGAGGTTACTTCCACGGGAACAGAGGTGGAGTGCTATTGAGCGTGAGGCATTTGCTGTGGTCTGGGCGCTGAAGAAGTTGAGACCATACCTGTTTGGGACTCACTTCCGGGTTCAGACAGACCACAGGCCCCTCAGATGGTTGATGCAGATGAGGGGTGAGAATCCAAAGCTGTTGAGGTGGTCCATTTCCCTACAGGGGATGGACTTTACGGTGGAACACCGCCCTGGTACAGAACACGCCAATGCTGATGGTCTGTCCAGATTTTTCCGCCTTAGTGATGAGAACTCCCAGGAGGTAGGGTAGTTCTCCCCACATTTCAGTTGGAGGGGAAACGTGTTAGACCTGGTACCATTGGCGTGGGTCTCCCTTCCATTTTTTCGCTATGCCTCCTCTGTTGTTGACCTATTTTTGCTGGTGCTTTGGGCACTTTGCCACTGCTAATCAGTGCCAAAGTGCAAGTGCTCCCTATGATAAATTGATGTATGGATTAGTGACTCCATGATTGGCTTATTTGATTTACTGTCAGACCCTAGTATAGTGCACCGCGTGTGCCCAGGGCCTGTAAATCAAATGCTGCTGGTGGGCTTGCAGCACTGGTTGTGCCACCCACCGGAGCAGCTTGGAAAGCGTGTCTCAGGCCTGCGATTGCAGAGCCTGTGTGCAGTCTGGTACTGCCATGTCGACTTGGTAAGTGCACCCACTTACCAGTCCCCAAACCTTCCCTTTTCTGCATGTTAGTCACCCCTAAAGTAGGCCTGCGGGCAGGGTGCATTGTATGTAAGAGGTAGGACATGCCCTGATGTGTGTGGCATGTCCTGATAGTGAATTACAGCCAATTTCGTTTTTCACTATTGCAAGGCTACCTGTCCCCATAGGCCAGAATGGGCAGTTTGATTATAACACCTTATAATCCTAACTGACCCAGGGAACATGGTAGAAAAACGAATTTAGTATGCCTGAACTCAGAATGATAAAATACATCTTTTAGTGAAGTTGGTTTTAACATTCTGTGTTTGAAAATACCACTTTTAGAAAGTAGGTATTTTCTTGCCTAACCATCCAGCCTGCCTCTGCTAGCTTGTGTATTGTATGTCTGGTTTTGTGAGTGACAGGGGCTGGGGGACTCCAGGAGACAGGGTGAGTCAGCACTAGGCTGAATAGACCTATCTGCATGAGGAGTGGTGGGAGGAATAGCACCTGGGCCTGAATAGGGCTGTGCCTGCCTTCCACAATGCTGGCTCCACCTCCTGTGGTGTGTCTGATGACCCTGGCCCACACTGATAAAGGAAGAAGTTGTGCACTGGCAGAATGCACCCAGATCTGGTTTGGACTAGGTACAGGACCCTCTGCCTTCAGAGGACAAAGGATTTGCTAGTATAAATACTGGGGCCCAGACCCCAAGATTTTAGATCACTTCTGGGAATCAAGACGAACCTTTGCTGAGGAGAAGAACCAGGAAGCTGAAGGAGGAGACTACCCCTATGCTGCGTGTTGTTGGGGTTGGCCTGCAGTGGTTACTTTATTGCCAAAGAAAGGAGAAAAGAACTGAGTGTGCTTTCATCATCTTGAGGAAGATCTCCAAGGGCTTGAGATTGAGCTTGCCTCCTGCCTGAAGTCTCAGGGATACAAGACTTCACCCCCAGCTCCCCTCCTGAATTCCCTTGCTGGGAATTGAAGTGCCTACTGCTGTTGAGCCTTGTGAGAGACTGCGTGTCGCTGGGAGCTGGAAGCGTGACTCAACAAAGAGAAAGCGTGTCGCCGCCGCAGCAGTTGTTGTCGCATCGCAGAGTAAGCGTGCCGCCGCTGCCGCTGTCGCATCACCGAAGCGCCCCATCACCGGAGAAGCGTGCCGCCGCAGCAGTTGTCGTTGCATCGCAGAGTAAGCGTGCTGCCGCTGTCGCCATCGCATCACCGAAGCGCCTCGCATCACCGGAGAAGCGTGCCGCCGCCACAGAGGACGCCGGCGCATCACCGGAGAAGCGTGTCGTAGGGCCTGTCACGGCTCAGAAGATCGCCGAGTCGCCGCACAGCCGTCGGGCGTGCACGCATCCCGTCTACGTTGTCGCACCGTAAGCAAGACGCCATTTTATCGCATTGCACCGGATCGTCATCGCATCGAAGCGCCATGCATAGTAACCGGGCCGCAGTAAGAAACCGACGCATCGTACTTTCTGCGTGTAAGGAATCGAAGCATCACCTTCCCTGCGACCCTTTTGTTTGTTTTGCGTTACGCATCCAAAGGTACATTGAGAGTAAAGTGTTGCATTTATCATCTTTATTGAACTGAGCTATTTTCTACCATTTGACAGTCATATTTTTCGTATTGTATTGTGGATTTTTGTCGTTTGGGTCTTGTGTTAAGTCTATATACAAATACTTATTTTTATACTACAACCTGTGTGGTGTCCATCTGTAGTGTTGTCACTGGGTTACTGTATGTGTTCACAAATGCTTTACACACTGCCTCTGAGATAAGCCTGCCTGCTCGTGCCAAGCTACCAAGGGGGTGAGCAGGGGTTATTTTAGTAGTGTATCCCCCTTACCCTGACTAGAAGCAAGGGTCCCTATTTGGACAAAGGTACCTACCTCTGCCAACTAGAGACCCCCAGTTCTAACAATAACCATTCCCTAAGTCACCTAGTATATGAAGTAATTGTATTTGCATTTATGTAGCGTTTGCTACCCCTGATGTGGTGTTGAAGCTCTTTTTCGGCGAATAGCACGCTACTCCGGAACCCATAAAGGATTAGTGGTGAATTAGTTTAGAGAAATATGAAAGTAATTTGAGTGGTACCAATTATCTGCTGCAGATTCTCGTCAAGGGATAGGGAAGCGTAAATAAACAGGAACTTACATGGTTAATGTTCAGATTCTGCCTGAGTCATCCTGTGCCTGCCCTCCTGCCCCCAGAGTCAGTTGCCCCGTCCCATTATAGGTGGATCCCATTTGGCTACTGGCACAAGCATCATGGAGCCCCTGGTACTGCAATAAGTGTGGGAGGTAGAAGAGGACAATGTGTTTATATAGGGGGCAGGACTCTGGATGGTGATGTATTGGTATATAGTGAGAAACTGCACACACAATTTGCTTTAAAACCACCGTAAAAGCTAGTACCTTGCAGAATCATTAGCTGTCACCTTGTTTTCGTACTGTGCCCATGTTATACACAGCTGTACACTCCCCTCTTGACCAATGTCCGCACTCAGTTAGTCACAACCAGGCAGGACTCTAACAGTGTCAGGATCTTTGTGCTAGTTCAGTTCCAGGATGTCCTACACTATGTCCTAATGCCTGTAGGTCTTGTGTGTGCTTGCCTTCAAAAGAAAGGGGGAGCACAAAGATGTTTCTCTGGACCAGGCCTCTCCAACGAGTAGCTCGTGAGCTACTGTTAGCTCTCCAGCTTCCTGGAAGTAGCTCTCCTGTGTGTAGCCAATACCTACTAAATTAGAAGCTATTGCTTGGCTGAAATAATTTACGTATACTAAAATTGAGAGCATGTATTTAAGATGAAAATGTGTTTATTTTCAGAACTCATGAGCTGATAATTTAAGAAAATGGCTGAATTTCCAAAATATATTTAAAGCTGTTATTTGAGGGATAAATCATGTGACATTGAGGAGACCTTTTACAAATGTTATTACCTTGGTAATAGAGGCAATGCAGCTATGGCTTACCCATGTAGAGGCCTTTTATACTGACAAAGCCTTTTTTACATTAATTGCTGGAAACCATGCTTGATGCACTGAGGAGATCGCTGGTAGTAAACTGCTAGAAACCTTGCATATGGTGGCCACTATTACAATGCTAATAATATTAGTAGCTCTCAATGAGTTTTGTTTAACATAAGTAGCTCTCATTACAGAAAAGGTTGGAGACCCCTGGAGCAATTACTTAGAACCGTTTCATGCTCATGAGGCAGACATTCCACCTTGCATGTCAAGTGGCAATGTGACTACTTAAGTCAATCAATCAATAAACTTTATTCAAAGTGCACAAAATCCATGCATTTAAACAATCTTATTCTGAATAAAAATACTCGTCATTTTTGTTTATTTGAATCTTGCAGTAGGTACTTCAGTCAGCAAGCTATCCTTCTGGTATTGGAACCTGTAATAATCAGGTTATACACAGGCGACTGCTGCAGATACTCAATCTCTCAAGCTGTCTCTTAGGAAGCATAGTCTGTAACCTCGTGGTAATACTCTATCGACCCGCCCGCTCATCATACCATTCTTTTTTCACCAGATAGTTGTTGGGAAATCTTTGACTCACACCCCGAATCTCACCGACTAAACTATGCCTGAGTAGGGGCGTGGCTTAAGCCGGCTGCAAAATGGCCGCACTCTGAGTGGGCTCTGCCGGCCAAGCCCAAACATCCTACATAATCCTGCAGGCATTCCACGACTCGCCACCTTGAACTGGCATCATCGTTACTCACCACCTCGGTGGGCGTGTTGGGAGACTTTTTCCACCTTCCTGAGCCGCTGCTGGGCCGAGATCCGCTGCTGTGCGAGGCCCGGACCCTGGCCTTGTGGAGCGCGCGGCCTTCCTGGCCCTCCCGGCGCCCGCTGCGAGACCCTGGCCTGGACCGGGGCATTGCCTGAGGCGGCATCTCCACCCTGCGGACACTGTGGCCGGTAAGTTCGCAGCCGCGGGGCGCTGTGCGGCGGGGCTGGGGGCGTGCTCGTCTGCACCGCCCGGCCCGGCCTATGCAATCCCGGGAGCCCTCGCTCCTTAACTCCTTCTCTGGCGCCCCGGGATCAGGCCTCTATCACCGGGCCTAGCGAGGTGGGCGGTGCGCTCCCCTTGATCCCCCGCTGCGAGCGGCCCCCCGCCGGTCGCGTTCTCCGGCCCTCGGTGACGGCGACCATCAGCTCCCGACTTTGCTCTGGAGGCCTCTGGGGCCCTTGCTGCGGTGCTCCTGGTCGGCCCTGCTAGCTGCCTCTCATTTTGCCCCCGGCTGCCTCCTCCTGCTGGGATTGGGGTGTAACCCCAGCGGCACCAGGCTCCCTTCCTGCACCCGACTGTGGTGCGGCCTCCCACTCTACACCAGCCGGGCTCTGCTGCTGATTCGCAACGCTGCGGTGCAGCTCCTCGACCTGCCACCGGCCCGGAATACTCCTGTGGGCCCAGCAACCCGCCGCCTGCTCTCTGCTTCTCGCCCCCTGGTTTGTCTCCAGCAAGGAATCTGCCTGGCCTGGGCACTTCTCCTCCTGTTGGCCCCGGCGGCTAAGCTGTGGTTTGTTGGCGCCTCCCTGGGCGCGTGGGTGTTGGAGCTGGCTGTTACGGGCATACCTGTTGCCTGATCAGCCCATCCTGAGCCGGATCCGGTCGCCCCGCCCCTTGACCGGGTGGCCGGTTGTCTGACCGCAGCTGCCGTCGGGCTCTGGACCTGCTGACCCACCGGATCCCTTCTCCTCTCACGAGCATCCCATTTGTGTCCTGGGCCTCCGTTTGCTGGCTGCACCTTGCGGACCCGGCTTATCTTTCTCCTGCTGTTAGGCTGCTCCATCTGCCTGCGCCCGCCGACCATGGGCAGAACTGACCCCAGGCAGCCCAAGATCGCCTTTGACCAGCGCCGCCAGACACGCCAGGAGAGTGCCGGTGCGGACGGAGGTGACTCACTGGCCACATCCGAAATGGCGCAGTCCCGCGAGGACGATCTAAAGGCCATCATGCTTGATGTTAAATCCAAGGTCACCACCATAGCGACGCAATTAGATCAATTGTCGGCACGCCTGGACACGGTGAAGATCCGGGTCGATTCCCACGATGCCAGACTCCTTCATGTTGAGACCAGGGTGTCTGATGTGGAGGACGCCGCCACCCAGGAGCGCCAAAAACTGCTACAGATGGACAAGCTGCTTGCCGTTATCCGTGACAAAAACGAGGATTTGGAGGCGCGTTCGCGTCGGTCGAATCTTCGCATTACTGGAGTGCCCGAATCCACCAACATCTCTCGCATGGAGGACTATGTGGAACAGTTGGCCCGGGAGCTCTTCGGTGACGTCCTCTCGCCGGTTTTCATTGTTGAGCGTGCCCACCGCTCCCTCGGCCCTCGTCCGGCTCCTGGTTTGCTGGCGCGTCCCATCATTGCCAAAATATTGAACTTCAGGGACCGCGACACCATCCTCCGGGCGGCCAGGGAAAAAGGGGACATCCGCCATCAGGGCAACAACCTCTCGTTTTACCCGGACTACACCGTCACGGTTCAGGCGACACGTCGCGAGTTCCTGCCGGCCAAACGGATCCTACAGAAACATGAGATCCCCTACTCGCTGGCGTACCCGGCAAGGCTGCGGGTTAAGCAGGGCACGAAGACTCTCACTTTCCCGGACCCCAGAGAGGCACTGTCGTTCGCTAAAAAACTCGACAAGTCTCATCGCTCTTCACCTGCAAACTCTCAAGCTGATGCTGCCAATAACCTCAGTGACAATGACTGATATATTTTCGGTTCTATACGGTTGTACCCATATGCATGCTTGTTTTCCTGGTGTGCAATTCCAATTTAGACCCCTGGTTCAGGTGGCCCCCTGAGGCTGGTCGCCTCTGATGTGTAGTTCTTTTCCCCTTTACAGGTCTATCCTCCGCCTGCATACATATGCGGCTTGGCCACCCTGTCTCTCTGGCAGGGGAGTATGCCGGGCGCCGCCATGCCCCCTCGGGATAATTCCCATCATGGTCATGGACTCTTCCTCTCCAAGTTGTGGGTCCCTGGGGTGGGTTTGGGTGGTACCTCAGCCTATTTGGGGGGTTGGTGTGGGTGCGGGGTTGGGGTGCTCTTGGGGTTTTTTGTTTTTTGGGTGGGTTTCAGGGGATGGGACTTCGGGGTAAGGGATTTACGGCTACCCTCTGTAGCCTTGTTGTTTGTTTTTGCACAGACGCTTGCATATGATCTCTCTGTAACTTGGTTTCCTCTTCAGGTTAGGCTTCTTTCAGTTAAGGGGCCAGCTCTGTTTGTATCATTGGTCCGCTCCTGGGATTACTCGATGTGTCTGTTCATAATCTGTCGAAATGTTCCCTTGACAGACGAATTGCTCCTCTCGCACACTTCCCATTGCACCGTTCATTGGCCATACACGCAGTCTCAACCTATTATGCCTCTGCTCCTGGGTTTTCCCCCCCCCCGATCACAGCGTCATGACTGATACTACACTTTGGACCTGGAACGTCCGTGGGCTGAACGACTCCCGCAAGGCGCGCTTGGTGCATGCCCATCTCACCCGCCACAAGGTGGACATATGCTTTTACAAGAGACCCATTTGATGCCGCCCACGGCTACTAGACTCCTCTCCCGGCAATGGGGTGAAATTCACTCCTCCTTTTATTCCAGCTACTCCCGGGGGTATCCATACTTCTGCGTAGGGGGCTCCCATGGCAGACTTCCCAGGTATTCACCGACCCTGACGGGCGTTTTGTAATACTCTACGGCACCTTGCGGGCCCAGCCCCTGATACTCGCGGCACTATATGGTCCCAACTGCGACGACCCGGAGTTTTTTGCTCAAGTCTGGAATCGCATATCATCTCTTGGCCCTGCCGTTCTCCTCTGGGGAGGCGATTTTAATGTGGCTTTGTCCGCCGCCATGGACCGGTCCGGCTCCCATTTCTCACATCCGCGCGCGGCCTCACTCCTTAATTCCATTCTCCTGGACAACTCATTGTACGACGCGTGGCGTCATTCTCATCCAGCGGCGCGGGAAGGCACGTGTATGATGGGTTCACGGGGCTGTTGGTCCCGGCTGGACCTATGGATCACCACCCCGGACGCTCTGGTCTGGATGACCTCAGTAAATCATATGGCACGCAATCTTTCCGATCACGCTCCCGTCAGCCTATCGCTCCGTTTCCCCCATTCTCCCAGCCGCGCTTTCACATGGCGGCTCCCCCCAAACGCACTTCGCGACTCGGTATTTTGTGCCGAGATACAGGCCGCAATTGTGAACTAATTCGAGCTCAATGAGGGATCGGTGGATTCCCCATCCACGCTCTGGGATGGCTTCAAGGCGGTTATCCGCGGGGAATGTATTTCTAAACAATCTGGTGTTTTGCGGTCCATACGTGGTACTCTGGACAAGATTGAAAGGGAGATCAAATTGTTGGATGCCTCCCACGCTCAGCACCCAAACGCTGATTCACTCGCCCAGATACGCGAGAAGCTTACTGAATTCTCGAACGAGGCCAATAGGGAGCTGGCTTTTCTCGGTAGAGAGGCAAGAGCGCGTCGATTCGGCGAGGGCGATCGCCCTGTTAAAACTCTGGCTAATCTTCTTAGTCGGCCTCGCGCAGCGTCGTATATCACTGCCCTGCAAGATGGTGGGCCATCCCGCACCACCTCCCCCGAAGAAATTAAAACACGCTTCACCGCATTTTATACACAACTCTACACAGCCGGTTCGGTCCCGCCTCGCGATGCATTTGACCAATACTTCGACACTCTTCAACTCCTCTGGCTTGGAAATGCACATCGGGAATACTTGGACGAACCCTTCTCTAAGGAAGAGATACATGCCGCCATAAACAGTATGCCGAGTGACAAGGCCCCTGGCTCTGACGGCCTGCCGGCCTCCTTTTATAAGGCATTCGCCCCTATATTGATCCCACACCTCGCTGCCATGTATAATGAATCTTTTGAATCAGGTCAGTTCCCCCCATCATTGCGTGAAGCACTCTTGACACTACTTCTCAAACCGGACAAGCCCCCTGAGCTGAGGGATTCCTATCGTCCCCTTTCACTTATCAACACGGACAATAAAATTTTTGCCAAGTTGCTTGCCTCCCGCTTACTCCCACTCATTGCCCGCCCAGACCAATCCGGTTTCATTCCCGGCCGTGCCACCTCTCATAACCTTCGGACCATCTTCTCCGTTTTGCACCAGATTAACCCGTCGCTTCCGGCTGTGGCTGCCTTACTCGACGCCACAAAGGCTTTCGACACCTTGGAGTGGCCTTTTTTGTTCTATCTCCTTCCCCGATTGGGTTTCAGTCAGGTCTTCATACGCAAGGTACTGCTCCTATACACTCTTCCCACCGCCCGTCTTCGCATCAACGGCCAGATCTCCGAACCCTTCCCGGTCGGGCGTGGAACCCGACAGGGTTGCCCGCTCTCCCCCATGCTTTTTGCCATTACAATGGAGCCACTTGCAGCTCGCCTCCGTCAGCATCACACTCAGAGAGGCATCGGCTTCGCTGCGCAGGCTTTGCTAGTCTCCATGTATGCGGACGACGTCATCCTTTATGTTCGCCACCCTCAGGAGAATCTCAGTCCTCTTGTCCGGGAAGTGATTCGCTTCAACGGCTATTCCAGTATCCAGGTTAACTGGAACAAATCCGTATTATTCCCGCTCACGGATGCCACGACCCCCTTTGAACCTGACTACCCTTTCGTGTGGGCTTCTGCGCCGACTAGGTATCTCGGCGTCTGGTTGAGCAGGGACGTGGACGAACTCTGGAGAGCCAACTTTGGCCGTGCCGTGGATTGGTTTGAGTCCAAAATTCCACTCTGGAACAGACTGCCGCTCTCCTTGGCCGGGCGCATAGCGATCGCAAAGATGGTGGTGCTCCCAAAATTCTTATATCTTTTTGTCAACATCCCCATCCCTCTCACTGTTCATTTCTTTCGCAAGATTCGCTCGCTACTTATTTCCCTGGTTTGGGCGGGACGACAGCCTAGGATTGCTTACAGCGTCCTGACCCTCCCGATGTCACGGGGCGGGCTGGGAGCCCCGGACTTTAAGCTTTACGCTCTCAGCGCTCAGGCCAGTTTCCTTCATTTCTGGCTCCACCCCACTCCGTTTCAACCTCATGTGGCCGTGGAGGCCGACCTCGCCACCCCTTGGCCGCTTACAACTGCACTTTTCGCCCCAGCGAAGCTTCTACGCACTGAGATCGATACGGTCGGAACCCTGCGCTGGGCCTGGGATGGCATACGTAAGTTCTCAGGCTTGGATTTGCTCTCAGCAAACACTATGCCCATTGCCCATCACCCAGCCTTCCCCCACTCCAGTCGTCGGGGATGGTTAAGCACGCTGCTCGCCTTGGCCTCTCCACAATTTCAGATCTGTACCCTGAGGACACCTTTTTCTTGCTTGCCCCTGACGCTGGCCCCATGGGCACTCTGTTATTCTACCAGCTCCGGGCGGTCTGCAGAAAGCTTCATCCCACCTTTCCCCAACCTCCCCCCTCGCTGACCTCTCTTGACATGCTTTATGCTTCTCCCTCTCCAAAGAAATTGGTTACCAAAATTTACGCTCTCACTTTGGCGGCCTCCTCCATCTCTACCGACCGGGCGCGCACGGCATGGGGTAAGGACCTGGGAGTTGAGATCTCTCAGGCTGATTGGCTGTATTGCTGCACTCAGATTAAACGCCTCTCTCCCAACTACCGCTTGCGTCTGATACACTTTAAATACATACATAGGCTATACCGCACTCCCGCCCAACTCCACAGACTAGGCCTTGTGGCGAGTGATAGATGCTTGCGCTGCTCCGCGCCTGCGGCGGATTTTGCTCATCTTGCCTGGTTATGCCCCCGAGTCTCGGCCTATTGGCAGGAGGTGTGTGCAATTATTTCCGAAATCACTCTTTCACCACTCCAGCCTGATCCCGTGATCTGCCTCTTGGGCTTCGTTAAGTTTTGCCCGGACGCTTCCCGCCGTTTGACTGCCATGCTGTTGGCTCTGGCGCGGCGCAGGGTCTCCATGTGTTGGGGCCGTAGACCCGCGCCCACGATGCCTCTCTGGCTAGAGGACGCATCCCGCTGCCAAACTCTCCTGTCCGAGTTCTGGGATCTCTTGCCAGCCAAATCCCGTCCACTGGATATATGGGGCCCACTCGTTACCTACCTCTCCAGTCGTGACCCTCAGCAATCTGTGGCCTCTCCCGCGCTCCCCGCCGGCTCTCCGCCCGCGGCGGCCGCCGGGGTTGGTCCAGGAGCTGTCCCCTTTCCGTCCACTGCCCTTACATTCTCCCTGCCTTTCCCCATATAAGTCTGGTGCCCCCCTTGGATCATTCTCTTCTACCCCCTCACAATGATTTATGTAAGCCCTTCAAGACACTGTCTCTAATATCCTATTAATGTGTCACTGCACTGGCTATCCTGCAATGTGTTGATGTGCCTAATCTTTTGATTCTGAGGAGCTATGTGATTGTACTGTGCACTTTTGTTAAATAAAGGTTTTTGAAAATTAAAAAAAAAAAAAAAAACTATGCCTGAGTAAGCATCTGTTCAATGGGGAGTTGGAAATTGCCAACGTTGCCACTGATGATGATAATTAATTCAGTTTTGATTTGATTAAGCTTTGAATAGTACGCTGACATCTAGGGTTAGACAAGCTCCAAGCAGTCTCTTAGACAGCGTATGCCAGACGCCAGTGACACTTGAGGGTACTTCTGCGTGTCATCACCGTATTGAGGAAGGTTGATGTTACTTTTAGCAGAAGGACTCTTAGAGGTTTCATGAAGAGACAGAAAATAATTGGGTCAAGGACAGAACCTTGTGAGACTCCCTGTTCAACACAGAGTGGTAATGATTTGGGAAAAGTCCAGCAGAACATATTATTGCCCTTGGGTATTTCGGATGCGAGACAGCTGAGAACTGTTTCAGTGAGACTTATGTAGGGTGAAAGAGCTGGGAGATAATGAGTAGGATTTATTAACCTACCACATTGAAGGTCACTGAAAAATAAAAAGCTCTAGGTGACAGAGGGCACTGTGTTCTGTGATGTCATTATCATAGACAATGGCATTGTGACAGTTTCTGTACTGCTCATTGACAATGTGATTGTGACAGTTTCTGTGCTGCAGTGGCAGTCAGTGCTGTCCTGGAATTTGAGAGTCACTGCAAACACAGGCGCAGAGGAAGAGGGAGGGAGCAAGAGGACCTGACATGGTATCCATGGTTCCTGCCCGCTGTCAGCTCCAGCGGCCCTCAACATAGGCCCCAAAGCCTGAATGTTATCCCGTCCTTAACCCTTTCTCTGCTTACCTTCAAAGACCAACGCTCCAACTTTGTGGGCGACTTCACGCAGAAAGCCTACCACGCCCACTGAGCGTGAGGCCAAAATGCGGCAGGAAGCAGCCAGTTGCCGAAGCAGTAGCTACAAGGTCGATTTGTCTCTTTCTGGGGTAAAGGAGGGCATAACGATAGCTCTCTCACCAGAAGGACTACCACATTGTAATCACACAGGAAAAAAAACGCACCTGAGTCAATTGTCCATGGCTGCCCCCAATACTAGATAAGCATAAAGGGTACATTTTGAGAACACAAGCTTTGTGCTGCCCAGGCTACTTAAAGGCAGAAATACAATGTGATTAAACAGTAGTAACTCTCACTACATTAAGCATGTGTCCGTGGAATATAGCGGACTGGGAAACTGTTAAATTACAGGAAGATTCACTGGCATGCCTATTTTTGGCGGTATCTGCATCCAGGAGACAGAGTGTCGATCCAATTGACTTGCCTGGCTCTGAAAGCTCCAAGAGCCCAGCAGTCAGGACATCAATGAAAGGCAGACCAGAGGGAGGGACAGCTATATTCATCGCAACAAACATTTATGTAGAAGTGAAGGAAGTAGCCCCCAGAACATCTTGGGTACTGGGATTAATACTAAAACAAAATAAGATGCCGGCTCATTTTAATCACATCCAAATAATACGTTTTTATCTAAACCCCAGCTCAAAATCCCTTTGGGGTAGAATCGACCATTTGATTCAATATATAAATTTACAACAAGCAAATTTGCAGAATTTTGCCTTTATCATACCATACGATTACTACTTGAATTTGATGAACTGTCATACGGATTGGCTTAAAAGGGAAAATCACCTATGGAATATACCAGAGGCTGACATACTTAACCATCGCAGTGACAAGTAGGGTGCAGTGTTATCAACCTTCCACAACATGGGTCTGCAAGTCATAAACAGCCGATTTTCAAATGCCAAGCCAATAAACTACACTCACAGTATGAAATCAAGGCTAGCGGTTTTGGATGACACGTTCGTGTCCATTGACCTTTTTAGTCAATTTCACGACTTCAAAATTTTAAATCAATTGAAAGTGGTCACTTCAGAGCATAACTTTAAACATCAGATAAAATGTCATTCACTTAACAGTAAGTGCCAAAACAGAACACATCAAATGGAACACCCATAACATCAAGAACTGCAATCATGGCAAGAGAGCAACTAACCATCCATATTTGATGCTATGGAGGGCAATAACCTTAAAGGATTAATATCACCACAACTGAGTGTGAAGACACATTACAGGCACATTTTTAACTACTTTGTTTGACTAACCTAAAAAAATAGGTACTACCAAGAAACGTTTGGTACTGCCGCAATATAACAGATAAAAAAGAGAATGAGAATTAAATAAAGCAATACAAACTTTGAAAAACTCAGGACAAGAAAAAGGGACAAATCAGGTCAGGCAGCGCCAAAAGGACTAAAGTAGGATTTGGAGGATAACATTTCAAAACTAAGAAAAACAATGGAGAGATCTCTCTGTGGCTAGTACCTCTGGGAATCAGCAGTTGTTTGGGAATTAAATAAATCAAATCGTAGGACCAAAGACATACATGGAAAACAAAAATGTGAACGTGACATACTGAGACAAATGTCTTAAAAATCTGTACTATTCCAAGATTATAAAGACCAATGATGACACAAGCAGAGCGAACCAATTTTAGGGCTCGCAGACATTGAATATTAAAAGCCCTGACTAGCTTAACTAAGACAAAATAGTAAAGATCATTAAGTCTTTGAAAAAAAGATGAGGCGCCATGCCAAACTGGTATTCCAAGCACTATTTTCAAACAGAACATTGGGCTTCCATACTGCACCTTCCCTTGCGGCAAGCTACACAACTGGAGTAATTCCCAAATCCAGGGAAGGATCACTAATACATCCAATTTACACAACCTGATCAAAGTTCTATGCAATGCTACTTTTTTGACGAGCCGAATAAAAGAAAAGAACAAGATGATTCCCTGATTCCAAATAGGATTTAGGGGCAATAGCAGCATAAAAGATAACGCCGTGGCTCTTTGAAGCAGCAAAAAAAGAACCTATACGCCTGAATCATAGATTTCAAAAAAGATTTCAAATATATTGACAGGTGTAGTCTATGGAGCAATTTCCAAAACATGGGTATTCTACCAGCTCTGCTCAAAGCCATCATTTCACTATATGTGAGCAATTGTATTCAGGTGGAAACAGGATAAAATTTGTCCCAATTGGAGAAAATTACTATCATGTTTCAGATATTGGTCAAGAGATAGTAAACCAGCACTCACGTCCTTCAAAGCTTCGCCACCAGCAGCTTTTCTTGATGCGGTGCGCAGACGCAGATGAGACAGTTCTGCTTGACCATATTAAGCTATGATTACAATAGAATCTAAAGGCTCTCAAAAAATACTGCCAATTGAATAAGCCGGAAATCAATAATAGTAAACCAAAGGTGTAGATAACAGCTGCTCCAGCTTTCTATGGACCTTGGATGTCAAAAAATTCGAAGTAGTCTGCAGAAGTTCCAAGTGCTGCACATCCTTTGGCTACATCAGGGAGATTTATCTCAAGGAATAACACAACTGTTAGACCCCATCCTAAGTGTGGTGCCAAATGTGCAAACTAAGAAAGCCAGTGTTTTTTGGACGGAGACTGGATCCGTAGGGTGAGCCAGCTGTGGGGACCCAATCAAGTAGACTTCAGCATGTGGAGATGTAGGCACCTTGATGGTGTGTGAGAGACAGGCATCAATCTTAGGCTACAGATAACCCGTGTTTTGGCATGGACAAGTGACTACTGTGGTGTGGGGGCACCCTACACTGCTGGAGTTGTGGGTATATCCCAAAGAATCCCTGGTGTGCTGTTGACTTTTACAGCTGCAATGGACCAGTGATGCAAGTGTTCGTGAGCATCAGACAAAATATTTGAATGCAAGGCCGCACGTAGAGTCACACTCTGGTGGAGCGGTCCTGAGAAACCAAAAAGTTTGTACTTTAATTCAATATTGTTTTGATTGCGTCAGTTACCTATTTATCGGTTTTGGTTGGGAAATTATGACAAGAATGTGTCTCCATGTGTCCTGATAATTAAGTGAAGATTTTCCGATTCTGTCCTGTAGCCTCAGCTGTGTGGCATTTTCTTCTACATTGTGTGATGGTCAGAATGATCAGCCGTATTTTAGATTTTGCATTTCATTGGGAAGAGAACAGAGTAAGGTTGTCTGCATTCTGGGCATTTTGAGTGATATATTTTCTGGCATTTAGGAAATTTACATTGCCTGTACCTGGAGAGCACTACGTGTAACTTCAATTAAGCTACATCACAATCAATCAATCAATCAGGGGAATTGTAAGCGCGCTACTCACCCGTGAGGGTCTCAAGGCGTTTTAAGCCGCTCCCTTTCAGTCGAAGAGCCAGGTCTTGAGCGTCTTCCTGAAGATGGTCAGGGAGGGGGCGCGTCTGATGTTGAGCGGGAGCTCGTTCCAGGTCTTGGCTGCAATGTAGGAGAAGGTTCTTCCACCTGTTCTGGCTCTGCGAATGCGCGGGGTTTCTGCGAGGTCGGCGGATCAGAGGTTTCTCTTGTGTACGTGGAAGGAGAGTCTCTCGTTGAGTTATTGGGGTTTGGTGTTGTGGAGGCATTTGTAGGCGTGGGTGAGTATCTTGAAAGTGACTCTCTTCTCAACGGGGAGCCAGTGGAGGTTCCGTAGGTGTTGGGTGGTGCGTTCGTGACGAGGAATGCCGAGGACGAGTCTGGCTGCGGTGTTCTGTATGGTCTGGAGCTTGCGGAGCAGAGACTTGTTGATCCCGGCATAGAGGGCGTTTCCGTAGTCCAGTCTGCTGGTTATGAGTGCGTGGGTGACGGCCTTCCTTGATTCTGGGGGGATCCACTTGAAAGTCTTTCGGAGGATTCAGAGGGTGTTGAAACAGCTGGAGGCGACGGCATTGACTTGTCGTGTCATGAAGAGGGAGGAGTTGAGTGCGATGCCGAGGTTTCGGGCCTGGTTAGTAGGTGTGGGGGGACTGCCGAGGGCGGTGGGCCACCAGGTGTTGTCCCATGCCAAGGGACGAGGACTTCTGTCTTCTCTGAGTTGAGCTTCAGGCAGTTTCTGCTCATCCAGGATGAGACGTCCTTCATTCCTTCCTGGAAGTTGAGTCTGGTGGTGATTGGGTCCTTGGTGAGGGAGAGGATGAGTTGGGTGTCGTCGTCGTAGGATACTATGCTGAGTCCGTGCTGTCTGATGATGGCGGCAAGTGGGCCATGTGGATGTTGAAGAACGTGGGGCTGAGTGATGATCCTTGGGGTACTCCGCAGTTGATTTACTTGGGATCGGAGAGGAAAGGTGGTAGTCTGATTCTTTGGGTTCTGCCGGTGAGGAACGAGCGGATCCAGTCGAGGGCGGTTCCTTGTATGCCGGCGTCGTGGAGTCTGGCGGTGAGTGTGCGGTGGGAGACGGTGTCGAACGCTGCAGAGAGGTCGAGTAGAATCAGGGCCGCGGTGTGTCCTTTGTCGAGGAGGGTGCGGATGTCGTCTGTGGCGGCGAGTAGAGCGGTTTCGGTGCTGTGGTTGCTGCGGAATACAGATTGGGAGGGGTCGAGGATGGAGTTTTCTTCGATGAATTTGGTTAGTTGTGCATTGACGGTCTTCTCGGTGACTTTGGCCGCGAAGGGGAGGGAGATGGGTCGGTAGTTCTTGCAGTCGGTGGGGTCACAGGAAGTGGAGTTTCTGCTGGACCAGCCCCTTCCGAGGAATGGATTCTTCCAGGTATGCACCATCTACATATAGATATTACATTTTCATCCTTGCGTGCATCCTGAGAGGCTGGACTCTGCACATGTACAGTTCTTTACTGTGTGCAGGTTTGCCTTCAGAGTTCTTTGATGCATAATGGTTTGCATCAGGATTAGATGGACAGGTCAGTACTTTTACTGGGAGTAATTTGTTATTTTGAGCTTCTATGTGCCTATTTCCCAATGTCTGGTAAGCTCAGTGTATTTCCAAAGGTGCTTAATCCAGCCCTGCATGGCGGAAGTCATTCTTTCTATTTTATGTATAATGAGTGTGCTTTCTGCCCCTTGAGTTACATGTTTACTTGTGGAACTGTGTTATTTCTGTGAGGTAGAGATATTTTTGTGTGGGGTTTGCTTGCCTTATTTTTGTATGAGGTTTGTTTGTTTCGTATTTTACTCTATGTCTATACACATGTTGTATCTCGGTGTTGAATGTGTGCTGTGTCTGCATGGTTGAGAATGCATGGACCGCTGGTGCTGTCATCTGTTTGCCTTTGACTGGGCTAAGTGGCCTAGAAGGTTGTGTCAGTCAACTAAAGCAACAATTGCATTCCGCAGTTTGTGTTTTATTGAATATTTATAGATGCATGCATTAGCTTCCAAATGTATGCTCATGTATTAACATGAACACTTTTGCTATGCCGGTGTGTGTTTAATATATGAATATATACAAGACACACCATATACTTAGATGCATAGGTCATACATAATGCAATCTGTACCCCATCTATGACTGAAAGGATGGTATGATAAAGTTGTGACAGCCCTTCTTATGATGAGGTGACATCACTGTCTATGCTGAATAGTCCCCTGCCAATATTTCTGGATGTCTTTTTTTGTTGCAGTTTTATATAGCGCGAACCCGACCCGAAGGTATCAGAGCTGCTTTACATAAGCACCAGTTTCATATACAGACTGACTTTTTTTTTATAGATTTGAGATTAAGTGATTTGCCTAGAATCACAGGATGTTTGAGCCGCCCGCCAGACTCGAACCTGATTCCCCAGCTTCAAAGTCGGTCGCTCTAGCCGTTAGGCCACATGCCACTTTCGAGGTTTAATGGAGAGCAGCTTGAGTGTCCAGTCCAAGCTGGTTGGCACTGTACAAAGTTTACAAGAGTGTGTTATGCACGGCTTGGGAGCCAGGCGAATGGGTTCTTGGGTCTTTTCCATGGACCACCATGCACATGAGGCTGGGCATCCTGGGGGCACCCCTGTTATCTCAACTCGTTGGAGCTGCCCAGATGACCTGGTGGTGAGCAGCCAGGCCTCTGGAGAACCTGGCTTCCATGGCACGAGACGCACTCCTCCAATGCACGTCTGCACAGGTAACATCTCCGTCTGGTGCCTGTCTCCACGGCCGCCTCATTCCAACCTCGCGTGCCATAAATGTACCGCCTACAAACAAGTGTTTACTTCCGCCCAACACATTACACGAGACACCCTTCACAGGCTGTATGGTAACAGTTCTAATTCACTCAGTGCGAGGTATTTAAAGGAGGTGGCATGGGGTGGGCGGTATTGACAGGGTTTTGCTAAGTGGCACGGAACGCTCTATCTGCAAACTGTTATCCGCCTCTCCGGTTGCCATGGCGACGGGGCGTTTGTATACTCCTGCAGGGAGAAGCGGAAGCTATGCCATGCGGCTTGCATCGCACACATCTGTTAGGTGGAAAAGTACATTGAGAGGGGAGTAGGAAAAAAATGCATTCTGATTTGTGTTGATTTATTTCAGCATCCCAAGTTAGCCTTTTCCAATGAAATAACTCAAAACATGTTATTTTATAATGTCTAGATTTCTAACATGTTTCTATTTTCGTATAATCTTTTGTGTTTTGGGAGGTACCAATGGAGAAATGTCAACATTTACGGAATTTAGACAGTTTTTACCGTGGTCTGTCATTGCATTCTGTGCTTTAAATGCACCCATTTTCATTGTGTAGACTTTCCATTAAAGAGGACGCGTGTTGTGTCCTTTTTTTAGCTAAAGCCTCTCTTGGGGCCTGAGTCGTTATGCAGTCAGGCAGAATACACACACAGAAGCTGTGAAGAAAGAGCCGGTGGCAGGGTTTAGGAAGAGAGCTGAGATTGCAAATCCTGCACAGGAAAAAAGGCCTTGCAGGGAAGAGCTGCTCGGCTAACAAACGCTTCATTAAATGTTAACAGAATAAATACCGCACGCCAGCCTCCATCAGCGGGGGATTCCGACTTGCTGCGGGAAGGCACTTTGCAGTTTTGTGGGAAAAAACAGAGCGGTGCTGAATAACCTAAAAAACATAAATTAACTATGCAACATTTTCGGACGCGCAGGGATATATTGAGTTGATCCGATATGGATAGTCAAAAACAGTGTATGGTTAATTGCCTCAGCGTGCAATATCAGATTGCTGCGCGATGATTGGCTGCTGGCTAGATAATATCCACCAGGGAGAGTTACACCCACACAAAGAAATATCCACATTATTTATGCAACTTCCATGTCAATGAACACAGTGTACTTTATTTCTTAGCAGATATGTTTATTTCCTCCATGACAAGTAACGAAGAATCATTGTATACTGATTTCTTTGTTAAGGGGTGCACAGCGTAATATGCTGCTTTCAAATATTTGGTGTCTTTATTTATTTATTTTTATTTATTTTTAAAATTTCTTTATCTGGGATTCCACAAGTATGCCGATAACCAGCCCTCTGGGTGGGGCCAATACTTTGTCCACACTGTAAAACAGTTTCACCTCCAATGGGTTCGGAGTCAGTCTAGCTAGAAAGACAAAATGGAGGCAGACTTAGGTGTGAGCTACATCTGCCAGTGACATGTGGGAATCAGTTGAAGCACAGGAAGGGGCTGGGCATAGCCCACAGCCATCATGTCAAGGAGGGGAATTCTCTTCCAGCACCCAGAGACCTTTGTCCACTGTCTGGGAGCAATACACGTCACTGGGAAGCCATCAGTGGGCAGGTGACAGTTGGGCACCGGCACAAATGTCTTTTGGTTTAGGCAGGAAAATGACAACTTTCCATAAGTGTATTTTCGAAAATAGTAATGTAAAATCCAATCTTATAATTAATTTGGATTTTAAATTACTTTTAAAATGAGTACTTGAATTCTTCTAGCTGTTCCCAAACTGAAGTTAGCTCTTAAGAAGTGTAATAGTAGAAACTAGTGTTAGCTTATGGGAGAGCCAGCCTTGCCACAGTGAAAAACATCTTTGGAGGTTTTCACTCCTAGGAGATATCAACATTAAGTATACATGTCCTACTTTTAAATACAATGCACCCGGCCTTATGGGCAATAAAGGCCTACCTTAGGGATGACTTATAAGTATCAAAACTGAAGATTTATGCCTAACAAGAGGATTATTTTGACAGGTCGAAATGGAGGCTTAAAATTACACAGCCAGGCTTCGACAGCAGGCCTTGAGACAGGTTTTTTCAGTGTTACTTTAGTGGGTGGCACAATGAGTGCCGGAGCTCACTGGTAGTATTTAATTTACAGGCCCTGGACACATGTAGTACCACATATTAGGGCTTATAAGTAACTTAAATGTGATAATCAGATGTATACCGATTGTAATATGTGTGAAAGAGAGAGCAGAAGCACTTTACCAATGGTTAACAGAGTTAAAGTGCACAGAGTCTATGCCCAACCACAGGGGAGTTCAGCAAAAAGAAGGCAAATATCTTGGGGAATACCATGCAAAAGGAGGTAATTTCCAACAGTTATATTATGTTATGTGTATTTGTAAAGTGCACTATGACCCAGGAGGGTTTCTTGGCGATGGGCAAGTGAGAGTTTAGCCCCACCAAGGGTGGGCGGGATGGGCTATTTGAAGAGCCACAACTTCAGCCTTCATGCGCTACACAAGAAGTGAGGAGGATTTTCTGATGTGTAGGAGTGAAGTAGGGGAAGGCCCAACTTTTGTATCTGGTTCAACGTATGGATGACATGTGTGCAAGTAAGAGTACAGCTGAACGGAGGTGTCTGGATGGTTTGTGAAAAGAGATTCGACTATTGAGGTAGGCTGGTCCAATATTGCGTAGTGCTTTGAGGTGTGAGTAGTTTGAATTGTCCACACTTGTGTATAGTAAGCCAATGGAGTTTCTTGAGGTGTGTCTTCATGTGTGCTACGTTGGAGGTTGAGGGTGATTGTCGTTGACAAGTTCTTGGTGGTTGATAGTCACTTGGTGAGGTGTTTATTGATCCCGGTACAGATGGAGTTACTGTAGTCCAGTTTGCTGGTGACTAAGGCATGACAGTTTTGCGGGTGCTGCTCAAGAGGTATTTGAAGTTTGTCCTCAGCATATTCAGGGTGTGGAAGAAAGATGGCTGTGACAGCATTGACATGGCCAGGCATGTCCAGTTTGCCGTTGATGTCGATCCCGAGGTTCTTGGTATGAGAGCTGGGGGTGGGCATGGGTGCTAGTGTGGCCGGCCATCAGGTGGAGCCCCATGGCAAGGTGTTTTTCCCAAATATCACAACTTCTGCCTTGTCGGTGTTGAGTTTGAGACAGTAGGTCTTTATCCAGTTAGAGACTTTGGTTATGCAGATAGTGAACTTGTTCCAGGTGCTGGGAGTCTTGTCCAAGAGGGAGAGTACGAGTTCAATATTGTCAGTGTAGGAGGAGATGATGTCATAAGAGTGGATAATGCTGGCCAAAGGGATCATGCAGCATTGAAGAGAGTTGGGCTGAGAGACAATCCTTGTGCTACTCCACAGATGAGCTTGTGGGCGTCCAAGGAATAGGAGGCAGGCTGACTGCTGGAGAGGGGGTCCTTGGATCCCAGTCTCATAAAGGTGTCAGATGAGGATAGGGTGGGAGATCATGTTGAATGCCACAGAATGCCTTCGACACCATCTCCCACTGCACACTAGTCGCCAGACTACACGACGCAGGCATACAAGGAACAGCCCTGGACTGGATCCGATCATTCCTCACCGGAACAAGCCAAAGGATCAGACTCCCACCCTTCCTCTCCGACCCCACGAAAATCACCTGCGGAGTCCCACAGGGTTCATCACTGAGCCCCACCCTCTTCAACATCTACATGGCCCCCCTCACAGCCATCGTCCGACAACACGGCCTCAACATCGTATCCTACGCCGACGACACCCAGCTCATCCTCTCCCTCACCAAAGACCACACCACTGCCAAACTCAACTTTCAGAAAGGAATGCAAGACGTCGCAGTCTGGATGACCAACAGCTGCCTGAAGCTCAATGCCGAGAAGACAGAAGTCCTCGTCCTCGGTACCACCCCTTCTGCATGGGACAGCACCTGGTGGCCGACCGCCCTCGGAAGCCCACCTACCCCCTCAGACCACGCCAGGAACCTCGGCATCGTACTCGACTCATCACTCACCATGAACCGACAGGTCAATGCCGTCACCTCCAGCTGCTTCAACACCCTCTGCACCCTCTGCAAGACCTTCAAGTGGATCCCCCCTGAGTCAAGGAAGACAGTCACCACGCACTCATCACCAGCAGACTGGACTATGGAAACGCACTCTATGCCGGCATCAACAAGTCCCTACTCCGCAAACTCCAGACAATACAGAACACCGCCACCAGACTCGTCCTCGGCATCCCCCGACACGAACACATCAGCCAACACCTACGAAGTCTCCACTGGCTCCCCGTGGAGAAAAGAGTCACTTTCAAAATCCTCACTCACGCCTACAAATGCCTACACAACAACGGACCCAAATACCTCAACGACAGAATCAACTTCCACGTACCCAAAAGAAACCTCCGATCTTCCAACCTCACACTGGCCGAAACCCCGTGCATCCACAGAGCCAGAGCAGGCGGAAGATCCTTCTCTCACATTGCAGCCAAGACCTGGAACGAGCTACCGGCAGACATCAGATGCGCCCCCTCCCTGAACACCTTCAGGAAGACCCTCAAGACCTGGCTCTTTGGCTAAACAGATCTGCGGACTCCCCCCCCCGCAGCGCCTTGAGACCCTCACGGGTGAGTAGCGCGCTTACAATTCCCTGATTGATTGACAGAGATGTCCAGGAGGATGAGGCCTGGATCATGCGGATGTCACCTGTTACTTTCCTGTGATTGGGTCTGAAGCTGGACTGTGTGACGTTGCGGAGTTGGTGGACACTGAGATGGTTAGTGAGGTGTCTGTTGATGAGCTTCTCTAGGATTTTTGGCAGGTAAGGCAGCAGGGAGATCGTCTGTAATTGGTGAGTATTGATCGGTCCTCAGATGGTTTCTAGAGCAGTGAGAGGCCTGTGGTGTGTTTCCATATGTCTGGTAAGGTATCTGATGTGATGGAGGCATTCAGGATGTGTGCGAGTGCTTCACTGATGGGTTGGAGTCTTCTGGTGAAGGTGTGGTGGGGCACGTGTCTAATGGGGCCCCTGAGTGGGTGGACTTTATGGTGGCAGTGGTCTCTTCTGGGGTGATGGTGAGCCATGTGGACAAGAGCATTTCCCTTGGAGAGACGAGAAGTTGTGTTGCGAGGTCTGCCTGGTCCGGTTGCGTTTGCTGCAGAGGTCCTCTGAAGGGGTGATGCTGTTGGAGACGGCCGAAGGTGAAGTGAAATCTTTGACGATGGCGAAGATCTCCTTGGTGTTGTTGGTGCTGGTGTCAAGGAGGCCTGAAAGTGTGGTGTGTTTGGTGTTCCATATCTGTTAGTGGTAGCATCTCAATGCGGATTTGAAGGTGTTCTTGTCCACCCAAAAATACTTTTTTTATCATGCAATAGTCATTACTAAAAGTAGAGTAGAGAATTAATTAAAATTAAGTTATATTTTAATTTTAAAATTTGATACGTTAATTTTTAAATTGAAAATAGAGTATCAAAATATTCTATTATAAATTTTAAATATGCACAATTTTGTGTGTTTTCAACATTAAATTATATTTATTTTTCAACTATTTTAAATAATTTAATTTAACATTATTTCTATTGGGTTTTATTTTAATTGCCTACCCCCTTTATTTCCTATGGGAGGCTGTTGCAGTACAGGTGGTTGGCCTTGTGTGATGCTGGAGTTACTACTGTTTTTTTTAGTAGTAACTTACACTAAGATTTTGTGAATAAGCAAAAAGTATTAAACTTACGCAAAAGTGTAAATTACTCTAAAGTTTGTTACCTTTTTGAATCAGGCCCTGTGTGTGGTACTAGAATGTCCTGCATCTCTTAAGGATTCCTTGCTAAAACACCTTACTAATGGCTTGACCAATGGAATAAACTTCTTCTCTAAGGAAAGCTAGGGGTGGCAGTCTTGGTGCTGTATTAGCAGGTCCCTGTAACAAATCATCTACTCAGATACACTATTATGCATAGGACAATAGACAAAAAAATCCCAATAAATGGGGAGATGAAAGGAGCTTGTTTGTCGATTGCTCCTTTTCAATCAATAAACAGTCTGGCATTTGCTCTGCAAGCAATCTTAGGTGTTGCTCCTGCCCTAAGAGGTGTTTTTATTTATTCTAATGATTCAATCATCCATGGCCTTTTCAGCTTGAAGTACTAAGTACAACACAACAGAATTTCTGGAATGAGATATTGTGCTATCCCATAGCAACATCCATTGCGCTCATTAAAGAAATATTATTAAATGTAGTTATGTCAGTAACACTAACCTTGTAGTCCAGATCCAACAGGAGCGAATAATATTTCTTTGAATCCACAGCCAAATATATAAATGATAAATATGTTGACTAGCAGTGGAACCGAGGAAAAGGGAAGAAACTGGATATCTATTATGATTTGGAATTCAGCGGGGAAGTAACTTCAATTGGTTATTAGTTTGTATCTAAAGAAAAGAGAAAGATCTTTAGTCTATTATCAATCTTGTTCCTGGTCTAATACGTTCTATTACAAATGATATACTTTGAGAGTGTTTCTGACTCTCTAAGTTCTGATTGAACTCTGAAATGTCCGAGAACTGAAACATAAATATCATCGATTAAACTAAGGTCAGAAATATTTGAAATAGTCTTACTTCTTTTACTAATAAGGTGTCTGCCTTCTAGATATAATTCATATAAATAAATATAACCAAGGCTGTTTTCACAAACTGCAATGTAACAAACATTTATCAGAATTATAAAGTTCACCTGGATAGCAAGCAATTTTTTGCCTCATCTATAGCATTACTTTTATACAATATGTGAATTAAGAGAAATATATTAAAGTCTTTGAACTTGATGAGGATCCTTCATAATCTTCAAATACATAAAAACGGTGTGAATAAAATACAAGTTTAAAGAGTAGCTCTAAAACAGTACATTAGCCATAGAGTTTGTCTCCATAAATAAATAACATTGGATTTTAAGAATACTTCTTTGTATTCGGTTCAAATGTCTGTCAATTCCTAAAGATGATCATAAACAGTCTCTAAGGCTTTCCATACCTTTAGCAATAAGGTCCTGACTGCAGCAACAATATATCTTGATTGCCTAGCAAGGACACCCTGAAGCACAGGGAACTTATACTTGATAACATCAAAATGGACTAAGCTACGTAGAACCATTGGGAGTGTTCTGTGGCTTCATGGAGATCTAGTTTCCGTGACTGTACTTGGGTCTCTCGTATAGTGCATCCTGTCCAAATGATAAGCCTGTCTCCAAACAGTGCCAAAACTCTGCATGCACTACCAGCCTTTCCTTCCTCTGAATCCACCTCCCTCCCGACAGTTCAAATTATTGTACTAACGTGCTTATCAAGTGCTAAAGGTAAATTCAAGCCATAGATTATGACACTGTACACCACATGCCTTTGAGGCTAGGAGTACCACCTGATGATACACCTTCAAAAGGATTACTGCTCAAGGGAACAATGTGATTGACCAATGCTGGGCTGAATTAGTAGATAAAAACAGTGGGAGCTGGAAGACTGATAGACTCCTGACTGAAGTGTTTGAAATAGGCCTCTCTGAAAAAGCATTTCTGCCATCAGAGAATCAAATCTTTAAGACATTGTTGCTTAGGTTTCTCAAAAAATCCTACATTTCCAAACTATAAGAACAAGTGGAGCAATAGCTGAATGCCTTAGGGCATAGACTATGGATGGAGATCAACAAAGACAACGAAGCATCACTTACCCACTTTAAAACTAAGAACAAAGTGAGTTAGTGGCCATTGAAGATTGAGGCACTCAATTTAATTAGCGGATCTGTATACGTTATGAATAAAATAAGGTGGATACATTAGACATATTTTTGCCAGATTAAATCAGTGGAAAAGGTTCTGTGAAAAGGGTCTGTAAAATGTAATGTAAATCCAGTATTTGTAAAGCGCGAACAGCTACCTGAAGGCATCCCGGCGCTGGGGGCCGTCGGGAAGGTTAAGCAAGCTATTGCCCAGAGTCACATGGTGCTGGGCTGACCTGCCGCCGGTGCTGGGGATCGAACCGTGAGCCCCAGATTCCAGCATCAGTCGCCCTAGCCGCGGCGTCACACCTCTTCCCTTTATGTTGTTAAACTTGCTGAGAAACTGATAACTTCGCAGATGGCACTAAAAAGGAGCTATCTAACAAATTGCTAAAACGATAAGGTCTTAAAAAAAAAAAAAAAACAAGGGACCTTGAATAATTTCTTGCTGCAAAATGTTACAAAATCGAAAGAAAGATGTTGATTCATTGAAAAAGGAGTAGGTGTATTTGGGAGAATACCATTATTGACACAGTAGAAGGAAGTGGATAAAAACACATTGAAATCAGAAGGTTTCCTCAAGCTATGTTTGTTTTCAGTACTTTCTATTTTGTGCTACATCGCAGCCTAGTGCATTTTGTTGTCAGCTGCGTTGGGGGAATACTTGAGTTAAGATCGCCTAACAGAATTTTGAAGGATGTTTTTCTAAATTACAAGTACATAACACATGCTTTCTCCCCTTTCACTTATGGAATCAACAAAAAATCGATGCCATTTCTCCCACCATGCATCCACAACCCACCCCTTCTATTATTAAATCGGTCTCCTCTGAGTAATAGTTCAATCTGCATTAGATTATTAAGGGCACAAAGACCATCTTCAAAGGAACATATGCGGAATTATATCAGTCAGAGATACACACTAGTTCTGGTTCATTTCCTGAATGAGAGCCTCTCTCTAGCTCCACTAATTTGTTGCTGGTGAGGATATCTCAGTTAGAAAGGAAAGTTATGAACAATAACTATCATCACTCCCACATTTACCTTCACTTGAGGCAGTCTGTTATTGTTATTAATTTTATACCCTAGCAACCCACAACAACAGTATGAAACAATTGATTTTATGGCTAACACTTCACATAATAATCTTGTTCCTGCAGCTGTAAATACTGTGCCCAACACCTCACAATTCATCACTTGCACCCTGATTAGTGCCAGATCTTTGGCAGCTCATGGCATGGATGTGCAAACATTTTACCCAGTAAAGACCTGGAACACCCTTCCACTAAGCCTACGACAGACCCAAGACCTGCTGACCTTCAGGAGGCTACTCAAGACCTGGCTGTTCGACCAGTAGCAGCACCCCCCCCCCCTTTTCTCTCCCCAGCGCCTTGAGACCCTCGCGGGTAAGTAGTGCGCTCTACAAATTCTGTGATTGATTGATTGATTGAATAATCGTTTATTAGGATTTTGTGGCCAGTGTAGTTCACCAGCCGAACTGTTATTTGTTGTGTGTGAACTTGACGGAATGATTGGAGCCACTAAAGGCAGTTCTTGAGAACGTCTTCAGCTTTTTGCTCAGAATATCATGTTCTATTGAATGGGAAGATGCCAAATTGCCAAGATGTATCAGCACCACCTGATTTTCTCCATCTTAGATTAGGCAAAAATTAACCTATCCTTGGAGTTGGTCAGTGATGTTTCTCTTCTCTTCATTGGGTAGACTTGTGACGACTTGAGAGAAGATTTAGATCACTTCACTTTCAGTGACATTGCTGGGTATGGAAGGTTCAGTATTAGTCAATTGTTAGTTAGAATTCTTGGATTTGCAGCTGAAGAAACTGAAGAAAGAGTTGATGGCTGTGTGCTTTGATTAAAAAGTGAATATTGTCTTTGAGCAGAACATGTTTATGATGTCAGAGCAAGGATTAAAGAAAAAGCTTGATTCATGAAGCTGGTCAAGGCCGCACAGGCTATTTGGGTGCTTATGTTGTATGAACTAGAAATGTGACCTCTCACTCCGCTTGAAATTTTCTCGATGAGAACTGATAGAGGATCAAATGAAGGAAAGAAAGTATGGGCAGTTTGAGTCTGTTAGGTACATCTCTATTATTTAACATCAGAAAATGATCAACATGTTTTTGAGGGGAAAGCGGGGAAAACGTAGGACTCCAAGATTAGCCAGTTTGATACATATGCTGATGTATCATGCAATTAGCATAGATCATCTTTGTAGTACTTTTAAATGCTTTGTGGAAACCCTTCAGCGTGCTTTTCCTCATGCCGTGTCTCTCCATTAGCTTATGAATGGGGCCACTGTTGTCCTAGCTTTCTGCCGACTCCATTTATGTTAGTGGGCTCTGCCATGCAGCATTTGTTTAATGTTTTATTTCTTCAGCATCCCTTTTATCTCTTACCGGGGTGACTATGTCAATCTTATTAGATAAAATAAGGGGAAATATGTATAAAACATGAACTGGATTTGTGCCATTTTGGGTTTTCTTACAATGGTAATGGTCATTTGACTTTTGGCTCTTCTTAACTCTTTGATCTATCTTATCTACCTGAACTGATCATAGATCTTATTTTTAAGGCAAACGGTGTATTTAATGTCAGTGAGATGGAAGGAGATTAGAAAGCGGTCCAACCAGAGTTGAGTTTCATATTTAATTTTCAATGTTATGTGTGAACACCAAAGTTTTGCATATGCTCAGCTGTGTGTGTGTGTGTAAGGTAACTGACTCTTTGGCTGACGCCAAGGGCAAAGCTTTTAAACTAGTTATGTCAGTAGCCTACTCAAAGGTCTGTATATCCATAAGGTGAAATCACCTATTGTTATTACTTTCTGGAGAGGAGTTTTTGGGTGTAGGGCTAATTGGCAATTACACCCAAGAAGGAAGTCTTATATTCTCGAGCGTGGTGCTTCATTGGTAAGAAAGAGATGGTTTAGTCTGGCTCACAGCAGGCAATTGCACATTCAAATGAGGTTCACATTTCTGCACATTGTATGTCATTGGATCCTACTATCATCTCAGACCTCCCTCCTGAACTCAGTGTGTTTGTGCGCTATATAATAGTATAGTAAGTACGTTTATCAAATATTATGAATAATTTGTTAGTGAACCTGTTTATGGGAGCATGAGCACACGGCATTTATATTTGGCAATTCTTTTCTGCATTATCTAGAGATTGTTCATGTGCTGAGTGAGTACAATTTTGGTTATTTTGGAAACTAACAGAGTGGAGAATAAATTATCTGGTGGGTACTAGGCATACAAAGAGAGAGAATGTGAGAGAGACAGAAGATCATATTGATATAGAGAGGCAGGTTTTGATGTGCTTCCAATCCCTAATTATCTCCAAATGATGAGAAGAATTTTATTCCAGAGTTTGGTTGTTAATAGGGAAAAGTCAAAGCCACCCAATTTGGCTTTTGTAATAGCATGACATTCTGTCAGTTGACGAATAAAGGTTTTTGGCTTGGTATAGTGGAGACAATCAAGGCTGAAGACTTGATGGGCACTCCAAAGAGACTTGAGGTAAATATATTTGTAGACGCTGATCCAGTGCAGTAAATTCAGGGACACGTGATTGCACAGTTGCAGCTTCATGTGGAATTGGGATGGACCATATTATGCTCTTTGCACTTCCTGGAAAAGGTTATCAGCTAGACCTACACAGATGGTTCTTTAGACCAGTCCTTCAAATATGAGGGCATCTTCAACATCTTTCTGGGGGGGAACAGACTTTTTTCAAGATGCGATTTCAAAGCATGGTCAAAAGAAATAAAATCTAAGAGAGGGCCCTACACTACAAGGGGACAAAGGCACCATTTTAAACAGTAGAAAATAACTTTCCCCTTGGGAAGTACAGTACCACAATTGCATGCACCAATCAATACACCACCCAATCAGGCCTAATCAGTAGTATGTTCTATCTATTAATATATATCTCTCAACCCTTAGTACCACTGCAGTATAGAAAAGACATTAGGTGACAAAGGGAATGTTTCCAGTTAAGACTCTTCCATAGTTTTATTAATGCACATGCCCTAACAAATGCAAATCAATTCATACAGTAAAACACCTTAAAAACACTTCGCAATGTTAAAAACACTTCCCGCTTATCAGGTATTTCAATTAAAAGACCACATTCATTCTATTTACATTACGGTGCAACACAGATGAACATAATCCATAGATCACAAAAACAAAAACGAATACTGGGAGAGAAACAACATGACAGTACTAAATAGTCTATTTTCTGTTACTGCTCTGTGTTAACATTATACATGATACTTAAACCTAAAGATCATCCGTCATCAGATATGTTACAGGTCCAGTCTTTTTTTTTTTACCTTGTTGACAAGTTTCAGTGGGTTTCTATCATTTAACCATCTTCTTCAAGACAACAAATAAGTCCTCCCACGCAAAATATTCAAAAGTTTTTCCTTAAAAACCTGTTGAGAGACAGTTCACATATTAAACTTCTCATCCTCCTATGTACGATATTACAGTTGATTATACAGGCGAGACAGACAAAATAGCATCCACCCCTAGCTCTTCCCATACTAGAGTGGTACTTTGGGAATAACCTCATGTTTAGCTTGCATCCTTCCAATTGTTGCATAAACTATAATATCCAGGTGTCCCACAATCGCATATTGTGCTACCCTACAGTATACTCAAACTCGACACCAAGTTTTCAAACAAGCAATCATTCATTCCTCCACTGTACACTCACCATCCAGTGGTGAGAAATAGGGTTCCACGATGGTACCTGTATTTTAACACTAATGTTCCACCTGGACTCCTGTTTATAGCGGTTCTACAAGATACCACCACTTCCAGAATAAAAACAGACCTATCTTGCATTACAATGGTGTGAGAAACATCTGGAACACCTATCATCCTCTACATGTGGGTTCCATATCCAGTGTTGATTACTACTTACCCTAAGTATTTTGACTTAATGTTGGTCCAATCACCTTTTGATCCACAGTCATTGGACTATGTAAGTGGAACGAGGGAACTTGGTCCTCCTCACCACAGTGGATTGATGTAGTCCTACTTTATTTTATATAGGGAGGATTTGTAGGGGACAACTTCTTCTCTAGGATGAATGCATAATTCAATTAGACCTATGCATGATTGTGGATGAATGCATAATTCAATTAGACCTATGCATGATTGTGGAATTGGTGTATATGCTACACTAGGATTAACTCAGTAGTATAAAGGCTGCCGTTATGGGGGACTTTAAAAAATATCAATCATTTTAAAGGCAATCTCCTAATGATCCTCCAATCTAACCTCCTGATCAGTTATCACTGCATTTTCTACATCATATTGACATATGCTGACAGTCTGCAATGCAACCGTATATGGCGTACCCCATTAATTGAAGAAAAAGAACTCTATCAATACTGACTACACCTGTTCATGTCAGGCAAGCCGGCCTGGACCTATACCGGGTTACCATTAGGTCTGATTGGGCGGTGTATCGATTGGGGCATGCATTTTTGGTACTTTATCTCCCTTGGGGAAAGTTATTTTCTACTGGTCAAAGAGAAAGTCAATATTCTTTGACGTATGAGGGGAAGGGGATGTGTGCAAGGAGAAGGAGTTTAAAAAGGAGGGCTGCCAAAGTGGTGTGTGGTTGTCAAGGCAGTAACATCAATGTTTTAATCATTGAAATGTGACCATTTTGAGTTCATCAGTACTCTTGGGAAATACCCTTTTCTGAGTCTATTCACATCACATTTATCTGACATCAGACCCCCAGTCATGAATCACCCCGTACAACTGTTGTAAACCATCAAGCACTCTTTAAACCCCTGCCTAATCCCATCATTGCCTTTACTAAAGACAAGCCTTTTGTCATCTTAAATCAACTCATTTTACATCAATGAAACTAAAACAATATGCATCAATATTCTAGCTAAAACATCAAGACTTTATATCTTGTCTCCCTTGAGCTCAGATTTCTAGGACTTAATGTTCTGTCCTAGTGCTCCTGGAAGCCTGCATTTATTCTGAAGACATATTTTTCGGAAGTTGTGCTTCTGCTGCCATAAGTTAAACAGCTTTATTCTTTAATGTCTCATTCTTGACAAACTATTGTTTGTAGTGCTTTTGAGGTGCGTGCACCACGATACCCTTGTGGCTCTGCACTGTGCACAGTCCAGGGCTCGCCTTAAATGGCACTCAGACAGCAACCCTGCCGGTGGTGGGACGTGTCAAATGGAATGATTGGTGAAAGGGTGTCTGTCTTCCTATTGTCACCATTTCAGCAGTTTTTTCATGGTTGACTTTGGGGTTCTAATATCAAATTTAGTGTCAAACATGTATATTGGTGGCCTTCAGCACTTTCCAACTTTTCTATCTGATCAAACATTGTGAGTTCAGAATGTTGGCATGTTTTCCACTGCAAGAGACCTGGAGTCATTTTCCTCCCTGACTCTTTCGACTTCTCTGTTGGCCACTTGATGAACGTCTGATTCCTGATTAGAGTCTGAGGATCATTGGGTTTAGGATTCTGCTTGGAGGGAAGTTGATGACAATTAAGCCAGAATGCAGCGTGGCCACCTCCTACAATGCCTCAAATGTATATGTAACTCTTTTCAAGTTGCTACCCAATTAATGAATCTACTTGCAAATGTATTTAATAGACATGCATGTGTCATATTTAGTGTTATTTCAAATGTTAATATTTTTGGTAAATTCACAAGAAAGAGGGTGAGATGGAGTACCTCAAAAGGTTATAGGGTTCCTTCCCTGTGCTAAGGAAAGTTACAAAAATAAAAGGCCTCAAACCCTATTACCTTATGTCCACGAGCAAGTTTCGAGTCTGTCAAGAATATGTAACTGGAAAGTTGTCTTGTATTTAGACTGTTAATTGCTATTTACGAATTTGTATCAGTTGATTAATTTTCCTTTGCATTTTCGCATTCGTCCTTATCAGTTCTAGTTACAAACACGGAGACCAACAAAATGCAGGTGGTGTCAGTTTCCTTTACTGTATTATACTACTTAGGGAGAAATTATAAAATATTCACATTACAGGCCATAGAGTCTTAATGAATGCTTCGGACCCAAGAGGGCTATGAGGTAGGCAGAAACATGTCAACAGATTAAATAACTCACTATAGTAATGTCATAAAATTCCCTCACCTATGATATATTTCTTTTAATTTTGTTTATGTGGGAGGCTTAATTAAAATTTGATAAACCCTCCACAGCACAGTTTTAAAAACTAAGCCTATTATAGAAACATTAGATTATGTCCATAACCCTAATAATCAAATTAGCTTCACTAGGCAGGAAAGAGAACCCGAATAAGGCTTGTCTCCGCTTTCATCCATGATGAGGAGCGACCCAATAATAAAGTATGCCACCTAGTGTTGGGGAGGGTTTGCGTACTTTTAAATATCAGACTGGATCCAAGACAATTTTCCATTTACTTATTCCAACCAGACTCCCAACGTGCTGTAACGGACTTAAGGTAATATGAATTAAATATGTGTGTGTTCTATGCAAAAAGGAAACAATAGCTTACTGGATAAATACAGAATAAACATTTCCTGTTTTGGCAATAGTATGCAGAAAATTTAAAAGATATTTGTTTAACCACGAGCACATTCCTTTAACAATAGGATATCAAATGTTAAGATGTACGTGCTAAATCAGAGGTGATAACTCAATATATTAAGGATGAAACCGTTTTCCTGAGAAGAAGACACATCAGATACTACCAAAAACAGTAACAGTAATGTTCTGCTGGTTGCAAAACATGTGATTTTTCTCTACCTAGGACACATGCTTGTACTCTACAAAGTCAACCATGGACCGTGGCACTGATGCAAACCTCACACATGGTCCTAGCCTCACATTTAAAGATACTACAGCAACATTTGAAATGCACATTCAGATGTGAATAGCAATAGACTGACGTTTTATATAACTATTGACTATGTTATAGCCAGAAGATTTGTGTTTTAATTAGGAAGCTCTTTGGTGTTTCTTTGCTGAACAATCCATTGTGGCTAGATGAACAGTTCACACATGTGTTCTGTGAGGCAATAGGCTATGCCAACCCATTTTTTATAACTCACAGTATGAGAGCCAAGACAAGACTACAGACTTTGAAGCTCTTGGGGCGGCTGTCATAGAGTAATCCGCAGAGTAAATGAGCCTAGTCGTATATACCAAATTTCAATATATGTACATCAATTTTTCTCTATATAAAATGCAAAGAAAGTGCTAACCGTGCAAATTCTTGCGGCAATTAAACATGAAATAATACATTGCAATCTTCACACTAAATCTTCATACTACAAAAGTACAGGCACACTAAGGAGCATGTTTATCAAAGGTTTTGCGTCGCCCTCACGCCATGCAAGGGGACGCAGGGTGACGCAAAACCTAAAATGAGATTTACCAAGCCGTGCACGGCCACCTTTCGTGGCCCCAACTGGCTTGGTATATCTGGAGTAAAACAAGGCAAGACAAGTCGCTGCCTTGCGTTACTCTGCCCCAGGGAGGCGTTCCATGGGTGGAGTGTGGGTTTTCTCACGCATCCACCCATGGATTTTGGCGCATTCCCACATTTACCATGAGTGGTCGATCTGGGAATGCGTCAAAATGCTGCACCTTCCTAGGGAAGGCATAACCCTTCCATGTCCTCATGTTTGTCTCTTTCTATGTGTGCTGCATTCTGCATCAAACGTAGAAAGAGGAAAAAGCTTTAGAGGATTGTTTTTGCACAGGAAGGTGTCCCTTTCTGCACAAAAACAATCATGCCTGCAACACAGGCACCCTTGCACCATAGTGCAAGGGTGACTGCATTGACCCTAGGCAGAACATAGTGCGCCAGCGCAAGGAAAGTCCAGGAATGTGCCTTATAATGTTACATATGGAACATATCTGCCATATCCGTCACACAATGCAACGCAGCAAGGTGTTTTGCTGCACTGCGTTGCATGACATTTTGATAAATCTTCCCCTTGCTTTGTAAAAGTTTTATTTAAGAGGGGCATTGATCGTGCAAAAGCGCCAGTGATGAATTGAGACTTCCAAAAGAACATTTGAATTGCAATGGACATTGTAAAAAAAATAAAAGCTGCACACCTATGCTTTGGGAACAAACAGCATCTCATGCTTATCACACTAACCACCACACACTGGGATACACGGAATCAGACTGTGATATTTACTGTGAAATTTTAAGTGAATAACATTTGTCAATTTCTCTGTATGGATATTTGGAATCATTACTGAATGAGTCGAATGTGAAATCTTTCTAAATATGAAAAGCAAAAACGAGGAGAACTAAACGTATTTCTCCTTGTTGTGCCATTCTAACGCCTGCTATTGCATAGCGTTAGTTTTTGACGCTGCCTCAGATTTACACATCCTTGTAAATCTGTGGTAGCGTCAAAAAGCAATGCTTGTTGTGGTGGAACGCCCACAGCAACACCCATTGCACGCCCCTTTCACGCAGAAACCGTACCATATTTACAAATCAGCGTTAAGCCATGCAAAGTGGCATAACGCCACGTTGTAAATATGGTGCAGGGCATTGCGCCACCTGAACGTCGAAAAAAGTGATGTTCCGGTGGCGCAATCCCCTTGTACACATGCCTCGATGTCTCCAGACCCTTTCACCGCCCGAAACCAGTTTAGAGATTCTGCTTTGTCTTTCTGCCTTTTTTAAAATATAAGTGAGCACTGCTAATGAGTAATTGCCACATGTTTGTCTGTGAAGAGAAGCACAGCGCTGAGTAATACAGCAGCTTTTCGTCGATTGAAGCTCACCTTCTGCAATTGTTTTGGTCAGGTTGATAAGTGTGAATGCCAAGTGTTGTTTACAAGGCTGTGCGCAGCTCTTGCATGATTGCTTTAGGCAATGTGTGTCATTTCATCTTCCGTGAGGCCGAGCCTGATCAAAACACAACCGTCCACGCTGCTTCCGGAGAGGCCATCTTGGGTAAACAGCAGGCTCTCCAATCAACGCTTGACTGCTGCCTGTAATAGGACACACGTGACGTTGCACATGACGAATCATATTCTGACAAAGTTTAACAAAAGCAGTCTTCTGAAATTGTAGACTCTTCTGATGGCCAAAATATAATGCAGGAGCAAGGATCTTTCTGTTACTTGCCTTAGTGGGTGATTGTGTTTTTCCAATTTAATTCGGATTCTTAATTTAAAGGAAGGCAATTAATACCTAGTAATTAACTCAACATAATGCACAACTCTAAATTTATGTTGTTTCATAGATTGAAGTGTGTCTAGAACTTACCTTAAAACTTCCGGAGTCAAATCTGTTTATGCCTTGAAACTACAGATGGGCATGGCGGTCATCCAGGGGTGGGACCAGCAGGATTTCATTGCATCCCTCACCTGGCTGGTATGCAGAGTCCTTGCTAATGTCCACTCTGTAGCATGGCAAAATTCCCATCTGCAATTGCGGCATTGTACCCATACATGGATTGGTTAGTGTAACTCCCACGCACACACAATGGGGGTTCAGACCATCCCTTCCCACCTCGAAGATTGGGCAAGGGCGTTTCACTCATCAATAATGTTGACATTTACAGAGTAACAACCATCTACTGAATTTGTCTTGTTTGTAACTTCTACCACTATTTGCTTATCCAGTGAGCTGGTACTCAACTTCCTTCCCAGGGGCACAAGCATGTACCCTATGCAATAACGTGACATTATATTTGGAACAGTGTTTAATTTGAAAAAAGAAAATTAAGTACCATGGCCCTCGTCAGGAGGCCACTTCATATTTCACCACCCATTGCCACTGCCAATGACAGTACCAACGCAACTACTAACCATCACACTCCTACACGTGTGACAATTCAGACTATTTCAAGCCCTCAAAGCTATAATAATGGCATGTGTGCCAGGTAGTAGTAATTTTTAATGTATATTGAATTAATAAACCACTGTTGTTGTGCGTATCTCTAAATTAAACAGACAGTGACCCCATGTTGCAGACTGTCATAAGTGCCGTGCAGAGCATTGGAAACCACCGGCTCAAATTAAGCACTGATGTGGAACAGTATTCATAAAGCACTAACAACAATTCAGAAGAAAAGTGTTTGGGGTGGCATCAGGTCTTGTAATGTGATAGGGACACGGATGAAAATCTGATGTACATACCCCTGAATTGTATTATCATCCACCTGTTCTGTCTGTGAATAGGAGCTCCACATTCCCTGTCACCCCCAGTAAACAGTTCTGTCCTGCAGCGCTCCAGTAGTTCCCCTCTCCCCATGATGACCATAGCCTGTCCTCTTTCTTCTCCCATTCTTCCTGTTCCTTGTTCACTCACCGCAGTGTTGTAATTTTCATGCAAACTAGTCTTGCAAACTGCTCTGTTGCATTAGAGCTAGGGTTGTGCATGTGTTACTCAATCTTACCCTCACACTCACTCTCATTTACACTTGCTATGGAGTACCGCAAGCTTAACTCCCATTATTTTCTCACGTGCTGTTTCCGATTCCGCCTGAGCAGATAACAGGAGAGCGCAATATTTATACAATACCGCATGTTTAGAACAACATGTGTTTTTGTTACGGTTCTAATGACCAAAAATTACCGACGCACAATAGGTAAATGTTTCCGCAGTCAGCACTGGAGGCAGAGAGTATGTCCTTCGCATGTTCCTCCCTTCTATCTCACATCGAGCACAGATGACATGGGGACTTTCTATTCAAAGCAGAGGGCTCAAACATTTTCTGTAATGAGGGCTACTTCTGATCAGTGAAAATCATTGTGAAATACTGAAGGCTAAACAACTTGCACATTGTAACCAGACATCCCCACGCCCAGCTACATTGACTTGAAGCCTAATGTCCATAGAGCCAGATACTATGGTTTGAACTAAATACTATGACTTAGCCCAATGAAAGGGCTGCCATGTGTGTCAGTGAGATTGTGGTATTTGGGGATGTATGAACATGTGTTCGTATGAAAGGGATATATTTTATGGGTGGCTGACAGCCTTGTCACATGTACTTGCAGCACAGGACATACCTTTCGCCTGTGATAACGTTAACTCACAAGGGCTTATGCAATTCCAGTCCCAACTACCACTTTCAAGAAAATATTGGCCTTCAAATGGAAATATTGCTAGTTTGCATAGAAAAACAACATAAGTGGGGATATGTGGGGACAGCTAGAGACACCACAGTATGGCCAGTAATCAGAATCTACACTAGACTATGCTCGCTGTGAGACCTGGCATCTTTTGGCATAGTTTACCCTGTCTTTTTGCCTCTGACCTCCTATTTTTGACTGTGTGCTGGATTTCGTTTTTGCTGACTTTAGGACTCTGGGCACTTTACCTCTGCTGACCAGTACTAAAGTGCAAGTGCCCCCTGTCTAAGCTGTAATGGTATTTGGCTTCTCCATGATTGGCCTCTTTGATTTGCTGGTAAGTCCCTAGTACAGTGCACCAGGTGTGTCCAGGGCCTATAAGTCAAATGCTACTATTGGGCCTGAAGCACTGGTTGTTCCACCCACATGAGTAGCGCTACAACTATGTCTCAGACCTGCCACTGCAGTGTCTGTGTGTGCAGTTTACACTGCCATGTCGACCTGGTGAGTGTTCCCAATTTTCAGTCCCAAACCTTCCCATTTATTGCATGTAAGGCACCCCTAAGGTAGGCCCCAGGTATACCCACGGGGAGGGTGCAGTGAACTTAAAAGATAGGACATATACTGTTGTGTTTTACATGTCCTTGTAGTGAAATACTGCTAATTTCGTCTTTCACTACAGCAAGGCCTATACCTCCCATAGGTTAGCATTGGAGCTGCCTGGTAACATTATACCATTGTATGTTCCAATTGGGAGAAGATAGAAAATTGGAATTTGGTGTCTCTGGACTCGCAATTTCAAAATACATCTATTAGTGAAGGTGGTTTTTAGATTGTAGATCTGCAAATGCCACTTTTAGAAAGTTCAAAAACCTATCAAGGGTTTGGCCCGTAATCAGTAAGGCTAGGCCTAATATACTATGTAAATCAACAGAACAAATGGCAATACTGATCCTCTTTCAATCACTCATTCCCCATAAAGATCACACACTCAAATTACTATGATCCTTTGAATTTATTCAGACCATCTTTTTCAATTTCTCAATTTGTTTTGTAAAACATTAATTTCATCAATACTCCTCAATCTTTTCACACCAAATCAATAACCTTACAATACACAGAGACAGACTCTACTTACAAGACAAACAACACCGAACAAATCACAATTATGATGGACATTAAAGTGTAATCCTTCTTAAATAGCACAGTGAGCTATGACGGACGATATGTGACTCCTACACCCTGTAGCCATCACTGTCTTATGCAACACATCCTGTGCATTGATTTAGACACTTCTATGATTAACTGTCAGTGTATGTTGTGTCTGTGTGATGTAAAGCACTCTGACACCCTGAGATGAGTAGCACTATAAAAGAAATTAAACAAAATAGTGGTATTTAAATTTTATTTGTGTAAATACTGGGACAGACAAACACATTTGGCATTCTTACAGCGCATGCATATCTCTTGCATACAGGTATTGAACAAAGTCAGAAGCATGACTCTCAAGTACTTGTGAAATGATTACAAGCTGGGGGTATTTGTTTCCCATTCATTGAATTTGCATCTTGGTATGAGGCTCCAGATAGGTCCCACCCAGGATACAAGGAAATAAAGGAGGCCTGATGGCCCCTAAAGGAAGCCATTGTTATGGGCCCAGCTGGTGACAGAAAAAGCAAAGCCCCTTCCCCGCCTGCATCTTGCTGCTCGGAACGAAAGCAGACAACGTACAGGCACTGTTGAATGTGTCCTGGCTTCTGAAAATTACACTGGTACAAGTTCCGCATATTTCATTTGTGCCCTTAATGTATTTTAGTTACATTAGATATTGAATGAACCACAAATCATATCATTGTGCAGTGAAGCATTCCAAGAAACACAGGATGCCCTGCAGTTGGTACCCTTGGTAAGTCAATGCGTACAAGTATCTAACATTAGCAGAAGAAATATCTTCATGTCCAGTGAACAAAGACTTTTCGCGTGTTCAGAAACTGCAGACGAAGTGCCTACAATGCAGCTTGGCCAATGATTTTCTAAAATCTTTGAAAAGCACCATATTACCTATTAATATGAATATCAAACAAGACATGTTGGTGACCGCATGAGGAAGAGAAAACGTACATAGTACGTATTGTCATAAGGTTACCCTGCTAAGGTAAATCAGAATCTCCTACAGGCTGTCAATAAGGCACGCAAGGAAGTAATTTGCTGACGTTGGCTCCACTGCAGCATTCTGCTCTGCTTCTGCCGCATTCAATTATCAAATGGAACTAGATTGAGTGCTTCAAGTGCAAATCCTGGCAATGTAGCTTGACTGACTGCCAGGGGTTCTTCTCGCCATTGACACAGTGAAATTTACAGCTTTCGGAATGGCTGGGAGGTGGTTGGGAAAGCCTCCTTATTGATTATTCTTTGCCAGTCTGAGGACAGCCCATATATCTGATAGCTGTATAGTTGCACGCCCAAAGTAGCCATTCCGACATAATATACTGCTGAAGAATTGAGCACAGATTAACGCAGCCATTTTCTGACTCCCTATGAAACCCAAGGGAAATTACCTAACGAGTGGGCCAAAAGTGGCGCCAGAACATTTCAAGAGTTTTAAAGTATGATTTAGAGTTGTCTGATGGGTTACTCTGTCACAAAAATACCTGTCTTATAACAAGTGCATTATATCCTATGGAACTTGTAAAAAGGTGGACCGGATATCCATCACATTTGTAACCTGTCCGTCAAACTCCAATTCAGGACGTTAATATTTTATGCCAAATAATCCTCACAGCCCGTGATGGACGACTGGACTGGTTTGTCCAACAGCTTTGGCCATGTTCAGGACCAATTGCTGGAGTTATTGGTCAGGAAGGCAAAGCGGGTATCTATTTGTGTCTGTCAATCGAAACACACCCCACTCAGCGATTTCTGAGACAACAGTCAGGCTGTTAATCAAAAGACCTCTCTACGATGCCCTTACGACCCATCAAACCCCAGGTTCATTATATAGTCTATCTGGCATAAGCAAGAATGACTGTGAGAGGGACTAAGTGTTACTAACAGAATGTAAGGGTGTCATTTTAAATGCATAAGAGGACATCCTTTCACCATTGGTATGCATATCCCTCCTTGACAATGCCCTCTGCCCCTGCAGCAAAATCACTGCATATATTTCACACAGATACCGCCCTCCAGCCTGCCATTCTAGCCCTCCTCTCCTCAGCCCATCCAAACACGACACGGGAAAGATATTCTTTGCTGTCTAAGACATAAAGAAAAGCAATACCTATCAGCTAACATTTGTTTGTCCAAGGATAAGAGTAAAATGTGAATCAATATGGAGAGCTGCAGAGTCAAGGAGAAACACAAAAGGATTCTGTTCAGTTTAGTATGTGATTCATGGATTTTTAAAGGGAACAAGGAAGCCTTTTATGAGGTGGCAGAACATTACAATTTTTAGCAGCCAGTCCGGTGAAGGGTAATTGATTGTATCCTTTTCCTTGTGAAGCTTGAGTTTTGGAGAGCCGAACATGGCAGACGTGAGCCGTTAGAGCTCCGTCCTGTAACCCTCGATTATCCTGATAAACAATGACATCCCCAGACATCCAGGCGCGGTGAGGAAACAAGTGAATGCCTGCACTGCTGTGGCATACAATCGAGCCATGAAGAAAGCGGAGACAGCAGTAAGAACACTTTAAACTGTTCCTCCGGGGCCCGACAACGAGGAGCTCGTGAACGGCGAGACGCCATCGGCCGCGAGTGTCTCCTGTAGGCGCGATCATGCCAACTACTGCACACAGGTACGGGGGGCACCCTGTGCCGAGTTGAAGATCTCAGAGACGACTGGGGGCTCCATTATCCCCCCCGCCCCAGAGCAGTTGTGCCGCCATTGTGGGGGGAGGCGGCCGCCTACTATCAGTGCGCACACGTGGAAATTGCGCGCCACTGCAGACAATGCTACGAAATCCCCTGGTAGACGGCACCCTCTGCGCCACCGGAGTCCGACCTGTGGTGTCCGCCCGCTGACAGGATCGCTGGATCGGGTGAGTGGGGCGCATCGCGGGGGTCGGATGGCCTTTCCCACCCCCTGCCTCTATCCTACTCCGCTCGCTGAGGCTGGTCCAAGCCGCAGCAACACCGGTGCAGGGGCTTGGGGGGAAAAACTGTCGGGACGGATGCTCGCCCTGTTGGATCGGGCCCAGGTGGTGGAGGCATAACAAATGAAGCGGGCGCTTGCCACTGATCCTGCGGCTCGGCATAGTACACACTGAACCAGGCGGAGTGAAAAGAGCGCGGCCTTTCCCCCCGACCTAACTCGGACGTGACCATGCCGGGCCGCAGTTTAGGGAAGCGCTGTGTTGAAGGCCTCAGGGACGACTGGGGGCTCCATTATTCCCCCCCCCCCGGAGCAGTTGTGCCGCCATCGTGGGGGGAGGCGGTCGCCTACAATCAGTGAGCGCATGTAGAAATTGCGCGACACCGTGAGGCCCAGACAATGCTACGAAATCCCCTGGCAGACGGCGCCCGCCATTCACCCTCTGCGCCATCGGAGTCCGACGTGTGGCGTCCGCCCGCTGACAGGACCGCTGGTTCGAGTGAGTGGGGCGCACTGCGGGGGTTGGGCGACATAAAAGAGGCGGGCGCTTGCCGCTGACCCTGCAGCTCGGCATTATATACAGTGAACCAGGAAGAGTGAACACTGCGTGACTAGGCCGGGCCGCGGTGTAAGGAAACAACGCTGGCCCAACGTGGAACAGGGGTCGGTTCGGACTCAGTCCAAGGTCATGTGTGGGAGAGCTGCGAAGCTCCCCCGGCCCTGTTCGGGGTACGTGCGGCCTAGCGGGGGGCGAATATACAGTAAAGACATCAAGCAGGACAGCACCACCCCTATAGAGCTTGTAGATAAGTTTTTGCTGGACCTAGAAGACGGCCATGCGGGTGAGGAACTGAGTAACTCCCCTCCGCATACCCTGAAATAGGCATACCGGCTGAGGAGAACACAAACTAGGGGACGAGCTGCTGCGAAAAGAATAGGCCAGCACAGACCTGCCCTGCCCCCACACGAATTACAGAGGACTGAGCTCAGGACATGGCGATGAAACGGGAGGCGAGATCGGCCCCCTCACCCAGACACATGTAAAAGGCAACCGCAAGGCACGAGGCAGATCCCCACAGACTCCGTAGAGGGGGCGCAGATAGGCCCACCGGATAGAGCTCTTTGACACTCAATCGCTCGAAGACACAACAACCAAGAGGCCAGAGGCGCATGTACCAACAAGAGTAACACCTGCCTAGGTAACTACCAACCCACAGACGGGGTCCGCTACATTTGAGAAGCCACGACACGGGCGGCTGGTCCTGTCCATACGGAACCAAATCGAATGCCGACAGCACAACAACTAGTAATGGGCCGCCTACACACCAACCTCCAACAACTCAATGCGCGTGCTGGCAATGCGCGTGCGCGTGAGACACCGCACACAGCACTTGCCGCCAAACTTGACTCAGGACTAGCAGCGGTTGAGAAGATCGGATCCGCTCTTGACCAGACTCGCTCATCGCTGGAATCCAAAATTGACAAGGTGACCTCGGACTTCACCCTTCTAAGAGCTGACCATCACAAGTTAGGGGATAAAGTGCGACAGCAAGAACAAGCGCTCACAGAATTAAAACCCGTCACATAAAGTCCCACCGCAGCCCTACAAGACCTAATCGATCGAGTACATGAACTGGAGGACAGGGTGGAGGACGCTGAGGGATGCTCACGCAGGAACAATGTCCACGTAGTGGGAATTCCGGAGGGCGAAGAAGGACGAAATCCGGAAGAATTCACCGAACGCTGGATCAGAGACCTACTGCCTGCCGACACCCTGTCTCCCCAATTTTTAGTTGAAAGAGCGCACCGGGTCCCAGCACAGAAACCCCCGCCGGGAGCCCGACCACGTCCATTCCTGTTCAGAGTCCTCAATTACAGGGACAGAGACTTGATATTGCGCGAAACCCGCAAGATGCCAGACATAAAATAAGGAAGTAGCCAGATCATGTTTTTCCCAGATTACACGGCGCAAGTTCAACGACGCAGGAGTGCATACACAGCGGTGAAGAGGCAGCTGCGAGAACTCGATCTAAACTACTCTTTGATATTCCCTGCAAGGCTACAGGTAGTTGTAAAAGGAATGGCACGTTTCTTTGACTCGCCCGCCGAAGTCTGGGACTGGTTGGAGGAGTCGGGAACATGGACAGGGCCCAGACCCTCCGTGGAGACAGAGCTACAAAAACCCAGCAGAAGATACAGACTCGAGGTGGGCGCGACAGACTCCGATCAAATACCACTGCAACCACCACTGCTCCCAACCTGGAACAGAGGAGAATGGAGAGACAAGAGGCCATCCATGTTGCTGCTGCACTAGGGACTACGCCGCAAAACCCTGAACGCCAGCAGAGTCCATCCAGGTCCTCTGATGCTGGCTCCTCCACACCCTCCAGACTAGGTGATCCAGAAGAGTATCAACTACCGATGTCACACCGCAGACGGCGGATGACATTATATGACTTTCGACAAACTATCGCACAGCGCCGGGAACAAGCCCACGCAAGTATCTGCCTTCTTGGCAAACATGTTGTGTTAAATAATGTAACCTCTCTCCCTTTCTTCTATCAGTACTTGCCCTGTACGAGTGATGGCGCTCCCTTACACACCGCCACAGCCAGCGCTCGCCCAGCGGCACACAATAGGACACGCGCAGAGCGCAGGCTCCTCTGACGCGATGGATTGGCTGAGAGGACGCTCAGTCACAAGCACAGCACCGAGGGTTGACATAACCCACACCAGGCACACACCACATGTGCCCACCCCGCAAACCTTAGTGCCACAGTTACAGCCTTACGTTAGGCAATCAAGTTTGTACGAAAACCCGGTTGGAATTCGCCCCAGATAGTTATGCATAGTTCAGTTTACAGATACGCATTGTTATCGAAAACACTGAGTTGGAGCACACTCACACAAATTAGAAACTATAATGCCTTACCCTCCTGTTGCCAATTTGACCATCCCAAGAACGAATTATGGTGCAAGTCAACGTAGTAACGTGGAACGTGCGTGGCATACACTCCCCGGCACGTAGGTACTCTATTTACTCATATTTGCAGCGCAGATCCGCTGGTATTGCGCTGCTCTAAGAAACACACATGTGGAGCTGGGGCGCTTGCGCAATAAATGGAGAGGCCAAGTGCAAGGCACGAGCTACTCAGCGTACGCGCGAGGCGTGCTCATTTGGGTAAGAGCTGGGATTCCCTTTACAAGTGAACGAATACTAATCGACCCTGAAGGTAGATACACACTAGTCAGCGGAAGACTTAATGGCCAACGGATATTCCTTGGTTCCATCTACGCCCCGAACGTAGGCCAGCCGACCTTCTTTGAGAATCTCACGAAGACATTAGCCGGGTGGAGCGGAATGCCCTGGCTCCTTGGGGGGGACTTCAATTCCGTACTTAACATAGATCTGGATAGATCATTCCCGCCCCTGTCCAAGACCACAGCGGCGTCCAATGCACAGGCCCTCACAAACTGGCTGGCACACTGGGCACTCATAGATATATGGCGCGCTATCAACCCAAATACCCGGATCTACTCATACTACTCAGCGGTGCATGGCCTACATGTACGCCTTGATAGAATAGTGGGATTACCCAGCGCTCCTCCCCCTGGTACACCAGGCATAATATTTAGGCTTGACACACTCTGATCACAACCCGCAAATCTTACAACTAACCTGGGATATTGGGCGCCCCCCTGCCCCCACATGGAGACTCCAAACTGCCGCACTAGAGGACCCAGCATTCCGCTCCTCACTGGGCAAGTCCCTACTCACATATTTCGAGATTAATGAAAACACAGCAGAGGATGCGTTGGTGGAATGGGAGGCCTTCAAGGTCACAACAAGAGGGCATTGTATGGGTATGACCTGGAACATACGTAGGCAACTATCTTTCAACCTAAGCAAAATAGAAAAACAGCTGCTGCTGTTTGAGGTGGAGGGGGAAGGTGAGGGCAGGGACAAGCAACGCCTGGAAATGCTATGCACACAGCACGCGGAGCTACTAGTGCGCCTTCGCTGTCACAATTACACAGCGCATACAGCCTGCACCCACGCCACTGCCGACAGGGCAGGTCGGCTTTTAGCCTGGCTAATTCACCAAGAACACGCCCACAAACCCATCGAAGCACTGCAAACCAACGCGGGAACACTAGTACACGCACAACGAGACATCCACGAGGCTCTGACACAGCATTACAGTCAACTGTATCAATCCCACTGCATTTGTGAGTCACATGCCCTGACAGCCTTTTTAGACCGCATACAATTGCCTGAGGTAGAGCCAACGTACAGTGACATGCTAGATGAGCCGATCTCACTCGAGGAGGTCGAGGAAGCGATATCGTCCCTGGCCAAGGGGAAGACCCTGGGACCAGACGGACTCCCGGCAGAGTACTATAAGGCGTATCGGGTGACGATAGGCCCAAAACTGCATGCCCTCTGTGCAGCCGCTGAAGACGCGGGATGGCTCCCCCCCTTGCTATGTGAGGCGCACCTGATTTCACTGCCCAAACCCGATAGGGACCCAACTGACATGGGCTCCTACAGGCCCCTCGCCCTACTCAACACCGACTATAAGTTGCTCGCGAAGGTATTGGCTGACAGGCTGGTTCAGGTGGTTCCTGCACTGGTACACGCAGACCAAAATGGTTTTGTGCCAGCTCGCAGCACCTCACTTAACCTGCGCCGCTTCTTCCGAATAGCCACATACTCTACGTACGCATGGCCGAGGGCAGGCTGCCTTGTGCTCAATCTCGAGAAAGCTTTCGACTCCCTTGAGTGGAATTACATGTTTACCACTCTAGAAAAGTACAAGCTAGGCCCTGCCTTCTTGCAATTAGTCCGACTGCTTTACACAAACCCAGTGGTAAGGGTAAAGACGGGCCCATACATCTCAGAGGCGATTCCAGTGCAACGAGGAACGAGACAAGGCTGCCCGCTGTCCCCACTTCTCTTCGCGCTTGCAATGGAGCCACTAGCGGAGTCGATAAGGGTGCATACGCAAGGGGGCATACTGTTAGGGGATGGCATGCATAAGGTATCGCTATACGCGGATGACCTATTAATTTACCTTCACGACATTAACAATGTGCCAGACAACTTGGCCCAAATCTTACGGGAATTTGCGGCTATATCCGGACTAAAGGAAATTATCGGCAAATCAAAGCTCTACGCCTTTAGCACAGGTGTCCCTGACCCGGGCCTAGTACTCAATGGTGTGAGGGTAAAGTGGAATGCAGACACATTCCGCTTCCTTGGAATCCGGATATATCAACAGCCGACAGATCTCTTTGACGGTAACCTAGGTAGGACGCTAACGGCCATCAAATCCCAGATGCAATTCTGGAGTACACTTCCCCTTGCAGTGACAGGCAGGGTGGCGTTGGTGAAAATGGTGGCCCTACCGAGATTCTTGTACTATTTTACCAACCTACCCGTTCACATACCGGCCTCCTTTTTTACTGCACTGGAGAAGGCGGTCAGGGACTTCATATGGGGCCCCAGTCGACACAGAGTGGCATTTAAAAAACTGTATCTGCCCACTGACCAAGGGGGTCTGGCTGCACCATGTCTCGAACACTACTTCTTGGCAGCACAACTCCAATGGGTGGCCAGGTGGATGGCAGGTCGCCAATGCGAAGATACTGCGACCACGCTCCCACCGCTTACGCTGTCCCAGATTCTCCAGCTTTTTCACCCCGGTGCACGTACGCGGCCTCCAGAATCTCTGTGGCTGAACATAGCACACAGATGCTACAAAAGGAGCCTCTACATAACTCGAAACACAACACCCAACGCCCCCGCTCTCCCCCTAGAGGGTGCTCCTAAAGGACAGGGAACACTTACCGCTACAGAATTACAACAGTGGCACGCGGCGGGCTACAGACTCTGGGAGACCTCTACCGTGAAGGCGCTTTGCTTCCCTATGCAACACTGATAGAAGGAGACGGACTCCCTGCGGGACAATTTCTCATGCACCGGTCTTTACTAGCCACACTCACTGTGCTATGGGGAGACCTAACTACTGAACTGCCCACACACCTTACTATACAATACTTGCACGTAATGGGACAAGGCAGACACCTGACGCGATGGTTCGCAGCCTCGCTGCGCCAACACGCAGCGATCAGTTTAGACCCCCTCAGACATAAATGGGAGAGAGACCTAGGCAGGCAATTCTCAGACAAAAAATGGGGGCAAGTGCTGGCCAGCCCAGTTCAGATCCCCAGGAACATGAGGTTCAGGCAGATCCAATATTACATTACACACAGAGCGTACTACACGCCAACCAAAATCAACAGATATTTTCATTGTACCGATTCTGCTTGTCCTAGATGCTCTGTTTTAGATGCAGACTTGATACATATGTTGTGGAGCTGCACCAGCCTTAGTACATACTGGAGAGAGGTAGCGGAAGCACTGCATAACTGCACCGAGAGAGAGATACCCTTTGAATGGCCGGCGTACCTGCTACACAGACTCTGCAGGACACGCAACACCAAGGTTACATCCAGATTCTTGGACCTGGCCATAATAACTGCCAAACGGCTAATCATGAAGCGATGGAAGGCGCCTGACCCCCCGCACTTCCAAGCTTGGAGGCATTCCACACTTGCATGGGCTAGGGCAGAAGGCATAGCAATTCGCCGTGAAGAAACCATAGGCCTTAGAAAAATACCAATAGCCACACATTGGGAAGCGATCCTCATAACACTACAACAACATGCAAGCCCACCAATCCAGACCACATCGACACCTGGCCCGGATGGGTAACACCGCACACGTGCATAGAAACCCTGAGATACCCAAAGACACCCCTTCTACAGCTGACACTGGTACACCGATGCCCCGATGCATATATTTATGGGGGGCATATGGTTAGAGTAATGGGCACAGGCGCAGCAGGCAACACACCCATATATACACACAGGCAGGTGGAGGCACTCCAACTCAGCTCCACGTTCTATGTCCTTCCCCCCCTGGTTGTTAAATGTGCAGTTTATCATGGTCCTCCATACAGTTCCAGACTCTCAATGTTACCTTCTGAAAGCAATGTTTGTAGACTTTCTAAAAGGATTGGACTCTAAATAATGATACCGACCTGACACAATTTAATTGGATCTGTCACACCTGCATGTCCATCGAATAAATAATTGCAATGTTCTTGTCGCCATAATGAACTACTGTATGAGATCTAAGGACATTATATGCAGTCCATGTAATGCTGTTTGTTGCTGTTACTGTCGTAATAAAACAAAACAATAAAAGATATATTTTTTAAAAAGAGTGAAGCTTGAGTTGTCTGTGATAGAAAGAGGTTATGTTCTACCCCTATAAATAACTATAGTGTGCGATTAGGAACTAGTGTCAGTGGGAAAGAGATATCCTTTGCGGACAAGAACCCTCACTCACCCAAGATGATGGTCCGTAAAGAGCCAAAAGAAAGGCTGAAACATGTTGACCTCAGAAGGGGGATATTTCTAATAAAACCCCCTGTTCCTCAGCTTTTTTAACCCTTTCCGAGGACTCTACCGAATAAAGTTATTTGAGCCCTTGAGGAAGTTTTACATTCCCTACACTTTTTCACAGCACTCTGTCCCTCACTCACCATCACCATTTTTGTGGCATCCCTTTGCCTTAAAACACCTCAGCTCCTCCCCACACCACGACATTAGGTGGGGAGTTGTAGCCCACATTGGAGACCGGCTGGCCCCAATGTGCGGAGGGAGCCCAATGATGAAGCATGTCACCCTTGGGTGAGTGAGGGTTCCTGTCCGTAAAGGATATCTCTTTCCCACTGACACTAGTTCCTAATCGCACACTATAGTTTTTTATAGGGGTGTAGGAGAGTAGGATCTGCTTCACATGGGTACCCCCACTTTTTGCTGATGCTTCACTGTTTTTCGACATTAGTCTGGCTGGGGCCCTGCTAATCAGAACCCCAGCCTAGCTGCTTCCTCTCTAAAATGGTTTCCATGTGCCTTAGGCACATCACTGATTGGAATCTGGAGTGCCCTTATAAGTCCCTAGTATATGGTATACTATGTACCAAGGGCATAGGTACCTCAGAGGCCTACCAGGGGCTGCAGCATGTATTATGCCACCCCTGGAAGGCCATCCAAACTGACACCACAGGTCTGCTACTGCAGCCTGGGTAAGGTGGTGCATGCACTCCTTACTGTGATATAGGTTACCTATATCACTAAATACATACACACATATAAACCTATAAGTCACTCCTAAGGCAGGCCTTATCAATCCTAAAGGCAGAGTGCATGGTTCCTATGTGAGAGGGTGCCCCTGCATGAGCAGGGCCCCTCTGCAGCGTTCGGAGACCCTTCTCTGATGCTGTTTGTAGTGCAGCCTGACCATATACTCTTAAGCGCATTATAACCTCGCGTTAAATGCTAACTTTGGAATGGCTGCACCTAAACATGTCGTGTTTGGTGTCAAACATCTTGGAATACTACCCCCCGCCAATTCTGGCGGCGGGGGTAGCATTCCACCCTTCTAGAGGGAAAGACATGTTAACTCTGGCTAGCCCGGTAACTTCTTTCTAAAGCCCTGGCATCACAAAATGGATGCTGCTGCCACAGACACGAGTCTGGCCTCCTGCTGCTGGACGAAACTCCGGCAGGGGAGGCCTGGACAATAGGTTTCCTGTCCCAGGGAGGTGTGACCACCTCCCCAGACAGGATAATGTGTATTGGGGCTGGGCGGGAGCACTTTCGGGTGCTTTGAAGTCCTGCACTGGGGGCACACTTGGTGTCCCTGTGCATACCCCAGTTCAAACCGGATCAGGGGCTTGCAGCCCCTGCTTTGGCGCGAACTGGACAAAGGGAAAGGGGTGTAGCCACCCCTCTGCCCTGACCCACCCATAGGTGGGGCCACAGAGTAGTCCAACCCCTAAACTTAGTATAAGTATAGGAACCCAGTCCTTAGGACTTTAGATTATCCCTGGACGAAACTCTGAAACAGAATCCTGGACCTTCGACGCTCTACTCAAGATTAGAGGACAGAAGAATCTCCCTTGGGGTCAAGGAGTGACTCCCCTGCTTGGCAGGCACCAAAGACGCATCTGTCCGGTCTGCATTTCTGAAGCTCCCGTCGGACGCCGAAGTCTTCGCATCACCAGAGGTGGATTCTCAGACTTTCTCGAGGCTACCCTGAGTCCCCAGCAAAGCTGAGGCCCGTAGCTATCGTGGGTGACGTGAGACCGTGACCCCTGGACACCGAGCACATTTGCAAGTGCATCCTCTTCTGGGTCTTCCACGAAGTCGTGCTTTGGGCTCCGAGTAGCCCTAGCCTCCAGCACCAACTGCACCGAAGATCACTGGCCTCCACTCCACAAGTGTCCTGTGAGCCAGATCCACGTGCGACGTCTCGAGGCTCCTTCGCGGTCGCTAGCCCGTTGGCTAGTAGCCCTTAACGAAGGCCAATCTTTTTCTTCTTGGGCATCCTGGTTGCTCCAGGCCTGCCCTCACTTACCCTCGCTGGGTGAGTTCCCCAGACCTTGCTGGTCTGCACCATCGACGATCTACATCTTCATCGAGACTTGCCGTTGCCAAGGCTTGTTGGGTCCAATCCGGTCGCCGACACCTTAGCACTCGACAGACATCGTGTACCAGCCCGAATCCTGCTCCTGGTCGCCGACAACGCCTCCTGGACCTCGTGGCTGAAGAGTCAAGACAACCGTCAACGCACCTGCAGCACTCGACATCGGTGGGCATCTGTCCATCGCCTTCTGGTCACTGGCTAGTGACCCAGACTCTGTCCCCTCTGCTTTCAGGTTCTTCAGATCTCCGATCCACTCTTGGATCCACCCGGACACTTTCCACTTGGTCGCCAGCAGCACTTTGCAGCAGATCGCCATTCAAATCGACGACGAAACCCGACCCCGAAAGGCACCTATGCACCCGGCTTCCCTGGGTGAGGTAACACGAGTACTCCGGTGCTCCCGTGGGTAGAGACTCTTCAAAGTACTAGTTCTCAAAGGGTTTGCTCCAAGTCCTCCTTTAAGTGTCCCTTTTCTTTAATTTCCTGATCGCGACTTTCTCCATAGAAGTCAACGGCGTATCGCGGTTGTGTATTTACACTGCACGCGTCCCCCGTGGGTCCCCTGTGTCACTACCTTGGGTGGTTCCTTGTGGTCCAAGCACTTCTAGAGGCTCTAGGCCTAGTGTCTAGTTCAGTCGTGGTTCTTATACCACTTTATTGGTATATGGTTTGGTACGCCCCTAGGGCCCAAACGTGTATTTGTGCTATTACTGTGTTTAAATAACTTCTAACTTATGTATTTCAAACTCTAGCCTCATAAAGAGACTAGAGGGGTGTGTTTAGCAATAAATACATATATTTTTAATATATACCTGGTGTGGTGCTCTTTCATTTGGTCACTCAAGAGATTATAGACTGGTAAAACAAGCTGCTTTACATTCCTTCAAGACTTAGCCTGAAGGCTGCTCTCCATAGCTACCACTAGGATAGCTTTCAATAAGGTTGTCTTTAACCTATCTCCAATAAGGGGTTGTTTGGACTGGTGCAAGGTGCCCACTATAATTAGTGGACAGCATATACCAGGCCAACTTCTCACATTGGTGTGCAGCGTGTGGGATTCCAGCTTGCTATTGTTTTACCAGATAATCTCAATTGAATTGATCAACTGAAAACCACTAAAGGTACCTAAGGTACATATAATTTAAGCTTAGAATACAGTAAGTTCTACTGAACTTAGAGTTGTGTGTTAAGGGATAGCACAACCCTTTCTACAACTCAAGAGAGTTTAGTAGGCCACACTAGAGTAGGTAGTGCATACACCACACCACACTAGTAATGTCTTTAAGGGTAGGATCTAAAGAATCCTTGCAGGAAGCCACTGAGCTTCCACCCTCCAAGTATGATACACTCCCATTCTTGGAATTGAGAGCATTATGTAACTTGAGAAAAATAAGGACAGGCCAAAGTCCCACCACCCAACACCTTAAAGAGTTGTTGGTGGCTTATGACCTTAGTAAGCCCTTGGGGACTGAAGGGGTAGGAGCTGAGGGTGGGGCAGAAGATGAGGAAGGGGCCAGGGGTACCAATACCCCCAGCCCCCTCTGAAACTGGCCAGGAGGGTGACAATGACCCTGACCTGGATAACCCAATCCCTCCTGAGGAAGATGAAGAGGATGATCAGGATGATGCCCTCTTTGTCCCCCAGGAAGGATTATGAGTGTGCCCAGGAAGTCTAGATCTCCTTCTCAGGAGTCTAACCACTCTGGCACCTCAATAGGGAGCTCTGTCTCATCTCATAGGAGGGAATCCTCTCATGAGAGAAGAAAGAGGCTGATTCAATATGAGGAAGCTCAGCTTGAACTCAGAAGGAAGCAAGTAGCCTTAGACAGGGAGTCCCTAGATCTCTTTAGAGAGAAAAGAAAGTTGGGACTAGAGTCCCATGGTGGCAGCCATGTCCCTAGAGATAGGGAAAGGTCCTATGACCATAGGAACCTGAGCAAGATTGTCCCTCCCTATCAGAATGGGGATGACATCCACAAGTGGATAACTGCTCTAGAGAGGGCCTGTAAAGTACAGAAGGTCCCTCAGGAGCAGTGGGCAGCAATCTTGTGGCTCTCCTTTGCAGACAAAGGTAGAGATAAGCTCCTCACTGTTAGAGAGGAGGATGCTGATAATTACAAGGTCTTGAAGAGTGCTCTTATTGATGGGTTTGGCCTAACCACTGAACAGTACAGGTTGAAGTTCAGAGATACCCAAAAGCACAGACTCAAGACTGGGTAGACTATGTGGATTGTTCTGCCAAGGCTCTGGAAGGCTGGTTGATGGGCAGTAAGGTGTGTGACTTCTCAGGATTGTACAATCTGATAATGAGGGAGCAGATTCTTAATAACTGTCAAAATCAGCTGTTGCATCAATACCTGGTAGACTCTGATCTGACCTCTCCCCAAGAATTGGGAAAGAAGGCAGACAAATGGGTCAGAACCAGGGTGAAGCAGAAGGTACAGAACCAAGGTGGGGAAACCAAGAAGCAAGATGCTAAGAACTCTGAAAAGGGTGGGGAGAAGGGTAAAGATCAAAAGTCTTCATCAGGCCCCCAAAAATCTTCTTCAGGTGGGGATTCACAGTCTACAAAAGGGAAAGGCCAAAGAAAACCATGGTGCAAGGTCTGTAAGCAAAAGACCCACTGGACCAGTGATTGCACCAAGTCCAAAGACTCAAGTCCAGCACCCACCAATGCCCCTAAGGCACCTGTTCCCCCTAGTACAGTTGGTGGGAGTGCTCCAGCCAAGGGTTTAGTAGGGTTCACCCTGGGTACTGAGTTGGGCTCTGACCTAGTCAGAGAACTGACTCAGGCTGTGTTAGTCTGTGATGGAGGCATGGATGTGACCTCCTCTGTGAGTCCCAGTAATCTGGGCAAGTACAGACAACAGCCTTTAATCAATGGACGTGAGGCGTTGGCATTTAGGGACACAGGGGCAAGTGTCACAATGGTGACACAAGACCTTGTGAATCCTGGGCAAGTTATACTTGGTGAGATGTACCAAGTGACCAATGCTAGCAATGTCAGAACAGACCATACTCTGGCAGTTGTTAACTTCTCCTGGGGAGGGGTAACTGGCCTTAAGAAGGTTGTGGTGAGTGCAAACCTACCAGTCGAATGCTTGCTTGGCAATGACTTAGAGACTTCTGCTTGGGCAGAAGTGGAGCTCAGGACCCATGCAGAAATGCTGGGGATCCCTGCAGATGTGTTTGCTGTGACCAGGTCACAAGCCAAAATGTCTAGCACTGAACAGGCCTTGGATTCTGGAAGAATGGACCAAGTGCCTTCCAAGAGGAGGAGTAGTAGGGTTAAGGCAGTGCCTTCCCCTTGGCTCAGGAGGAAGATCAGTCCCTTGAGGGCGATGATCTCAGTCCTGAAGAAGGAACTGTCCCAGAGGAACTTGAACCTGACCAGGTTGAGTTCTTGGGGACAGGGGGACCTTCTAGGGCAGATCTGAGCCAGGAGCAGCAGAGCTGCCCCTCCCTTGAACCCCTCAGACAGCAAGCTGCTGCTGAGGCTGCTGGGAAAGCTAGTGGTCCCCATACAGTGTATTGGGATGATGGACTCCTGTACTCAGAGAGTAGAGACCCCAAGCCTGGTGCTACCAGGAGGTTGGTTATACCTCTGAAGTTCAGGGGCTTCCTATTGACCCTAGCCCATGATATTCCCTTGGCAGGTCACCTGGGCCAGAACAAGACTTGGGACAGAATTGTCCCTCACTTTCACTGGCCCCACATGTCTGAAGACACCAAGGAGTTTTGTCGCTCCTGTGTAACCTGCCAGGCCAGTGGCAAGGCAGGTGGCACTACAAAGGCCCCCTGATACCACTACCTGTGGTGGGGGTGCCCTTTGAAAGGGTAGGGATTGACATTGTTGGTCCCATAGATCCCCAAACAGCATCTGGGCACAGGTTTATCCTGGTGGTAGTGGATCATGCCACCAGGTACCCAGAAGCTATTCCCCTCAGGACCACTACAGCACCTGTGGTGGCAAGGGCCCTCCTGGGAATTTTCTCAAGAGTGGGCTTTCCTAAGGAGGTAGTATCAGACAGGGGTGCTAACTTCATGTCTGGGTACTTAAAAGCAATGTGGAAGGAGTGTGGAGTGACTTATAAGTTCACCACACCCTATCACCCACAATGCAATGGTTTAGTTGAGAGATTCAACAAAACCTTGAAGGGCATGATTAAAGGGCTCCCAGAAAAGCTTAGGCGAAGATGGGACATACTCTTGCCCTGCCTTTTATTTGCATATAGGGAGGTGCCTCAGAAGGGGTTGGTTACAGCCCTTTTGAACTTCTGTTTGGCCACCCTGTGAGGGGTCCACTGTGCTTGGTGAAGGAAGGATGGGAGTTACCTCTCAAGCCCCCAAAGCAAGACATAGTGGACTATGTACTTGGTCTCCGCTCCCGGATGGCTGAGTATATGAAAAAGGCAACCAAAAACCTTGAGGCTAGCCAGGAACTTCAAAAGGCCTGGCATGACCAAAAGGCTGTTCTGACTGTTTACCAGCCAGGACAGAAGGTGTGGGTGTTGGAGCCAGTGGCCCCAGCAGCTCTCCAAGACAAATGGAGTGGACCCCACACTATTGTTGAGCAGAAGGGTGAGGTTACCTACTTAGTAGACCTAGGAACACCCAGGAGTCCCCACAGGGTTCTCCATGTCAACAGGTTAAAACCATATGTGGACAGGGCAGACATGGGCTTGCTCATGGCTACTGATGAAGGGCAGGAGGAAGAGAGTGACCCACTCCCTGACCTGCTCTCACAGAACCCTGACGATGGGTCAGTAGATGGTGTAGCCTTGGCAGGCAGCCTCACTACCCAGCAACAAACTGATTGTAGACAAGTGCTCAATCAGTTTAGACATATGTTTTCACTGACACCCAGTCAGACCACCTGGTGCACTCATGAAGTGGACACTGGGGACAGTCTGCCTATTAAAAATAAGATTTATAGGCAACCTGACCATGTCAGGGACTGTATCAGGACTGAAGTCCAGAAAATGTTGGAGTTGGGAGTTATTGAACCCTCAGATAGCCCTTGGGCTAGTCCAGTGGTCCTTGTGCCAAAACCTCACACCAGTGGTGGAAAAAGAGAGATGAGGTTTTGTGTGGACTACAGGGGTCTCAATGCAGTCACTAGGACTGATGCCCATCCAATACCAAGGGCAGATGAGCTCATAGATACTTTGGCCTCAGCCAAATATCTCAGCACATTTGACTTGACAGCTGGCTACTGGCAGATCAGACTAGCTGATACTGCAAAGCCCAAAACAGCATTCTCAACCCCTAGTGGGCATTATCAATTTGTGGTAATGCCCTTTGGTCTGAAGAATGCACCTGCCACTTTCCAGAGGTTGGTGAATACAGTTCTCACAGGTCTGGAAGCCTATAGTGCAGCATATCTAGATGATATTGCTGTCTTTAGCTCCACCTGGGAGGATCACCTGGTCCACCTCAGGAATGTTTTACAGGCCCTGCAAAAGGCAGGCCTGACTATCAAGGCCACTAAGTGCCAGATAGGGCAGAGTCAGGTTGTGTACCTGGGCCACCTTGTGGGTGGAGGCCAGGTTCAACCTTTGCAGAGCAAGATCCAGACTATCATGGACTGGACTGCTCCCACTACCCAGACTCAGGTGAGAGCCTTCCTAGGCCTGACTGGGTACTATAGGAGATTTGTCAAGGGGTATGGATCAATAGTGACACCCCTGAATGACTTAACTTCTAAGAAAATGCCCAAAAAGGTTCAGTGGACAGTTAGCTGTCAAAAGGCATTTGATGACCTGAAGCAGGCCATGTGCACTGCTCCCATTCTACAGAGTCCTGATTACTCCAAGAAGTTCATTGTTCAAACTGATGCATCTGAATTGGGGGTAGGGGCTGTACTGTCACAATTGAATGAAGAAGGTCAGGATCAGCCAGTAGCTTTCATTAGCAGAAGGCTGACCCCTAGAGAGAAACGTTGGTCAGCCATAGAGAGGGAGGCCTTTGCTGTGGTCTGGGCTCTGAAGAAGTTGAGGCCATACTTGTTTGGTACACACTTCCTGGTTCAGACAGACCATAAGCCCCTCTTATGGCTAAAACAAATGAAGGGTGAAAACCCCAAACTGCTTAGGTGGTCCATTTCCCTACAGGGGATGGACTTTACAGTGGAACATAGACCTGGGAGTAACCATGCCAATGCAGATGGACTCTCTAGGTACTTCCACTTAGAACATGAAGACTTAACTGGGCAAGGTTAGTTTAATGTCCCTACGTTTGGGGGGGTTGTGTAGGAGAGTAGGATCTGCTTCACATGGGTACCCCCACTTTTTGCTGATGCTTCACAGTTTTTCGACATTAGTCTGGCTGGGGCCCTGCTAATCAGAACCCCAGCCTAGCTGCTTCCTCTCTAAAATGGTTTCCATGTGCCTTAGGCACATCACTGATTGGAATCTGGAGTGCCCTTATAAGTCCCTAGTATATGGTATACTATGTACCAAGGGCATAGGTACCTCAGAGGCCTACCAGGGGCTGCAGCATGTATTATGCCACCCCTGGAAGGCCATCCAAACTAACACCACAGGTCTGCTACTGCAGCCTGGGTAAGGTGGTGCATGCACTCCTTACTGTGATATAGGTTACCTATATCACTAAATACATACACACATATAAACCTCTAAGTCACTCCTAAGGCAGGCCTTATCAATCCTAAAGGCAGAGTTCATGGTTCCTATGTGAGAGGGTGCCCCTGCATGAGCAGGGCCCTCTGCAGCGTTCGGAGACCCTTCTCTGATGCTGTTTGTAGTGCAGCCTGACCATATACTCTTAAGCGCATTATAACCTCGCGTTAAATGCTAACTTTGGAATGGCTGCACCTAAACATGTCGTGTTTGGTGTCAAACATCTTGGAATACTACCCCCCGCCAATTCTGGCGGCGGGGGTAGCATTCCACCCTTCTAGAGGGAAAGACATGTTAACTCTGGCTAGCCCGGTAACTTCTTTCTAAAGCCCTGGCATCACAAAATGGATGCTGCTGCCACAGACACGAGTCTGGCCTCCTGCTGCTGGACGAAACTCCGGCAGGGGAGGCCTGGACAATAGGTTTCCTGTCCCAGGGAGGTGTGACCACCTCCCCAGACAGGATAATGTGTATTGGGGCTGGGCGGGAGCACTTTCGGGTGCTTTGAAGTCCTGCACTGGGGGCACACTTGGTGTCCCTGTGCATACCCCAGTTCAAACCGGATCAGGGGCTTGCAGCCCCTGCTTTGGCGCAAACTGGACAAAGGGAAAGGGGTGTAGCCACCCCTCTGCCCTGACCCACCCATAGGTGGGGCCACAGAGTAGTCCAACCCCTAAACTTAGTATAAGTATAGGAACCCAGTCCTTAGGACTTTAGATTATCCCTGGACGAAACTCTGAAACAGAATCCTGGACCTTCGACGCTCTACTCAAGATTAGAGGACAGAAGAATCTCCCTTGGGGTCAAGGAGTGACTCCCCTGCTTGGCAGGCACCAAAGACGCATCTGTCCGGTCTTCATTTCTGAAGCTCCCGTCGGACGCCGAAGTCTTCGCATCACCAGAGGTGGATTCTCAGACTTCCCCGAGGCTACCCTGAGTCCCCAGCAAAGCTGAGACCCGTAGCTATCGTGGGTGACGTGAGACCGTGACCCCTGGACACCGAGCACATTTGCAAGTGCATCATCTTCTGGGTGTCCCACGAAGTCGTGCTTTGGGCTTCGAGTAGCCCTAGCCTCCAGCACCAACTGCACCGAAGATCACTGGCCTCCACTCCACGAGTGTCCTGTGAGCCAGATCCATGTGCGACGTCTCGAGGCTCCTTCGCGGTCGCTAGCCCGTTGGCTAGTAGCCCTTAACGAAGGCCAATCTTTTTCTTCTTGGGCATCCTGGTTGCTCCAGGCCTGCCCTCACTTACCCTCGCTGGGTGAGTTCCCCAGACCTTGCTGGTCTGCACCATCGACGATCTACATCTTCATCGAGACTTGCCGTTGCCAAGGCTTGTTGGGTCCAATCCGGTCGCCGACACCTCAGCACTCGACAAACATCGTGTTCCAGCCCGAATCCTGCTCCTGGTCGCCGACAATGCCTCCTGGACCTTGTGGCTGAAGAGTCAAGACGACCGTCAATGCACCTGAAGCACTCGACATCGGTGGGCATCTGTCCATCGCCTTCCTGGTCACTGGCTAGTGACCCAGACTCTGTCCCCTCTGCTTTCAGGTTCTTCAGATCTCCGATCCACTCTTGGATCCACCCGGACACTTTCCACTTGGTCGCCAGCAGCACTTTGCAGCAGATCGCCATTCAAATCGACGACGAAACCCGACCCCGAAAGGCACCTATGCACCCGGCTTCCCTGGGTGAGGTAACACGAGTACTCCGGTGCTCCCGTGGGTAGAGACTCTTCAAGGTACTAGTTCTCAAAGGGTTTGCTCCAAGTCCTCCTTTAAGTGTCCCTTTTCTTTAATTTCCTGATCGCGACTTTCTCCATAGAAGTCAACGGCGTATCGCGGTTGTGTATTTACACTGCACGCGTCCCCGTGGGTCCCCTGTGTCACTACCTTGGGTGGTTCCTTGTGGTCCAAGCACTTCTAGAGGCTCTAGGCCTAGTGTCTAGTTCAGTCGTGGTTCTTATACCACTTTATTGGTATATGGTTTGGTACGCCCTAGGGCCCAAACGTGTATTTGTGCTATTACTGTGTTTAAATAACTTCTAACTTATGTACTTCGAACTCTAGCCTCATAAAGAGACTAGAGGGGTGTGTTTAGCAATAAATACATATATTTTTAATATATACCTGGTGTGGTGCTCTTTCATTTGGTCACTCAAGAGATTATAGACTGGTAAGACAAGCTGCTTTACATTCCTTCAAGACTTAGCCTGAAGGCTGCTCTCCATAGCTACCACTAGGATAGCTTTCAATAATGTTGTCTTTAACCTATCTCCAATAAGGGGTTGTTTGGACTGGTGCAAGGTGCCCACTATAATTAGTGGACAGCATATACCAGGCCAACTTCTCACAAGGGGTAGAACATATCTTTAGTGAGTTTCAAGATTAGACAGGGAGGGATATGTTCTATGTTACTCTCCCTTGGGTCCTACGTGTGGTCTTAGTATAGAAAGAGGTTAAAAAGATCCTCTTTGTCCCTTTGTTCACCATTGCCTATTTCAATTTTATGTTACCTGTGGCCCCTCAAATGCTCTCATCGCCTGTCCAAAAGCAGATAGACATGCAGGAGCTATGCACTTCATGACCTTATTTGCCTTACTCCACTGCCTCATGTTAAGCACGGTGTCCTGCCAACTTACCGCACCACATTCTGCCTATCATCCCCACCCCCCACCACAATTAAAAACGATATATGGTAACCTGCCACCTTCCGCATTACACCTCCAAATATTCATAAATAACCAAACTAGTGGACTGCCACCCACCACACTCAGCAATTACCTTTAATTTCTCTGCCCATATATGCCCCAAAAAAACTGGCATGCTGCCAGTTAGCCACACAAGCCTCTCTTCAATAACTCCCTGCCTAAGAGCCATACCACACTATGTGCCCTCCCTCTGCCACCCTACCCGGCGGTAAGTTGACAAAGTCTGTCTGAGAGCAGCATAAATCCGTATGAGACCATTATGTGCTATACCACCCCTTTACTCAGGACTCTGGAGACCTAGGCGAGATGTGGGAACACTGGGAAAGACAGCATTTCCCTTAGTGATGTAACAGTAGTGGAAAAACAGCTTTTGTTGTTACACTCTTTTTGCACCGTAAATGTGAATAACTTGATTCAAAATATGGGGTTGACACGAGTTCCTCTGAAAGAGAACCATACATAACAAGTACATAACGCAGGATTAACTTGTTTTCGCTTTCCTAATGCCTAATTTAGACGATTCTGTTTCTGTGGATCATTCTTAGATCTCTCCTACCAGACAGCACAAGCTGTCTTTTGGCGAATAAACCTATTGTCAGCTTACAGTGGGCTTAGAGTCCCATTGCTTTACAGTTGGTTGGCTTTAATGTCACTCTCATTTGATTGTTATTTATTCGTTAGCTTGTGTGGGCTTTCCTTCCTTTTTTTTGCATTGTCCCTCCCTTACAGCATGGTCATATTATGTACTTCCACTGCTTACTTTTCAAGCACTATTTCTTTCCCTTTGGTTAAGCACTCCATGAGAGTGTACATGCTTTCCAGCTGTCTCCCTCGTATATTTATCTTGCTCCTCTTTTTGCCGCGGTCTGGTGTTGCTCTCCCTCTCCTGTATCCCTCTACTCAAAACCTCTCAGTGATACTCACACCCTAGCATGCTTCTCCTCCTGTGTTGCTTTATTGCCCTTGTGCTTCTGTTCCCCGTGCACTCCATGGGGCATATTCTCAAGGTCTTATCGCCGAGTTAGCGGCACTTTATCGCAGCCAAAGTGGCGATAAATTCATCGCACCATTCACAAGCTGGTGTTAACAGCCCAGAACACCATTATACCCGCGATAGCATCCGCAAAAACCATCGCCACAGATGACCCCCGCAACTATCGCTAATGAGATGCAGAGTAGGCGTACCCATGCAAAAAGCCACGAAAACACCACTCCGCAACATTCTCAACGAGCAGCCAGATCGGCGATAAGACCACAAAACAGGCGATAAGGCCCGTAAGCAGCAGGAAACTAACACCTGCTCTGACCTGGTGCAAAGTCGGACCACAGCCTGCACCACAAAATGGAGCCCAGCCCAGAGTCACACCTGAAGGGCAACAGATGCCATGGAGCCACTGATCATGCAGCTCAGAGCCCCAACAGGGCCACAACACCCACCGCCACCACCCCCAGAATCCCCCCACCTCGGGCCCCCCGGCCAAAGACATGCCACATTAACTATACGGAACATGTACCAAATAATCCGCCAGATGTCGCACAATCACATTTGGTGGCATGCATGTGTCGTCACAAAAATGAGCATCACACATCCACCTTCGATGTAACAAATGAAAACTTATTCAAAGAAACACAGAACAGAAATGAAGACACATGGCGGCTCCCCTCGGGACAATCCGTAGGTCACAGCCTGCAAGACAAAAATCATGATGAGAAGGTGTGTCTTGCGCACATCAAAGGACAGAGAGAGAGCGAAGGAGAGAGAGAGAGAAAGAGAGGGAGCGAGAGAAAGACGGACAGAGAGGGGTAGCGAGAGAAAGACGGACAGAGAGGGGGAGCGAGAGAGAGACGGACAGAGAGGGGGAGCGAGAGAAAGATGGACAGAGAGGGGGAGTGAGACACAGATAACAGAAGAGATGGACAGGGAGAGAGAGTGCCCACAATGCGCACCCAGGCCACACTGCCCAACTGCTGCCACAGGTGTGTCTCCAACCACGTGCCTGTATGTAGTGCAGTTCACCAGGTCACACATCTGAAACAGATCCGTCATCTGAAACAGAGTCCAGAGACATGAATGGCAAAGTACACACAATTGCACAAGACATCATCGCCTGTCCGCCCCTGCGCATCCAGGCAGATGTACCCCAGCCCCTCCCGCCGCCCAGCGGTGCATGCCCGCCCCTGCGCACCCAGGCCTCACTGCTCACCTTCCGCCCATGGCGCGTAGTAATGAGGGCCCACCACGTGCCGCTGCAAGCCACATGCCCGGGGCCCGCGGACATGGCACCCTCCACATCATGCAGCCCCACTCCGCAGGCCACCAGGTCTCACATATGATTCTGGGTCTTGATTTCGCCATGGCAGAGGATATACCAGTGCACCGGGCATCATCACAGGCTGCACACCCGCTCAGCCCTTGAGGTGCCACTAACTCCGTGATCCGGGATGCGACGCCACGAGGCGGTAGGCCTGCGCTGCCCGCTGGCTCTGTCCTGCACTGCGGTCCAGCAGGGCACACAAATCCTGAGCAGTCCAGACGGCCAGGACGGGGCATCATCGCAGGCTGCACACCCACTCAGCACTTAAGGTGCCCCTACCTCAGTGCACCCAAAGTCACCGTCCCGTGGCGGTGTGCCTGTGTCGGCCGCAATGTATCCGGTGCCACCAAGTCTGTGTCCCAAAGTCATGGTCCCTGTATGATTGGGTATTGTGTTGCGGACGCCATCATGTCACCTCCGGTCCTGGGGAATGTGATGTTACAGGGCCCGAGGCCCTCATGCCTACATTGACACCACACAGACGCACCCAGATAGAGAGTGGAAATGGCGTCGAGCACGTGCGCCGGTCCCTTTTCATTGGCAGGGTCACATGTCCCGTGACGCGTGTGCTGGTGTGCTGGATGGGTGTGGTGTGGGTGTAAACCAGCCGTGAGGGAGTGGCTGTGGCATGCTGATAACTAGACCTGTGAGCAGCAGATCACCACAGGAAAGACAGGGGACATGTAGCGTTGCCGTCCCCCCCTGTGAGCGTAAGCGGAGTGGGCTGGCCTGGCGTATGCCAGTCCAGCGTAAGGGTCTGTATATGACCCTGGGGCCCTGGGCGTGGTTCCGTACTGGGCTGGACAAGGAAGTAAGTCATGCGTGTGCCCCTGTTGTTGTGTCAGCGCCACCCGGACCGCATTGGGCAATGTGTCACCCTGTGACCCCTGTTCTACAACATGAGCCACATGGACGTAAAAGGAGTCCAGTGAGCCCTCATTCATCCATACTTCCACACTTAAAAGACGATAGACATGACACATCTGTGTGTATATTAATGTTTAATGCACATTCAGTGGAGTGTTGCATCTGGAGCAGTACAGGGACATGCAAACCCCACATGACGATGTTGTCCCGTGGAGGTCCAGCCAGGGTCCTCCAGGGAATGACAAGTCCAAAGGAAGAGGACGAGTACAGTCTGCAGTCTGATTGCTGTGTCAATGGCGATCAAACATCATATGGCAGTCCATGTCGAGGTCCAAGGTGAGTGTCGCAGAGTGCAAGGGGGGGACAGTGGAAGGTGATGATGCAGAGGGCAGTACCAAGCTGAAGCCGGACCTATGGATGAGATGCATGCTGCTGCGTCCTCCTTACCACAAGGCAGTATCATCCGCATCTTCGTTCTCTGCTGTTTCATGTGCCTCACGTGTGGGTGGTGGTGTTCTGTCTCCAGCACTGTGTGGCAGTGACACATCTGTGGCCGGAGGTGGAAGGTCTGCCGCACTGTGTGGCACTGACACTTCAGGGGCGGAGATGTGGATGGAGTGGTGGCAGCAGCATGCATCCGCACCAGGCCTTGTGGCAGCAATGCCATGAGGAGGGTCCTGAGGTCATTGAGGAACCCAGCTACCTCTCGCTGGTGTGCAGCCGTGGCAGCCGCTCGTTCCGCATTCGCCCGCTCCATGGTCTCCATTAACCTCCGCATGTTTCCCAACTCCCGTTTGACATCGCTAGAGCCACTCGGTCTGGACAGTTGTACTATTCTCTGAGTCAGGGCTCCAGCGATGTCAGCCATGGTCCATTGGAGAGCATGGAGCGGACTGTGGGTGTCCGTTAGGGACCGTGAGTGGTCACTGATGGGACTTAGACACCCACGTATGGCATCTAGTGTGTCTGCCATGCGGTCGAAGCCCACCCGCACCTGTTCAGCCAGATTCTCCTGGCACCCCAAAACACGGCGTTGGAAGGCCATGTGTTCTCCGTGGGGGTCCTGGGAGGCAGCAGTGGTGGTGGGTGCTGCCTGCTGTGTGGTCTGTGCAGGGGGTGGGGTCTCCTCATAGCAGCTGGGCTGCCCAGCTCCTGGAAGTGGGCTGCGGAGGCTCTCCATGAGCAGTTGGAGGGCGTCAGAGTCGAAGCTGTGGTCGTCCTCTTCGTCTCCAGAGAAGAGAGGGTCGGACTGCTCTGCAGGAGGTGTTGATTCTCCCTCTGCAATGTGAAGGGGAGATGCAGTTTAACAATGTGTCCACATGTATGTTGTCGCATTGTACATGTTTACATACAGACAGCATGACTGGGTACATTGTGGCTGTTTGGGAGGAGCTGCCTATTTGATGGGGGACAGTGGACATTTCGACAACATCACGGATGTGTGTTTGTACTTGTACATTCTCAACACACATATCCCTGCAATGCCAATTGTGATTGGCCAGTGTCTGCACCCAAGCGGCACCAGTAGTGTCCTGTGTTCTGTTGTAGGTGTTTTGCGGATTGTGTCACATCGTTGTCAATGTAGGTGTGCTCTGTATGTGATGTGTGTGCTGCATTTTTGGGGAGTCGCCCTTGCAGCTCAGATTTTGCTGCCCCTTATCACTTTCATGAGGTGTGCCTCTGACTTCTGTGCTTGTACAGTGTTGACATGTTGCATACTGGGGTACGTTGGTCTCTTGGTGGGAGTTTGTGGTCTGGGGCATGGTGTGTCCGCAGATGTGCTCAACTTAATTATGCATGTGTGCCATTGTGCCCATCTCCCCCCGTCCCCCCAGGCCCTGGTGGTTACTCACCCTGTTGCTGTTGTGTCGGGTCCTGTTGAGCAGTGTCCGGGCCCCCAACTCCTGCCACCGTCTCCCCACTGATGACTGTGGCCACCATTTCCTCCATGTCGTCCAGCTCCTCCTGTGGCGCTGGGCTCCCACCTCCAGTCTGCATTGCTGCCTTCAGGTTGTTGGCGAGTTTCTGCTTGGTTTTGCGATTGACATCATTCCAGCGCCTCTTGACCTCGCCCATTGTCCTCTTCAGCACTCCGACTGCATTCACCTTGTCCACGATGGACTGCCATAATGTATTTTTTGTTGCCAATGACACAGTGGAGGAGACGAACAGTTGTTGATGGTGTTCTGTCACCTCCGTTATCAGGATCCTGTTTTCCTGCGGACTGAACTTCGTCTTCCTCTTCTTCTTGTCCTTGCCCTTCCCTGACCCCGAAGTTCCAGGATGGTCCTCCGGGGGGCTTGTGGGGTTCTGGCTCTCCTACGTACGTGCTCCGGCAACGTCCATTGTGCTTCGCTGTTGTTTGGCATTTGTTTGTCTGATTTTTTTCTGCTTTTATGGTGGTTGTTCCCGCCTGACGCGTGTGGATTGCAGGCCTGTAGCTGGGTTTCGCTGATTTTCGTATCGCGATTGGCTTCATCGCAGCTTTTTTTGCGTTGGTGTTTTGCATTTTTGCGGCGTGGCGTTGATTCTAAAGCGGTCAGTTGGTGCGTTATCTGGGGAGTATCGCATGGGGCCGCCGTGTTGTGAATACTTGGTTAACAAGGCGTTAATTTCCCGCGATGGACTGCGATATGCAAAGTTGCGTTAAGCTAAATTTGCGGTGGTTATCACACGTTCTTGAGAATATGCCCCCATGTTGCTCTATCTCCATGTTGTATTGCTTCCTCCAACCCCCATCCTACGTGTTGCTTCCGCCATTTCAACGGCCCTCCATATCGTTTCTTACCCACCCACACGCTCTGTGTTGCTTCTCCCCCACCTCCGCAATCCGTATTTCTTCCCCTCTACGCTCCATGTACCTTTCCCCATTCCCCACACAGTTTAAAAATAAAACGATGTAAAAAGTGCATGTGTCATTTTGTAGGAGCACGCATGCGTAGTGTGTGCGCCTCTAAAATGATGTGCAGCCAGCTGCATAACAGGCTTTTATTTTCCTTCCTTAGCCATGCTGCACAACATCGGGACTCTGTACAGCATTGCTAAAGACCAATTCACAAAGCCAATAGGTCCTATAGACCAGATCTATTGGCTTTGCCAATGCTTGTTAAGTTAGGCATGAACGTCGATTAACCAAATGCCACGGGCAGTGGGAGAGACACCGTTTGCCACTGACTTACATGCCAGAGATGGCCTCCTTGAATCTCCCTTCCGCTCAAGGGCTAGGGGAAGTGCAAATGTTGGAAACTACAGAAAGCAGGCGGACTATGAGTGCATTGTTTACTTTCAGTTCAAGCCAAGTGTAGGGGCTGTTACTACAGTAGACCCCTGATTGGTATCTACGTAGGTTCACTGACAGAAATCGACAACTAAAATATCCCCATACCAGAATTTCGAGTTATAAATATAGATGTCAAAAATATCGACATCCTATATTTATAATGGTAAGTACAAAAATATCGAGTGAAAAAATATCGATGTCATAAATATAGTTGTACAAAATATAATTTTATATTTATATAAAATAAATTATTAAATATTAAATATACTAAAGAATAAAATTAAATTTAAAAAAATAAATTAAATTTAATATACATTTTAACAAATATAACAAATAAACTTAATTTAAAAAAGTTAAACACACATATAATAATAAGTATATATATATATTTACTTTAAAACAATTAAACAAATAATTTTATTGTATTTTATAATTATAAAATTAAATAAAAATTTAACAAATAAATATATAGATATATACATATCACAATAACATAAAATCTATTAAAAACATTCTATTATAAATTAAAACAAACTATTTAAAATCTTTAAACTTACATTTCCCACTCCACTAATTGCAACAGTAGGGAACGTTTTGGACAGTGGAGGGGAAAAATTTACTATACCCACTAAAATGAGTGCAACAGTAGGGAAAGTGTTGGATAGCGGAGGGGTAAAAATTACTATTCCCACTCCAATCAGTGCAACAGTAGGGAAAGTGTTGGATAGCGGAGGGGTAATAATTACTATTCCCACTCCAGTCAGTGCAACAGTAGGGAAAGTGTTGGATAGCGGAGGGGTAAAAATTTCTATTCCTACTCCAATGAGTGCAACAGTAGGGAAAGTGTTGGATAGCAGAGGGGTAAAAATTACTATTCTCCTTCCAGTCAGTTCAAAATTAAAAACAAACAAAATATCAGCAACAAAATAAAAATATTTTTTTAAAGTAAATAAAAACAAATATGTTAAAAATAAAAATACAAATATATTTAATATTACAAATAAAAAAATAAAAACATATTATAATGTTAAATATATATTACAAATACCTACAAATATTATATTAAATAAGAGAAAAAAATAATTTTCAAACAAATGAATATTTTTATTTAGAAATTATTTATTAACAGAAACATTAATTATTACATAAATTTAGTCTATTTACTTCCTACCCTATAACACCACTCAACTCACAACCCACATCGAAAATAAAAAAAAAGTATTTGCATAATTAACATATTTATTTTTCAATTAAACAAATATTATTAATTAAAAAACAAATTCAAACACATAAAATTTCATTAACTTCCCAGCCTTTACACCTAAAACCCCCACAACCCACACCTAAAATTAAACTGTAAAAAAATGAATTACACAATTTAAAAAAATTCAATTAAATAACTAATAGTATTTAACAACTAATTATAAAGTAAGTAAAATTAATGTACTCCCACCCTTCACACGTATAAAACCAAAACCCACACAAAAAAATAATTAAAAATTACCCTAATTAATTATCAATTAATTAATTAATATTCATTCTCAACCAATTATTAATTAATTAAAAATAAATTACTTCCCACCCTTTACCCCTAAAAACCCCACAACCCGCAACTAAAATTAATTACGCGATTTCCCTATTTAATTGTCAATTAATTAATTACCAATTATTAATTAATTAAAAATAAATTACTTCCACCCTTTACCCCTAAAAACCCCACAACCCGCACCTAAAATTAATTACGCAATTTCCCTATTTAATTGTCAATTAATTAATTACCAATTATTAATTAATTAAAAATAAATTACTTCCCACCCTTTACCCCTATAAACCCCACAACCCGCACCTAAAATTAATTACACAATTACCATAATTAATTGTCAATTATCTAATTAATATTAATTAACAACTAATCATTAATTAATTAAAAATAAATTACTTCCCACCCTTTACCCCTACAAACCCCACAACCTGCAACGAAAATTACCCCAAAAAATTAAAAAGACAATTAACATTATAAAATCTCAATTAAATAAATATTAATAAATAAAAAATATTAATTTATTTATTATAAGTAAATTACTTCCCACCATATTCCCCTATAAACTCACAACCCGCTACGGAACTAAAAAACACAAAATTTAATTAAAATGAAATTAATAACTACTAAAAATTTAACACATATTAAAAAACATAAACAATACTTATACAAAAAAAATACATCATATACATTTAAAATATATACTAAAATACATAGCACTAATTTAAAAATCGATATTTCTTACCTTAAAGTCGATATTCTTCACCACGACATTCTTGCTGTCGATATTTCTGTGTCACGATATTTGAAACTCGATATTAGTGTGAGTCGACATTTCTAACTCGATATTTTGACTGAATACCATCTACGGAGGTAGGCATTCATGAGTTCCTACTATCTCCTGGAGCAAGTCATGGCTTAATCAGTAAAAAGCTTCGTGAACCGAACATACAGAAGAGAAATAAAGGGAAAAGCAAGAACCAATGCCCCCAAGCACACATCCTTGAATTCAATCTTCACAGACGTGCCCCAGAGCCACCACCAAATGAAGGCAGTTCTCAGAAACATGACTATTTCTTCGTATTAATTTTATCCATATCTATTACAAAGAGGCAAAACAATTGGGCTCAAAGAGGCCTATTTAAAGATGTCATAAAACAAGAAGGTTGAACTCTACATGACCCCAAGAAAAAATTATACAGCAAGACGATATACAATTCCAAGCACCGAACAACAAGCGCAAATGTCAACATTGTGCACAAAACTACGACATGGTAATTCTGGACAACTCTCACAGCAGAATGACACCTTTATTTCTGCTGGTTTGTTCCTGCTCAGACCTGGATTAGAAGAATGCAAGGCCAAGATAATAATATTAGCATCTCTGAGTGCATCCCTTTGCTGATCAGAGTGTTAGTCACAGATGCATTCACCCACCTATCGGCCAGTTCCCTGTTTTGTGCAAAGTGCAAGCCTTGCAGCAGGAATGGCACCTGTATGTGCTCCGAGTGAGTAACGCGTGTGCAAGTGCCTTTTCTCAATTTGCAAGTTCATTTTACGCTTGCCTTTCCTACTTGCATGTGCTCATACCATACCTACAAATTAAAAATGTTTTCAGGGAATTGGGCGCAGTCGCTCGAACAGTCAGAGAAGCAAATTGCACAATGCCATAACTGATTTACTATAAGAAATGCACTTTTGTTTCTTCAATTTGGCGCTGTTTGACAAACATGCACGAAACTTTCCTAAAGAGCTCCTTCATGGGAAATTCCACACAGATCCATCAAGCGGGGTCCAAGTAAAGGGGGAGGACAACACATGGGAGGGAGTGGGGGGGCGTGGGGGGGGTCTTAATACATTTATTTGACTTTTTAATTCCCTTAGGAAGCCCTCCGAACTGATACAGAAAAAAGGCTAAACAGAATAATAATACCACATTTAGTAGAAAGTTTAAATTTTACTCAGAAAGTGTGATTTTCATTATTTGGTGTAAATCTGTTCAATAGTTTTCAAGAGATTTTCAGTTAAAAAAGGTGCTAGAGGTGGTCATGATGAGGTAATTTTCCTAGAAAACTTAGTGAGATCACGACTGCTATGTACCGTGATACTCCCACAGGACTCCTGCACACCGAAATGTAAAATATACTTGTGTGCAGTGTGGATTTGGCTGCATGTGGGGGTTGGTCACATGCTCTGCTGGCCAACTCCTGATGCACATGGTCATGCGCAGTGAAGGTCGGGCACTGGTCCCCGCTGTGCATGGCCGAAGGCCGTGTGCAACTTGGATTATCTGTAGGGCCTGGCCAAACCCCACTATGTACAGCCAAAAGCCATGCGCAGCGGGATTGGTTGCTTTTAACTTACATTAACACAAGCATTTGCAATGCAATCGGTCTCGCCTTTGGGACCTTATATGTATTTAGCTATGCAGCACATTAGCCTGGGTGTTGAAACATCTACTGTTCTTTAACATGGAGGGAATGTAAGCACCAAACTGCGTGACACGCCAGGTATGGGAACACATGGAGAGAAATATTGCCTTTCAGCGGGAAATGGTATAGTACAAGGCTCTGTTTTTAATATAAAATCAGGGCCTTCAGTAGTCATATCACCGAAAATACAAGATTTATAAAAAAAATTATTGTCTACGGGTGCTCATGGAAGACAATTTCTATGGACTGGAATCTAGAGAATGCAAAAGTGATTCTGGTATTTTACTGACCTCTGCTGGTCGTTTTCTATCAAGAAAGTTAAATAGAGGCAGTTCCCAGAATTTTTTTTAAAAGAAAGTCCCTCAGCAGAAAGCAATTCTGGTATTTTACTGACCTCTGCTGGTCGTTTTCTATCAAGACAGTTAAATAGAGGCAGTTGAACAGAACAAAAAGTCCCTAAGCGGAAGCAGACAAGTCCTAGGGCTGATCTCCAGAGCCCACAAAGTACATACACATATAAGTATATACTAAAGTATATAAGTATATACTAAAGTATATACAAGAGGGCTCGAATGCGCGACCTAAAAACACAGATATTCACTGAAAAAAATAAAGGTTAAAGTGACGTAATACTAGGTGTTGGAATGAGACGGGAGCTAACATGAAAAAAATCCCAAACCACTCAAATACACTAGGTATAGTTTAGTCAACTAACTATAACGTGCACCCCCTTCATGCACTGCTTATAATCTCACATATTACGTCAATTATAAAATGTTAAAATATTTTTTTTAAAGGGACAAGAATGTGGGTTGGGTGCTTGAGGAGGGATGCGTGCAGAGCCTGGCTGAATGTCAGGCCTGGTGGGTAACTCGCACACAGCCGAAGTAGTGCACGTAAGCGTACACGGGGTCTGGCCTCAGGACCTACCCGAAGGCCAGTCCCTGCAGCTAACGCCTGCCTCTCTCGGCCAAAGCCTGTATGGAGCTGGGGTGGATCATACACACTGGGTTGGCCATGCATGGTGGGCTGGGTACAGGGCCTGGCTGAAGGCCATGTACAGCTGATGTTTGCTGAGTGTTGGGTGCAGAGCCTGCGGCCAATCCCTGCTGCGGACAGCAGAAGGCCATGTGCAACAGGCGATGGCTGCACAACAAAGGTTGGGTGCCAGGCCTACCTGAAGGTCCAACCATCTGTTTAGGTTGTTGTATTAGCCCTGCCTTTTGAAAGCCTATAACCACTGTGAGAATTACTGAATGGTCTCATTAGTACTTCATTAATGTTGTTATTTAATTATAATCAGTGGTGTCAACACCAATGTCATTTAACATGCCATGAGTGATGTAATATGTAAAGTCATAAGCAGTGCATGATGGGGCTGCTGGTGTAGTTAGTATACTCACACATATGCAAGCACACACTCACGCACACTTGGCAACAGTCCTAACTCTCTACCTGCATCAACATTCACATACACAACATTAATCCTCATATCATGATCAGTTCACAGCTCCATCACATTTCACTTCCATATGTCAATTGGACATTCACCAAGTCATTATCTTTGCTGCTGCACAGCTGGTCCATACCACAAACTTACCCTACAGGACTGATGTTCTCACCAAACACATGGAAATAGCAGACTCTCTTGACTTCACACAGACAGATGAAAGGGGAACAGGAACAAGCATGGCTTTAAGCTGTGAATACTTAAATCTGATTTCTCCCTCCAGACATGTTTGCAATGTGTTTGTATCACAAGTGTAAAATTACACTATCCCCTGTGCCTGCTGTATTCATGAACACATTTCCATCTTAAACATTCCTTGTATGCCTGTAACATGGCTTCCATGGCTGTTATATAGGCTGGATAAGTTCTCCAGCATGTGGGAAGGTGTGAAGTGAGAAGAACCCACCAGTAAGCTTCAGAAAGCCAAGATAAGTTTATAAGTTATTTATTGAAGAAGGAGAAACTCCATCCACTTAAGCCCAGCTCCACTGCACCCCACTCTAACGGTAACATCTTCAAGACATGACATTCTCTACATTCCTTTTTAGAACAAATCAAATACATCAAGGGGGATGCATAGAAGCAAAACTATATAATACCCACAGGAAATGCTATGTCACGGAGGGCTATATCATGCCAGACTGTTGGTGCTTGACTCATGGATCCAAGCTTATTCAGATGGTCACCTTCGGAGTATACACAGCTATCCGCTTAGCTGCATGATGTGATAGGTCTTTTGCTCTGTAGTTATTCATAATCTTTGACACTGACTCTGCGCCTATGTCTCTGATGTTGTTATGGTTTGTGGAGCTCATTTACTTGTGCAGGTGAAGATTTGTCTACAGTCGTGTATCCAAATCTTTTATCCATTAGGTACCTCTCATTACTGCTGTCATATTCTATCACTGTTTTTTGTTGCCATTGACCATAAATATTTATTTATTCACATAATTATTTTTTAAAGCCTAGACTTGTTAGCATTTAGGGGCCGATTCCGATTCGGGCCGGAAATCTCTCCGACCGAGCCGGACCCGGAGAGATTTCCGACCGAATCGGACCCGTGCAGCCCGACCGAACGAGTACGATGCGTCCGTATGCTATCGTACTCGAGTCGGTCGGACTCCCATTGAAGTCAATGGGACCCGGTCGTACAACGCGTACGCGGGCTCCCATTGCCTCAATGGGTGCGAGGCGAACAAGGGCGCCCCCTACAGCGGGTACGCAGCGAAGTGACTCGCGGCGTACACGCACAGGTAGGGGGGACCCATGGGTCCCCCCTGTGTGCGACTCGCGCGGCTACGCGTACAGGGGAGTCCGACACGGACCCCCGAAGTACGGCTCCGACTGCTCTTTCGAGCCAGTCGGCGCGTGTCGGTCGGACTGCTCGCGGCGCGCATCGTACTTACCCGGCCGGGGAACGTCTCCATTGCGCGGTGCGAGTCGTGTCCGAGCCAGTCGGTCGGTGCGGTTCGACCCGGGAACGAGTCGGTCGGAGCGGTTGGGACGCCCGAACGAGTCGGTCGGCGATTTCGCATCGTACTCGCTCGTCCGGACGCGCGTACAAATCGGTCGGGAAATAGGGCTCCGAATCGGATCCGGTTATGCCGAATCCGATTCGGAGCCCTACCGGCCGAGATCGGAATCGGCCCCTAAGTCACTACACAGACCTTGGAGAAACTTTGTTTGATCGCTAGGCTGGATTAGATCTCTGGTCTCCAAGTTAGAACCGAATCCTGTCTGAAATATGGTTAATAGTTAGTTATAATATTTATTGTAATGAACATTGAAGGGGCTCTTCTTAAAGGGGGGGCATGATACCGGATTGGTCTTGGAGTGTGTTGAAGGTTATTAAATGCTTGAGGTGCAAGACCTGCTTGAGAACAAGTAAACTGAGCCCTTTATCATGCACTGACACAAGGCATTTCAGAACTGTGAGCACCAGTACACTGATTGATCTCACTTTGTGCTACTTTTTGTTGGGAGATCAGATTTAGCTTCCCAGAATTAAGGTTGCAGCCAGGGATGTTGCCTGGACTCAGTACTTTTCCAACAAGAGTTTCTACACTGCCGGGTAGTTTAAACTACTACTACTATAACTTGATCCACTGATGCCAGTGATGTTGCTCTCGAGCAGGTGAGATGTCAGCATGTCTGCTTTTGTTCAAGAAGAGACTTGCAGCTTGGCTCTCTGACTCTGAGAGGTCTGAATTTCCTTCTTCAGAGTTTCTGCATAAATTATATTGCAGCAACCCAGCTAGAATGTAACCAAGGATCTAGTAGCCATTGCTTTGTTTCATCTGAAAGAATAGGAGTAGCCTCCTCAGTATCGTAAGTAGGAAATTAGATAGATTTCTTTGTAATTGATGTGGTCTGAAGAGCGAAGGAGAGCTCTGGATCCAACCATACCCTTCAATTTGGTTCTCATCGATGGAGGGCATCAGTTAGTCTGAGTTGATACAGTCAAGGAAAACTGAAAGTGCTCTTGAGGTGACCACTGATTTTCAAGATCTTAGGTATTGAGCCCATTTGGAACATATTACTCTTCTTCATCAATGGCTATAGATTTTTTATGCACTTGGTTTTGTGATTTCTGTGTTCCACTTTATCACCAAGCCCTATGTACAGCAGGATGTCATCTTCATACATTTCTAAATGTAATATTTGGTGACTCATTTTCTGTGCCAACAGGCGCATGTAGATGTAGGAAAACTATGGTGTACGTGCTGAGCCTAGCGGAATGCTGATTGATGGTGGTGTACTGCTTCAAGAAGGAGGTAATTTATATTGTCGTCTGATATGATAGGAATAACAACGCCACAATACACCTGTGCCGGAGACGACGGCCCAGTCTTTCTGGTGTTTAACCTGGGTGTTCATGTCCTACGGAACCACAGGCCAATGACAAATAGGGGAGGATCTGGATTTCTAGGGTAGCTTTGGCAGCCAGGAGTTGTCTGACGCCGGCTGGCCGGTCATGTAAAAGGTTTATGCCTAGTTATACTGATTGATACAATCCATAGATGTCCTCACTCTCCACAATGTTTCATACAAAGTGGAGGTTGGATATGGGTCCCTGAGAGCAACTGTTGCTTAAGCAATAGGGGTTTTAGGGCACTTAAAGGGATGAGTTAATAACTGATGTGATATCAGCTCAAAGCGTGACAATGTGATCCTTGGTTATAAGCACAGGCCATGGCATGGGATGTTATGTTTTAATAGTTGCTTGTAATTTTGTGCTCTATCCATCATGGAGATTGTGGAAAAGGTTGTCTTGGTTGTGGGCAGTGACAATGGGAAAGGAGAATGCGCCCCAGCTGGCTGAGATATTCACCTGTATTTTTAACTCTTGTGTTAATCAAGACATTTTGATTGTACTAAAATTATATGTAAAATATACTTACTTTTAGGGGCTTTCGGCCAGCTTGCTTCATTCATTGGTCTGTTGTGGTGTCATTCACATTTGTCTTCAGCACAGTACAGCATACTATATGGAGCAGTGGGCCAGCCCACTTCAGTCAATAGCTAACTTCTCTCTGAGTGAAGGCATTCTGCCCTTTCACAAGGAGCACATCCAGAGAGTAGTTCCCTGCAGTACCAGTGTTCTTGTTTTTACCTTATTATTTCTTTAGTGTTGCCTTTGTGTTTAGATTAGGATGTTATAGCAGGACAATTTGTATCTGCTCTTCAGGTTGTTTTTGATGTGAGCACAGGGCACATTAAAGCTGTACCAGTTTCGGTCTGCTACTCGTGCTGTTGTGAGTTCCTTCTTGAGGGGCCTATGCTTATCGTACTGATGCTATTTCACAGCATTGCACATGGTGTCCATTTGAAACAGCTCTTTATGAAGTTGTCATCTTTTTAGTATGCATTTAGTGTAGTGCATTTATATCCACACTCCCACATATCATGTGGTATGGATTTTAATGGCGGACTACAGTATACTTGTAAACCAATTTAATTTGGTTTCATAGCTCCTGTACGTCCTGCTTTTGTCTTTTTATATTGATTCAATGATCTATCTATCTATGTAACCCTGGCTATCTCTGCAACCCTATCAATCTAAGCAATCCTGTCTAATTTTGCAAATGTATCTATACCCATCTTTGCAATACTATCCATCTTTGCAATCGTATCTATCCATCTATGCAATTCTTTCAATCCATCTTTGCCCCCTATCTTTGCAGCCGCATCTATCTTTGCAACCAGATCTAACTTTGCAACCCCTCTATTTATTTGCAATAAAAATGTATAAAAAAATTACAAAATAGCATTGGCAAAGGCAGGGGGATGCCAGTCAATGCCAGACCAATTGACCTTGCCAATGCTTGTTTAAAACTTGTCAGAAAGAAAGGCTTATGCACTGTTCCCTGGAGGTATGTGGAGCATTCCTAGGTTGTGTCAAGTTTTGACACCTCTCGGAAAGTGTCAACAGTTTGGTGGTTAATTTGTGACTTGACTGGTTCAAGCTGCATAATTCACCTTTGTCGTCGTGTCAGAGCTTAATTTGTAAAATAATAAGTGCCAGGGCCCTATTCAGGAGAAAACTCAGCTTGCACCATCCATTGCTCTGCCAGTGACAGTACCAACACAACTATTAACCGTCACATGCAAGTGTGACAATTCATTTATTCCAGCCCCCAGAGCTATAAGAATGGCTTGGGTGGCAGGTATCCATCATTGTTAATGTATATTCGATTAATAAACAGGTGTTGTTGTGCTCGTACCTAAAAGGCAGACGTCGCCACCTTCAGGGCCGGAGTGGCCGTAGCGGGCACCGGGCGTTTCCCCGGTGGGCCGCCAGGGTGGGGGCCGGTTTTGGGCCCCTGGAGGGCCGTTTTTGTTACAGGGCCGTTTTTGCAGCATAGCTGCAATATCGGCCCCTGTAACAAAATCGGCCGAAACCGGCCCTGGCAAAGTGCTCGGCCGCACCCCCAACTCCCGGGGGGGCGGGGGGGGGTTAGTGGGGGGCCAGCCGAGCACTTTGCCAGGGCCTGTATTGGTTCCCAGTCCGGCCCGCAATTAAGTGCCGGTGCCGAGCACCGGAAACCATCGGCTCGAATTAAGGAGTGCGTCATGTGTGCCACTTTGTGATAGCCTCTCAACGGGGCGTTGTATCAGTTGTATGGTATGTGGTATGTCTGTGTCATGTAGCGCAGCTGCGACACTGTGTTGTACCTACCATAGAGGCCTCCATGTTAGCCTGGTATTGTCACCCTTTCATAAATTGTTACAAGTGGATAGATAGGGGCTGCAAGTTATGGCCAAACCAAGGTCCATTATTCCAAACAACGACACCTGTCTGCACTGTAAACTGCTCGGGGTTCGTTACGTGGTAATGCTGTGTCTGTTTTTTTATTGCTGGACTACAGGCCGTACCATTCCAAGGCGGAGTTCACTTCCTTCATTTTAGGTCGAGATTCCATGGACAAATTCGTGCATTTTGGTTTTTCATATTTTTGTGCTTGCCCATGTGCAGGCACTTTTTGCACAGCTCTGCTCTTTCATTTTTCAATTTATGCGAACATTCATTTGCTGCAGTATGTCATTTCATGCGATTTAAATCTCTTATTATTGTTCACATGCATGGTTGGCAAAGTGCCTGTGGCCGCACAGTCTAATCTTCAGATGCTGTGTCATAAAGATCTCATCTCGTTGGCAAGAGGTGTGTGTGTTTGCACATATCCCTGTTGCTGTTCGAGTGGGCAGTGATTCTGCTCATGTGCTGCTCGCACGATCAAGCCTCTCTTTCAAAGCCACTACTACAAAGGGTGATAATTAGCCGAATGTACACAGTGTTCCCAGGGGTCTGTATGTTTTAAATTAGCATTTGCATTTAGTAGAAAAGCTGGCAGTGGCAGTAACAGCCTTTGCTATCACCACTCCCCTTGTCCCCTTCCATACCAGATACATACATTCTATAAATAGTGACGTCATATCTCCGGCCAACAACTGTGATTCCATGAAGAAGATACCAGAGATTTGAATCTGCTCATTTTTCATAAAAACCTGCTCCCCTACGGTGCTTTGAAGCATACAAAACCAATAGATAGAAAATCAGATACAATAAAATCTTTGTAACCACCAACTAGTCTATGTGTGTCTGCATGAATGATTTATTGGCTGTTTGGGTGGTGTTAATTTAGTTTGTCTGGAGTAGCTGACTCTTTGTGATTTCTCTGACCCCAGAGAAGACCAGATAATACCGAGTTCTGATTGATTCACAGCCCATGACTGGCTGCCCAAAGTCAAATATTGTTCTGATCATCGTATGAAATTACAGCCTAGATTGATTAACAGCTTTGCTGGGTTTGTGCTACATTTGTAATGTATCTCTGTTCAAAGCATTTTTGTAATATTTACTTTGTAATGCAAATCAGGATTTGTGTTGGAAATCTGGCTAATGTAATGCAAAGCAGCATTCTTTTCATCAAGGGGGCGTTCCATAGGTGGTAGATTGGCGTTCCCATGCAACTATCTATGGGTTTACGCACAAATCCCTATCTACTTTAACACCAACATTTTATGCCTCCTTGAGGCAGGTGTAATGTAGGAGAAATGTTTTAATTTCTCCACACCTTTCAAACTTAGATGTGTACTACATTACACAGCACACATGAAAAGTAGGAAAAGAATTCAGCATAACGTTTAAGTTTTGCCTGCACAGCACTTGCAAAATCTCTTGTAAAATAAAAAAATAAAAGCTTAAATCAGACTTAGAGCCTGCCCATTACTTACCATTAGTTGGTTCCAACGTCACTCTTGTTTCCTTGCTTCTTATTGGTCAGAGCTTCCTACTCGCCTCAGCTTCCTACTAGGGTTTCATGTGCGCCCCTGCCATGGAGCATGGACCAAGGACAGCTTCCTGTCTGTAGCTATTGTCCTTCCACTGGTCGCAGGCTCTTGAAGGCACTGTTTTTTAACTTTGTATCATACAGTCTTATAGAGTGCATGTCTCTGCAGTCTGTCTCCTTCCCCCCACTGTCCTCCTGCTGTTACTATTCCCTCTCTCGTGTTCCTTTACCCCACCCTCCTCTTGCTGTCCTTATTTCTTTAATCCCCAACCCCTTCCTCCTCCTGTCAGTGATTTGTTCCCCACCCTCAACCCCACCTTTGCCAATGGTTTGTTCCCCACATCCTGCCTTCCTCCCACTGTCCATCCATGGTTTGTTCCCCACCCTCGCCCTCCTCCCTCTGTCCATGGTTTGTTCCCCACCTCCTGCCCTCCTCCCACTGTCCATCCGTGGTTGGTTCCCACCCTCCCCCTCCTCCCGCTGTCAATGGTTTGTTTCACAGCCCTCCTCCCTTGTGATGCTTGCCCTACCACACTCCTACACTGTTTTCAAACGCATTTCACAGGAGGGCAGACACAGACTGCTATGCAACATGGCTTTGAGGAAAAACAAAAGCGATTTGACGTGGTCAATGCTGGCTACGTAATAGCTCTTTTATGTTTGTACTTTAAGGCATGATGCACAGCAGCTCGTGTTGCTGTGCAACATGTAAAAAAAAATTAACAAAATCAACATGTAAAAAAGAAAAATGACAAAGCCAATAGATCACGCATAGGAGAAACCCACTGCCTTTGCCAATGCTGGTTGTATCGGAAGGCTCCCCTTCCAGTACATAAAAACTACACTTAACAGAACACACACACCCTTGCACTTTTGTGCAAGGTGTGTGCATTGGCGCATGGAAGTCTGCAATACACCAGGGCTGAGGGAGATAAAAACAGTATCATATCTTGGTAAAAAAGTTTGTCACTGTCTTATTTATTTTATTTAAGAGATTTGAAGTGCATACAGCTACCCCGTGGGGTTTCCCGGTGAAGATAGGCTGTCCCATGAGTAGTCAATAAAATAACCAAGTTTTCAGGTTTTTACAAAAAGCAAATTAGGAATTACAATTTCTGAGGTCGGCAGGCAAGGCGTACCACGGTATTGGACCTAGATAGGAAAAGGAGCGATAGTTGCGTCTCTCTGACACAACGCAGCACAGTGCAGCAACTTCGGTAGCTGTACTGCTTTGTCACATTTTAGTAAATGTCCCCCTACACCTTTTTATTTAATTGTCTTTCAGTTTAGTCCATTTCAATTTCAATAAATATCTCTGATTAGGAATATAAAGATATGCATTAGCAACTAAAATATTTTAAAATAGTTACAGTTTTTTAGAGAATAAGGAGAAGAGTTAGTGTTTACAATCAGCTTAGTGTTAAGAAGAGTGAAAATGGGCCATGGGCAAAGGTTTGGGTAAGTTTTAAGTTTTCTGTGTAAGTTATGGGTACATGAACAGAACAGAGTAGGACCAGAAAGAGGCTTGATTTTAGGGTTATGACTACTTGCTGATGCCCATTCAATTCACTATTTATTTTTATATTTGCTACACTTGCACAAAATATTTCAGTGTAGTATTTTAATTAAATAATGGCAATTTAATATTTAGTTCATTTTACTTTTAGTTTGAATTGCTGTGGTTGTTGTGCCAACCACCGCACTGAGAGCGTGCTGATTGCCGCCACGGACATCAGAACACTCCTTGACCGTGGAGAAACGGTGGCCCTGATCCTCCTCGACCTCACTGCGGCATTCGACACCGTCTCACAAAACACCCTCATCAACAGACTATACAACATAGGCACACAGCAAGACGCCCTCAAGTGGATCACTTCTTTCCTTACAGGATGCATCCAGAGCATTCGACTGCCTCCCTTAACCTCTGCACCCAAAGACATCATATGCGGCGTACCACAAAGATCATCCCTCAGCCCCACCCTCTTCAATATCTAGGACACCCCTCGCATACGTTGTCAGATCCCACAGATTCAACATAATCTCCTACACAGACGACACTCAACTGATCCTCTCGCTCACCGCGGACCATGCCAACGCCAAAACCAAATTCTGCACGTCATGACCAACGTAGCCAAATGGATGAAAGACAACAGCTTCCAACTCAACTCCGACAAAACTGAAGTACTGATCTTTGGGAAGAACACCTCCACATGAGACCACAGATGGTGGCCTGCAGAACTCGGACCCACACCGACAGATCACGCACGCAACCTCGGCATCATCAACAGCCAACTGACCATGAAAAGTTAACGCAGTCGCCTCCTCCTGCTTCCACACTTTGCATGCTTCGCAGAATCTTCAGATGGATCCCAACCAACACCAGAAAGACCATCCCTCAGGCCCTCGTCACCAGCCACCTCGACTATGACAACGACCTCTACGCCGGCATTCCCATCCAGCTCCTCAGAAGACTGCAGACCATACAGAACGCTGTTGCCAGACTCTTCCTGGACCTCCCCAAAAGAACCCACCTCACCCCCCACCTCAGAGACCTCCACTGGCTACCCATCCAGGAAAGATTCCAGTTCAAGATCCTTGCGCACGCTTACAAAGCCCTCCACAACCTAGGACCTGCCTACCTCAACCATCAACTGAACTTCCACCAACCCGCTGGACACCTACGCTCCTCTTCACTTGCCTTTGCACACAGCCCCCAATCGGCTGCACCCTCAGCAGTGGCCGCTCCTTCTCCTACATCGCACCCAAGACCTGGAACGACCTCCCCTTCCAGCTCCGTACCGCCCCCTTGCTGGCAGACTTCAGAAAGAGACTCAAGACCTGGCTCTTTGACAGAGTCACAGCGCCCAGATACCCCTAGGGGTGACAGAGTGTGCTTTACAAATGCTGAGTGATTGATTGCATTATCCTTTTTAACCACAGGAAGTTGATATTTCTACAAAGATGAAAGTGCATCTTTAGTCTCAAAAATACATTGTATTTATTTTATTACGAGTGTATATATTAGTCAACTCCTTTCATAGTTATTGTGATGCTTTGGAAAGCTTTTCTCTCTCAAACAGCCTCCTGGAATGCATTTTTATTCTTGACACACAATGCTTGGAACCATCACTCCTCACTGCCCAGAATGAAGGCTTTTCTTCCTGAGTCAGGTTTCAGAAATGCCTGACAGCCTTGGTCCTCTCACATAGGGAGAGAGGAAACCACTGGTATCCCACCACACCGACAGTTCAAAAGGCAGTGGTAAGGCTGAGTTCAATCTCACTCAAAGGCAGGGTGGTGAGGCTGATAAAACCATTTCAGAAGAATAAAAGGATCACACCATCTGTTGGACTTAGCCATTTTTGCAGGGTCATCCCTGAACTTTTTTGCCTTCCTCCTAGTATTTTTTTCTGACCTGATGTTCGTGGTTTTAGGACTCTGGGCACTTTGTCACTGCTGTCCAGTGTAAAGTGCATGTGCTCCCTATGGTAAAACGTGGTAAGATTGGTTTACACCTGTTTGGCGTATTTAATTTACCTATCAGTCCCTTGTAAAGTGGTGTCTCATATACCCAGGGCCAGTAAATTAAATGCTACTGGTGGGCTTGCAGTGCTGCTTGCGCCACTCACCAAAGTAGCCTTTCAAACCTGTCTCAGGCCTCTGCCATTGCAGGGCCTATGCGCGCAGTTTACTGCCGCTGTGACGTGGCACATAAAGGGGGTGCCACGTCTGTGACTCCCCTTTTACTACTTATCAGTCACCCCTAAGGTAGGCCCTAGCTAGCCCTATGGGCAGGGTGTGCTGTAGGTAAAAGGTAGGACATGTGCCTTAACTGTGTGGCATGTCCTGGTAGTGACAAACAGCCATTTTGGTTTCTCACTACTGTGAGGCTGCCCTCTCGTAGGAATGCATTGGGGATTCTCTTATATGTGCTTCAGTGGTAATTCCTGACCTGAGAGGAGTAGAGTGGTCAAGTTTGGTATGTTTGGAATAGGGGTAATAAATGCTGCGTAATGGTGTTGGCAGATTTATTATCACTAGTTTAGAAATGCCACTTTTAGAAGTGGGCATTTCTGTGTGCTATGTGTCTTTGTGCCTGCCTGATGTGTATTGCATGTCTGGCTCTGGAGTGACAGGGGCTGGTGAGGTGCAGTGGCTCCAGAGGGGCTGGGTGAGTCAGCGCTAGGCTGAATGGGCCTGATCTGCCTTTGGAGTAGTGGGAGGAGTAGCCCCTGACCCTTAATAGGTCTGTGCGCCTGCCTGGGACAATGCTGGCTCCGCCCCCCTTTGGTGTGTCTGGGGCCAGAGCCTACACTTACAAAGAAGGTTGTGGAGCACTGTAAATACAATATTAAGTGCCCCCCAGAACTGGTTTGAACTGGGACCCAAGCCCTGTGCCAGGGCAGAACAAAGGACACAAGTAGTATAAGTATTGGGGCTGTGACCCCATGTAATGAGCTGTATGCTGACTTGGAACTGGTGGCCGGCAGGATGCTGGACCACCAGGAGGAACCGCCCTGGGGATTGACCTGCTGTCTGCTGGGAGGGGGAACTTCAAGGACTTCCCCTCTGCTGAGGGACCCGGTGTGCTGGCCTGCCTGTGCCCAGCGCTGTGTACTGTTTGGATCCAGCGCGTGGTGAGTGCTGGAAATTCACCCTGCTCTTCCCCCTGCTGACCGTCTTTTTAATTGGGGAAAAGAGCATGCAGAGCCTTCTGGTGCCTGAACCAAAAGCGCACGGAGAGCGTTCTAACTTGTATGTGGCCAAGTGCCCGGAGCAGCGTGTGGCCGTACAGCGTGTGAAAGGCTGCACCATCTGCCCGACAGTCGACGGAGACCTCGCTCTGTGATGACTAGGAAGCCAGGCGAGGAGCGCCTGACCTGGGGCGTGGCCGAGCGTAAGGAGCAGCGCCAAAAGGGAAGTCAGGCAAGCCTCCTGCCTGGAGGTGGGCGGGTCTCCCGTGCCGGTGAGAGCCCCGCGTGTGCTCGGAGGAAAGAAGAACGGGGACGGCGGCCCGAGTCTACCCGATCCGAAGGGCCGGACCGGAGCACCGCCATTTGCAGCCTCGCCAAGGAATACAGGAGCCAGGCCATCTGTGCAGCGGACGGCTGCAACTTCACCTGCCCAGCCCCCAAGGAGTGGTGAGTGGGGCTGGACTCTCTCGGAGTGGGCTTTGGTTGCTGTGAGGCGGGGGCATCACCCGTGTGGGATAAGGACAGAGGAGGGGGGAGCAAGGTGTCAGTGTAGAGCTGTCTCATTTCTAGATGGAATGTGGAACCATCTGGATGGGTGGAATGTTATGCTTTGAATATGAAGGGTGGTTAGAGCTGTGAAGCTGGAGAGCAAGCTGGAGGTACTTTACTTTGTCTTGTACTAAATAAAGATAGTACTTGAACTATACTTCTATTGGATATCATCTTTACATTGGCGACGAGTTGACGAACCCGTACTGCGCAGGGGGCAGTCTACTACTACCTCCACCCCTGGATTACTACTTGCTTGTCATGTGCTCGCCTCAAATGTGAGTAACTGCTACTACTGCTACCAAATAGCAAAGCGCGTGAAGCTGTGCTGGACTGCTATTAAACGTTGCCTGTGAAGCTGTGCTGAACTGCTGTTTGGTGTTAATTTAACTCGGCAATATCTCTGCCAGCGCGAAGCGGTGTGTGAAGCTGCACTGAACGAGTATTTAATCTTACATTCTGCGATATTTGTGCTAGCGCTGGGCGTGTGAGGATATATTTATGCCCGTGGAAGTGCTGATGCATAAGTGGAAGCTGCGCTCGAAGTTAGGCTGCGAGCGCTGATGTATAAGTGGAAGCTACGCTCGAAGTGAGGCTGCGCTGATTTGGTGCTGAGTTTCGGAGACATTCATGCTCGTGGAGGCGCTAATCCAGTAAAAGTATATGTTATTGATAAACCGTTAGTCAGGCTTACCTCACGGACTCCTCGTGCCTACTTCCATCTGCATTCTTCACAAGCTTTAACTCTCGCGCACTGCCTCGTGGAGTTCCTCATACTTGACTGCAACTTTCTAACGAAAGAGAACGTAAAGCCACGCATCGCGGCGGCCATTTTAAGTCTTTGGGCTGGATTTGACTTCTGTTTCTTCTGGCGGCCATCTTAAAGTGGATTCTACTGCTCGATTGACCACAAACAATTTGTACCCACGTTCTACAAAGAAACTCTTTGATCTTCTTCAACTTGTGCATACTATCTACAGTCGAAGCGGATTGCTACCAGTTTGTTATTTTATCGTTGTTATTTTAATTTTTTATATTAATTCATTATTTTGTTTAACCTATATTTTTCTTACAGGTAACCTATTCATACTGTTGAATCCCATTGTATTTATCCTTAAATGTTTATAGGGGGGGAGTTACATGTAACCGCAATAGTTTATACTTCCTGCTGTATAAGTGCATTTATCGGTGATTATGGCTGATCAAAGTTTGTCTGCACCACCTACGTTTCTTGCTACTCCTGGTGAACCTCCGATCCCATGGAAGGAGTGGAAAAAATTATTTCTTACTTACGTGTTGGCAACTGGTGCTGACAAGTATGGTCCGGTGAGCAGACAAGCCATATTACTCCACCACTTGGGGGTTGAAGGGAGACGTTTATATGAAAATCTTTCGGAAATTTCTTTGGGAATGGGGGATGGTCAGCCAAATAATGTTTACGAAATGACATTGCAAATGCTCGAAACTCGTTTCATTACTAAAATTAACACTATTTTAGAGAGACATAATTTTTTTTGTCATGTTCAAAAGGTAGATGAAGATATTGCAACATATGTTGCTGCGTTAAGGGGGCTTTCGCTAACATGCAAATTTGGGGAATTGGGTGATTCTTTTATACGAGATCAAATAGTAAGGTGCACCAATAACAAGAGAGTTAGAGAAAAACTATTGATTAAAGATCCCTCACTGGACGAAGCTATTCATATCGCTAAAGGATTAGAGCATACAGATTTGTGGATTAAGGAGATGGACAAATGCAATAGTTCAATGTTAACCAAGGAACATGTTCTGAAAGCACCAGATGTACATGCAGTTGTCGATGAAACTAAGAAAGTGAAGTCTGTTACGAGTTTCCATTCTTCTAACAAATCGAGTGATTCTGGGCAAACTCCTTCTGCAACTCCAAGATTTGACACTAGAGTAGTTAAATGTTACCGTTGCGGTGCTCCTGGCCATATTGCTTCCAGTACCATGTGTATGGCCAGGAATGCTACATGTCGAGTTTGTGGTAGGAAAGGTCACCTTGCTAAGGTTTGTAGAGCCAAAGCTCAATTCACTCAGGTACAAGAGGTGCACGATACTTGTGAAAGTGTGCGTGAATTAATGTTGAGTGTAGAAGTTTGTGAAACTTCAATGCAATCTAGTATCAATCCACATCTACCAATAGACAATGTTGCCAGAAAAAGCACAAACAAATTAGAGAAACCTCATTGTGTTATGAGCTTAGACAAGTGTGGGGTTAAGATGTTGGTGGATTCTGGGAGTCTGTATACTTTACTCTCTAGAGAAACGTTTTCCAAAATGTGGAGAAGTGAAGAGTTTGTGTGGGACAAGCCCGATATTAAAGCGGCTGGCTATGGTGGGAAAATTATTGAAATCTTGGGAATGAGATGGATGGTGATCTCCTTTAACGGTAACAAAGTTTTTGGCCGAGTATACTTGACCAAACAGGGGTCTGACCTTTTAGGGTGGCGTCACCAAAAGGATCTCAACATCATTCTGAATCCCAATGCCACTGAACCAGTTATGACCTCGGTTGTACACAGTATTGATACTTATGAGGTGACTATGATGGAGAAGTATCCTAGGGTTTTTTTCTGATCATCTGGGAAAGCTTAAAACATTTTCTCACAAAATTATTTTGAAGAATAATGCTGTGCCAGTTGTTCACAAGGTGAGAAGTGTGCCACATCTTATGAGAGAATCTCTTCATGAAGAACTTAAAAAACTCTTAACGCAAGGGATAGTAGAACCCATTGAAGCCTCTGAATGGTTGGCACCCATCGTAGTGGCACCTAAGGAAGGGGGGGAAATTTGTTTATGTGTGGATTTGCGTGACCTAAATAAAAATATTTGGGTCGACAGGCAACCGTTACCCAATATCTCTGAGATGTTAACTGCTATGGGTGGGGGTGATGTATTTAGTGTGATCGATATGTCAGCTGCGTATCACCAAATCGATTTGCATAAGGAGTCTAGGCACCTCACGTCCTTTGTAACACCGCTAGGGGCATTTCGTTACTGTAGAATGCCTTTTGGATTGGCATCCGCCTCAGCGGTGTTCCAGAGAGTTATGCAACAAATTTTTGTAGGACTGAAAAATGTTCTTTGCTTTCAAGATGATGTGTTAATTGTGGGAAAGGATGGTATGCATCATGATGAAGTATTGGATGAGGTGTTGAGGAGAATGGTCTGACAATTTAGAAGGAGAAATGCCAACTGAAGAAACATATTTGGGGCACGAAATATCTAAGGTGGGGATCAAACCAAAGAAGAGTATTGTCTCTGCTGTAAAGAATGCTCCTACTCCCCTTACCAAGGATCAGTTAAAATCCTTCCTCGGTTTGGCGGAATATTGTTCGAAGTTTGTGGAGGGTTTCACTGAGATCGTAGAACCCTTAAGACTATTAATGAAGAAGGGTGTTCTATTTGTGTGGGATGAGGCTTGCAGTGAAGCATTTAATAAGGTGAAAAGTTGTATTGCTCATGCTCCGAACATTTATTACCACTGATGCCAGCGCTGTTGGAATTGGGGCCGTGTTCACCCAAATTTATGATGGCCAAGAAAGAATCATTGGATTTGCATCTAGGAGACTTCGGGATGCTGAAACATCCTGCTCAGTTATTGAAAAGGAGGCTCCAGCGTGTTCTTGGGGCATAAATCATTTCAGATACTTTGTTTGGGGTCTACCTTTCAAAGTCCGTACTGACCACAAACCCCTCATTCATTTGTTTAAAGGGGGAAGAGGTTTAAAAGGTAGTGTAACTCCCAGGATTTCTAGGCAGATGTTATCGGTCTTGGAGTACAATTTTGAAGTGGAATATGTGAAGGGTTTGAAATATGTAGTAGCGGATTGTTTGTCCAGGATGCCAGTTGATGAGGTTGGATTTATGGTGGATGAAGATGTGGTGGATAAGGAGATGTGTAGTAGGGAGCGAAAAGGAGGAGTTGGCTCTCGACAAGGTAGAGTGGGCATCCGCCATGTCTGAAGATTATATTTTACAACAAGTTATGAAATTCGTATCTGATGGCTGGGGAAATCATGAGAATGATGTCCATTTTAAGGGTTATCATCATGTACATGAGTGTGTGTCATGGGAGGTTGTTAAGGAGGAGTCAGTTTGTGCCACCAGTGGGAATCAGGAGGAGGATTATTGACATCGCTCCTGAGGGTCACCTGGGGAGGAACATGACTAAGAGGAGGATTCAACAGTCTTTCTGGTGGCCGGGGATAGACAGTGATATTGAAGAGGTGGTGAAGGAGTGTTGTGCGTGTGCGAATTGTGATAAGACTAAGATTGTGAGGCAGCCTCCCCTGAGTTGCACTGCTTTTCCTAAACGTCCTTGGGAGAGAGTGGCGATTGATTTCTTGGGCCCCATTTCCAAGCTTGGTTCTCGTAACAGATTTGTGATGGTTTTGATGGACTACCACTCCAAGTGGTTTGATATTGAAACTACTGATTGCATTGACACGGACAAGGTTGTGGGATTTTTGGAAAGAGTGTTCATGAATGAGGGAATTCCGAAGACCCTGGTGTCTGATAATGGTGTGCAGTTGGTATCGAGGAAGATGGTGGATTTCTTGAGTAAACTAGGAATCAAGCATGAGAGGGTCGCTTTGTTCAGGCCCTAGGCCAAAGGATTAGTAGAAAGGATACATCGTTTGATAATGGATAATATACAACTCTCGCTTTTGAATGGATTGTCATGGTTGGAAGAATTGAAGAAATTAGTGTGGTCGTATAGAGTGACACCACATTCTGCGACTGGTGTGTCACCGTTCATCTCTCTCAAAGGGCGTGAACCGGGTGTGAAGGAAGTTCCCGGTTGGTTGAAGAATAAAGAGTGTGTGTGGGTCGATCGTGCTGCTGTTGAGAGTGATGTGTGTCAAAAGCAATGGACTGCTACTAGACATTATAATGCCAGGAAAGCTGTTAAAGTACCTGACATAAAGGAAGGTGATTGGGTTGCTACAAGAAGGAGTGGAGTAGTAATCAAAGGTGAGAGCAAATTTTCTAAGCCTGTTCAAGTAAGAGCTGTAAAGAAGAATGTTCTTATTTTAGCTGATGGTTCTGCTTGGAGTATGGGGAATGTTTGTAAATGTAATGCTCCTCAACCAATTCTCTGTGATTGATGTATGGTTGGAGATGACTTGTTTCCAACCTGTCGAGATAATTATTTTTCTATGTAGTTGTATGCTGTAATGTATATGCAATTGTTTTTTTTTCTTTTGTGTATAAGGGGGAAAATGTGTAGAGCTGACTTCATTTATAGATGGAATGTGGAACCATCTGGATGGGTGGAATGTTATACTTTGAATATGAAGGGTGGTTAGAGCTGTGAAGCTGGAGAGCAAGCTGGAGGTACTTTACTTTGTCTTGCACTAAATATAGTACTTGAACTATACTTCTATTGGATATCATCTTTACAGTCAGCTTCCCTCCCCAATCGACGTCTGAGACCGGGGGAGGTCTTGTGTGACGAGGAGGCTGATTGGGCCTCCGTTGGTCCCCGCCATCATAGGCCAGAGTTGCCTTAGTGTTGCTCTGAGTTTGGAGCAAGTATTGGTTTTCGCAGCTGTACCGCCAGATCACGGGCAGCTGCTTGGGGACTACGCACTGGCCGAGCCCTGACTGTGACAACGGGGCAGTGACTATGCCTTCTAGGGGGATTGTGGCCCCTGCAACTATGGGCCTGATGTATTTACACTATGTGCCCACCGAGGGTGTTTACTGAAGTACACTCCTCCAGCATTATGCGTGCAATGATGTTTTTGCCATACTGACATACTTATGATCTTGCTAAGGTGGCTATGCGTAGTGTGCTTAAGCTATGATGGTAAGGGGTGCACCTAGTAAGTGACTAACGTGCACTACTAATGATTTGGGGCACTGTTACTAATTAGGATGCTTTGCCTAATATGTTTATGCTAAGTGTGCCTTTACCAGTAGTTGCTGGTCGTTTTATTACTTACCTGTTCTAATGGTTCTGACAGTGGCCCGATTGGCCCTGTCCTGTATATAATCCCCTGTAAAATATTACCTAGTGCTAGGTGGCACAGTGTACATTTGTGATTATGTTGTAATGTGTTTTATGAGTAATACAAAGGCTATTTTTTATATAACCATGTGTGGAGTTTCTTTTGTGATGTACCTAGTGTGTCGCTGCTGTGTGAGTGTGTTGCGCAAACGCTTTACACATTGCCTCTGGGATAAGCCTGACTGCTCTGCCAAGCTACCAAGGGGGTGAGCAGGGGTTATCTTCGGCGTGTAACTCCCTTGCCCTGACTAGAGTGGTGGTTTCTGCTTGGCTTAGGCGCTTGCCCTAGCCAACCAGGGCTCAAGTCCTAAAAAAAGAAGTGGGGGGACTCACCAAGTTAGGCAGAATGGGGGTGACATCACTACTCGTGATATCACAGGAAGTGACTTCATAACATGTGACATCGGATGTGGCATCACAAGAAGTGGCATCACAACCCCTGACCTCACAGGAAGTGACATCAGATCTTAAGACTTCACATATGTTTAGCAGGTCTATCCTGAGTAAATTTGAGTGTATTACAATATTTAACAAATTAGACTTTGCATTGGGGTTGTGCCAAATTATTGACGCACCCCCAACGCAAAATCTGGGCCTCAACTTATGCATTTATTTATTTTTAAATCCTACCACAAAGAATTTGGCAGCAAGGAGAAATATGTTCTCTTAATTGGTTGATTTGTCTGTAATTTAAAATATCTTATGGGGGTTACGGCACCTGCAGCAGAGATTTTTGTGTGCCAGCTAAATCGCAGGAAATAATAATAATGGTAAGATAACTCTGGAGGATAACATATTTACTGGAGATATGTGTTTTGCCTAGTCCTAGTTTTGAATCAAAGTAGCATAGAAAGTTAATATGTCTCCTGCAAAGCACATTATGTAACACGCAGATGACAGATTTTTATTTTTATGTAAATGGGTAAGTGGGTTACTGCTTTTAAGACAGAGATCCTTTTGTTACTCGCAGTTCATAAATTGTAATCCTTCTAATATAGCACAGTGAGGTATGAAGGACATATGGCTCCTACACCTTGTAACCCTCCCTGTATTATGTAGCACATCCTTTATATTGATGTAACACATATGATTTATTGTCCATATATAATCTGTATGTGTGATGTACAGTGCTCTGACACCCTGCATTGGGATGAGTTGTGCTAAAGCGCTATAAAAGAAATAAAACAAAATAGTGGTACTTAAATTGTTATTAGTGTAAATACTGGGGCGACCAACACATCTGACATTCTTCCAGTGTATGCATATCCTTACATACAGAGATGGAACAAAGTAAAAGGCTTTTCACTCTTAAGTACATGTGAAGTGATAAGATGTGAGCCTTTGTTTCCCCGCCATTGCATCTGTGTGAGGCTCCCAAAAGCTTCCAGCCAGGATACCCCAACAAAAAGAGGCCAATGGCCCCTTAACTCCGGGTTTTGTTATAGGCAAAGCTGGAATCTGATAAGCCCCTTCCCCACCTGCACGTTGCTGTTCCAAACAAAATAAGACAACATGCAGACGCTGCTGAAAGTGTCATGGTGTCAGAAAATGACACCTCAGGGCTTAATTTGAGCCTGTGGTTTCCGGTGCTCAGCACCTGCACTTAATCATCGACACCAGCGCTTTTTATGAGCACCAGTTAAGGACACATTTACGGTAGGCACAGGGAGATTACGTGATTTGCCCAGAATCACAGGATGTTGAATTGACGCTGAGACTCGAACCTGGTTCCCCAGCTCCGAAGTTCGTAGCTCTGGCCATTAGACCACATCCTCTCCCCACTTTAATGGTTAGTAATTGGTTCTGTTTTAGATGGTACTAACAGGAGAAATGGGCTGGTGCAAGCTGCCTCCTGACGGGAGCTCCAGCACTTTTTTTTTTTTAACAAATTAACCACTGTGACACCTGGACGCATATTTCTGTGAATTCCGGGAGAAGTAGGAAAGGAACCTGGCACTCAGCTGAAAGTGGCCAGCTTTGCAGCAGGGTAGACGGTGTCTACCCTCTCAAAACAGTGGGTAGACGGCGTCTACCCGCATCTAACCTTGACTCGAGCCCATGTCGAGATCCATGTCTTAAAACTACACGTTAACCTTTATCAATCAAGGTTGGACACCTATTGAAGGGATCCTTCCGACTTGAAACAATTTCTACAGGACCCTACCTTCTTTGTACAACTTGTAGTTGCTCTACAGCTTGGTTTGCGCTCTGTGAATCCCCTTAAATGCATACATACATGTCTATATGTGCATACCCTTGCTTGGTGCCACAGTTCGCCAATGTGTTTTAAAACACCCAAACTGCATTGTTGAATTATGCATCACTATTGCACCATCACCAAGGTATCACTATAAAACAATCAATTTACAAGTAAAAATATTGTTGTGTAAGTTTCTTTTCAAATATTGTCTGGTTTTTTATTTCATTATTACATGACTTTGTGTGATTAATTTCATACCATTTCCACGAGAGTAAAGCTAGAGAGTGTGAAATCTCTAACCACAGTCTGTGTTTTTTCCTAACAATTTTAAGGGATATTGTTTGTATTTACTTTTATATTCAATCCATGTAATTTGTTCTATGTTTCCCTGTCAATATAGTGCCAAGATGTCAATGTTATCTGTGGACCTGACAGGTATGAGCTCAAACTGCTGCATTTATGAGGGCAGAATCACACGAGCAATTCACAAAAACATAAATTTGACCTTCGTAAATGCATCAAAACCTCATCAGTAAGGCAGTTTCCTGTGTGCGGAAATCTTCTTCCAGCGGTAGTGTTCGGATGTTCCAGAGAGGGTGTAGTGACCTAGGGCGGGGCACTAGGACCCTGCAGTGGACAATGGACCTTGAAGACCAAGAGGGAACCGGACACCACATCCGGTCAAGGGGGTGGGGACACTGCAGAGAAGAGGGGATCGTGGGCAGACGTGCGAGGGCCGAGCTCTCCACAACATATGTATATACCTCACACGAAATAAAGGTATTAAGAATCCTTACCTGTGTCCTGCGTGTTGATGTGCTGGGGCAGGACACGACAACTGGCGACGAGAGTTGGGATAGTGGACACCGCGACGAAACGACGAAACCAGAAGCCACCAGGAGTCCACCCGGTCCGCTGGCCAGCGCAACAACCATCGTAGCAGCGGGAGACGGGAGAAGTGAAACGGAGCCAGGAGCCCACCCTGGTCCGAGTGAAGCAACAAGCAGCCAGCAGCAGGGAGCAGCGACGACGCGGGAGCCCACCCCGGCCGCCAAACGAGTGGTAAGAGCAATCGCTGAAAGGAGAAATACGAAATAGAGGACGCGGCCGGGAAAGCGCCCACGCAGCAAGGAGCGCGAAGGAAAGTGAAAGAGAGACGCGCGTGTAATCAAACGCGAACTCTCGCGAGAGCGGCCATTGGAAGGCCAGGCAACACGGGCCAATCGGTGGCCGAGAAGAAGCGGCGGCCATCTTGAAATCAGGCGGCCATTAGGCATCACAAGAAAGGAAGTCTTGTGAGAGCGGCGGCCATCACAGGGTCAGGCAAAAAGAGCCAATAAGAGGCAAAGAGCAAGCGGCGGCCATTTTGGAGTCAGGCAGCCAAGGAAACAAGCAGAATAAAGGGAATAAAGAGGAAAAGAAAGCAACAGGACGTAAAACAAAGTGGAAAGGAAGCAAATAAAGGACAAAATAAAAGAAATAAAGGAGGTAGAGTGACTTGTTAGCAGAACAAAAGCAAAGGAAAGAGAAGACGTGGTGAGAAGCGCCAGAAAGAAAATGAGTGATGGAGAACAAAAGCACAGCACGCAAGCAATCTTCCGCAGGCCTCTACCATTCAGCCTGTCGGAACCACAAGCAGGCATTCGGTGGGAAAGATGGATCAGAAAATTTGAACGCTACATGAGCGCCACAGACGTCCCCGAGAGCAAGCAACTGCACCTGCTTTTGAATCTAGCAGGGGATGAGATAGAAGATCTATTGCTAACGTTTCCTGCTGGACAAACAGAGAACTACAAGGGAGTGATAAAGTGTCTCACACAAAAGTTCGACCCCCAACGCAATGTTGATTTTGAAAGATACACGTTCAACACGGCGTGCCAGCAAGGTGAAGAAAGCCTAGATGACTTTGCAACGAGACTGAGAAAACTGGTCACGTACTGCGAGTTCGACAAATTTGACAATGAGCAAGCAATAAGACTGCGAATCATTGAGGGCTGTAAATCAGTGGAGTTCCGAGCACGAGTCCTGGAAGGAACCAACGACGCTAGAAAAGATATTGACAATGGCTCGCACAGAAGCACCAGCAACGGAACAGGCAAAACAGATGGAAGTTGGAAAGGAGAAGAGAGTAGCGCTAGCACATCGCGTCACGGGGAACGTAAACAAGAAGGAATTCCAGGCGCCGGTCCCGCCACGAAAGGGCGAACAGACATGTTACAGATGTGGCCTCGAGTTTCCCCACGCTGGCGCCTGCCCAGCAATGGGCCAGAAATGCAGAAAATGCAACAGGGACAACCACTTCTCAAGTGTGTGCATGACCAGGCAATTCAGAGGTGAGAGAGGCCGAGCGACAAGACCGCGGATAACAAGCAACAGGTATGCCCGACACATGGAGACGGCAAATCGCAGCTCTTCTGACGAGTCAGATGAAACGGCAGCACCCGCGAGTGCGGCGCGACTCTACCTAATGTCGGACGCGCCCAGAGAAAGCGATGGGGCAGAGCATGTTCATCTGGTAGACAAGATAGAAATAAAGAAGACAGCCACTGTGGACATCAGTGTAGGAGACCACTAGACAAGTTTCGTACTTGACAGTGGAGCAACATGTAACATCATGTGCATGTCCGAATACAAAAAGATGAGAGTAAAGCCACAGCTACTGCCATCGACCGTGGACGTATTCACTTGGGGCTCCAAGAGCCCGGTAGAAAACATGGGAAAATTTACAGAGACACTAACGTACAAAGGTAGATCGTATCATGAAGAAATACATGTACTCAAGGGTGACATCCCAGCGCACGTGCCTACTAAGCAATGTGACGGCACAATTGATGGGACTGCTGGCAATGACCTATCACATGTCGGAAACGGAGAACATCCTGCAAGAATACCCAGCCATACTGAAAGGGCTTGGCAAGCTAAAAGGGAAACAAATAACATTGCACATAAATGGAAGCAATCAAGCCAGTAGCACAACATCACAGACGGGTGCCAATTCACCTACAACCGCAGGTGGCAGAGGAGATCAATAGCTTACTGGCACAGGATATAATAGAAGCGGCAGACGGCCCAACACCGTGGGTGTCTCCGATCGTGGCGGTTCCGAAGAAGAACACCTCCAAAATCCGCATATGCGTGGACATGAGGATCCCAAACACCGCAATCACAAGGGAACGCCACCCGGGACCACACCTGAACGACATGATCAGTTGCCTCACTGGAGCGTGCCGATTCTCAAAGCTCGACTTATGCAAAGGGTATCACCAGTTAGAGTTGGACCATCAGTCCAGGTACATCACGACATTCTCCACTCATCTGGGCCTGTTCAGATATAAGCGACTGAGTTTCAGGAATATCATCGGCAGCGGAAATATTTCAGGAGACCATACGACAAGTGATCAGGCCGGTCCCGAACAGCTTAAACTACAGTGATGACATCTTAGTGTTTGGAAAAACAGACAAGGAGCATGACACGGCGTTACGTCAAGTGTGCACACAACTGGAGAAAGCGGGCCTCACATTAAATGGAGACAAATGCGAGCTAGGAAGAAAGGAACTAGTGTTCTTTGGACACATCTTCTCAAAACAAGGGATGAGGCCAGATCCCAGCAAAGTTGAACCCCTACAAAATGCAAAGCCACCGACGGATGTCGCATGGAAGTACGATCATTCCTAGGACTCGCCAGCTACTGTGCGAGATACATACAGGATTTCGCTACAGTAAGCACACCACTGAGGGAACTGACCAAACAGGGTCAGAAATTCATCTGGTCTCAGGAATGCAACAAGGCATTTGAGGACATAAGACAAGCGGTGGTGACGGCGGGACATCTGGCCTACTTCGACCCTCTGCTCTGCACTGAATTGACTGTGGATGCCAGCCCAGTGGGACTGGGTGCAATACTAGCACAGCATCTGCCAGGAAGAGAGTCACAAAGGAAGATTGTCGCATATGCAAGCAAAAGCTTGACAGACATTGAAAAGGCATACTCGCAACCAGAAAAGGAGAGCCTGGCCGTGGTGTGGGCGTGCGAGCATTTCCACATGTTTATATATGGGAAGCCGTTCACCATCATAACAGACCACCAAGCGCTGGTGACAATCTACGGCAGCCCATCGGCCAAAATGCCACCCAGGATTGAACGCTGGGGCATCAGACTGATGGACTATGACTTCACAATTGTGCATAAACCAGGGAAAGAACATAATCCTGCAGACTACATGTCAAGGCACCCCTTACCACAGGCTCACGAGACGACATTGATAGCAGAGGAATACCTGAACTTTGTGCTCAAGCAAAGCACACCAGCACCAATAACACTAGCGGAGTTAGAAAGGGAGACCAGAGAAGATGGCACGCTACAACTGGCAATGGAAATAACGAGAAAACAAAGATGGAGGCACATCAACAACAACTGCACCTGGGAAACAGGAATATGCAAAGAAGAAGTGCTAGCTCTGCAAAAGATAAATGAAGAACTGTCGGAGACAGAAAGCGGAATACTAATGAGAGGGACGAGAATTGTGATACCAAGATCACTCAGGAGACAAGTGATAGACTTAGCTCACGAGTCACACCGAGGCGTAGTATCAACAAAGAAACTATTAAGAGAGAAAGTGTGGTTTCCTAGACTGGATCGCATGGTCGAAGACACAGTAACGACGTGCCACCTATGCCAAGTGACAGGAGCACCGGCCAGACACGCACCACTACAAATGTCAGAGCTTCCAAGAGCAGTATGGACAACACTGGCAGCTGATTTCTTTGGCCCACTGGACACAGGAAACTACTTGCTGGTGGTCATCGATGAATACTCAAGATTTCCAATAGTGCGACACGTCCCGTCGACATCAGCAACACTACCGATTTTAGATGACATCTTCGCTGCATGGGGCTCACCAGAAACTCTAAAGACGGACAATGGTCCTCCATTTTCAGGGGAAGAGTTCCGGAGATTCATGACTTATCTAGGGATAAATCACAGGAAGATAACTCCACTGTGGCCTCAAGCTAATGGAATGGTGGAGAGATTCATGGGGAACATCAAAAAGCAGTTCAAAGAGCGAAGCTGGCGCAGATATCGTTAGGCCAAGCTCTATGCCAGGTATTGCGGACTACAGAAATACACCGCACAACTCCACAGGAAGATGCCCAGCGGAGCTCGTGCTGGGGAGGACAAGTAGAACAAGGCTGCCACAAATAGAGGCAATGACAGCGTCAGATCGCAGCAGTGTCGCAGAGAAAGACAGAGAGGAGAAAGAAAAATGAAACGATATGCAGATGCAAGACGACACGCCAGCCCGTCAGACCTGAAGGAAGGAGAGATGGTAATAGTGCGTCAACGACAGCAAAGAAAGTCGGACAGCACGTTCTCCAAAGACCCGTTAGTAGTAACAAAAGTGAAGGGTTCAATGGTCACGGCCGAGTCAGATCATCAGAGGATAACAAGAAACAGCTCACACTTCAGAGAGCTGAAAGGAATGAAAGAAGAAGATCAAGGCACTGAAACAGCAGGACAAGAAGAGCAGGAGCACGGCAGCAACGAAAGAGAAAATGGAGAGGAGCAGCAGAAGAACAACAAACGGAGGCCCGCCACAGAAGAACATGCCGACGGCCAAAGAGACTAATAGAGGAAATGTAATTCATTTCATTCATTCAATTCATTCGTAACAAAAGGGGAGATGTAGTGACCTAGGGCGGGGCACTAGGACCCTGCAGTGGACAATGGACCTTGAAGACCAAGAGGGAACCGGACACCACATCCGGTCAAGGGGGTGGGGACACTGCAGAGAAGAGGGGATCGTGGACAGACGTGCGAGGGCCGAGCTCTCCACAACATATGTATATACCTCACACGAAATAAAGGTATTAAGAATCCTTACCTGTGTCCTGCGTGTTGATGTGCTGGGGCAGGACACGACAGAGGGGATATCTGCAAAAACAGGCGAACACCCACAGCCCGGAGGATCAGCGGATATTCACACATGCTTGACAGCGCCTTGTCACACATTCTCCCCTTGGGTCGATTTCCACATCACTTGACATGTGCCACGGAATAGCTCATTGGTAGATGTCTGTCTTGAACGTTTGTTTCGTAAGTTTAGAGCTAGGCGCGTGTCTATGGATAACCACGAACCATTGGTCACATCAGGAGCTACTTGATAAGATCAGGATATTTTAGGTGACGAGTTGATTGGAATTCTCTCGCTAATATCGGGATTATCAGGAAGGACGTCCTCCCCTTAGCGGGGTCGCGACTCAGTTGACTAATGAATCTATTGCAGGAGTCTGTTTGATCTCAGGGTCGTAGGTTCAAATGCCAGCAGGTCCTTTCAGTATTTTTTGTGTGCAAGATTGATAAAATGAGTACCATGGAGCAGAGTAACAATAATGATGATTGAAATGTAACTTGTACCGCGTGCACGACTCCAGGGAGTGTCCCGGCACTTTGCTCAAGGTCTCAGTATGTAGTGTAGGGTATGGTTGTGTCTTCTATTCGTGCATGATCAGCCAGGTTTTTTCAACTTTTTTTGAACACTGAGATAGCATCCACTGCGCGTAGCTTCCAGGAGAGCTTATTCCATGTTCCTTGAAAGGAGAACCAACATCCCCCAAGTCTAGAGCTGTGAATTCTGGGGATCCTAGCTTGGAGGCTATTAGTAGACAACAAACTTCTTGAAGGGACATAGAAGCCGAGTCTTTTTCTTAGGTTCTGATCAGTTATTAGGCACCAAACTGTTTCAAGAGGTGAACTTGCCTTTTACAAACTCATAAGTCATGGCTGCCCAGGTAAGGTTATGTGCAGGTAAACTGGGGTTATCAGCACTTTGAAGTCTTCCCACGCGAAATAGTTAATTTGCATCATATGAAGGCTTCTAAATCCAATAAGATTCACAGCCAATGAGACTGTTTTGTGCTATTATTCATTTATCTCAATTAGCAAATGGTGACTGGAAGAAAAATGTCATTTTTTTCGGAGCAATCTCGCCGATCCCAGTTGCAGTCTGACTTTAAGTGAATAAATAAATACATAAATAATGAAAATTGAATAACTGCTGTTGCCTAAAATAGTTCTACAAGACTGTTGCCCATTTCAACCACTGGCACAGCTCACTTCCTCCACTGGCGCCAACCACTGCGCCATGGACTACTTGCTTTCTATCTAGACCCGCTTTCAAGCTGTGACGAATGGTGAACATTTCAAATGGTGGAGAAGAAATACCTACCTTGTATAGGATAAGTGAGCGAGCCCCACTTATTTCGAGGGATTCAGAACGTTCATTTCCGGAGAAGTTTAGAAAATGGTGAATTTTACTGCACAATTTTCACATTCGTGGACCAAAAATCCAGAGGCCCTAAAGGGGCACGAAATAAATATATCAATACTTTTATGGTGTGCTAGGTAAGCCTTTTCATACCAAGAGTTTATTGGGGTTTACCCTGCCGAAGAAGTCTTTGAAAATATCAGCAAAATTGGGGTTTTCAACACAATTACCCTGAAAATTGGCACAATAACTGCATGCATTGCAGGAGCTAAAAATCAACTTTCACGTGGCATATCATTAATCAAAGTATAAATAGTAACTTCCTTCTTACATTACATACATCATTAACCCTGGGCGTAGTACTACGCTACGCTCGCGGAGCGTGCGTAGTTTGCGCTACTACGCGCTACGCGAATTGCACGTAGCACAGTGCAAAAACGAGTAGCGTAGCAGGCCTTTTTTGCTTGCTCGCGGTCCTCAACGTCAAGTTGGCGACCGCGAGCGAGCAAAATCAACATCCCGGCGAGACTTTTTCCTCGTTCGCGATCAGCAACATCAAGTTGCTGATCGCGAGCGTGGAAAATAAACCTCCCGGCGAGATTCTCAACGCGGAGGTCAGGTTTCTCATTGCGAGTGGTCGCGTATGCTCGCGACCGCTCGCGATGAGAAACTACCAGTCCGCGTTGAGAAAGCTACCGCTCGAGTACAAATCTACTCGAGCAGCAGAAAACGACCGCATGCACTGTGCAAGATGCCGTTTGCAATGATTGCACAGTGCGGACAAGCATCCGGCAGTGTGCAATCAGTGCGAACAGCATTTCCCTACCGCACTACGCAGTTCGCGTAGCTACACGTAGCTTGCGTAGTGCGAAGTGCACTTCGCGTAGCTACGCGTAGCGCTACTACGCGAACTACGCCCAGGGTTATACATCATACAAGCTCCTGCTTTAGACAGAGGTCCTTTCTAGTTACTATCAAACCCAATATGTATGCCCTCTCTAAAGTTCTGTTGATTAAATTAGATCAGTTTCTGGTATTAACCACTCTCACTAACCTTTGGTCCATCGCAGGCATGTCCCGGATCACTGTAACTGGACCAGTCACCAGCCCTACCAGTGCCCTTACTCACCACATTTGTGACTGGAGTTAGCAGTTCTGTCTTCCTCTCTTCATCTGATACCTGTCCTTAAACCTATATCATTTTCACTACACATAATATTATCAATAATCATCACATCCACAGTGCCTCAGTGAGCAACAGAGGCAGCACCCTGAGTCTAAATTACCTTCTTCTTGATGCAAAGAATTTGTGGTTGAGTAGTTCAAATAAACAAATACAAATAAAGTTGGAAAGACTATTCCTCAAACCTTAAAAATGCTAGCTCCTTCTCTGAAGTAGGCGACCGTGGAACTTAGTGGCGACTGGTGATCCCTGAAAGTGGTGGTGTAATATTGGCCACGGGTTCACGTCATTGTTTCCAAAATTTGCTCTGAATGCTCTCTATATGCGAAGAGTTTCCTCAAGTGTGTCAGTGCCAGAATCTTGTCATGGGTCCCCCCTTATGCTAAGAGTTACATACAAAATGTCAGTACTAGAATGTTATCACAGCTATCGTCCATATACCATGGGCGACCCATTTGTCAAAAATTATTCCCCCTTCCTGAGTATGTCAGAGCCAGTATTTTTTCATGGGTAGCTTCCCCCAACCAGACCTCTGATCCCAATGTGCCATGGTTGCCCAGCATTATGTTCAGTATGTCAGCTCCATCATTTTGACAAAGGTGTCCCTTGTATGGCAAGAATTACAACTAGTATGTCAGGGCCTACATTTTTCAACAGGTGCCATCTGCCAAGAATGACCTTCAATATGTCAGCAACAGAGAGTTCTCTTGCGTGTCTGCCTAGTTCAAGAATTATCTTTAACATGCCATGACCAGCAGCAGACTCACAAGCATAAAACATGCTAACAAATACACTCTTACTGACTTACACTCGCTCTCATTCATACTCACTGTATGTCTTGTGCACTCTCTCTCCCTCACTCTCTCTGACTCACATTCTCTCACTTATTTTGATTCATACTCACTCCCACACAAATGTACCCATACACTGAGTCTCACTCAAACGCACTTAGTGGAGAGGTGTGGTGCAGCGGCCAGGGCAGCTGACTTCGGAGCACAGGGCTCACAGTTCGATTCCCGGCTCCAGCGGCAGCTCAGCTCAGCACCATGTGACTCTGGGCAATAGCTCATTTAATTTCCATGACAGCCCCCAGCGCCTTGAGACCCGTAAGGGTGAGTAGTTCACGCTTTACAAATACGGATTTACATTTACTTACACACACTCACTCTTTCACAACCAATAACCCTCATTCACAACTAGTGATGTACAGGGTCTCTGATTATAACTCCTGGGGTAATAAATAGGTTTCAGTAGGGTCCGCAGGCCTCGTGGCCCTGGCGCAACTGCACTTGCTGCTCCATTATTAGCGGCATCCCTGACTGTCGGACTTCTCACAATTTCTCCCTCACCCATTTACATGGCTTTACTCACTACCTTGCCCTTGCTTTCACTTATTCATACTCACTCATTGATTCTCACTCTTTCACTCTCAGGACCCTCAAACAAGCTAAATTAACACACACATTTTCACTCAGTCTCATTCTCTCTCAATCACTCACACATACACTTTCCCTCACACATGCACAGAGAAACAAACTATGCTTTTTACTTATCTTTCTTCCTTTGCTGGCAACTCAAAGGCTCCATTGAAGCAGCAGAACAAGAAGCCAGTGCTGGACATTTTTATACCAGCAAGCCATGATTCCCAACGAGGTGCCAGACAGAGCAGGAGGGCCAGGATTAGAAGGAAGACCCAGCTCAAGCTTTCTCCTAGCTTCATGCTGGAGTTGAGGATCCTGCCCCTGCTGTTTTGTGTGGCTTCACATTGACATTGACTTCAGGGATGCACTGATGTGCGCCATGGCAGCCACAGTTTAGCAGATACACTAGCAGATACACTATGATGACTTAGGCCTGGGTGGTATGTCTGCTAAATAAAATGGATTGTGCCTGTATGAGAGGATCATAGTTGTACTACGCCCCTCACATGCACAATTCAGATATTTATCTATGAAGTGCTGTGATTTTAAAGAATGCTATGTTGATAGATTGTTGCTCCTCCCCCTCAGCCCCATCCGTCTACTGTCATTAGGAGCTTGGAGGCGAGGCCAAGAGGGATGGCAGTGTTCATTAAAACAAAAAAGTTGTGTTTTTATGAACACTTCTACATTAAATAATTAGCAGTGTGGGCAAAGGATCACAGCATTATGTGGCTCTTACAGGTGGCAGGGCTGCGCCCTGATGCCCCTAAAGAGAAACCACCACTGGTCACTAGAACTTGGAAAGCAGTGGCGGCCGACACAATTAAGAGGTGGGGGTGGGTGGAGGGTGCGCTGTGGAGCCCAGGAGGGGGAGACACGGGGGGGTTATAAGAAAAAAAAGAAAAACTTACCTGGACCTGCCGCCCGCCTCCCGCATCACACTCGGCCTTCTGCTTCCTGGTCCCAGAAAGCACTGAGGCCACATCACGGACCTCCTGCAATCCCCCGCTGCTCTCATATGAGAAAAGCACAGGGATTGGTCTGAGGAGGCAGGAAAGACACCCTGCTCAGACCAGGGAGTCTGTGGGGGTTTCTCCATCCTGGCTGCTCAATGCACACTGTCTATCTCCAAACCAGCATAGACCCAGGAAAGGCAGGACTATATGGCTTCCACAGACCTGACTAAACTAGGAAAATTTGAGACGTACACACTAAACTCTCCAAAAGCCAAGAAAGAAATCCTTAGACAATTAAACAATTCAAACCAGCCAAGGCCCTGGACCCAGATGCCTTTTCGGTTACTTTCCTTACAGTTAGTTGCACTGTGCCTCTTAGCAGTCCATAACGTTGCTCAATATAGACATGCAAATATATTTTCAAGAATTTCAGCCTTGATGAAGCATTCCCTTCACTAATACACACAGACCAAGCTGATATCCTCCAGAGCCACAAATGCAGTGATAATACAAAGGCAATCTACCATATCAGTATAGCTTGGCGGAGAGGAGGAGATGCTGTGCTGCTCTTACTTGATGTTGAAAAATCATTTAACTGATTGGATTGGGGTGCTCTGGTAGACATTCCTTCGACATTCGGGTTTGGTCGGTACTATGCAGGTATGGCGTTCGCTGGGTACCAAAGACCCAGGGGGGAAAGGTAAGGTAAATGGACAATTGCCAGAGGATGTGACAATTTGCATTTTCACTCGCCAAGGCTTCTCCTTTTTCGTCCTCTTTCTGGAGCCATTACTACAGAAAATTAGGAATAATTTGTTCTTTAGGGGAGTCAGGATTGGACTAGACATCTTTAAGATCACAGCATGGACTGAGATCTCATGAATGAGAAGGAGGTCTTTCAAGCCTTATATGGCTTTGGCATTACCGTGGCTAAATCTGAGAGACACAAACAATAGGAGGAGGGCTGACTACTGAATGGCTTTGAAGCAGATATTTCCTTCCTCAGGTCCAAGTTTCGCGTCCATACCTGGGCAGCTGACTGACCTGCAGCCTACGAATATACAAAGTGGATAATTTTGCAGCACTGATCAAGATGGCAAAAAATCAGGCATTCTAGCGCTGCCATATTATATCAAGAGTGGTAAGTATAGCTGCAATAAAGATGGTGAGCCTCCCAAAGATACTGTATCTATTCCACACTCTCCATCTTCCTGTTCACTATAGTGATAGTAAGTGGTTACAGGAGAATTGCAATGTCTTTGTTTGGGGATAGAAGTCTGCGAGACTGAACTGAAAGTAGTGGGTCTGGCACGCAAAGCTGGGTAGGTTCGGGACTTAAGTGTCCCTGTTGAGGTATTTGACAGAATGGTGGTGAGAGGAAACTGATAAATTACGCTGCTTCATAGATCAAAATCTTGTGGGACGCCTCCTAGTCAAAGTCTCTTGCATTCCTAAAGTGCAAAGGGGCAACAAGGTGTATACTACCCCTGCCACAGGCTCCATCCTCAGAGTCTGGGACAGTTTGACTAAGAACAAAAGTCATCAAATCCACTATTTGGAAATGCAAATTTTACTTGAGGATTGATAGGAGTGAATTTAAGGAACTAGGTAGAGGGAGGAAGGAAGCTCTTGTAGAAGCTCTACTGGAATCTGAAAGATTCCAGAACTAGTAACTACGTTTTTGGGACCATCAAACTGAGGACAGAAAAGGACCCACAGAGGAATTCACTCCATTCAAGAAATTCCTTTGTACACGGACACGTGCGAGACAAATGGTCTCCAGACTTTACCACTTCCTTAATTTGCAGCAGCTGAAAGGAATTATCCTTTTCAGCTACAATGGGGGGCCCAGTTGGGCGTTACTTTAGATGCAAAGCAGAGGGGTAGATATATAAGAGAGCATTGAACTTCGCTTGTCACCCAGGAGAGGGGAAACAACTTCTACGATCTTGTATAGATGGCACTCTACCCCTGCCAAGCTACACATACTTGATAGAGGGAGGTTTGAGGTTTGCTGCAAGGCTGTGGTGGACGGGGCATGATCGCATGTTTAGTACGGGTCTGTTCTGGAGTATCAGCATCGTTGGATGGGATCTTGGAGGGACATGGATTGATAATGGGAAAGAATATTGAGAGATGCCCTGAGGTCATCTTGCTGGGGAGAATAGCTGTAAAGGATTACCCACAACACCATTAAAGAGAAGACTATTTCCTTAGTGTTGGTAGCAGCCATTTTGGGGAAGGACTAGATCCTGTCATTAGAAATGTGGCTGCAGAGGGTATGAACACTTTTAGACCATGCAGAGCTGGTAAAAGGCATCCTAGATATGAACCAAAACTTTAATAAACTATGAGGCCCAGTACCTGTTTACCTTACCGAGGACCACAGAGGTCTGACATCCCCGAAAAGACTGAGGCCTTCTTTATAAGGATACCTACCTACCTACCTTGATTTGAGAGGGATTCTTAGTCATGGAACCTTAGTGTGCAACACAATGAGACAGGAATGATAAGGCCATCAATGGGGAAAGAGGACTTTCTGGTAGTCTCATGGGACTGGGATGAGATAGATTCAGGTATGCGGGTGGGGATGTTGGATCAGGGGGTGGGGTAGGAATTAATTGGTACGCCCACCTGTAGTTGTATTGGTTCCAGAAAAACTCAATAAAGATTGATTGACTCCTAAAATGTATTTGTCAAACCTGAAACGATCTGCTAGAGCGATAAGTAGAATAACTATTGATAAATTGTCCTATAGAGTGCATCTTATAGACAAGGCAGTGCTGTTTGATAACCGGCTGTACGGAAGGAGCTGGATCGAAGAGAACAGCAGCGGCTAACCTTCTAAATCAGGTCACAAACTAGGTAGCCAGTCTCTGAATAGATTCTTGCGATTTTTTGGTTCAAAGAAAGTATTTTTACATTTGTGTTTCTTCATGATGACCGCAGTCTTTCATTCTGTCCGATTTAAACAAAGCAAACTGAGAAAAAAAAAGTGTGGTTTCTTGACAAACAAGTAAAAATATTTTATTTCAATAACTGAACCACGTGAAACTGCAGTTCTTATTGCAGAGAGCCATATGCGGCCACAGATTAATACCATTTAGCACTTCATGGAGTGGGAAGAAATTTGAATTGTTTGTGTTGCACTTTGCACTCATCAGGGTAATAGGAAGGTACCCCTACAGATACTATTAGTTCATTTTCCATTCCAGCAACTTTCCATTTGCTTCTCATGATTGCAGCAATCCTCATTACCTAGCCAAGCATCATCTCCCTCATTTATAGCTAGTCTTATGGACGGAGAGGTCATTGTGACGAAGTTAGGTTCTTTCCCGCCAAAATGAATTGTCCACTTAGACACTCAGGACAAGTTACTATTTAAGAGTGCTACTTTAACTGTGATATTGAGAAATCTTACACAGCCTCACGCAATCCTTTGAGGAGACCTTGGTGCTTACACTACATCTACAAGTCTCAAGTAGAAGGAGCGCTCACACTGCAGCCTGAATCTTGGTGACCCTGGTTATAATGACTCCTAACTTTACTACTACTAAATGCCTTCTGTGAATACCAAAAGTAGTAAGTTTAACCAAAAGTAGTAAGATTAGGATTTTATTTTAACTTAGTAGTAGTAAAGTTATTCTGTGAATACCAAAAGTAGTAAGTTTAGGATTTTATCTCAGATTAGTTCTGTGAATCGGCCCCTTCCTCAATAATACATTTTCAGTAATTGTTACTATTTAAATTGATGTACAGTGAAGTTGAAGAATATTGAATTTTAATAAGAATAGGAAAAGAAAAATTCTATATTGCCATGCATCATATTTATGACTTTAATTTCCATATTGCTTATTTCTGCTGACCTTGGTTGCATTCTTTTCCAGATGCCTACATTAATGATGGACACCCAGTTTTCTGAATTCACCCCTGACATCACTCCAATAATGCTGGCAGCTCATACCAACAACTATGAAATAATAAAACTGTTAGTCCAAAGACGGGTAACAATTCCACGCCCACACCAAATCCGATGCAATTGTGTGGAATGTGTCTCCAGCTCCGAGGTGGACAGTCTTAGGCACTCCCGGTCAAGGCTGAATATCTACAAGGCGCTGGCCAGCCCGTCTCTGGTTGCCTTATCAAGCGAAGACCCTATCCTGACGGCCTTTCGGCTGGGGTGGGAGCTTAAAGAACTCAGCAAAGTGGAAAACGAGTTCAAGGCGGAGTATGAGGAGCTGTCTCAGCAGTGCAAACGCTTTGCTAAGGACCTTTTGGACCAGGCTCGAAGCTCCAGGGAACTAGAGATCATTCTCAATCACAGGGATGATCAAAGTGAAGAACTGGATCCTCAGAAATGCCATGACTTGGCGAAGCTGAAAGTAGCAATAAAGTATCACCAGAAGGAGGTAAGCCCGGCCTACTGCTTCATCCTTATCTTAAATTACTGTGTTGGTGGATGCGTAATACAATTGTTGTGGCCAATGTTCAGGCATTTGCAGACACTATTTGAGAATTTCAATCAATTCTTGGTACCTCTAGTGCTTGGTTAATCTTGAGGTCCGTTAAGTGAAGAAGTCAGTGTGGTTGATATGCAACTGTATGAGCATCTCAGCAGTATCTACTAACTTCCAGTGTACTTCTTTGTTCTCTTCACTACCATTTGAACCCTCTTTTACACATTACTTACGTACTCCCCTCATGCCCTGCTGCAGGATTGCTGGTCTAATGACTCTATAGTCTGGCATCTGAAGCTGTTGTTAGTGTGCTTGGTTTAAACCATTTTTCCATAGTGGATTGGTATTTGGTTGGTTTATCCGAAGACATCTAAATATTGAGTTTACCAACTGTCTAGTTGACCTATATGATTTTATCTATATATGTGACACTGTTGTTTTCAAGAACATGTAGGTCCACTGTACGTCGGCTTGCATATAAAAATTCAATTGAGTAATGCATGCAAAGAGTGACTGGCTTGGTAGAAAGCAGGAAAATGGACCAAAAGGAGAGAAATGAAAAGTAAAGCCAGCGTGTAAATGTCTCTTAAGAGAAATATGGATTCAGGGCGGTTCTTTCTTTGGTAAAATGGTGCTTGGAAATGCAGTGTTACAATTCGAGAATAGAGTACACTTTCCGAATTGAAAGGTTAATTTGAGAAGATGTATTTAAAAGGATTACTTTAAACAGTCCTCTAATAAAAGAGCAGCTTGTAGAATTTGAATTCATTTTTTCTTTTTGGTTTAGGTATTGAGATAGTTTTGCATGCATACAGTATTTATAAATAGACCAACAAACATTGGCCAGCTTAGATAGGTAAATGTCAAATTGACTCTCATAACAACTGAATTTTAATCAGGTGAAAAGCCACATTCTCATTTGTTAAATGATGCCAAGGGATGAGGATTTATTTACATTGTTGCCAGGAATGCAATAACTGACTGTATTAACTACTAGATTTATAAATCAAAGTGACTGCTTTTAGGTGGTCAAGCGACAAAGAAATTGCTGTGGGTGCTTGAAGCTAGAATACTGTATAAGACAGCTTCAATAAAGATATCTCTTTAAAATCATGCAGTCGCTTTGACTAGGCACTAATTATGAGTAAAAATTAGTGTACATAGGTTTAATTTTGCGATTTCCTAATAGCAAATTTTTGTGATTTGCTATTAGGAAATAGTAAACAACTATGGACAAATGTGTCCTTGACACGTTTAACGATTTCTAATGGGGGTCACAATTGACCTACCTCATTAATGTTCATGAGGTAGGTTGCAATTTGCGCCCCATTGGTAATTGCTAAAAACACAGGGATGGTGGCCTGCTGGGGACATCAGACCACAATGTCTGTGTTTGCTTTTAAATAAAGCAAGGTTTTTAAAAAAATGCAAAACGGGATGCATTTCAAGAAGAAAAATGAAATGTTTCAGTTTCATTTTCTAAGAGTAGGCAGTGGTATGTGGGACCACTGCCTGCTCTTGAAAAACATTTTTGCATGCATTTACAAAGGGTAAGGGGTCCCATAGGGACCCCTTCCTGTTTGCGAATGGGTTACCAACTATTTAAAGTAGGTGGTAGAACACGAATGTTTTATACCTGCATTTCAGTAGCAAAACATTTGTACATAGCACTGCGAGTCGCTATTAGGAATGGACTTCCTTAACACGCCCCTTCCTAATACCGAACCGCTAACCCATTTTGCGATTCGGTAATATGGTTTTGAATCTCAAAATGGGTTTGGTACATAGGAAAATGCATTTTTCCGGTCGCAAACGGCCCGGTTCTGCTAATAGGGCCGTTTGTGACTGGAAAAAACCTATGTACATGTGGCCCTAACATCCTAAAGGTATGGCCGTCATATTTCATATCAATGTTTGCTATTATATCAGCAGTTTCTTTTGTGGGTATACGTAATATTAATCTACATACCTTTTGTCTTCTCAATAGTTTTATGTAATCCGCTATCCTCCATAAAGCCAGATATATTGGATGCCTTACTCTTAGGGCACAGTTTCCGGTACAAATCTTGATAAATTAACTTTGCCCTGGCTATCACATTAGGTCCCTTTAGCATTCCAGAAATAGCATCTTAATTATAGAAAGGATGTTAGTTTTACCACTAATGCTAAATTAGAAATACTACCAGCAGTTATATACTTCAGAAAATAAAATGCTACCCACAAGCAAATCACACTTCATATGATTATTGCTGAAACACTGCTGGATTACTGCAGTTGGTTAAATTATCCAGGTAGTAAATGTATTACCATTGATATTTGCATTACAGGAAATAACACTGTATGAAAATGGCAGTATTTGCCAGTGAAAATAAGATAATCTCTGACCGGATTTAAGGCAGTTGGCACTACTGGAAATAGAGTCTGAATAAGGTCACCACACAATTAGATAGCGACAAGGTAATGTTTTTGCTGCAGCATTCCTATTATTGCCTTCCTTCGATTCACACTCATATTTATAGATTTTGGTGATTTTTTTATTATCAGGGTAAAAAATAGAGCTGGTGGTAATATAAAAACAGCTATTCAAACTGCCAAAGAACAGAAAAAGATGCAGTCTGTCAGTAGTATTTTACAACCAACAGTATTTTGAATCACTGACATAATATCGAACACAAAAATATCTACCTACACAAATATCAATGCAAAAATATCGATAGTCAAAATATCGGCATCCTATCCTTATAATGTAAATTACTAAAATATCGAAAAAATAATATAGATGTAAAAATATCGATGTAAAAAATATCGTGTTTTTATATATAAAAAATAATGTTAACTAAATTAATTAATAAAATTAACTTTAAAAAATTACTTAGATGTAATATACATTAAAAAAATATAATAAACAAATTTAATTAAAAAAACTTTAAACATACATATATAAAATGTAATATATAAATGATTATTTACTTTAAAACAATTAATAAACTAATAATTTTAATTAAAAAAAAATATTATAAATATATAAAAATTTACTATTAACTATATATATATATATATATATATATATATATATATATATATATATATATATATATATATACATACACCTATAACATAAAATCTAATAATAAAAACATTATATTATAAAATAAATTGTTAAAATATTTATACATTTTTAAACTTACATTTTGCACTCCATTGAGTGCAACAGTAGGAAAATTGTTGGAAAGCGTAAGGGTAAAAATTACTATTCCCACTCCAGTGAGTGCAACAGAAGGGAAAGTGTTGGATAGCGGAAGGGAAAAAATTACTATTCCCACTCCAGTGAGTGCAACAGTAGGGAAATTGCTGAATAGCGGAGCGGTAAAAATTACTATTCCCACTCCAGTGAGTGCAACAGTAGGGAAAGTGTTGGATAGCGAATGGTAAAAATTACTATTCCCACTCCAGTGAGTGCAACAGAAGGGAAAGTGTTGGATAGCGGAGGGGAAAAAATTACTATTCCCACTCCAGTGAGTGCAACAGTAGGGAAATTGTTGAATAGCGGAGGGGTAAAAATTACTATTCCCACTCCAGTGAGTGCAACAGTAGGGAAAATGTTGCATAGCAGAATAAAAAATTACTATTCCCACTCCAGTGAGTGCAACAGTAGGGAAAGTGTTGGATAGCGGAGGGATAAAAATTACTATTCCCACTCCAGAGAGTGCAACAGTAGGGAAAGTGTTGGATAGTGGAGGGATAAAAATTACTATTCCCACTCCAGAGAGTGCCACAGTAGGGAAAGTGTTGGATAGCGTAGGGGTAAAAATTACTATTCCCACTCCAGAGAGTGCAACAGTAGGGAAAGTGTTGGATAGCGTTGGGGTAAAAATTACTATTCCCACTCCAGTGAGTGCAACAGTAGGAAAAGTGTTGGATAGCGAAGGAGTAAAAATTACTATTCCCACTCCAGTGAGTGCAACAGTAGGGAAAGTGTTGGATAGCGAAGGGTAACAATTACTATTCCCACTCCAGAGAGTGCAACAGTAGGGAAAGTGTTGGATAGCGGAGGGGTTCAAATTACTATTCCCACTCCAGAGAGTGCAACAGTAGGGAAAGTGTCGGATAGCGAAGAGTAAAATTACTATTTCCAAAACAATAAATTCTACATAAAAAGAAACAAAATATCAGCTACAATACAAAAATTGTCAATAACACAAAAATAAAAATATATAAAAATGTATAAAATTACAAAAGATAGAAACATATAATGTTAAAAATACTAAAAATTAACTACAAACATTAATTTATAAAAAATTAAAAAACATTTTACAAACCAATAGCTATATTTAATATAAATTAATTATAATCAAAAACATTATTTATTACACAAAAACAATACTTTTATTTCCTACCCTATAACCCTACACCTCTCATAACACACATCTAAATTTCTATAAAAGTGTACCTCCATAATTAATATAATTAATTATAAAATAAACAATTATTATTAATTAAAAATCAATTTTAAACATATAAAAATTAATTTACTCACCAAACATTACCCCTATAAATTCAAAATCCCCACACAAAATAAAAGTAAACATTTACCATAAAAATCTATCAATTAATAAATCAATAATAATTAGCAAATATTTATTAATTAATAAAACTTTAAATAATTTCCACCATCTACCCCAGCAAACCCCACAACACTCACACAAAAATAATTACACAATTTCTAAAACTAATTTAACATTATTAAATTATTATCAATTAACATTATTAATTAATTGAAATTAATTTAATTCCCACCCTTTACTACTATAAACCCCACAACACACATCTCTAATTAATTACACAATTTCCATATTCAATTCTTAATTAATTAATTACCATTAATCAACAATTAATTATTAATTAATTTTAAATAAATTACTTCACACCCTATTCCCCTATAAACCCACAAACAACTCCTACATAATTGACACAATTAACAGAATTACCAATTAATTAATAATAATTATCAAACAATTAATAATTAATTAATAATAAATGAACTACCACAAACAACACTATAAAATAAAAATTAAATAAATACTAATAAATACAAAACATTTAGGGGCCCATTACGATACCCGGCGTAAATAAATCCGCCAGGCATGGAAGCGGCAAAAATCCACCCGCACACACCGCCTGAACACCGACCACGCCATTATGAGTACACAAACCGAAAACCGCCATCGGCGGAAAAATCACACAAAATACCGCCCGCCATCGTCCGAGTCGGAGTCAAACCGCCCGCCACGGACGGAAACACGCACGACAACACAAAACCGCCCGCCCACACGGCCGACACACCGCACGTGAAATTACGATCGCACCGCCATGAGCGCGGAAAAACAACAAATATACCGCCCGCCAGCGCAAACAACGCTGATGAGAATCGACACGGCAGAAGCCATGGCGCCAACGTACCTGCACAGAAACCATCCGCACACAAAACCAATAGCACACAACATGGCCAATAAGTCCACACAGCAAGGCACACACAAATACACAAGCACAGTACACATCCCGAAAACACCCCCGGACAAACAAAAAATACAAAGGCCAGAACCCCAGACACAACACACCTGAAAACAACAGACCATGAGGACACACCCACATAGGTGAGTACAAAAGCAGCACTCCCACAGACCACAACCCCTTGCTACATTGCAAACCAGAGAGGAGAGGAGAGGACACAGTGACACAGCAAGGACAGCAGCACACCACAGAAACGCACACATCACTACCACCACCACCACCACCACCACCACCAAACACCACCACCACCACCACCACCACCACCACCAAACACCGGCACCACAAACCCCCTGCACATTACACAACACACACCGCACCAGCACCACAAACACCATGGCACCACAAAGGATGCCCAAGTTCACGCCCATGGAGCTGACGGTCATGGTCGACTGAGATCATCAAGGTGTACCCACAAATCTATGGGAACATGGTCCAGCACACACCACTAGCCACCAGAAACAGAATGTGGAACCGGATCGTAGACCAGGTCAATGCAGTCGGGACCCTGCCCAGGAACAGAGTCGAGATAAACAAACGTTGGAATGACGTAAAGAGCCTGGTCAAGAAGAAGGAGGGCAAAAACAGAGAGCTGGCTGCCGTCACTGGCGGAGGGAATCCCGCGCTCTTTAAGACCTTCAAAGCGTGGGAGGAGAAGGTGCGAGTCGTAATCCATCCGGAGATCCTCGCCGGATTAGCAGGGGAGTGGAGGCTGGTAAGTACAAACTAATGTATACTAGCACACCGCTATGTACTCACATGCGCAACTACCATGCCACAGCTCCCAGGGACAAACACCCCCATGTCCAGCACACAATACACAACACATCACACGCACATGCAACAGACACTACCACACACAGCCCAAACCGAACAACTGTAAGATGCGTGGGGACATGTGTACACTAAGCCAGCCACGTAACCACCAACAGGTCCCCAAATATGCCAGAAGCGCCACAACGAGCACCCACCACACCCATGTGTCCGCCACAGCTGCACTAACCGACAAGTAACAGGTAAGTGGCAGGAACACAAAGTGCAGTGGGTGGGACGGTGGACAGCCCAAGTACAACACACACCAGGCCCCAGTCCCACAGCACAGCAAGGAGGAGCATCCCCCACACCCCACAGCCACGTGTCAGCCACCGCAGTGCACAACGACAGCCGAAAGGCAGACATCACGGTCCACAGCAATCGGTGTCAGTGGGTGTACAGCCACCCCCACGACCCACTACACCCCCCCACCCCCACAGACCTGCAACATGGAGCACCCCCGCTTAGAGCCATGTGGCATCCAGTACAGTGCACGCACGAACAACTTGCAGGTGGGAAACTGGACAGGGCTGGATTACTGGAGGCATGAGGACCATAACACCACCAACACATGGGACATGTCACGTAGCAGACGAACACGCAGCACCGCCCACCGTCACGAACAAGTGAACAATGTGCACACGGACATGAACAACAGACTCACACCCCACATGACCCATCACAGACATAGCAACACCCAAGGAGCCACGTCTGCATGCACAAGCCACACTGAATATAGTCCCACACGGCAGCCACTGTGCAACTCATCACACACAACCGAAACACCATTGAAGTCCTGTCCATGTAGCCCCCACTGCCTGTCAACCCCACACCCCACAACTACGCCTATGTAAGACAAACAACACTAGACGCAACAGAGCGGAACAACATAAATGCACACGAACACCACTGAACCCATCAAACTCACAGACACACCATGCACATACAACATACCATCCATCCCATCCGTCAGCCCCAGTCACATGAAAGGCATGTCATCCGCACAGCTGCCACACATACAGCAGTCACGCTAAGACACATGCCCATGACCAACCATGTGCCAGAAGTCAATTAAGCGCACGACACACTGTGAGCAACAACACACAACATGGGCCACAACCCCCCGAGCACTGCAGTGATGCACATGGCACAGGGCAGCACGCACACCAAGGAGATGGGACAACTGCAATACGTTGGCTGGCACACAACTATCACTCACTCATAACGATGCGTCCAATGCCATGTCCAGTAACCACAACAGACAGCAAATATGCAGGGCATGTCAGGCATGCACACACCTCAGACCATGCACTGTCATGCTGCCACAACACATGTCACGTTCGGCACCCATGGCTCACAGCATGTACCCCAAAAGCATATCCCCTCCCAAATGCGAATCTGGGGCATGGCCCCCATGTTGCCATATGCGTTCCTAAGCGTTCCATTTGAACCCCAAAAGCATATCCCCTCCCAAATGCGAATCTGGGGCATGGCCCCCATGTTGCCATATGCGTTCCTAAGCGTTCCATTTGAACCCCAAAAGCATATCCCCTCCCAAATGCGAATCTGGGGCATGGCCCCCATGTTGCCATATGCGTTCCTAAGCGTTCCATATGAACTCCAAAAGCAAAGTACAAACCAGACCCAGGATGGGCCAGGAGCCCGCATACACCAGAGTCACAATGAGTAGGGGCACAGCAACACACCCATCGGCATGGCCAATCCGTCCCATGCCACATGTGCACAGCACACAGTCCCATTGCCTAGCACACACAACTACAGATGCCACAGCCACACACTCGCCTCCGGGAAACCCATGTACGAGATTGCACGAACTGCCAATGTCAGACGACTAATACATACTTCGCCAGGTGCAACACAATAACAAATCTCATTCTCTCCACAGGTGACGAACTGCTGGATGCTGGGGATGGAGACAGCAGCCAGCACAGCCAGCCTACAAGCCCCCAACGAGGACACACGGATCTGGAGGATCTGTCCACCTCTTCGGACACGGACCACCAAGCTGGCCCATCTGGCGTGGCAGGGCCCAGCCGCTCCCCAGGACCCCTCCTACCCACCAACCCATCATCCAGGGATGCTGAACAGTCCCAGTCCCCTGCTGCCACTGTCGTTGCGGCCACACCCACGGTCATTGCGGCCACTACCACTGCCGCAACCGCCACCATCGCCGCACCGACCACCACCGCCTCCACCACCACCACGTCTTCGCTGGCACCAGCCCCAGCGCAGGTGGTGGCCCGGCCGACTGGATCCACCCTGGGAGCCACAGCGAGGACCGTGGTGTGCAATGTGGCTAGTGGGCAGGCCGGTGGCAGCAGGACTGGTAGGAGGAGCAGGGTCAGGGAAACGCCAGCCTCACCTGGGAGCCATGCCCTGCCTCAAATGGCCAGAGTCCTTGGGGCCTATGAAGAGGCCCAAGGACAATGGGCCAGGTCTGCTACTGACACGCGGGAGGTGCTGGGGGTGCTGAGGTCCATGGACGCCCATATGGGCCAATTCGTGTCCCGTATGGACCAACTCGTGGACCTCATGGGCCAGCTGGTGGTGGCGGTGGGGTCACAGGCAAGGCCAGCAACACCACCTCCGCCACCACCTGCTAGGGCGCAGGGTCGGCCAGCAGTGTCCACTTCCCCTGCGTCCACAGCCAGTGAGCACACCTCACCCACCACCAGCAGGTCGCCACCACACACCCCCTCCCAAACGTGGAAGGGGCCGTCCGAAGAGGAAACAGATCTCCCGGGAGGACTTCGCACGCTCCAGTCGCAAGTGAGGCAGCCAGCCAGCCTTCCGCCAGCCTTCCTTGACCAGCCACTGCATTGACTTGCTCTACGATCCCACTCCACACAGCCAGCTGGATGGCATGTGTGTGTTGGACTATGGACATAGAACCAGTGGGTACACCCTGATCATCACGCAGCCATGACCGACAGCTCATTGTCACTGCACGCACCACTTTTGTCATCACCTTACACACAATCACATGTCACAGTTTGTAATAAATGCACCTTTTTCACTAACTGCTGTTTGTGCCCTGTGTTTTATTTGTACGGAATACAACGGCCACCTTGGGCGGAAGGGCACCTGATGCGTGGCATGGCAATGGAATCCGGAGGGCCTGTAGGGACCTAGGGGTGGGAGACAGAACAGGAGCACATTCAATGAGTGTGTCACACACCCATCACACAGTACATGTCAACAACTACAAGCAATGTACACACATCGCACGGAGCAATAGGGCACAATGCCACAGTCACCAACAGTGGCATACTACCCTGGCCATGGAGCGTTGACACACTGCACGCAGTGAACATACGGCCACCCTGACACAGCACACACACACCTGCACAGATACAGACACATCATCCGTCGTACATGGACACTCACCGTCAAGTGAAGTAGCGGGCGATGAGCTGCTGGCGCACATTCCCAGCTTCCTCCTCTCCGCTGTCCACCTCACTCGAGCTGTCCTGGTCTGCGGGCTGGGGCCCTGGTTGATCTCCGTCATCCACAATGAGGGGGATCTGCTTCCGAATGGCCAGATTGTGCAGCATGCAGCACGCCACCACTATCTGGCACACCTTCTGTGGGGAGTACGCCAGTGCACCCCCGGTGCGGTCCAGGCACCTGAACCTGGACTTGAGGAGGCCAAAGGTACGCTCGACCACACGTCTGGTCCTCCCATGTGCCTCATTGTATCGATCGTCTGCTGGGGTGCGAGGATTCCTCAATGGACTGAGCAGCCATGCCCCATTCGGATACGCAGAGTCACCTGGGTGTGAGGGACACAGAGAACCGTTGCTATTCCAACTGGACAGGGGACAGCATCGCACAACCAGCACGCTACACCACTCCACATACTCACCGACAATACAGGCACGATCCTGTTGCAGATTGGCCATCAGTCGTGGCAAGATGCTGTTGCGCATTATGTGTGCGTCATGGGCCGAGCCTGGAAACTTGGCACACACGTGGGTGATCACCATGTCCGCAAGGCACACCACTTGCACATTCAGGGAGTGCGTGTGCTTCCTGTTGCGGTACAGGTGCTCAGTGGCCTGTGGTGGAACAAGGCCAACATGAGTGCAGTCAATGGCTCCCACGACGTGTGGGATTCTGCCAAGGGCATAGAATGCACCCTTCACTGCCGCCAATTCACGAGCCCTGGGGAATCTGATGTACCTGTTCCGGTACAGCATCATGGCTGCCAGTACATCCCTCAGCACCTTGCTGAACATGGGCTGGGACATCCCTCCTCCACTGCCCACTGTGTGCTGGAATGACCCAGTGGCGAAGAAATGCATGGCGGCCATCACCTTAGCCGTGGGGTGACAGCAGTCGGATACACCCTGCGGGGACGGAGATGGGGCTCTAACATGGCACACAGTCGATGCAGAGTTGGCCTGTCCAGCCGAAACTTCCTGATTACCTCTGTATCGTCCATGTCCGCCAGCAATTGGTATGGGCGGTCAATGTTCGGTCTCCGCCTGGGTTAAATGGCAGAGGACACATGTCAAAGCAACACGGCACATAGCAATTTCGCATACACATCACTGACATGACTGAGCAAGCACATGAGCCACAGCCCAGCTGTCAAGCTGGGACGGCACGGCCACAATACACTTACACAGGTCTCCCAACAATGGCAATGGCAAGTGAGACATACCACTGCCATGTGCATGCACATGGGGATCTAGGCCCCAATGACTTGCGGGCGTGCTGATGGGGACTGACTGCATATTCGTCAAGCGGCAACGCCACGGCAACATGAGTGTCTGCTGAGCATGGAACTGCTTCCGAGGCTGGATGAGTATGGCACACGACGACGACGATGTGGGCACGGGCTGAGCGGCCAATACAAGTGGGACCTGTGGCACGAGGGGATATGAGACAGTAGTAGGTGTCAGCACTGCACCCTATGTACAGCACTGTACGGATCACAGCTCCCGAAACATTGACTGGTGTCCACATTGACAGCCCCATGCCAAGACGGCTGTGTGCTTGCAGTCACACGTCACAGGTGAGAGGTTACATTGCACGTGCCAGGTGGCAGACGTACATAGTGGGAGCTGGCATGTGTGTGCATGTGTCTCCTGTTCAGGATCCACCAGATGGGCGCTGACTCTGTACTGACCATTGGACACAGCATGTTCCGTGGAAGGCTTGTGTGTGTGGGATGGTGGCACTGGATGTGCCTCCGTTGGGTGGGGGGCCATGCACAGGGCGGGTACGTCGATGATTGCGCATTGTTGGTCACGGTGGGTGCACCAACTAAGATGTGTTGCCCTGTGTTCGATTCCTATGTCCGCATGATGATGGACTGTGGATGTGGGCAGACTACACATTGGTCGATGTGCTGTCTATATGCATGTGCCTTCACACCAGGCACAGCTGCCCCTGCACATGTGACCCCTGCTGGACTCGCTGCTGGGTCTGTGGAGCTGATGCACCTTCTGCGCGTGGGGCGGACAGCTCTCCTCACTTCCCTCATTGCGCATGTCATGTCTTTGCCGCAGGTGACATGGATCATGGAGGGCCCACATGTACGCGTGGGTAGGCTACACATGATTGTTCACTGGTCGCCACCCCCAGTCAGTGTTTCGAATGGGAAGGTTGTCGTGCTGGTGGTATGTTCGATGTGGCGGATGGGCGGGCCTAGGTGCGGGCTTACATTCCGGACATGGGGGGTAGTTGGATTGGCGACTAGTTGCAGTACACACGGGACACGTCTCTTCCTTTCCACATCTGGGTCATCCCTTGTACTAACTGACAGTGATACAGTCATCTTCGCCCCAGCCCTCATGTCCTCCCTCGCCCCCCAATATGCATGCTCACCTGCGAGGCTAGCGCTTGCACAGGCAGCCCCAAGCTCGCACCAGAGAGGGCAAGGAGTGTATGTGTGGGTCCAGTTGCACGAGTGGGCTGTCTCAGGGTATGATGTGTGGCGGGACGCCGTCCACCTGCGTGGTGCCCCAAATGGAGACCCGGCCTGCATGGACTATGCATCACAGTCTTCGCCTTCCCGGATCCGCCACCTGCGACACCCAGTGGCTGTGGCTGCCCTTGCGGCCAGGCCGCGTCCGTCTGTGGCTGATGGCCCACACATTCACTCTTTGGCCTCTCTGGGGAGGGCTCGGGGGTGGTGGCGCACGCGCTTGCACTTAGTCGCAATGGCATGTGGCGTGGTTGGTATGATGGGCAATGGATGGGATGGTGCGAGCCACCTCCCGTGACGTCAGTGCTGCTCGTGCTGTGGTGCGTCCCCCTACACTTCCATTTGACTTGTGCCATGCTAGACGTTGAGGTTCTATTGCCTGCGTGATATGACCAGGAGGAGCGTGAGGAGACCTCTCACACACCATGCTCCACTGCCATCCCGTGCCCTGTATCGCCTGTGCGGATTGACTATGTTGGGGTTGCACCTGGTCGACTGGGGCTGTGTGTGCCTTGTCAAGGGGCATGGCGGGCGCACAACAGGATCCAGCTTGTCCACAGAGGGTGGGCTGAGGTGCGCCTGGTACCGCTTTGTACGTGTGCCCGGCTGCTGTGCACACACGTGTTCACTCCCCCCGACAGGTGTCCTCTCACAATGCCCAGGGAAGCGGTGGTGTACTGTTCATGACCCCTCCCAACACGGCGTGCTCCAACTTGGCATGTGCGCATCTACCCGTCGCACCCACCCACCTGAGCACTGCGTCCATACGACTTCACACGACACATGTGTGTCTTCCACAGTAGTGCTACTCATTTGCGTTGACATCCAATACCAGTGGACTACATGGTCATGTCACGACTGCCGTGTACTTCACATACTCTCATCCTCTCTCATTCGTACTTGTGAAATGAGTCAGCGGAGACAGTTTTGGTTTCAAACATTATATTGAGTCTTCTGTCCTCTGTGATGCAGTATAGTGGACACTACTGGCAGCGGAATACATGTTGAGGATATACTGAGCATGATAACAAATGGGATAGGGTGTGGGGTTACATCTGCTTGGCCAAGGCTGTGCTAATGTACATTTACGTATAGCTGCGGAGCTGCGGACTTTGACACATACGGTATACATGTAGCCTACCAGACCACTCGGCATCATGGGCACAGTCCATCTCAGTTCCATGTGACAGGTTTGCTGCGGTTGTTCCTCATGCACGCGTGCATGTGAGATGACATCAGGGCATGTGCTTGCGTGCATGCAGCGGCGTGCCACTTGTTGTTGCACTGTGGTGGTTACTGGACATGTCACAGTCACTGGGGTCGTGTTGTTGTTGTATGCACTTGTCGTCCATGCAAAGGTCCTGGTATGGGATTCCCGGGCGGGGGTGGGAGGGGTGCAGCACCCACAGACTCCAGGCGACCTATTCATGTCCACTGAGCGGTGTGTGTGTCCATGTGCGCTGGATCCATGTCGTGTCCTGGTTGTTCGTGCAGTTCCGTCCATGTGGGTGCGATGCACAGAGCCCATGCCACTGCCTCCCACGATGCATGCGGTGTTCCTGGATGTGATGGGGAACAGTGTGCGTGTCCCGGTCATATCCGATGTCATGGCGATGTCGTTGATGGTGTGGTTACAGTTGCCGGTCGTTTGGTATGGCTGTGGTGGTGGTGACTGGCCAGTCCGTGCGGAAGCTGAGCATGGGTGCGGGGTTGGACTTCATAGGTCACTCGGGGAACCTGCGTTGTGGTCCGACGTATTTACAGGTTGTCAGGTATGCGATGCCGTCCAGCAGGGCTTCCATGTCATTGGTGGTGTACATGTTTGCCAGCCAATGAAGCGGATGGTGGCTGTCAAGGTGTTGTTCGTAGGTTGTCCCTTGGAGGACCATGATGGGGCATGCTGGGTGACATTCGATGTAGCTGTTCTCGATGATCCGTCGTGTGGAGGCACAGTGGTTCCATTTCAGTGCGCGTGCGATGTTGGCCACATACGCCATGCCCCCATAGGCAGAGCAGGCCCTGTCGTGTGTGTCCAGAGGGAGGAGTAGTGGTAGCAGGTCCGCCTTCAGACATGCCGGGTTGGAGAGGCATATCTCGACGGGATGCTGGTAGGGACACCTCCGACAGTAGAAGACGGGCATGACGCAGCTGAACAATGTGATGCGGTAAGTCAGTCGGTAACTTACGTTCAGCAGGGACAGGAGATCGCATCCCAATGTATGTATCGTGTTGGTTTGGTACAGCTTGAGCTGTTCGGCGTAGTTGGGTAGGTGTGTTGCGGTTGCCATTTCGCAGCGGTTCGTAGAGGTGGCGTGCTCCGGCTGTGTGTGCAGTCTGCAATGTGCACGCTCCGGGGTTGCTGTGAGCTCTGTGTAGTCGTGGGGAGACAGGACTTGTGTTCTGTTGGCTTGTTTGGAGGACACGGGCCCTCTTCCCACATGCTTCTCAGACAGTTCAAGGTCAGTGCTGTGTGACTCCTTCCAATTAACTTGCATGTGGCCGACATGGGGAGTGTTTTCTTCTTTCTTCCCCGTCCGTTGTGTGCTTCTGTGATATGCGCTATCTGCCCTGTGGTCGGTCTCCTCGGCATGCCTGTGTTGGTCTATTCTTGGACAATGGCTGTATTCACCGGCTTCTGTCGTAGGGCTGTGGTTTCGGTGTTGGAATGGAAGGTCATTCAGTGCTGTCTGCTCTCCCTTGTGTGGGCGGCAGGCTGCCTTTCCGCTCTGCGTTGGGCCTTGTGTGTGGATGTAATTCTTGGGCCACCTGTTGTCGGTCCCCGGGCTCTTTGGTGTTCCGTTTCATGTGTCTTGTTCATATGTGCAGGGTGGTATGGGTTTTTCAGTGTGGTACTGGCGTTCCTCTTCCCGAAGGAGCCCTGCTTCTCCTAGTTGGTGTTGCCGCCGCTGTGTGCTACGCCATGTTTGTTACACTGGGGTGTGTCCTGCAGTTGCGTGTCTTCACTGACATGTGTGCGTCGTTTGTGTGGCGTTGGGTGTTGTCCGTGAATTGGGCGTTGGGGACATGTCTGTGGCCGGCCTGTCACGTGTCATGTGCGTTCGGGGTGGGGCTGATGTGTGTGCTGCTTGGTTGTGTCCCTGTGTCTGTGTGCGACGCATGCATGGCGCTGCGGTTGGCCTCTGCGTTGTGCGCATGTGTGGCGGCGTCATCGGCGCTTTGGGGCCGTGACGGGGTGGTTGGTTCCTAGTCCCAGGTGGTGTGTACACATGTGTTCTGCGATGTTACGATTTGGCCTGTGTGTCATATGTGGATGCGATGGTGGATGTGTAGTGTACACGCGCTGGTGGGGGGTTGTCCGCTTTTCCGCCCTTGCACTGTGTGCGCTGTTTGCGTGCACTTGTTGTGTGTGTGCCTACCTGCGTCTCCGCGGTACGTTGCGTCCTTGGTGGTGCATCAGCAGAAGCATGGGAAGGGCCTGCAGTGCTGGATTCATGCCCGGGGTGCCGCTTCTTCGTTGTCCGTGCTCTGCGTCCGTGTTTCCGCCTCTCTTTCACGTGCGGTGTCTCTTTGCCGTGGGAGCCGTTTGTTTGCGGCATCGTAATTTATGCGCCGGGCGGGACGTGTTTCGTCGGACGGTGTGTGTCAGTTGTGCTGCGCCGCTACGTGTGCGGGCGCACTTTGATGGCGGACGGTGTTGCTGGCTTGCCGGCGGTGTTTGGCCTGCTTTTCGCATCGTAATTGGGCGGGCGTGTGGACTGCTGCGTGCCGGCGGTAACTGGTGGTTTTTGCATCCGCCAGCACGGCGGTTGTGCTTCCGCCCGCCATCGTAATGGGCCCCTTAATTACTTTATTAAAATGAAATTACTTCCCACCCTATTCCCCTATAAACCCACAACCCGCTTCTAAAAAATTAACACAATTAACATAATTATCAATTAATTAATAAAAATTAATAACCAATTAATTATTAATCAATAAAAAATGTATATTAAATACTAATAAATAAAAATTATTAATTACCTTATAATTAAATTACTTCCCACCCTAATCCCCTATAAACCCACAACCCGCCCCTAAAAAATAACACAATTAACTTAATTATCAATTTATTAATTAATAAAAATTAATAGCCAATTAATAGTTAATTATTAAAAAAATATATATAAATACTAATAAATACAAATTATTAATTACCTTATTATAATTAAATTACTTCCCACCCTATTCCCCTATAAACTCACAACCCGCTACAGAACTAAAAACGCAAAATTTAATTAACATAAAATTATTCACTTCTAAAAATTTTACACATACATTAAAAAAAAGCAATACTTATTAGATCACATACTTTTAAAATACATACTAAAATACATCACACTAATATAAAAATCGATATTATAAACAACTATATTTTTACATACGATATTACTTCGATATTAAAAAAAACGATATTTCTTACCTTACTGTCGATATTCTGGACCACGATATACCTGCAGTCGATATTCTTGTATCACGATATTTGCAACTCGATATTATGGTAGTTCGATAATCACAACTCAATATTCTGTCTGTGCACCCAGTATTTTACTATTTGGCAGGAATACAGAATATTGATATTTACTATAAAAATAACACCACACAGAATGTAAATCTTGGCAGAGTGGTGATGTACCACTCGGCCTCCGTCTTATTGGTTTAGTGCTCTATCAATCACATAAGCACTTTAATGTTTGATTCTATTCTGCTCCATGTCAGGAAATACCTGAAGTTTATGTTATAACTATTACTTGAGCCCATGCCATGCACTGCTAATTTCTCCACATATTATATCACTCATGACATCTTTAATGACATCATTGGTAATATCACTGCAACATTTGCAGTGAAATTATTGATTGGAAAACTGTGGATAGCAGGGGACGAGTTATAGTTACGTTAGAGCATGAGTTATAGTTACTTGTTTTAACTATAACTGGTGAATTTCTATGGGTATTAGAGTTTAAAACATTACATTGTTACTGCACATTTCACCTAAATATAACGTTAGTTTAACCTTTGATTTTTTCAGTGATGTTGCAGGTTAACTCAAAAATGAAGAAAAGACTGGCTCCTCTTGGCAATGTAAAAACAATTTTCTACTTTCACAACAGGGAGATCGACTGTCCTCACACAGGCAAGCAGCCTATCTCAATTTGCTGCTTCACAGACAGCTATTTTTATACACAGTTGAACAATGGGGGTTACAAAAGTTCGGAAAATAAGTCATCTAAACAGTTACACGGTAGTATATACTAATCATAAAAGGTTTGAGGTCACCTGTGACCCTCAACTTAAACCTAATTCTCTACATATCCTTTATTGCAGTTTCTAACAATGCTTAACAAATGAAGCATTCTTCTACTTCTGAATGCATGTGTATTTGTGGTAAAGGCATTTTTTGTGGCTTGTGTGCATTATCATTGTCCGCCTGAATCCTCTTATCAGATTCTGTGTGTTCTTGACTTATTCAATCTCCTGCTCCTATTGTCTAATCAAGTTTAAATCTATTTGGAAACACAAAATATGTGCCTGTGCATCGATGTGCTAAGACCATAAATTCCTTCAAGCTTGCTAAATATGAGTTGGCCTTTAACTGCAACCCTTTCAAGTTATTCATTCTATTATGTCCTCAAGTGAACTCTTCACCTCTCTCGTCACCACAAGTTTTTGGCCTGCACTGCTCTTTCACCACATAAAACTGCGTGGATGTTTTCTTCTGGTGTCTGCTGTTGCTTTATGCTTTTATATTTCACATTTCCCATGATATTCCCACCTGTAGTTGATATTTCAACTACTGGATCTAAACCTTGGTCTAAACTTTGCACTAAATTATATATGTTGCCCTGAGAATCTACTACTTGTGTTGGTGTCTTAACTGGAAACATCTCTCCCGCCTTTGCACCTATTCTTCTACAAGATGCTTAGATTAACTGTACAGCACAATAAATTAATAATAGGACCACAATTGTTGGCAACAAGGCCCCTAACTGTCCCGACATCCAGGATGGCAGTAATGATAGCCACCAGCTAAACCAATTATTTGGGGCACGTCCTTCATCCACCATTTTTTCTGTAGATTATGTAGAGTATGTATGGGCTCTGACAAAGTTTCATTATCTGCATCATTTGCTGGGATAAAATTACAACATGCAGTTAAAACTTTTTCTCAAACCTCTCCTTGCACAGCCATCATAAGGTCAAGTACATAGCAGTGCTGCATTACCATCATTCTCATAGCACGCAGGTGTTCCTTTATGGCATTAAATCCATCCTTTGTAGTATTGATGCCCTTAAGGAGCTCCCACCAAGTTATCTGCAGCCATCTAGCTGTTGCCTTAGCATTAACAAATGGCAGAATGCTACCAAAGAATAACTGTGAATCTTCAAACAATCAATACTCTTGAATATTGTTCCATGTGCTAGTGCCATAATACTCTGCAGTTCTCTTTCTTCAATGATGATGTAACAAAGTTGTTGGACGGCTCATGGGGTGTTCATGCAACGGTAAGATATTAATTCCTGGAATTTCCAAAACAGGGGCGTGCAAGTTGATGATTGAGCAGAGGCCTCCCCAATTTGGTGGTAACTGTGCATAAAGTAGTACTCCACACATTGATAGTCCATAATGCTGGAGGTGCACTGCATGTCAGCGTTATATAATGTAGTCCTACAATTAATGTTCCATCCTACATCAACACGCCCATTTCCTCTCAAACATAAAGAAACAGAAGTTAGTCTAATGACTGTCTGAGGACTTATTGTATATCCAAGTGTAGCATGCAGTGTTCTCAACCCAAATATGCGCACACTTTTTACTGCATCCTGACTAACATAAGAGCCATTCAATATAGACATAACCCTACAGGAAAGTTCAATATCAGAACGCCATTGATCATGGGAAAATACTGATACAGTGACTCTAAATCCTGGCCTAAAAACTCAATCTGGGGGTAAAGGGTTTACTAAATAACTATTACACTCAGTCGGTGGGCGTGTTACTCCTAAAACACCTAAATCTAAGACCATTTAGACACATTCTACAGTAGTAGGATGGCCTGTCTTCTTCATGCATGATGTCTCATTCTTAATATCCTGTCTATCTGTAAGAATGTATAAAACGTCTGCTGAGCAGTCATATTTTGTGGCGTTGACTAAAAAACGTACTACCTTAACATGTTTTAGTTGCATTTGGGCCTTCATCCTACACAAGTAGAGAGGCAATAGACATAAAGCTGTGCTTGGGTGTACTTCTCTAGTTGAATGTAGCCTATCTGATCCTGTAGCATGAGGAATGAGGGAGCACACAAAACATGATTCATTGGTACCACATATTAACTGATAGTCTGATATCAACATTATGGGACACATGGCCATGAATAGAGCGTTTTTCTTTGCAGGTGTATAATGTCAGGACTAAAAGACACATTGCTATAGAAGAGCAACAATAGGATGAAAAACATTTAGAGGCAAAAATTTAAATAAAAATACATAACTGTTGTGCTGTGTTTCCAAAGCAATTGTCAGGGACTATGTCTGGAACACAGTCAGGGACTTGGGCAAGGACTGGAGACTGGGTAGAGAACGTAAGCAGAAAGAAGATTACAGCGCAGCCCAGGATCACACAGGAAGTCAGAGGAGAAAAGGGATCCAAACGGGATGCCTGCACAAATGAACAAGATGGCTAAGACTCAGAAAGGATGGGCACTCAAGAGGCAATTTAGCATTCAGAATAACTACACCCAGAACGGACGTGCAAGACATATATATATATATATACACACAACAACATTAACAATAAAGGGAATGTGGGGTAAAGCACTTGGGAGCTCCACACGGTAAGACTGAAGCTCAGTAAGTTCCTCACCCACAATTGCTGTTACAGATACTGAGTGCAAATACCCACATACAGGATATGCATGCAAAGGCAGGGTCTGTGGAGCTTATACCTATGGTGATGTTATAAATGTAACTCAAAGACAATACTCACAGTGAGCAAGAAACACCACCTAGGTTGTCAGCTGTGTCCACGGATCCTGGCGATCAAACAGGAACACGCAAGGCAGTAACAGCAAGGGGGTAGAACTAAATACAAGCACAATAGACAAGGAGCTAGCAAGGAGGAGTGCTTAACAGGAAAGGAAGGAAATCACAGGGCAAACGTGGCAGAAAGCAAGTAACAAACATACAAGGTAAAAGAAGCAAAACAGCAGGAATAGAAAGACAGTAAACTAGGAACAGAAACAAAGGAAATGGGAAGAAAGGTAGGGACTGGAAAAGGATATCCAGAGGAGGCAACAAGGATATACTAGAATAGTGCTGGATCAGGAGTCAAGAAAACAAAGTAGCACTGAAGGCTGTGCAGGAGCAGGAACACGAATTGAGCAAAAGCTCAGGAGTCAAGGTAGCACTGCAGGCAGTGCTAGTTCAGGAACAAGGGAAACTGCTGCATCTCAGGAACAAGGAATGCTAAGGCTCAGGAGGCAAGGTAGCACTGTAGGCAGCGCTAGTTCAGGAACAAGGGACACTTCTGCAAATCAGTAACAAGGAATGCTAAGGCTCAGGAGTCAAGGTAGCACTGCAGGCAGCGCTAATCCAGGAACAAGGAAAACAGCAACAGCTCAGGAACAAGGAATAACTAAAGCTCAGGAAACACTGGAAACAAGGATATCAAAACCTTCGGAAACAAGGGTCCGTCTCACCGGTACACAGCTACAATGACCAACCTTGGACTGAAGGGAGCTGGGGCTTAAAAGAGCTCATAGTAATCACATGCATCAGGTGTAAGCAGGCTAGCAGCAGCCAGCCATAGGTGAGCAGAATTCCTCCACCCATTCTTGGCCTACAGGGGTGGAGATGAAGTAGTGAGCAGGGAATTCTAGGTAATGGAGTTTCAGGCATGAGCAGGCTGGCTTCCACAAAACCCGGCATAGATTGGGAATGGATGACCATTTCCAAGTAGAGTCCAAATGGCTGGAAGTCAGTATGTACATTAAGGGGAGGGTCTGGAAGCTTATTAGAACACTGGAGAGTCCCACAGTTCAGCCTGTGGTGGTGGACACAAGAATGCAGGGAGCGAGTTGTGACAACAATTGTCCAAAAGCAGAGGTGGAGCAGGGTATTTTTACAATGACAATCTTCTTCCCCCCTTCTTGTTCCATTTACATTGTCTATGATGCTTAGCAAGACATTGGGTTCAGACAAGCAACGGTGAGGTGAAACCAAGGCCTCCAGACATCCACCTTGCAGGTAGTGGGAGTTGCCATGGTCACGGTATATGATTGCCGAATCGATGCTCCTTCCATTTTCGAACAAAGTTTCGTACGAAGATCTGATCACCTATGTGCACAACCGGGAGGTCGACCTCTGTGATGGCACGCTTCTCCTTAACTTTGGTTACCTGTTTTGAAATGCATTTTGCAGCTTTGATTAATTCAAAAAGATACACATGTATTTCATCATTCAGGATTTTTGCTGTGCTTTCTACCTGCACATCAGTCCTAGTGGCTGGGATCTCTACATTCATGGATATTCCTGTCACTATCTAATGGGGTGACAGGTGATGGTCAGAACCAGGCATGTTCCTAAGGGAAAATAGTGGAAATGTTAGACAATGTAACCCCTTCTTGTGCAATGTGGCACATAGCTTGCTGATCTTACTCTTCAGCAGGCCGTTTAGGCGCTCAACTATGCCATTACGTTGGGGATGATATACAGAGGATAATCTATGGTTTACCCCTAGCAGTGTCGTAGATGTGTAAGATTGCATTAACAAAGTATGTTCCGTTGTCAGAACTTATCCGTCAGAAATTCCCCATTGTGGAATCCCTTCATGAATCAGAAATGTAGCAGCTGATTTAGCATTACAATAGATGCATGGTCCTGCTTCAATCCATCAGGAAAAAGGACAGACTACAACGATAAGGTACCGATAGTTGTTGCACCTGTCTACCATATCCACAAAGTCAATATAGAGGGCTTTAAAAAGAACCTTGTGGTAATGGAATGGTAGAATTTATCACTTTCAGTTTAGGATTAGGAGAAAGTTGTTGGCAGACAATGCAGTTATGAAGATACATGGTGAGCATGTCATGCAAATTATTAACGAACCAGTCTTCTTGTATTTGCATAAACAAGGAATCTCTTGAAGCGTGAGCTGGTAAATGCAACTGATCAAGAGCTATTTGTAAGTAAAGCATGTGGCATCACATGCTTACCTGTAGATAATTGTCTATATATTAGGTCAACACCTGACTGGGTGCATCCTCTATCCTCCCATAACAGTTTTTTTTGTGTGGTGGAGCAGCTTCCTGCAATTCTCGCAGATGTAAGCGTGCTGTCTCAGCATCATGAGGCATCTCATTGTCATGTGGCAGGATTAGTTTCAGCTTCAGATGGTGTGGCAGTCTGAGCCACCAGAAGAGGGACATGTTGTGAACCTGATGGCAGGGGGGGGTATGCTTAGCTACATCTTTAGCTGCCCAATCTGCTAGTGCATTCCCCCAAGATACAAAATTCTGTCCACTTGTATATGCTGCATATTTCACAACTGCCACTGCCTGCGGTAACACAAGTGCCTCTATTAAAGCCTCTAGGAGATTCCTATGCAATACAAAAATGTGCTGGTAGGGTCAACTGCTGTACTGCATGGAGTGTGTCAGCGAATCATGCTGTTGTGCTCTGACTACTGCTGCACCTGTATGTCATACACCTGTATCCAGGTCAATAGTAGAAGAGCCATCAACAAATTAGACAATGCTACCTGGTATAGCATACTTTGTTACTTTACTAGATTCCTTAGGAATATAAGTTGCACAGTCATGCGCATCATCCTCAGAGACTACTATATCTAAGGGTCACTGCACTTAAAACCTATAAGTCACCCCTATAGCAGGCCTTTGCAATCATGAAGGTAGGGTGCCAAGTTCTAAGCAAGAGGGTGCCCCTGCATGAGCAGGACACCCCTGCAGCCTACGGAGTCCATTTTCCCATGTTGTCAGTGAAGCAGCCATGTACTATATAGAGGGGCACCGCGTAATTATGCAATGACCATCTTGAAAACAGCTGCAATGAATCCTATCATGTTTGGTATCAAACATGTTGGAATCATACCCCCACACCATTTACGGTGTGGGGGTATTATTACAAGCACTGGAAGAGCCCTCCGTTAGGCTCTCAGTGTTCCCGGTACCAGTCTTCTAGACCCGGACAGCACAAAATGGTTGCTGCCGACCAGAGACATATTTCTGCCCTCCTGCTGCTGAGCCAAGCTCCAGCAGGGGAAGGCAGAACAATAGGCATCCTGTGATCACCTCCCAGACAGGATTTAGTGTATTGGGACCGGTTGGGTGCACTTGCCAGCACCAGAAAGTCGGCATGAGGGGCACACTTGGTGCCCCCGTGCATAGTCCAGTTCAAATCAGTTCTGGGAGCCGTTGTCTTCCGCTCTGGCGCAAAACTGGACAAAGGACATGGGAGTAACCTCCCCCTTGTCCAGACCCTCCCCTGGGAGGGTCCCCTGAATCTTCCTAACCCTTTCCCTAGGGTACTTAAGGGCTTACCTGGGTGTAGGTCCCTAGATTCGTCGTGGGAGCAGATTCAGGTCAGACACCACTGCTCTTCTACCGTCTGGGCACTCTGGACTTTGCTGCATCGTCTGTGCCTGTGCATCATACAGGAACCTTCTTAAAGCCTGTGAAGCATCAAAGACACCTGAAGAAATCTCCCTTGGAGTGAAGGAGTCACTCCCCTGCATTTGCAGGCACCACAACTAAGTCGAGCGGTCTGCAGATCCTGAGCTCCTCCGGACTCCGTGGGCTCTGCAACACAGGTGGTGGTTTTCCACAGCTCCCAAGGCCTGCTCTACCCTCTCACCAAGTTTGAGGCCAGTATCCCTCGTGGAGGTTGCAATAACCGAACCCCTGTGCACCGCGGTCTACTTGCAGTTGCAAAGGCTTGTTGGTTTCTTTCCAAGAAGATATTCGGGCTCCAAATAGCCCCAACCTCGAGCATCTTCTGTGACCAGAATCTTCAGCCACACCGCATTGTGTGCATCGTGGCCTGCATCTTTTGGTTAGCTGCTTTAGGTCCTCTCGCGACTCCAGTGCCCCCGGCCTGTGGGTCCACTTGAGGCGCACACTTGCTTTTTTTGGGCTCCCCTGATTGCTCGGGGCCTGCCCTGACTCCCCTGCCTCTGGTGAGTTCCCTGGACCTTGCTGGCCCTGACGTTGCTCCTTTTTTGATTCGTGCATGGCTTGCCTTTGCCAAGGCTTGTTAGTGCTCCAGCCGGACACCGACCCCTCAGCACTCGACATACTTTGTGGGACAGCTCGGGATGACTCCTGGTCCTCCTCAGCATCGCCTGGTCCTCACAGCTGCAGAGTCAAGGTCCTCGTCATCCATCCTACAACACCCAACATCGTAGGGCATCCGTCTTCCAAGTCTACTGGTCACCCCTGAATCAATCAATCAATCAATCAGGGAATTGTAAGCGCGCTACTCACCCGTGAGGGTCTCAAGGCACTGAGGGAGGGGGGGTCCGCAGATCTGTTTAGCCGAAGAGCCAGGTCTTGAGGGTCTTCCTGAAGGTGTTCAGGGAGGGGGCGAGTCTGATGTCTGCCGGTAGCTCGTTCCAGGTCTTGGCTGCAATGTGAGAGAAGGATCTTCTGCCTGCTCTGGCTTTGTGGATGCGCGGGGTTTCGGCCAGTGCGAGGTTGGAAGATCGGAGGTTTCTTTTGGGTACGTGGAAGTTGATTCTGTCGTTGAGGTATTTGGGTCCGTTGTTGTGTAGGCATTTGTAGGCGTGAGTGAGGATTTTGAAAGTGACTCTTTTCTCCACGGGGAGCCAGTGGAGACTTTGTAGGTGTTGGCTGATGTGTTCGTGTCGGGGATGCCGAGGGCGAGTCTGGCGGCGGTGTTCTGTACTGTCTGGAGTTTGCGGAGTAGGGACTTGTTGATGCCGGCGTAGAGTGCGTTTCCATAGTCCAGTCTGCTGGTGATGAGTGCGTGGGTGACTGTCTTCCTTGACTCAGGGGGATCCACTTGAAGGTCTTGCGGAGGATGCGGAGGGTGTTGAAGCAGCTGGAGGTGACGGCGTTGACCTGTCAGCTCATGGAAGTGATGAGTCGAGTACGATGCCGAGGTTCTTGGCGTGGTCTGAGGGTAGGTGGGCTTCCGAGGGAGGTCGGCCACCAGGTGCTGTTCCATGCAGAAGGGGTGGTACCGAGGACGAGGACTTCTGTCTTCTCGGCGTTGAGCTTCAGGCAGCTGTTGGTCATCCAGACTGCGACGTCTTGCATTCCTTTCTGGAAGTTGAGTTTGGCAGTGGTGGGGTCTTTGGTGAGGGAGAGGATGAGCTGGGTGTCATCTGGGTAGGATACGATGTTGAGGCCGTGTTGTTGGACGATGGCTGCGAGGGGGGCCATGTAAATGTTGAAGAGGGTGGGGCTCAGTGATGAACCCTGTGGGACTCCGCAGGTGATTTTCGTGGGGTCGGAGAGGAAGGGTGGGAGTCTGATCCTTTGGCTTCTTCTGGTGAGGAATGATCGGATCCAGTCCAGGGCTGTTCCTTGTATGCCTGCGTCGTGTAGTCTGACGACTAGTGTGCGATGGGAGACGGTGTCGAAGGCCGCTGATAGGTCGAGTAGGATGAGGGCTGCGGAGTGGCCTTGGTCCAGGAGGGTGCGGATGTCGTCTGTGGCGGCGAGTAGGGTGGTCTCTGTGCTGTGGTTGCTTCAAAATCCGGATTGGGACGGGTCGAGGACGGCGTTTTCTTCAATGAATCGTGTCAGTTTCCTGCTGACTGTTTTCTCTGCAACTTTGGCTGCGAAGGGGAGGAGCGAGATGGGCCGATAGTTCTTGAGGTCGGTGGGGTCAGCTGTGGGCTTCTTGAATGACATAGACTCTGTCCCCTCTGCTTGCAGGTACCTCTCATCAAGAATCGGTCTTCGGATTCCACCGGACACTTCTTCCTAACTCCACAGCGGCACTTTCCTGAAGTCCTCCATTGGGCTCGACAGTGGTTTCCGACACCACTTCACACATATGCACCCGGCTTCCCTGGTGTAGGTAACGTGGGTACTAGGGAATCCACGGGTGGGGTGGCTCTCCAACCTTCTGTCTTCCACTGGGTTTCTTCAGGGTCCACTGGGAAGGGTCCTTAATCTTTAAAAATCCAACCATGACTTGCACATAGACTTGTACGGAGCTCTCCGTGGGGTCCCTATCTACTTACGTTGGGTGGTTCTGTGGGTCCCCCGCAATTCTACGTCCTCTCGACATTGTCCTGACTCGAGTCATGGTTCTTATACGACTTTCTTAATATATGGTTTGGTCCCCACCCCCGGGGTCCACTTTGTATACAGTGCTATTTACTGTGTTTCTTGCTAAAGTATTGTGTGCATTGTGTTTATCTCCGTGTTGGAGGTATTTGAATGTACTAGAGAGTATTATATAATAAATACATATTTTTATAAATAATTGGTGTGGTTCATTTCAGTTAATCTATACTATAAGATTGCATTCTGGTAAAACAAGCTGCTTTACACTCCTTCTGGACTAAGCCTGAAGGCTGCTCTCCACAGCTACCACTTAGAGAGCTTTTTAAGGTTGTCTAAGACCTCTTAAATCACCATAAGGGTTGTCTGGACTGTTGCAATGTGTCCAATTACATAAGTGTACATCATATACCAGGCCAGCTTCTCACACGCATTGTCTCACATAATTACAGAGACCAAGAAACATCTGCATCCCTTTAACAGTTTCTGGCTCTGTCATTTGACAGATAGATGATGATCTTTTAGGGGTAACTCACTGACCAGAACCTGACAGTAATTCACCTAAATAATGGACTTCCTCCTGACAATACTGGGCTATGGGCCACATGTGCGAAGTGCTTTATGTTGTCGCAAAGGAACCGATTCTGTGAATCGGGCTGTTAATGATCACAAAAAATCCTTTTTGTATGTACAGAACCATATTTTGTGATTTAGTAACCTATTACCGAATAGCAAAATGGGTTAGCGATCCGGTATTAGGAAGGGGCGTGTTGGGACCGAAACACGGTCACAAAACATTTGCATTTTACCACCTATAACCTATAGGTGGTAAGCCAGTCACCTAAGGGAAGGGGTCCTGAGGGGACCCCTTTCCCTTTGTGAATGGTTGCAAAAATGTTTTTTAAGAGCAGGCAGTGGTCCCGGAGATAATTGCCTGCTCTTAGAATATGAACCTGAATTGTTTCATTTTTGTTTTTGAAAAGCATCCAGTTTTCTTTTAAGGAAAACGGGCTACATTTAAAAAAAAAAGTTATTTTAATTTAAAGTGCTTTATTTGAAAGCAAACACAGCCATGATTGGTCTGCTGTTCCCAGCAGGCCACCATCCCTGTGTTTTAGCGATTCCCAATGTGTCACAAATTGCAATATACCTCATGAATATTAATGAGGTAGGTCAATTGCGACCTTATTAGGAATTGCTAAATGTGTCAAGGACAGATTAGTACATACATTTGTGCGTTTTCCTAATAGCGAATTACAAACAATTTGCTATTAGGAACTCGAAAAAAATTATCCTACAAACCTGTGGCCCTTTGTCTTTCTCTACTTTGTATCCTCTCTGTGTAACAGTGACTAAAAGAGATATAGTATCTTTTCTGCACTGCTGCTCTGTAGGGCTACAAATTAGTAGGTTGTTGACATATTGCAACAACGTGCTGTCACACTGTAAATTTGACATATAATTTTTTACAACTCTGTTAAAAATACTAGAGCACTCAAAATACCCTTGGGGCAAACGAGAGTACAAATACTGAATCCCGTTATATGAGAACGCTGTCAAATAATGGCTGTCTGGATGAAGAGGGATGCTAAAAAAGGCATTCTTTAGATCAATAACAGAGAAATACTTAGCATCCTGAGGAAATGATGGAAGGGTCTGGAAAAATTGGAAATTCTGGTGCCACTACATCATTCAGGGGGGCGCATGTCTTGAACCATATGCCAAGCATTATCCTTGGACTTCTTAACCGGGTAAATCGGGGTGTGACAAGGAGACACTCCAGGGTAAATTACTCCTTGCTCTAACAACGCCTGTATAGTAGGGGCGATGTCCTCATCACGTTCTTTAGAAAGAGGATACTGTCTCACTTTAGGCAAGATAGCACCTTCCTTTAATGTAATCCTGAATGGTGTAGCAGTATGAAAAAGGTCTATATCATGGGTACCCTTAGTCCACAAGGTGTCCGGTATTTGGGACAGATCTGCTTCCCTAACAGAATCAAAAGCTCTACCTGGTGTGGGTGTCCTTACATCTAATACTGTCCTCAATGGTATGCCATCTTGAAAAACTACAACTGTTTTCTTGAAATCATCATCAAACAGTTGATCATCCAATATCTCCCTAACCCTTTTTCCTGGCTTAATGAATATGACACATGCACATAAGACATGGTTATGGTCACTGGCTATCAGAGCGCCATAGGTTAGTGTTAACTCTAAAGCCTCTTTCTGCAATATTAACTCAATATCAGGCATCCCAAAATTTTGCCCTTGTGGCTGGAAAAGAAATACTTTCGGAAACTGAACCTCCCTTCACAGTAACTCCGGTGTCTCTGCTATGATTGTATACACTGCTGCGGTAAATGCCTCAACATCAGCAGGTCATGCTCGGATTTGATCTCCAGTAGAGGAACATACTGTTACTGCCATGATCCTGGAAGATGGAAATCAAGGGGTAGAACAAATCATAGTATCATCACGTTCAAAATAAATAGTCATATTTAACTTGGCCATAAGATCTCTCCCTAACAAGTTAGCTGGGGCAGCTGGAGATAACAGTAAACAGCCATCAACCTCTCTCCCTCATACTTCCATCTCCACTGGTTTAGTAAATGGAACCCTCATTATTTCCCCAGAGAATCCTTGTGTGTCCATTGATCTTGTAGAAGTTAGAAAGTCTCCCTCTCTAAAACAGGATCGGGTTGCTCCTGTATCTATGAGAAAAGCATATCTTTGGTCATTGTTAGCTACCGTCACAGTGGGTTCCTCACCTGGCCTGTGCATCACTAACAATACTGGACACATAGAAATACTCTGTGGGCACCCTCATTGTGTATATCCTATCACAGAATTCATCTGGAAAGGATTTCCTCCTCTCACAATTACACCTCCGTTCACTTTGAGATGGAGTCGCCATTGGGGTGTTTGGTAATTTTGCTGTGGCGGCACTTGTTGTGCTTGAGGAATTACTGGTGGCTGCATATTTTATGATGGTGTCTGAGGTACATATATGATTTGCAGATCTGACTGTGGCTGTACTGCTGTGTTTCTTGGCTGATTACAATCTCCTAACCTACCATTTTGGTCATCTGCAGTCTCTAATAAAATGTCCAAATCTCTGACAATAATCATACACTTGATCCTACCTCTTCCTATTCCTCTTCCTCCTCCTCTCCTACTTTCCTGTGCCCTTACATTTTCCAGTTGTTGTGGGTACTGTTGTTGGGTGGTCCCTGGGACCAATCCCACAGACACTGCAGTCATCTGAGTGGCGGCTGCTACTGCAGCTCCTTCCACTGCTCCTTTCTTTGCCAACTTTAGCTGCACTAACTTGGCTGCTGCTTTCTCTGTCACCTCCTGTTTGCTTCTTTCTTTCTCCTGCTTTTTCTTACAAAAATGGATTGTGTGTGCTTGTATCTCTGTCCAGGGCTTGGCTTCTAATGCCACTATGTTATCCTGTACATCAGAGGCTAACCATTTTTCACTGAGTTATAAAATAACACAGCATTTCCTCCTGTTACTTCCCAACCCTGACCTACTACTTGGGTCCATTTTTCTTTCATCCTAATAAGGAACAAAGTGGATCCTCATTTGGTTGCGTTGATTGGGCCATGAGGGATCCAATATCTGGCCTATCAGGATATATTTTCCTCAGCTGGTCCCAAACTATTGTTCTAACCAACTTAAATGGAAATCCATCATATCTAGTCTCAGTGAGGGTGGTGTTTCTCACTCCAGCTTTCTGAAAAGCAGTGTCTGTTTCATCTTCTAAATAATGCCTGCAGTCTGCTTTCAAAAGCTCTAATCCATTACCATGCTCCCTCTGTAAGCAGCGGCAACAATTTCCTGAGATTTTCCTTGTCCGTTTATGGCCAATGAACATAATGAGGTGCCCTTAGTCCTTTTTGTATCAGGGACATCTGATGTAAGGGAGTGACAGAACATTGGGAATTGTGAGGTCTAGAATATTTCTGCCATACACGCAAACATTTCAGCATGAAGGGATTATCCCAGTCTGGATCTCCCTCACCATAAAGAATGAAATCATCAGCACTTGCCATAGCGCATGGATCAAAGTACACTTCTTGTGGCCATGGGCTCATCTGTGGAGATAACCTTTCAGTCCAATCTACCAAATTATTCAAATATGGCACAACACTGTACCAACTATTCTCTCCTTCAGCAACTATCTCACTAGGGGTGAGATCTGCGCTGCGCAAAACTGATTGAACACTCATCTGCTGCAATGGTCTATCATGTAGTGTAAATCCTGCCATAGCCTTACAAGATCCCATTCTGGGGTTTGGCTGGCCATGTGTTTCCTGAAACCGCAACCGTTCAAGCTCTGTCGCTCGAGTTTTCCTAACTCAAGAAAGCATATCCTGCTCTCCTTCTCTAGTGACAATGCGATTAGGCCATCCCCTTGTACTCTTTGTGTAATTCAAATCGATAAGGGGTCTTTCTTGAATATTAACATCATAAGTAGAGTGCCTAGCCTGCCTAGCCTTTGAGGGTTGAAGCATTTCGCCCACTATTTGTCATCCTCCCAAAACTTCCCTGAATCTGACCCGAAAGGTCATCGTAACATCCTTCTCTCCTTACTTCTCTTGCATCACTCCTACTCTCACTTCGTGATAACCATTCTTGGACTCTTTCTGGTGAAACTGTTATGTTGCCCTTCTCCCTCTGCCAAGGTGGTAGACTATCTTCAGTCCTTCTAAGATCCGCTCCTCTTCCTGTAGATACTGGACATCGTGCCATACCTACAGCCCTATACGCATAGTCGTTCGATCTAGCATCATCTGCATATTTTCGCTGTGGGGTAGACATACGTTCCCTAACTACCCTTCCTGTTGTGTCTCTTCTCTGCAACAACGGCGAAGTTGCTAATGAAACATGTGATTGGTCATCACTATCTCCTGGACTTTGCTCTTCCCTTCTATCCTCCTGGGGAGAGGTGAGAACTAGATGTAGTGTACACTGTGCTTATAGTTGTCCTGAAAACTGGGATGTTTTGGCATTTGTGGGGCAACATTAGAGATACCTTTTGGAGATTGTGAAGGGGTCTCAACTTTGGGGTACTCAAATCTCAATGAGGCTTCCTGTAGCTGCAGAGGGGGTAAATACTAGGTACCTTGGGAGAGGTGCTCATGGGATCATGTGGGGGTGGGGGAACAGACAGGGTACTAGGTGTATCGACTTTTGAGGAGACCTTAGACTTCTCACAAAAACTCACCATAAAGATAAAGTGGCTTCTTGCTTCTGTAATTTGGCTCCTGCATATTTACTTCTAAGATACGTAATAATATGCTCTAATATTTTGTCGTCAAATGTCCCTTCTTTTGACCAGGGATAAGTGTGTTTCTGAATATTGCTAAACCATTCTAAACACAATATTTTTGCAAATTTCTCTGATCATTTGGAAAGGTCTTTTGTATTTGCGCTAAGGGAGCCTTCATAATTTCTTGTATTTCTAATACTTCCTATAATTTAGCTTTTATCTATCTGGTCAATTATTACTCTTTCTTTAAAACTTACACAAGTATTTATCAACAGGAAAATTCATCAACTTTGTCTTTATCACTTATGCATTGCACATTAAAATAACATTATGCAACATTACATAAAATCATACTGTGGCCGCATTTCATTCATACACAAGCACTCACCATTAGCATAAGAAATATGAAGACTTCAACCACTTCTAAATATTAATCTGCATTATTCTACTCTAAACTGTAAATGCAACTGGATAACCACTGTTTCCTCCCTCCGCACTTAGAGAGGATACTCTTTTCAAACCATGAGTCTCTTAAACCATGGAATGACTTTTGGACATTAGATCCAGGATAGTAATTTGAGTGTTCAGATCGTACCTGGAAGTAAAGTTTAGCGACATCAACTTTTCAGCTGCCCCTCTATGTCAAACATTGGAACACATATTGGCACCTTCCAATTTCAAATTACCCACATTGACCACTTCCAACCTTATATTGTGAATAAAAAATGAACCAGTTATGCAGTGCCTTTCTTACTATTGTGCAATACATGTACACAATCTTGCATGCGATACCCTTATGCTTCTTATATCCTTATATCTCTTATATCTACATCTGTGTTTACCATTGCCAAGGGAAAAAAGTCACACAATATATACAAAAACATGGAATGTTGTCCACATCGTCCTCACCTTTAAAAGACGGCAACCCCCGGATCCTACCCGTCCCCCATGTATTGGCAGAACTTCAGAGAACATGCTGTCTGCTTACCTCATCAAAAGTGCTCAATAATGATGGAGCGGGGGGTAGGCGGTCGTCAGGTGGGTGCAAGAGGGACTCCTGACTGGCTCGCCAACTGTTGCAGGCCAGCTTAAAAATAAAAAAAAGACAGACTCTTTTTGGCAATGTAAAAAGAGCTCTTTACTGCTGTGACAGGGCGATTTGATTTTTATAAAGCGTGCTGAATGCCCGAAGGCTTCTTGGCGCTTGCTTCCACAAGGGCAGTTCTGATAGGGGCTACTAATCAGAGGTGTCTATAAATGGAGAGAATAAAGCCATGATTTGAGATGCTTTTTAAAAATTGGCAGACCTGGTGGCATCTCAAGTTCCAAGGTATTTGATTCTATAACTGGTAAGTGGCATGAACAAAACTTCTGCCACTCCAGGAGGCTTTGTTAATATTTGGAACCAACATTGGAGCCTGATGAGCGAAGACATGTTCTGGGGGACTACCACAAAAATATTTTCTTAAGCCATTCTGAGCCTAGATGGTAGAGGGCTTTATATGCAATGCAAAGTGCTTTAAAATCCACTCTCTTTTTTGATGGGGAGCCAGTGTAGCTCCTCCAACACCTTTGAGGCTGATTCAAACTTCTTGAATCAGCTTGGATCAGAGAGATTGACCATCCTCACACAGGCAAGCAGCCAGTCTCAATTTTCTGCTCCACTAACAGCTATTTGTATACAGAGTTAAACAATGGAGGTTACAAAAAAATCAGAAAATAAGTCATTAAACAGTTACACATTAGTATATACTAATCATAAAAAGTATGAGGTCACCTGTGACCCTTAACTTAAACCTAATTCTCTACATATCCTTTATTGCAGTTTCTAACAATACTCAACAAATGAAGTATTCTTCTACTCGTGAATGCATGTGCAGTTGTGGTAAATGCATTTTTAGTGCTTGTGTGCTTTATCATTGTGCGTCTAAACCTCTTATCAGATTTTGTGTGTCCTTGACTAATTGAATCTCCTGCTCCTATTGTCTAATCAAGTTTCAGTCTATTTGGAAACACAAAAAGCATGGCGGTGCATTGGTTTGCTAATACCATACATTTCTTCAAGCTTGCTAAACATGAGTTGGCCTTTAACTGCAACCCTTTCAAATTATTCATTCTATTATGTCCTCAATTGAGGAAATTAAGACAATCTTGCCGCCACCAGGAAAGGATCTGGCGTCTTGATCTCAATCCTGAGGGAAGAGACTTACATAAACAAAGACTGAGGGAATATAAAATCGCCATCATAGAGGAAAAAGTATCATTTTATTCCAAGGTTACAGAATCCCTTAGATCTCCTAGGGAGCTTTTTAATTAAATTAATTCTCTTTCCTCCCCCTCAGTCCCTGGCCACACGGACATTTCCCAGGACCTCTGTGACAGAATGGCTAGTTTTTTCTGCTCTAAGATCACAGAAATATATTCCACCCTGGAAACTTCCAACGCCGGGATCCCCACAGCAGTCGCTGCCGACCCGCCACCTCCCCTCGATAACCCCGTAACCCTGGTGGAGGCAGGCAAGTTACTTGCCTTCCCTTCTCTGTCACCTGAGGATACGGACCGCCTGTTGGGTGGAATTACTTCTGGCTCCCCTTTGGAGTCCTGACCACTGAAGTTCATGTAATTAGGGAGGGAGGTTATTGTACCCCACCTCACCTCAGTACTCAATGGAGCTATTTCAGCTGGGCAGTACCCTATCCCTTGGAAGACTGCGGTGGTCAAACCTCTTCTTAAAAAACCTTCACTGGATCCGGCTGAATTAAAAAATTACCGCCCCATCTCCCTGTTGCCTGTCCCAGCAAAAATTCTTGAGAAACACTTGAACTCTCATCTTAGCTCCTATCTAGAGGAATATCAGCTGCTTGATGGCTCGCAGCATGGTTTCAGAGGTGATCACAGCACGGAGATGGCGTTAACCTCCGTAATCAATAACATTCGCGTGCAGGTTGACGCTGGACATACCACTCTGTTGACTCTTCTTGACCTTACAGCGGCCTTTGACACTATATCCCCCTTGAGACTGGTGGACCGGCTTAAGGAATTGGGGATCGGGGGCGTTGCCCTTAATTTGTTGACCTCATTCCTTAGGGATCGGGCACAAATAGTGAAAATTGAGCAATTTTATTCGGCCCCCAGCCATATGTTTTGTGGAGTCCCTCAGGGCTCCTCACTAAGCCCGACCCTTTTAAATATTTATGTTGCTCCTTTGGCCAGGGTCGTTAGATCTTTTGGTTTGGAGGTGCTGTCCTATGCTGATGATACCCACATTATGGTGTCCATCACAAACAGCATAGAGGCATCCGCCACCAATTTTAAAAACTGTATGCAGGCAGTTTCTTCTTGGATTGTAGAAAACTATCTTAGACTCAACGGGGACAAAACTGAGGTTTTGATCTTTGAAAACCAACAGCATATTTGGTCCCAAAAACTGGTGGCCTGACGCGCTTGGCCCCTGCCCCTGCCCAGTGTCCCAAGGAAAAAATCTCAGTGTCATAGTGGACAATTCCCTCTCCCTGGGTCCTCAGATTAAAAGAACGGTGTCCACCTGCTTTGGAACCATCAGGATTCTTAGGAAAATCTCCCAATTTCTTTCTTTCGCTTCTCGAAAGCAGGCAGTTATTGCCCTAGTGTTATCTAGACTGGACTATTGTAATGCCCTCTATTTGGGTATTAACAAAGGGCTTGTTCATCGTTTGCAGCTGGTACAGAACGCTGCGGCCAGGCTGGTGATAGACCTCCCTAAATTCCACCCAGTCTCAGCCTCTGTCGGAGAGCTGCATTGGCTCCCTCTAGACCGGAGAATTTTGTTTAAGGCTCTTTGTCTCACCCACAAGGCCTTCCACAATCTAGGTTCGGAAGGTATTAAAGGGCTCTTTCAACGCTATGTTCCTACCAAACAGTTAAGATCCGCCAGTCAAACTCTGCTTGTAGTCCCCAGGTTCAAGAGAGTCAGATGGGGGGGCAGAGCCTTCTCCGTCGCCGCTGCCAGGCTCTGGAATTCCCTTCCTCCTGTAATTTCTGGACAAGTATCTCACTCTCTCTTCCGCAAGGTTCTGAAGACCTGGCTTTTTACCAGTCTTTTAGTATGAGTTCCACATGTACTACTGTCTGATGGCCCTTTCTGCAGCGCCTTGACGCCTTCGGGCAAAGTTTGCGCTTTATAAGGCTAATATTCATTCATTCATTCAACTCTTCACCTCTCTTTTGTCAGCACGAGTTTGTGGCGTGCATTGCTCTTTCACAACGTATAACTGTGTGACGTTTTCTGCTGGTTTCTGCTAAAGCGTTATGCTTTCATATTTCACATTTCCCATGACAGTGACTAATATAGATAGAAAGATAGATAGATAGATAGATAGATAGATAGATAGATAGATAGATAGATAGATAGATAGATAGATAGATAGATAGATAGATAGATAGATAGATAGATAGATAGATAGATAGATAGATAGATAGATAGATAGATAGAGATTACAGAGGTGTGGTACCTGCTCTGCAGTTATAGCTAGGGTTACCCAGATATAGGAACTACTCAGGAATTTTGTCCCGTTTGATGAATATTCAAAAAACTTTGCAGACCTATTTCACCCGTTACTTTGGTCAAGGATTCAAAGTTTGACAGTGTTTTGTCAAAGGGGTACAAAGAAAAAAGGAGGGGTCCCAAAACACACTTGAACGTCAATGCATTTTACATGGACTTTTGTATTTTACACAAAAATGGTCAGTCAGATATTGATGAAATTTTGCAGGATTGAAGATTATGAAGTGCAGGTGATTCTTTGTGTGGTGGTGACTAAAAAGGGTAAGTATTTTTAGTTATTAGCATTTTAAACTTCTGTTAGTGCAGTAGTTTCGAAGTAATACCGCTGTACATTAACTCATTGGATAATGACTGTCTTTACAAAAATTGCAGGCAGCCGTGTTGTTTTAAGGCCACTTTGCTGAGGTTTTAGCTTAGGGCCTTAAAAATAGGTAAGTATTAGGTTACCTACGCTAACCCTACTTATGACCACTTACTTTAAATGGTAATAGGTAGGGAAATATAATTATGTTTGTATATATATTTTAAAAATACTGTGGAGTTCCGAGGTACTACCTAGGTTCTACAAAGGTAGTACCGTGGTACATATTAAAAAAAAGACATGGAAAAAAAAATGGAAAAATACTGTACTACACATTATTTTACAAATATAGTGTACTACAGTGGCTTTACAAACTTTTTCATACTGTATTCGGACAAAAAAAGTCTATGCATTACTGCGGTAATATCTACAAATTTCCACATTACTTAAAGAAATAACAAAAAAGGTATATTTTGTAAAAAACAAGGTACATGCTATGTACTACTGCAGTACTGTGTCAACTGGTTAAACATATAGGAAGTTATTTTTAAAATTCCCAAACCTATTTCCACTTTTAAAAAAATGGTAATAGGTTGGGAACAACAATAAAACCTATTACTTACCTATGTATAAGCCCCGAAGACACAACAATCCAAAAGTCTACTAAAAGGATTATGGGTGCCTTTTAAATTTGTAAAGGTAGACGTTAGCCATTTATACTCTGCCTCGTTACTGCTATGTACCACGGTATACCGTTAACTTACCGTGGCAAAATATATCACTAGGGGACAAATTTGAGATTCTATTGCGTTACCTTGCATTACACATAGTGTTGCAAGGGCAACGCAATACTTACGCAACAATTACCAAACTATGCAAACCCTACTTTGCTTGGTTCATGTACAGAAAGGCAATGCAGCGCAGGTCGCTGATTTACGTTACTCTGCACACCATGATCTACAGTACTCCAAAATCTCTAGTACATACATACCCCACTACACTGTACGGCACTACACTGTACGCTACTCCATTGTACGCCACCACAGTATACACCACTCCAATGTACGCAACTCCACTGTATGGGACTCCACTTTACGCTGTTCTACTCTAAGCCACTCCACTCTATTCCACTATATACCACTCCACTCTACAACACTCCACCCTACCCTATTTCACTGCATGGCACTCCAATGCATGTATCTCCACTGTAGGCCACTCTACTCTGTAGGAGAGTAGGATCTGCTTCACAGGGGTACCCCCACTTTTTGCTGATACTTCACTGGTTTTCGACATTAGTCTGGCTGGGGCCCTGCTATTCAGAACCCCAGCCTAGCTGTTTCCTCTTTAAAAGGGTCTCCATGTGCCTTAGGCACATCACTGATTGGGATCTGGAGTGCCCTTGTAAGTCCCTAGTATATGGTATACTATGTACCAAGGGCATAGGTACCTCAGAGGCCTGCCAGGGGCTGCAGCATGTATTATGCCACCCCTGGTAGGCCATCCAAACTGACACCACAGGTCTGCTACTGCAGCCTGGGTAAGGTGGTGCATGCACCCCTTGCTGTGGTATAGGTTACCTATATCACTAAATGCCTACACACATATAAACCTATAAGTCACTCCTAAGGCAGGCCTTATCAATCCTAAAGGCAGAGTGCATGGTTCCTATGTGAGAGGGTGCCCCTGCATGAGCAGGGCCCCTCTGCAGTGTTCGGAGACCATCTCTGATGCTGTTTGTAGTGCAGCCTGACCATATACTCTTAAACGCATTATATCCTCGCGGTAAAATGCTAACTATGGAATGGCTGCCCCTAAACATGTCGTGTTTGGTGTCAAACATCTTGGAATACTACCCCCCCGCCAATCCTGGCGGCGGGGGTAGCATTCCACCCTTCTAGAGGGAAAGGCATGTTAACTCTGACGAGTCCGGTAACTTCTTTCCAGAGCCCTGGCATCACAAAATGGATGCTGCTGCCACAGACACGAGTCTGGCCTCCTGCTGCTGGACGAAACTCCGGCAGGGGAGGCCTGGACAATAGGTTTCCTGTCCCAGGGAGGTGTGACCACCTCCCCAGACAGGACAATGTGTATTGGGGCTGGGCGGGAGCACTTTCGGGTGCTTTGAAGTCCTGCACTGGGGGCACATTTGGTGTCCCTGTGCATACCCCAGTTCAAACCGGATCAGGGGCTTGCAGCCCCTGCTTTGGCGCGAACTGGACAAAGGAAAGGGGTGTAGCCACCCCTTTGCCCTGACCCACCCATAGGTGGGGCCACAGAGTAGTCCATCCCCTATTTTTAGAATAAAGGTAGGAACCCAGTCCCTAGGACTTTGGATTATACCTGGACGAAACTCTGAAACAGAATCCTGGACCTTCGACGCTCTACTCACGATTAGAGGACTGAAGAATCTCCCTTGGGGTCAAGGAGTGACTCCCCTGCTTGGCAGGCACCAAAGAAGCATCTGTCCGGTTCGCATCACTGAAGCTCCCGTCGGACGCCGAAGTCATCGCATCACCAGAGGTGGATTCTCCAGACTTCCCGAGGCTACCCTGAGTCTCCAGCAAAGCTGAGGCCCGTGGCTATCGTGGGTGACTTGAGACCGTGACCCCTGGACACCGAGCACATTTGCAAGTGCACCATCTTCTGGGTCTCCCAAGAAGTCGTGCTTTGGGCTCCGAGTAGCCCTAGCCTCCAGCACCACCTGCACCGAAGATCACTGGCCCCCACTCCACGAGTGTCCTGTAAGCCAGCTCCACGTGCGGCATCACGAGGCTCCTTCGCGGTCGCTAGCCCGTTGGCTAGTAGCCCTTAACGAAGGCCAATCTTTTCTTTACTTGGCAGTCTGGTTGCTCCAGGCCTGCCCTCACTTACCCTCGCTGGGTGAGTCCCCAGACCTTGCTGGTCTGCATCATCGACGATCTACATCTTACTCGAGACTTGCCGTTGCCAAGGCTTGTTGGGTCCAATCTGGTCGCCGACACCTCTGCACTCGATAGACATCGAGCAACAGCCCGAATCCTGCTCCTGGTCGCCGAGAACGCCTCCCGGACCTCGTGGCTGAAGAGTCAAGACGACTGTCATCGAACCTGAAGCACTCGACATCGGTGGGCATCTGTCCATCGCCTCCCTGGTCACTGGCTAGTGACCCAGACTCTGTCCCCTCTGCTTTCAGGTTCTTCAGAACTCCGATCCACTCTTGGATCCACCCGGACACTTTTCTCCTGGTCGCCAGCAGCACTTTGCAGCAGATCGCCATAAGAACCGCAGCGAAACCCGACCCCGAAAGGCACCTATGCACCCGGCTTCCCTGGGTGAGGTAACACGAGTACTCCGGTGCTCCCGTGGGTAGAGACTCTTCAAAGTCCTAGATCTCAAAGGGTTTTGTCCTAGTCCTCTTTTAAGTGTCCCTTTCCTCTATTTTCCCGATCCCGACTTTCTCCATAGAAGTTAACGGCGTATCGCGGTTGTGTATTTACACTGCACGCGTCTCCCGTGGGTCCCCTGTGTCACTACCGTGGGTGGTTCCTTGTGGTCCAAGCACTTCTAGAGGCTCTAGGCCTAGTGTCTAGTTCAGTCGTGGTTCGCATACCACTTTATTGGTATATGGTTTGAGTACGCCCCTAGGGCCCAAACGTGTATTTGTGCTATTACTGTGATTTAAGATCTTATAACCTATGTACTTCGAACTCTAGCCTCATAAAGAGACTAGAGGGGTGTGTTTAGTAATAAATACATATATTTTGAATATATACCTGGTGTGGTGCTCTTTCATTTGGTCACTCAAGAGATTATAGACTGGTAAAACAAGCTGCTTTACATTCCTTCAAGACTTAGCCTGAAGGCTGCTCTCCACAGCTACCACTAGGATAGCTTTCAATAAGGTTGTCTTTAACCTACCTACCATAAGAGTCGATTTGGACTGGTGCACGGTGCCCACTATAATTAGTGGACAGCATATGCCAGGCCAACTTCTCACATTGGTGTGCAGCGTGTGGGATTCCAGCTTGCTATTGTTTTACCAGATAATCTCAATTGAATTGTTCAACTGAAAACCACTAAAGGTACCTAAGGTACATATAATTTAAGCTTAGAATAGCAGTAAGTTCTACTGAACTTAGAGTTGTGTGTTAAGGGATAGCACAACCCTTTCTACAACTCAAGAGAGTTTAGTAGGCCACACTAGAGTAGGTAGTGCATACACCACACCACACTAGTAATGTCTTTAAAAGCAGGATCCAGAGATGCCCTGCAGGAAGCCATGGAGCTTCCCCCTCCAAGTATGACACACTCCCATTCTTGGAACTGAGAGCTTTGTGTAACGTGAGGAAATTAAGGACAGGCCAAAGTCCCACCACCCAACACCTCCAGGAGTTGTTGGTGGCTTATGATCTTAGTAAGTCTTCAGAGACTGAAGGGTTAGGAGCAGAGGGTGGGCCAGCAGATGAGGAAGGGGCCAGGGGTACTACTACCCCCAGCCCCCCCTCTGAAACTGACCAGGAGGGTGACAATGACCCTGACCTGGAAAACCCAATCCCTTCTGGGGAAGATGAAGATGAGGATCTGGAGAACCACACCTTTGTCCCCCAGGAAGGATTATGAGTGTGCTCAGAAAGTCTAGATCTCCTTCTCAGGAGTCTAACCACTCTGACACCTCCATAGGGAGCTCTGTTTCTTCTCACAGGAGGGAATCCTCTCATGAGAGAAGAAAGAGACTGGTCCAGTATGAGGAAACTCAACTGGAGATCAGGAAGAAGCAATTGGCTTTAGATATAGAATCCTAGATCTCCTTAAAGAGAGAAGAAAGTTGGGACTAGAGTCCCATGGTGGCAACCATGTCCCTAGAGATAGGGAAAGGTCCTATGACCATAGGAACCTGAGCAAGATTGTCCCTCCCTACCAGAGTGGGGATGATATCCACAAATGGATAACTGCTTTAGAGAGGGCCTGTAAAGTACAGAAGGTCCCTCAGGAGCAGTGGGCAGCAATCTTGTGGCTCTCCTTTGCTGACAAAGGTAGAGACAAGCTCCTCACTGTTAGAGAGGAGGATGCTGACAATTACAAGGTCTTGAAGAGTGCTCTTATTGATGGGTTTGGCCTAACCACTGAACAGTACAGGTTGAAGTTCAGAGACACCCAAAAGCACAGACTCAAGACTGGGTAGACTATGTGGATTGTTCTGCCAAGGCTCTGGAAGGCTGGTTGATGGGCAGTAAGGTGTGTGACTTCTCAGGATTGTATAATCTGATAATGAGGGAGCAGATTCTTAATAACTGTCAAAACCAGCTGTTGCATCAGTACCTGGTTGACTCTGATCTGACCTCTCCCAAGAATTGGGAAAGAAGGCAGACAAATGGGTCAGAACCAGGGTGAAGCAGAAGGTACAGAACCAAGGTGGGGAAACCAAGAAGCAAGATGCTAAGAACTCTGACAAGGGTGGGGAGAAGGGTAAAGATCAAAAGTCTTCATCAGGCCCCCAAAAATCTTCTTCTGGTGGGGATTCCCAGTCTACCAAGGGTAAAGGCCAAAGAAAACCATGGTGCAAGGTCTGTAAGCAAAAGACCCACTGGACCAGTGATTGCACCAAGTCCAAAGACTCCAGTCCAGCACCCACCAATGCCCCTAAGGCACCTGTTCCCCCTAGTACAGTTGGTGGAAGTGCTCCAGCAAAGGGTTTAGTAGGGTTCACCCTGGGAACTGAGTTGGGCTCTGACCTAGTTAGAGAACTGACTCAGGCTGTGTTAGTCTGTGATGGAGGCATGGATGTGTCCTCCTCTATGAGTCCCAGTAATCTGGGCAAGTACAGACAACAGCCTTTAATCAATGGACGAGAGGCTTTGGCATTTAGGGACACAGGGGCAAGTGTCACAATGGTGACACAAGACCTTGTGCTACCTGGGCAAGTTATGCTTGGTGAGATGTACCAAGTGACCAATGCTAGCAATGTCAGAACAGACCATACTCTGGCAGTTGTTAACTTCTCCTGGGGAGGGGTAACTGGCCTTAAGAAGGTTGTGGTAAGTGCAAACCTACCAGTCGAATGCTTGCTTGGCAATGACTTAGAGACTTCTGCTTGGGCAGAAGTGGAGCTCAGGACCCATGCAGAAATGCTGGGGATCCCTGCAGATGTGTTTGCTGTGACCAGGTCACAAGCTAAACTGTCTAAAACTGAACAGGCCTTGGATTCTGGAAGAATGGACCAAGTGCCTTCCAAGAGGAGGAGTAGTAGGGTTAAGGCAGTGCCTTCCCCTTGGCTCAGGAGGAAGATCAGTCCCCTGAGGAGGATGATCTCAGCCCTGAAGAAGGAACTGTCCCAGAGGAACTTGAACCTGACCAGGTTGAGTTCTTGGGGACAGGGGGACCTTCTAGGGCAGATCTGAGCCAGGAGCAGCAGAGCTGTCCCTCCCTTGAACCCCTCAGACAGCAAGCTGCTGCTGAGGCTGCTGGGAAAGCTAGTGGTCCCCATACAGTGTATTGGGATGATGGACTCCTGTACTCAGAGAGTAGAGACCCCAAGCCTGGTGCTACCAGGAGGTTGGTAATACCTTTGAAGTTCAGGGGCTTCCTATTGACCCTAGCCCATGATATTCCCTTAGCAGGACACCTGGGCCAGAACAAGACTTGGGACAGAATTGTCCCTCACTTTCACTGGCCCCACATGTCTGAAGACAGTAAGGAGTTTTGTCGCTCCTGTGTAACCTGCCAAGCCAGTGGCAAAGCAGGTGGCACTACAAAGGCCCCCTGATACCACTACCGGTGGTGGGGGTGCCCTTTGAGAGGGTAGGGATTGACATTGTTGGTCCCATGGATCCCCAAACAGCATCTGGGCACAGATTTATACTGGTGGTAGTGGATCATGCCACCAGGTACCCAGAGGCTATACCCCTTAGGACCACTACAGCACCTGTGGTGGCAAGGGCCCTCCTGGGAATTTTCTCAAGAGTGGGCTTTCCTAAGGAGGTGGTATCAGACAGAGTGCAAACTTCATGTCTGGGTACTTAAAGGCAATGTGGAAGGAGTGTGGAGTTACTTATAAGTTCACCACACCCTATCACCCACAATGCAATGGTTTAGTTGAGAGATTCAACAAAACCTTGAAGGGCATGATTAAAGGGCTCCCAGAAAAGCTTAGGCGTAGATGGGACATACTCTTGCCCTGCCTTTTATTCGCATATAGGGAGGTGCCTCAGAAGGGGTTGGGTACAGCCCTTTTGAACTTCTGTTTGGCCACCCTGTGAGGGTCCACTGTGCTTGGTGAAGGAAGGATGGGAGTTACCTCTCAAGCCCCCAAAGCAAGATATAGTGGACTATGTACTTGGTCTCCGCTCCAGCATGGCTGAGTACATGAAAAAGGCAACCAAAAACCTTGAGGCTAGCCAGGAACTTCAGAAGGCCTGGCATGACCAAAGAGCTGTTCTGACTGTTTACCAGCCAGGACAGAAGGTGTGGAGTGTTGGAGCCAGTGGCCCCAGCAGCTCTCCAAGACAAATGGAGTGGACCCCACACTATTGTTGAGCAGAAGGGTGAGGTCACTTACTTAGTGGACCTGGGAACACCCAGGAGTCTGAAGGGCAGGAGGAAGAGAGTGACCCACTCCCTGACCTGCTCTCACAGAACCCTGACGATGGGTCAGTTGATGGTGTAGCCTTGGCAGGCAGCCTCACTACCCAGCAACAAACTGATTGCAGGCAAGTCCTCAATCAGTTTAGGCAAATGTTTTCACTGACACCCAGTCAGACCACCTGGTGCACTCATGAAGTGGACACTGGGGACAGTCTGCCTATTAAAAACAAGATTTATAGGCAACCTGACCATGTCAGGGACTGTATCAGGACTGAAGTCCAGAAGATGTTGGAATTGGGAGTGATTGAGCCCTCAGATAGCCCTTGGGCTAGTCCAGTAGTCCTAGTACCCAAACCTCACACCAGTGGTGGGAAAAGAGAGATGAGGTTTTGTGTAGACTACAGGGGCCTCAATGCAGTCACTAGGACTGATGCCCATCCAATACCCAGGGCAGATGAGCTCATAGATACTTTGGCCTCAGCCAAATATCTCAGCACATTTGACTTGACAGCTGGCTACTGGCAGATCAGACTAGCTGATGCTGCAAAGCCCAAAACAGCATTCTCAACCCCTAGTGGGCATTATCAATTTGTGGTGATGCCCTTTGGTCTGAAGAATGCACCTGCCACTTTCCAGAGGTTGGTGAACACAGTTCTCACAGGACTGGAGGCCTATAGTGCAGCTTATCTAGATGATATTGCTGTCTTTAGCTCCACCTGGGAGGATCACCTGGTCCACCTCAGGAATGTTTTACAGGCCCTGCAAAGGCAGGCCTGACTATCAAGGCCACCAAGTGCCAGATAGGGCAGAGTCAGGTTGTGTACCTGGGCCACCTTGTGGGTGGAGGCCAGGTTCAACCTTTGCAGAGCAAGATCCAGACCATCATGGACTGGACTGCTCCCACTACCCAGACTCAGGTGAGAGCCTTCTTAGGCCTGACTGGGAACTATAGGGAGATTTGTCAAGGGGTATGGATCAATAGTGACACCCTTGAATGACTTAACTTCTAAGAAAATGCCCAAAAAGGTTCAGTGGACAGCTATCTGTCAAAAGGCATTTGATGACCTCAAGCAGGCCATGTGCACTGCTCCAATTCTGCAGAGTCCTGATTACTCCAAGAAGTTCATTGTTCAAACAGATGCATCTGAATTGGGGGTAGGGGCTGTACTGTCACAATTGAATGAAGAAGGTCAGGATCAGCCAGTAGCTTTTATTAGCAGAAGGCTGACCCCTAGAGAGAAACGTTGGTCAGCCATAGAGAGGGAGGCCTTTGCTGTGGTCTGGGCTCTGAAGAAGTTGAGGCCATACTTGTTTGGTACACACTTCCTGGTTCAGACAGACCATAAGCCCCTCTTATGGCTAAAACAAATGAAGGGTGAAAACCCCAAACTGCTTAGGTGGTCCATTTCCCTACAGGGGATGGACTTTACAGTGGAACATAGGCCTGGGAGTAACCATGCGAATGCAGATGGACTCTCTAGGTATTTCCACTTAGAACATGAAGACTTAACTGGGCAAGGTTAGTTTAATGTCCCTACGTTTGGGGGGTTGTGTAGGAGAGTAGGATCTGCTTCACAGGGGTACCCCACTTTTTGCTGATACTTCACTGGTTTTCGACATTAGTCTGGCTGGGGCCCTGCTATTCAGAACCCCAGCCTAGCTGTTTCCTCTTTAAAAGGGTCTCCATGTGCCTTAGGCACATCACTGATTGGGATCTGGAGTGCCCTTGTAAGTCCCTAGTATATGGTATACTATGTACCAAGGGCATAGGTACCTCAGAGGCCTGCCAGGGGCTGCAGCATGTATTATGCCACCCCTGGTAGGCCATCCAAACTGACACCACAGGTCTGCTACTGCAGCCTGGGTAAGGTGGTGCATGCACCCCTTGCTGTGGTATAGGTTACCTATATCACTAAATGCCTACACACATATAAACCTATAAGTCACTCCTAAGGCAGGCCTTATCAATCCTAAAGGCAGAGTGCATGGTTCCTATGTGAGAGGGTGCCCCTGCATGAGCAGGGCCCCTCTGCAGCGTTCGGAGACCATCTCTGATGCTGTTTGTAGTGCAGCCTGACCATATACTCTTAAACGCATTATATCCTCGCGGTAAAATGCTAACTATGGAATGGCTGCACCTAAACATGTCGTGTTTGGTGTCAAACATCTTGGAATACTACCCCCCCGCCAATCCTGGCGGCGGGGGTAGCATTCCACCCTTCTAGAGGAAAGGCATGTTAACTCTGACGAGTCCGGTAACTTCTTTCCAGAGCCCTGGCATCACAAAATGGATGCTGCTGCCACAGACACGAGTCTGGCCTCCTGCTGCTGGACGAAACTCCGGCAGGGAGGCCTGGACAATAGGTTTCCTGTCCCAGGGAGGTGTGACCACCTCCCCAGACAGGACAATGTGTATTGGGGCTGGGCGGGAGCACTTTCGGGTGCTTTGAAGTCCTGCACTGGGGGCACATTTGGTGTCCCTGTGCATACCCCAGTTCAAACCGGATCAGGGGCTTGCAGCCCCTGCTTTAGCGCGAACTGGACAAAGGGAAAGGGGTGTAGCCACCCCTTTGCCCTGACCCACCCATAGGTGGGGCCACAGAGTAGTCCATCCCTATTTTTAGAATAAAGGTAGGAACCCAGTCCCTAGGACTTTGGATTATACCTGGACGAAACTCTGAAACAGAATCCTGGACCTTCGACGCTCTACTCACGATTAGAGGACTGAAGAATCTCCCTTGGGGTCAAGGAGTGACTCCCCTGCTTGGCAGGCACCAAAGAAGCATCTGTCCGGTTCGCATCACTGAAGCTCCCGTCGGACGCCGAAGTCATCGCATCACCAGAGGTGGATTCTCAGACTTCCCGAGGCTACCCTGAGTCCCCAGCAAAGCTGAGGCCCGTGGCTATCGTGGGTGACTTGAGACCGTGACCCCTGGACACCGAGCACATTTGCAAGTGCACCATCTTCTGGGTCTCCCAAGAAGTCGTGCTTTGGGCTCCGAGTAGCCCTAGCCTCCAGCACCACCTGCACCGAAGATCACTGGCCCCCACTCCACGAGTGTCCTGTAAGCCAGCTCCACGTGCGGCGTCACAAGGCTCCTTCGCGGTCGCTAGCCCGTTGGCTAGTAGCCCTTAACGAAGGCCAATCTTTTCTTTACTTGGCAGTCTGGTTGCTCCAGGCCTGCCCTCACTTACCCTTGCTGGGTGAGTCCCCAGACCTTGCTGGTCTGCATCATCGACGATCTACATCTTACTCAAGACTTGCCGTTGCCAAGGCTTGTTGGGTCCAATCTGGTCGCCGACACCTCTGCACTCGACAGACATCGAGCAACAGCCCGAATCCTGCTCCTGGTCGCTGACAACACCTCCCGGACCTCGTGGCTGAAGAGTCAAGACGACCGTCATCGAACCTGAAGCACTCGACATCGGTGGGCATCTGTCCATCGCCTCCCTGGTCACTGGCTAGTGACCCAGACTCTGTCCCCTCTGCTTTCAGGTTCTTCAGAACTCCGATCCACTCTTGGATCCACCCGGACACTTTTCTCCTGGTTGCCAGCAGCACTTTGCAGCAGATCGCCATAAGAACCGACGACGAAACCCGACCCGAAAGGCACCTATGCACCCGGCTTCCCTGGGTGAGGTAACACGAGTACTCCGGTGCTCCCGTGGGTAGAGACTCTTCAAAGTCCTAGATCTCAAAGGGTTTTGTCCTAGTCCTCTTTTAAGTGTCCCTTTCCTCTATTTTCCCGATCCCGACTTTCTCCATAGAAGTTAACGGCGTATCGCGGTTGTGTATTTACACTGCACGCGTCTCCCGTGGGTCCCCTGTGTCACTACCGTGGGTGGTTCCTTGTGGTCCAAGCACTTCTAGAGGCTCTAGGCCTAGTGTCTAGTTCAGTCGTGGTTCGCATACCACTTTATTGGTATATGGTTTGAGTACGCCCCTAGGGCCCAAACGTGTATTTGTGCTATTACTGTGATTTAAGATCTTATAACCTATGTACTTCGAACTCTAGCCTCATAAAGAGACTAGAGGGGTGTGTTTAGTAATAAATACATATATTTTGAATATATACCTGGTGTGGTGCTCTTTCATTTGGTCACTCAAGAGATTATAGACTGGTAAAACAAGCTGCTTTACATTCCTTCAAGACTTAGCCTGAAGGCTGCTCTCCACAGCTACCACTAGGATAGCTTTCAATAAGGTTGTCTTTAACCTACCTACCATAAGAGTCGATTTGGACTGGTGCACGGTGCCCACTATAATTAGTGGACAGCATATGCCAGGCCAACTTCTCACATACTCTATGCCACTCCATTGTGCGCTATTCCCTTGGACGACACACCACTCTGCGACACGCCACTATATGCTATTCCACCCTACCCCATTCCACTGTACAGCACTGCAGTATTCGCAACTCTACTGTACACAACTCCACTGTATGCACTACAGTGAATGCCAATCCAGTCTATGCCAATCCACTGCACGCAGCTCCACTGTACGCTACTCGACTATACGCTATTCCACTGTACGCCACTGCACGGTATGCCACAGCACTCGAGGCTATTCCACTGTATGGCACTACACTGGACGCCACTCAAATGTACGCCAAACCACTCTACAGCACTCCATTCTACGCTATTCCATTGGACGCCACTCCTTTGCACACAACTCCACTATATGGTACTCCACTTAATCACTGTGCACTATACACCACTCCAGTCTACGTCACTCCACTGTACATCATTCCACCGGTACCATACTCCACCATATGCCAATCCATTGTAAGCCACTCCAGTGCACTTCAGTACACTGTACGCTATTCCATTGTATGGCACTCCACTCTATGACACTCCAGTCTACGCTATTCCACTTATTCTTCTAAACTCCACTGTACGCTATTCGACTGTACGGTACTCCACTTCATGTCACTACAGTTTATGCCACTGCACCCTACGCAGCTCCACTATACGACACTGCTCCACTCTCTAGAACTGCACTCTATAAACCTATACTGCACTTTATGGCACTCTACGAGATTCTACTTCTTTCAGTCCACATACACTCCTACTCTAACTTTACAGTCCAATCTATGTCTGTACACTCCATTGTACAACACCACTAAAAAACACTTTACTGTTACAGTGCTCCACTCTACTCTATGAGACGCCACTCCAGTTTATAAAAGTTTGCTCAACTATAAGCTACACAACTAGACTATAATCAACTCCACACAATTCTACTCTACGACACACTAATACACTGTATTATACTCTACTCCACAATCTGTTATGCAACTCCACCAAACTCGACTCCACTGTACGCCATTGTATGAAACTTTACCTCGCTCTATACCACCGTCCAATCATCCACTCTATTCAGCTCCACTGTACAACACACTATTGTAGTCTTTTCAACTCCACTTTACAACACTCTACTGCATTGTTTCCCACTCTACCCCACTACATTTTACTACACTACACTCAATTCGACTATACAATACTCAACTCTATGACACTCTACTGTACAACATTTTCATTCATTTTACTGTAAGACACTCAAATTAATGAGACCTTAATAAATAACACTCAATACTATAGCCTCATTGTTGGACTTGGCCCTTTTTGCAGGGTCATCCCAGGACTTTTTGTCTTCCTCCTGTATTTTTTCTGACCTGTTGCTGGTGGTTTTATGACTTTGGGCACTTTACCACTGCTGATCAGTGCTAAAGTGCATATGCTCTCCCTGTAAACTGTTGTTATGGATTGGTGTTTCCATGATTGGCTATTTGATTTACTAGTCAGACCCTAGTACAGTGCACAGTGTGTGCCCAGGGTCTGTAAATCAAATGCTGCTAGTGGGCTTGCAGCACTGATTGTGCCACCCACAGAAGCAGCCTCTAAAATGTAACTGTGGCCTGCCATTGCAGAGCCTGTGTGCAGTTTAGTACTGCCATGTCGACTTGGCAAGTGCACCCACTTGCCAGTCCCTAAACCTTCCCTTTTCTACATATTAGTCACCCCTAAGGTAGGCCCAAGGTACCCCTGTGAAAGGCAGGACATGCCCTTGTGTGTGTGGCATGTCCTGATAGTGAATTACTGCCAGTTTCATTTTTCACTATTGCAAGGCTGCCTGTTCCCATAGAACAGAATGGGGAGTTTGTTTATAACATCTTATAAACATAACTACCCCTGGGAACCAGGTAGAAAAATAAAGTTTAGTATGCCTGAACTCAGAATGTTAAAATACATCTTTTAGTGAGGGTGATTTTTACATTCTGTGTTTGAAAATACCACTTTTAGAAAGTAGGTATTTTCTTGCTTAGCCATCCAGTATGCCTCTGCTATGTTTGTGTATTGCATGTCTGGCTTTGGAGTGTCAGGGGCTGGGGAGGAACAGTGGCTCCAGAGAGCCTGATGAGTCAGGGCTGGGCTGAATAGGCCTGAACTGCCTTTGGAGTGGTGGGAGGAGTAGCATCTGCACCTGAATAGGGCTGCTCCTGCCTTCCACAATGATGGCTCCGCCCCCCTGTGGTGTGTCTGGAGCCAGGGCTCACACTGACAATGGAGGTTGTTGTGCACTTGCAAAGTGCCCCACAGAACTGGTTTTGGCTGGGTACAGACACACTCTGCCTTCAGAGAACAAAGGATTTTTGGGTATAAAAAGAGGGGCCCAGACCCCAGACTTTTAGATCACTTCTGGGAAATCAAGAGGAACCTTTGCCAAGGAGAAGAGCCAGAGAAGCTGAGGAGGAATACTGCCCCTGTGCTGTTTGCTGTCTGGGGTTGGCCTGCAGTGGCTACTTGCTGCCAAGGAAAGGAGAAAAGGACATTGCTGTTTGCTGTGTCCCCTGCTTGAGGAAGATCGCCAAGGGCTTGAAACTGAGCTGGCCTCCTGTTCTGACGTCTCAGGGACACAAAGACTTCACCACCAGCTCCCCTGAACTTCCTTGCTGGGAGTTCTGACCTGCAAAGAGGTGCCTGCTGTTGTTTTGGACCTCTAGAGACTGTTTTCCGCTGGGAGCTGGAAGAATCCACGCTTCGTCCCGGATCGTCGCATCGAGGCGCCAAGTTTGTCGCATCGTTGGGGGACGCAGTAAGAAACCGACGCATCACCTCCCCACGCAGTAAGAAACCGATGCATCAACTCCTCTCTGGTAAGGAACCGACACATCACCTCCCCTGCGCAGCAGTAAGGAACCGATGCATCACCTCCCCCGGAGCAAGGAACCGACGCATCACCTTCTCTGAGTGTAAGGAACCGACGCATCACCTTCCCTGCGGCCCATTTTGTTTGTTTACGTGATGCATCCCAGGTACTGTGTGTGAAAAGTGTTGCATCTGCAATTTGCTTTGAACTGAACTATTTCTACCATCTGAAAGTCATATTTTTATTACTGTATTGTGGATTTTGGTCATTTGGTCTTGTTTTTGGTTTAGATAAAGATTACTTATCTTTCTAAACTGGTGTGGTGTCCATTTGTAGTGTTTTCACTGTATTACTCTATGCGTTCACAAATGCTTTACACACGTCCTCTGAGATAAGCCTGTCTGCTCGTGCCAAGCTACCAAGGGGGTGAGCAGGGGTTATTTTAGAAGTGTATCCCCCTTACCCTGACTAGAAGCAAGGGTCCCTATTTGGACAAAGGTACCTACCTCTGCCAACTAGAGACCCCCATTTCTAACACTCATAGCCCGCCGTAGCAGGCTATACCAGCCATTAAAGGCTCGCTCCAGCATCAAAGGCCCAAGCCGAAGGAGAGTGCCTTTAACAAAGGATTGGGCCTTTAATTTCTGGTATAGCCTAGCTACAGAGGGCGAAATGTTCTGATTAGAAAAACAAAAGCCTCACGTAAACCTGAGGGGGCTGAAATCCCCTCAGGCTCTGTGGGGCCCTTGCTCACAGCTTTTGAAAGCCAAACATTGCAATGTTGGAGCCCCAGGCTTTTACCAGCAATTAGAAGCCATGAGCTACTCCATTGTCTTCAATGGAGCGCTCAACATTCCAATGTTCTAATATAGCCTTAGAGCCCTCGTAGCGGGCTCTACCGGCCATTAAAGGCCCGCTCCAGTGTTAAAGGCCCGAGCCAAAGGGAGACAGCTAGGGAGGGCTCTAAGGCTATTAGAACATTCCGACCCTAGAGGGCAGAATGTTCTAATTTGTAAAATAAAGGCCTCACAGAGCCCGACGGGATTGACATAACCTCAGACTCCGTGAGGCCTTTTGTTCACAGCAACAGCTATGAACAAACATTGGAATGTTGGAGCTCCGGGCTTCTACCGGCCATTAGAAGCCCAGAGCACTACATTGTTTTCAATGGAGCTCCCAAAATTCCGATGTTCTAATATGATTTGAAACACATTTTGATGCAAAACATAAAAAACAATAAAATTCCATGAAAAAACGAAAGGTTAGAGATAAGTTATAGTTAGGAAAACTTTATTTATTTTTTCCATACAAACCATACTTAAACTACCCAGACTCTAAAGTTATAGTTATAACTTATATTTAGAATTTACACACCAGCTACGTACACAGTGCCGCTTATAACTTACACTATAACTTAACGCACCACCTTCAAATTACTTTAAGATGTCCACCTCCGTACACAGTGTTCTCACCTAACTCGCCATTGCACATTAACTATAACTCGTGCCTTCTCAATGCACTGGTTATACCCTTGCATATGACATCACTTATACGATGACAAGTCATAGCTTTTATAACAGCACTTATGACATCTGAATTGATATGCTTTATCAGAACACAGTGCATGGTAGAGTTTAGAATGAATAATTAGATTCCAGAGAACGCCTGACCACCGTATGCTTTATCATGAAATTTAGATGAGGTCCTATTGTGGTCAGGACTATGACAATAAGATTGCCTGAATTCCTCATTACTTGTCCCTTTCAGCACATAGTTATAGAGACATTTGACTTTTCTTGATTAACCGCCTGCCTGAGGAAGAAAATTGGAAAATGCTCACGAAGTTGAACAAAGTTCCAATTTCCTCGCAAAAAGATCCAGAACAGATGCCAAGTTGTCTCCACTCAAGCAAACAAATGTATCAATTTGAAACCATGGGTTCTATGCAAATTGCATTTGTAAATATTTAATCAGCTAACAAACATGTCGACCTTTAATAATGCTAACCCTCTTGTTTGATGAAGGAGATAAATCTTTGGCAAAGAGAACTTATGAGCATGTTCGATAAGCGCGGGCACAGCAAACGATGTAAATTGCTTTTTCACAGCAAAGCCACACAGTCAATTATAGTGTGCAGATTAAAATGCACCCAAGGTGGCTTCCCTACCATATTTCTTTCTCGTTTTTATTTATAAGGTTGCATCTCTGCAATCTAATGTTCAGCGGCTTCTTCAATCTTCCTGGCAATGGGAACAGTTGCATGCGCGGGCGAGGGAGTGCCTTGCATAGCAGAACAGTAACCAGCTCTTTTTATGGAGTAGTCAGCAGGACCACAATGTTAGAGTTATGCACAGTGTGCATAAAAATTTCAAGTCGACAGGAGAAAACCTGTTTCAAGTTGTACCGCAACTTCCTTCATATTTGTCCTCCAGAGGGATGAGCTCTATAATATCAAAGTAATAACATTTTAATCTAGTTACTAGGTGGCCACGGCTGCCTTAAGAAGTGAATCAGGTACAAGAAAGATATGTTCTCCATCTGGCTGTGCAATTCTTATTAAATCTGATTTCAAGAAAGTCAATAAAATAAATAAATGTTAGCACAGCCTCATGGATAATTCCTCATTGATGTGGGTTTAAGTCACATTGACGTTGATGGCATTGTATTTGCCTTTAACAGTGTACCAATGCCTTTCATGAGCAGCTTCTTATTGTAAGAATGGTCTACTCCTGGGGAGTCAATGCTAAAGCTATGGGATAACTTACAACTCTCTTTAAAACTGAGGTACTGGAAGCAGTCTATGCAATATTGGCTTATTGCATTTCAAGGAAGTCTTAGCTACAAGGATTACATTTATGTACAGTTATTTTTGCCTCCTTGTCTTCTCTAATCCACAATCTGAAAGGTTCCTAATCCATGTCATTACCAGGTGTATCCTACTCCAGAGAGGAATAAGTAGCATACAACAGGTTTCTGACTCTACAACCACAACAGCAGCAACAGTTAACTGGGCTGTGACAGTGTTGGGCACCAGCACTGATGCTCGATTCCAGGATATGCTGCGCCAATGGATGTCCCTTTCTGTACTATTGGTATCACTGTGAGACACCAATGATGAATAGTACCACAGAATGATAGCTATTTGTGTGTTGCCAACCGCCCAGACAAACTGCAACTCAACTAACAGTGCTACAACCAATCAAACAGCCCAAACAAACTGCAACTAACTGTACCACAACCAATCATTCTCTTTATTATTACAGTCTAACAAAATTTCAGCTGTGGCCTTAATAATTAAATTAGCTTTGGGAACGAAAATGTGAGTGCCACCCACCAATCACTGCATTAGGTCATGAAATATTTCTGTCAAAGAGGGAGGTGCAAGGTGTAAACAGTCCAAGTGCTGAATTACATCATTTTGTGGAATTGGCAAATCATTCTTTAAGAAAACTAAAATGATAAACCAATAGCGTTGAAGAAGAAATAGAAATGACCTATTGAAATAGAACAAAAAGCACACTCCAACAAATGGGAATAGCCAACACAGATATGCCACTTTGCACTGGGATGATAACTTAGATCTTCTGCTTCTAGTTTCCAACATCAGTGTAGACATTTTACTATGCAATTTCCAGACTTCTGAAAATCCACTACCATAGACAGAAGTGACTGATGATGTAATATTATGTAAGCATTAAACAATGCCAGTGGAAATTTGGATGGCAGTGGAACTCCACAAGTGACTCTTAGGGATGAGATAATGAAATCCCATTCTTGACCATGTGTTGTCTATTTATTATTCAAGAATGAACTGAACCATTTTTGCTTCATGCCTGCCACTCTCACCACCTCTCCGGTTCAAAAAAATAGGGGCACGTGTCAACGGGGATGGAAAAATCAAGAAACATCAGCATTGCTGCCCCACTTCCATCCCATATGTCTAAAATGGCTGATTGCATGTTTAAAAAAGCTGTCTCTATTTCTATTCACTCTAAAACCTGACTGCAATCCCTCAGACTTTTCTGCATCTCTGAGAACCTCTGCAATTTTACTGCACGAGTTTTGTCAGGGAACTTTATTAACAAAGGTTTGTTGCAAATGGGATACAAGTCCTTGAAATAGAAGATATCTAGAGTTTTTTAATTTAGCAGCTGGGTGGATCGTGTCCTTCAAAAATGATCCTTGCTTGCCTTTTTCAATCTTGCTGAGGGTTCGTAGTACATCCTTAGTAGCGTAGCGCAAATCGTGATGCTGGTTGGTCTTAGAGTGATGGGTAGGCTGAAGAGAAGAGATGATTTGACATCAGCCTCATTTGTAAATGGAAATATTTGCAACTTCACATCCACGGAGCCAGACAGAGGAAGCACATTTGTTGATAAGTGACCTTTTACACATTTTGATGATGGCAGAATGAGGAGTGCAATTATGTTTCTGAAAATACATTATTTTTCTATTCAGAGAACCACTTCCAAATCTTAATTGTCAATCACGTACATGCTCTGTGTTTCATTGATATCCACTTGGTCTTCTACCATGTTATATTTGTCATGTTACTTAACCCATTAGTGATAATGAACCAGACTGTTTTAGATGTGTGGCAGGCATGCAAACTACCATCTCTAAAATTAAGACAGTCACCCTCTGTAGCCAAAAGGGACATGGTAGATCGAACAATCTAGAAAACACATTCCCTTACGTGCTGTAGCCACTAATGTTAAATCCAATAAGTATGCACTGAAAGGTTATAAATGTTATAGTACAGTGGTCAATATTATCAATCAACACATGTTTCCTATTCAAAAATATTTATTCATGTTCATGTACAAAGATATTATTTTATTTGAAAATGTAAAATGCAAACATACAATTTGGACAGTCATGGACCATCCTACATAAATCCAAAGGCATATCGGCAGGATTTACCTATTCAATGTTATCACGGTCTGTTTATCCTCCATCAATTGTTAAAAAACATCATTATAATTAAAAACAATACAGCTAAAACAAGTTCTTGAGCGTATCATTCTCAAATCCAAATTCTTTAAAAATTCAAGTATTTATTATATCAATCACAAGATAAAGTAAGCAATAGAAAGAGTTAATTCTGAAAAGATTTACTTTAGAAATAAACATGTGTTGTTATAATTAATAAGGTGCCTGAAACCAGTTACATGTCTTCCAGTTGTAACAAATAACACTGGAGAAAACAAAATCCAGATTAACTGTTGACTAGTGCTAAATGCAGACGTACAGGTATACATCTTCCATATCCTTATGTGTATTGGGGTGAAAGCAATTTGATTAGAATCAGTAATCTGCAAAAATAAGACGTTTCTCTACATACAAAAGTGAATGGTGAACACCAATATAGATAATCCTGATAAGATAAAACAAGACTGGCGGAAAAAAATATTTATATATATATATATATATTTGTTTTTTAAATGCCTCAGTAATTGATTTAAATTATGTGATGCTAGCTGAGTATCCGGGTACTCACAGGATCATTGAAGAGACCACATAAAGAGATAGTATGTGATAAATAAACGCAGTAAAAAATTTAGCCAAAGGTGTGCCCTGATATGATTAATTAGTAGGAATGTATTTTTTAACTTTGAATGCATAAAAGACAACAATGTGTATTGATGTAATGTTTGTAATCTCGGTCTCCTATAGTTTTAATGGTTAAATGTACATTGTTTGTACATACATGAATTTGTCCTGAAGAAGGCTGGGGATTGTTTCCAAGTGCCACAGAAACGCTGCGTCGACAATATTTAAACTTTCAAAGAATCAGGATTCGTGCTTAATTTGATAAATACTTGATTTTTTAAAGAATTTGGATTTGAGATTGATACGCTCAAGAACTTTGTTTTAACTGTATTGTTTTTAATTATAATGATGTTTTTAACAATTGATGGAGGATAAACAGACCGTGATAACATTGAGTAGGTAAATCCTGCCGATATACTGGTGGATTTACGTAGGATGGTCCATGACTGTTCAAATTTGTATGTTTACATTTTAAAATAAAATATTAATATCTTTGTACATGAACAAATATTTTTGAATAGGAGACATGTGTGATAATATTGACCACTGTACTATAACATTTACAACCTTTCAGTGCATACTTATTGGATTTAACGTTAGTGGCTACAGCACAAAAGGGAATCTGTTTTCTAGATTATGCAAACTACCATGAAATAATAATGACCTATAGTGCAATTTCTGAAGGATCAGGGAATTCGGTGATATGCAAAGGCAACAGAAGAACACAAACTGTATCTTAGGAGATAAATCTCACTGCGTATGGCCTGATTTAGAGTTTAGCAGATGGGAGACACTGTCACAAACATGACAGTTATCTCGACTGCCTTAGGACCATACGATATAATGCACTTCTAATAAGGCAGATGGAATATCTGTCACATTTGTGACTGAGTAACCTGTCTATTGAAATCAAAATCAGGCCCTAAATTAGCAGTCTTCAGTCTAAGGGCCTAATTTGGCTCTCTGCAATATAGAAATATTTTTTAAAAGAATGTGGCAAATAATATAGCCAACAAATGTAGAAAAACTGTAAATGAAACCTGGAAAATGATTTAACACCAGACAGTTTTGTAATGAGCGAAGGACCATTGCAAGCTAACCAAACCATTTCTTGGGGGTATAAAAGGGTTATAGGTCTAAACATTTTTTGATAATATAATCCAAAGCTTCAGGGTTTAGCACAGATTTCAGAAGCAGTATTTCTCTGCAGTACAGCCTGTAAGAAATGTGTTTTCACTTCCTTCAGGGGTCTTTAAACTGGATGGAATGTGGATTACCCAGGAAGTAGCTGCCTGTTCTCGAGCTTACTGAAAGACTACCATAGCCACATATGACCATCCAGTCCTGAATTTTGGTCCTGGCAGAGATATCAGTATTTCAAGAATGTCTCTCAAATTTGAACAGAGCTTAATTTTTTCTACCTTCAAAAAATGCCCTCACCGCAATCGTATTTAAAATGTTTATGCTCATCTCTACTACTTTTTCAAATGTATCGTATGTGATCATGAGAAAGTAGATTCTAAAATTTGGTAGCTGCATGTAAGACAGCTCAGCCTCCAAAAGAGAGTGACAAACCAATTTTTGATTGAAGTTAATGCTGGTAATGTAACTTAAAACACCTGCTATCACAACAGCTTCCAAATGGCAGTATGTCATTTGTGAAACCTTCAAAGTCACTCACCAGGGTGTGTCATTCACAAGCACAACTATGCAATCATTGTTACATGCATACCAGGTGTCCCTAGAACCACACAAACCAGATAATATTGATAGCTCATTGAATTGCCAAGTTTATATTTTGCAGACTTTGATTTTTCAGTGGTGGCGTGGTTGAACATTAAAGGTTTACTCTTGGAGAATTGTGTGGAGTTCTAGCTTCTGTTAGCACATTAATCACTTACAATAAATCTGATATTAAACCAATGTAATTTATTTTACAAATGATATGTAACTTTATTTATATGAAGAAAGATGCTAATCATACGTTGGTAATGTTCTGTGCATATTCGTTAACTAGTTTATGATCCGGGTATGTGATGCAATATAGAACTCTTCCAAGATTTATGTAAGTCAGATAGCAAACCATAATGCCCCCGTCCAACCTTCAACTGAAAATACAATTCCACATCCACTTCAACTTACAAGATTCCACATTCTATTAGCACTGGAATGTTGAGAGCTTCATTGAAGACAATGGAGTGGCTCCAGGCTTCTAATGGCTGGTATAAGCCCAGAGCTACAACATTCTTATGTTTGTTTTTCTGTTTCTATCTTTTCTATTTAGAAAGTTCTACCCTCAGTGGCTGGAATGTTCTAATAGCCTTACAGCCCTTCCTCCTAAGGCTATACCAGTTGTTAGAGGCCCTCACCCTCGTTATAGCTTGGGTTCAGGGCCTTTAACAACTGGTATAGCCATCAGCAGCAAGCTTCAGAGCTTTTCACTACCAGGACTTGTAAAACCTAAAGGTACATGTACTACTTTTTAACTACATTGCACCCTGCTGTCCAGCGCCAACCCTAGGTGTGACTCATATGTATTTAAAAGGAAGGTTTGGGCCTGGCAAAAGATTTATTTTTCCAGGTCGAAAAGTCAGTTTAAACTAGGGGTGTGCTGTAAACTTGGAGCGCGGAGTTTGGCAAAAACTCAGTCAACCGCCACGGAGCAAAGTTTACCGGTGCGGCGCCCACCACAGCACAGGCACCCAAGTGCCACAGCCTGTAGAGAATGACTTGAGCTGAGCATGGAAGCCAGCAGCATTTGCCTCAGTTTACTTCTGAGATCCACTTGGGCTGTATTTTATTTTACCATTTGTAAAGCGCTTGATACATCAATGGTGTGTCACTGCACTAGAATTAGATCCCCTGAAGAAAGAGCAAAGTAAAGAACTATACATAGGCTAGAGACAACAGGAGCATTAGATGGACACCTATTCTATTTTAAGGGTGAGAACAACCAGGTTTTTAGTCCCTTGCGAAAAGTGCTTTCACTAGGTTCGGCTCTCAGAGTCAGTGGCAGAGTATTCCACCTTTTGACTGCAAGGTAACCAAAGAATCGGACTCCCATCCTGGCTCTTTGAATTCTTGGCACCATGACCAAGTAGGCTCCTGTATATCTTAGATTTCGTGTCGGTGTGTAAGGGGTTATCATAGAACGAAGGTAGCTCAGGCCCTTATTCTACAGAATCCTGTGCCAGTAGCACATGGCCTTATAGGTAGTCCTCTTCTCTACTGGCAGCCAATGGAGAGTATACAGAGCCTTAGAGGTAGATGCTCTTCTAGGGAGATTCAAGACCAAATGTGCAGCAGCATTTTGGATACGTTGAAGTTGAAGTTTGTTTAGACTTCTATTGGACACTCCCAGATACAGGATATTACCATAATCTATCTGAGATGCAACCAGAGCGTGAACAATGGAGTTTCTGGCAGTAATCAGCAATAGATCTAGGAGTTTCCTTAGGACTTTGAGAGTCCCGAAGCATTTCCCAGCTCCCTTCCTGATTTGGTTCTCAAACGAGAGTTTGGGATCAAACCAGACCCCCAGATTTTTAGCTTCTGCTTTAGGAACAGGGGTTTGTCCCAAGGCCTCAGGCCACCACACCGATGACCAGATAGAGGGTGCTTTCCCGACTATCATTACTTCGGTTTTATTGGCATTTAGTTTTAGGCAATGATTAGACATCCATGAGGCTAGCTCCTCTAGACATAAAGAGAACTGGGCTGCAGCCGTCGCCGAGTCCTGAGATAGAGTAACAATAAGTTGCGTATCATCAGCATATGACACAATTGTTACATTATATTTTTCCACTATTTCTGCAAGGGGGCCAATATAAAGATTGAATAAGGTGGGACTTAATATACAGCCCTGTGGGACCCCTTGCATAAGTGGGATGCTCTATGACTTGTCCGGGTGCTCGGCAACTTGGAAGCTACGTGATATAAGGAAAGAGGTCATCCAGCGTAGAGCTGAGCGCCTAACCCCACAGCGGCTTAGTCTTTGAAGAAGTAAGTTGTGCGATATGGTGTTGAACACAGCGCTAACGTCCAATAGGACCAGCGCAGCAGTTTGTCCTTTGTATTATTTCCTTAGAGTTTCAGTTGCAAGAAGTAGGGCTGACTCTGTGGAGTGGAAAGCTCTAAAACCAGATTGCGAAGGATGAAATAGATCATTCAAATTGATATGATTTACAAATTGGTTGTTCACCACTTTCTCTGCAATTTTGGCGAAAAATGGTGGCAAAAAGATGGGGGCATAGATTTTCTACCAGCATTGGATCCGCTGAAGGTTTTTCTGTAGAGGAAGTTCTATTGCTTGCTTCCATTTTTGTGGGATTTTGCCTCAGCGAAAAGATAGGGATATTAACTGTTGGACATAGGGGAGAATGATGTCCGTTTCTTTCATCAAAATTTTTAGTGGAGCTGGATCAAGAAGACGTCATGATTTGATGTTCATAGCCAGACCCTTCAGATCTTCCAACGCAGGGATCCTAAATTCATTGAGGGCGTTTCCCCCAAATGTTTCGCCAGAAGAAGTGTCAGGATTTATACAGCTATGTGCTTCTGACAGAAAGGAGTCATAAATGATGCAAAAGTTGGCAATCTTGTTACAGTTCTCAAGAGATGTTGGGGCAGAGGCCATTGTGCATTCGAGCGAGTACAGAGATTTAAGAATGGAGAAAAGTTCTTTAGGGAAATTATTGGCTATCTCTATTTTTTCAGTATAAAAATCACATCGCGTTTTCCTAGTGAGCGCATGGTATTGTTTGAGCTCATTTTTTTAGCTGGCTCTACTAATAGGGCAATAGTCGTTCCTCCACCTACACTCTAGGCGTTTACAATTTTTTTTGGTTATAATTAAAGCTTCTTTAAACCAGGGCGCCAAAATCCGCATTCTCTACGTATTCTGAGTGGTCTAGGGTGCTATTTCATCTAACGCTTCTGATATCCAATTTTCAACATCCATGTTTGCCCTATTAACATCCTCCCCAAGTTGGAGACCAGTACTCGATAGAGTCTGAGAAACAATTTCAGAGTTAAACCTAGACCACTTCCTACGAGTAATCGGCTGACTAGGCTTAGTAATGAGCAGAGGTCTTCGGAGAGGCGCAGAGAAAGCCACAGGTGGTGTTCAGACCAGAAAACGTTTAACGGGACGTACACCTCAGTCATAGGGAAATTGGCAAATATTGGGTCTAAGATATGTCCTAATTGATGGGTTGAAGTGCTCACTTTTTGAGTCAGATTCATGGTTCTGAGTTCCTTACATATCATGCACAGCCAAGGGTGAGTGGCTAGCTCCTTCTGCTCCCAGCGTGGTTACACTGCTCTCCATCAGCCACAGTGTGATCATGTTCGGGCTGGGGTTGGATTCGTAGCTACAGGGCTGTGTTTGTGTCACGCTTCTGATGCAATGGTGTCCCCAGGACCACTGTGAGACTCGACAGACCCTTGTGCACCGATCATCTTCGGGCTAGAGTGTGCAATCTGTGCTCGCTTTCATTTCTCCTTCTGAAGCTTCATGGTAGAGTAACATGGACTTCACCGGGGAGAGACAGACGAAGGCTGCTGCCATGCCACGATACTCTCCTGTGGAAGTGGGGTTCTGCTCAGAGCCTTCAGGTAGCTGTTCAATTAATAATCAGCCATACTTTTTGCCAAAACACATTTTCTTTTTGAACTATGAATGTGCTGCTGAACACTAATGCAGCGGGACTCGCATCCAGGAGCCACACACACCGAATTGTACGTCAGGAGAAGATACTCTCAGCACAGCTGGGTAGGACGTCGAGGCGCGTGCTTGTGCCATTTTCAGAACACTTCGAAAGGAAGATCGGGTCAGTGACTGCACGCAGACGGCAACAGCATGGTGTCTCCCAGCGCCTGCGCCAACAGAATCCTTTCCTTCTTTCCCTTCCTGCTTGTGCTTTGACTTGCAGTATGAAGGTAAGAAATAAAAATGCGGGGTGTGAGGCTACTGGGGCTTGCTGGGTTGTCCTGGCTAAGGAAGCGCCAGATGCAGCTGCTCCAGTGTTTAATTTGTAAAAGAATAAGTGCCGGGGCTCTCGTCAGGGGATGCCACTGCAGCTTGTACCACACATTGCCCCTGCTATGCTGCCAATGATAGTACAAACACAGCTACTAACCATCACACTCTTACAAATGTGACAATTCGTACTATTCCAGGCCCCCAAAGTTATAAGAATGGCTTGGGAGGCAGGTAGTAGTCATGGTAAATATAAATTGAACTAATAAACGACTGTTGTTGTGCTCATACCTAAATTAGCCAGACAGCGCCACCATGTGGCAGACTGTCATAAGCCCCGGTGCTGGCAAATAGGCGCTGGTGCCGAGCACCGGAAACCACCAGCTCAAATTAATCACTGAGCTGCTCTTGGAAAAGGTTGTAAAGGGATACAGGACTTCAGACTCTTTTTAATGAGACTGTTTATATGAGCCCATAGTGGAAGGTATCTGGGTCACTCTTCTTAATATAGCCCCAGCACGTTTACAGACGCAGTGCTCATTGTTGCGTAGCAGAGGGCAACTCCCTGGTTCTGATTTGCACCCATGGCATGGTCAGTCTCTGTGCACAGTCATGGATGTGCCCTTTCTGTTTAGTACTAGTTGAGAGTCTGATCCTGCAGATGTACTTGTCAAAGACGTTCGTGGCCCATGTCTGCATACAACACCCAGGGCCGGCTCTAGGGCGGTGCGACCGCACCGGGCGTTGACTTGGGGTGGGGGCGTCATTTTTGAAAATGTGTATTATTTTTAAAGCACCTGCTGCCTCGTTCCTGGCCTCCAGCAACTTTCAGACATCAATTAAAATGTCAAGAGAAGTCCAGTGATTAATCATCTTTCTGGAAAGAGACCGGAGGTTTGTCTAGTGGAGGTTTTGAGGTAGCACAGAGGGTTAAAATGCCTGCTGCTAAGAACGTGTACCATGCAGATAACGAAGTGCATATAATGTAAATAGGGCAGTGGGTTACTGCTTCTGTAAGAGAGCGCCTTTTGTTACTTGTAGTTTATAAGTCAAAATCCTAATATAGAACATTGAGCTATTAAATGTCACCCTAGAGCTGCTGCAAACTGCAAGGTATATGTTAGAGCTATATGTTTTTTTGCCCAGTCTTTTATCATCCTAATCTTGTGAAAAGGGTTCATTTGGGTAGAAAACAATTCTTATTATGAAACAGAACCCCTAACAATGATGTTACGTTTTAAATTCTGAATTTGTGCCTTTCCTGAATAAGAACTTTAACTATATTGCCTACCAGTATCAATGACATGTCACTCCTACACTACACCTTGTAGTCCTGTCTGATGTAACATTTCCTATACACTGATTTACACACATATGATTGTCTCTGTGCAATGTGTGTGTGGTGTAAAGTGCTCTGACACCTTACACTGGTATGAGTGGTGCTATAAAACTAAATGAATCTGAGAGACAGTGGTTATGGAGGCTTGAGAGGCACTGTTAAAGGGTGCTAGTGAGGGAATCCGTGGCAGAGGTGGTCATTGGGGAGGGGGGGGGGCGCCAACAGACATTGTCGCACAGGGCGCCACCAGCGCTAAAGCCGGCCCTGACAACACCTATGGTATTTCTGAGCCATCTGGCAGTCTTCTTCCCCCTCCCATCTTCTTCCAAGCATCTTTCCCCTTCATTTGCCATGGTTCCATCTTTAACTATGTCTAATTTCTCTTTCCATTTGCCCATGCGGCCGTTTTCCCAATTCCCCTCTCAACACTTCCCTCGATTTCCAATGCAAAACAAACAATGCACTTCATCGGCATGGTAAGCGGTATTGTCAGAGAAAAAGCACTCAGTATTTTTTTTATCACTTTTTTAATTTTGGAGCACATATTTGTAAGAATAGAGCGCTCTACATTTGATGGGAGGATAAAAACAAAATTGTGCGCCGATTTTACAAATTTACATTGTGCGTGAATGCATAAGGGATGAATGAGCATATTAAATGTTATGATGACTTTGTGTGTAGAAGTGAAGAGAAAATTGTATTTGCTATTTATAAAAATGGAGAACGTAGCTGCTTAGTGAGTTAAAAGCCCTTATTCACGGAATAGAAATGATTTCATTCCTCTTTAAAGTCGAGGTTTGATGGGGATGGTGCTAGCTCCTTGGAAGATTATGCAACCTGTGCAGAATATCCATCGCTTCTCTACATAGAAGCACTCCAGGGAGTGTTAGATTAAAAGTGCAGTGCGGAATTTGTAGCCCATCCCTGGTTTCCAAAGACTTGTTGTACACTGCAGCATCTCTCTGAGCCTGCTTCCATCACTGTCCTCCCCCAGTACGACTCAATACAAAGTATTTCACTGGCAGGAGAAGTCGGGCAAGTATTGGCAAAGTAAATGCGCGCAGTACACAAAGTAATGCTTGGTGATTAGGCCCCCTTTCCCTGAGGCTATCCTCTCTCTGGTGACGTACAAGGATGTACTTTACTTCATTTCACGCTGCTTCCGGTATCACCCCGAAGACAAGGCCGACCTTGCGGCTCCCTCGTGCCTTAACTCGGACCGCCTTCCCCCTTTCCTCACTCTTTGCCAGCTGTTTGCTCATCCCCCCACCCCCCCCTTTCCAGACAGCCAGGTTATCAGTGTGGAGGGGGTTGCAGGCCCTTAGGAGGCATGACCTCACATCTACTCTTCTGATATCCCTTTGGGTCTGTTCATTTCCGCAATTTAAAGTCAGTTCTCGTGATATTAAAAACCAGCTTGTACCGAAGGCAGCACAGCGGAAACATCCTTGTCTGGCATCGTCAGGTCTGTGGAAGAAAATGGGAGGACTGTTTACTCCAGCACCCTACTGCAGAGGTGCAAGAGAAACATACAATGAATGGCATTCCGCGCATGAGGAACTCTGTAGAATCTCACGGAGTTTTTAGATAACTCTGTAGAATTCCATGGAGTAGAACTCCTGAGTTCAGCCCACCCCCAGTTTAAACTGCACACACAGGCTCTGCAATGGCAGGCCTGAGACATGTTTAAAGGACTACTGAGGTGGGTGGCACAATTAGTGCTGCAGGCCCGCTAGTAGCATTCAATTTACAGGCCCTAGGCACATGTAGTGCACTTTACTAGAGACTTATAAGTAAACTCAATATGCCAATTGGGTTAGAGCCTTATATTACACTGTTTAAAGGAGAGAGCACAGGCTCTTTAGCACTGGTTGGCAGTTGTTGGGTGCTCAGAATCCTAAGGTCAACAAAAACTAGGTCAGAAAAAATGGAGGAGGAAGGCAAAACGTTGGGGAGGAAGACAACCCTAAGCTTGACCTAACATAGGGGTACTAAGTTACAGGAAATACACTATCTTGTTAAACAACCAACATCCTAAAAGACCTTCAAAACAGACGGCGGGGGAGGAGAGTATTTAAAAATTCAGGTGAAATCTGACACTGCCCTAACCATAGCGACCAAGAGCACCTGTACCCAACTATTTACTATAGAATACATATTAGCAGGGTGTAACACCCCAAACACCCCCTCCTCAATCTACACCACTGTAAACATCAATCTCTATGTTAAAAGAATAAGCAACAATTTGACTGAAGACAAAACCTGACAATCGACCTCTGTCTTTCAACGCACAGCAGATATGGGAAGGTGAAAACTACATTTAAATACATCTCTATTGCTCATTCACCATTTGAACTCCAGCATGGGTATTCTGAGGGTGCTGCTGCACCCCTACTTCCAGTACCCACGGGCTTGAATGTCGCATGTGATCTCATGTGCAGTGAGTCAGGTTGGAATATCGGCTCGAGCAATGACAGCGAAGGTCATGGATGGGAGTGGGACGTTCAGCCACTCTGGGAGAGGATAACACACTGTTTTCCCCAGGGCCCTATTCCACACTTTGCACATCAGGCACATTAAATCAATATCATCCAAAGGCTGATCCCAAAGTGCCAGATGACATGGCCAAGAATATCTGCTCTAGAAAGGTGAGTGTGCCATGAATACATTATCGATACGTGCACAGATGTTCCTAAGCATCTTCCATCATAATATATTGATGTACATGATAAGTGCTTCAGATCCTCTGGCTAAACATTACTGTTGGTAATGCTGAACAAGCGTTAGGCTATAAATAGTTTTCAGTGCTTTAACCCGCACATATTTGATTAACTCATACACCAGTCTAAGGTAGCCTGGGATTCATTCTTTTGACTGCTGAAAAAGAGAAAATCTCAGTGATACATATGAAACCACAGCACTTATATTATAAGCATGAAACCAGAGCACTCATATGCTGTATTAATATAAAAGCATGTCAACCCCTTACATAGTGAAGTCACAGCGGAAAAGGAGAACAGGAGCAGTAGCGTAGTAAGGATGCCATGGGCCATGATGCAAGCAAGGAAAATGCCCCCTTTGACTGATGCTGGGGTAGTAAAATACAGCTTTGTCTGGGTTCAATAGGTCCCTCAATGCTCTATGTCCCTGTGCCACTGCACCTGTTGAACCAATGGCAGCTAGGCCCCTGAGTAGGAGAGAAACCCCAAGCAGCAGTTCAGAAACAGCCTCTGTGCCACTTTGACTTGGAAAGTTGGGTGACATGTTAATATAAAAAGCTGTGCCACCGCGGGGTAATTGCTACTTATCCGGGTCGAGGAGGAGGAAAGGGGCTGTGAGGAAGTAGGCCCCAAGCACCTCTACTTACCGCGCACATGTCCCCGAGTCCGCCCACCGACTCCCGACAACACTGGAACACCTACAATAGAAAGAGAGAAAGGGTTAAACCAGGAAGCACACAGCGATCAACAACATTAACAAAGGACCACTGTTTTTGGGACAGAGAGGCAGAGCTTCCACCAGCAAGGACCAGTCCCTTGCCAGTGGAGGAGGAGAAAAGGACACCATGGCAGGACAGAGAGAGAGCGAGTGGGAAACCGGAAAAGAGGAAGACGGAGGAAACAAGCAGCGACCCAGGTAGAAGCCATCCAGCGAAGCAGGCGTGTCGGAGGACGCCGCCGGACAGGACGAGACCCCTGCCTCCTGGAGTGAGGAGTGGTGGACGCTGCTGGAGGACGCTTGAGAGCCACAATAACTCAGGAGAGTGACGGCGTAGTGGGTGAGTGTTGAAGGGGAGGGTGTGTGAATGTTTGGAGAGGGGCGGGGGAGAGGCCACGGTGTGGAATTGTGTTCGGAGTCACACTGAATTTTGCTTTATCTTGCGCCAGTTGTAAGGAGCTCGAGTGTCCCTATATTTCACCTGCACACCGGACCTTGTGTTACAAAAGCCCTGTCGAGGACTGTTCCAAGAAACGAGTCCTCGATTCCAGGTGAAGTTAACCTGGCATGAATCCTACACACCGGGACATTGTAAAGGAAGGAAACTTGAGGCCTGTAGGAACAGGGGCAATCATGGGCCAAACACCCGAAACCAAATAGGTGCATGCTTACCTGAAACCCAGGTGCAACCCTTACCCCAGCTGTAAATGCACAAATATGGGTGTGGTGGCCGATAAAATGGAATGGAGCATTTTCAAGTGTATACTTACTGCTGTTTTCATTTTTTGGAGACACCGGGTGGCGCTATCCTGAAAGAAGACCCCTGAAGAAGGAAAGAAGACCAACCACATTACAGTAAATGATACAAACTGACAAAAGAGTTGTCCATCGGCTGTCATCCTTATCAAAACCTTAATTTCCTTACGCAATATTATAAATAAACGTTAACATTCTGAAGGCTATCCAGCCTCCATGATTGTATATCCGCCCAGCCCTCCCACAGGGGTTCTCTCAGTTTTTTCTAAAAAGTCTCCAATGCCTCTAAAGAAGAAAGTATCACATACCTCCCCCCAAGTTGCACCCTCAGCCTTTCAGGATTCCTCATCAAGGCCAGCACTCTAGGTCTAGTAATGCTCTTCTCAATTCCCTACCCCACGTTTTGTTTGTTAATCTACAGTCTGAAAAACCCTGCACACTTTGACTGGACTTTCAGTTCTATTTGGACTCACTCTGTCCGTTAAAAAAAGGCCTCAGACTTGGCTAGGATGTCTAAGGTGGTGAATCCAAGAATTTGAAGACACACTGCTCTGTGCTGGCACTGTGCCTTTAAGGAATCGTCCTCCTATGGTCTCACATCATGCCCTTTGGGGTGTCAGGTGGGTCAGTTCTCTTTTCCATCTCCTGAAAACAGTATTCTCGAACACTGAGGTCAGCCCTTTTTGTCTTTGACTTCTCATTTAGTTTATTGCATACTGCTGAAACTGCCTATGTTGCTTTGTGGCACCATTCATTCTAGCATCTCCCCCTTAGGGTCAGTGGTGTCCAGTTTCAATTTTGATTTTAGACATACTGTGGTCCTTACAACAAAAGAAAGACATTTATGCTGCCAATGATTTGTGCTGTCAGTTTTTCTCCATGCATGCCCACGGTGAATGGATGGCGTTGCTAGTTTGACAGCAAAATCGGATGAGAGAACTGCCACCATTGTGTCCACTCTGGTCCTCCCACACTAGGACTCTCAACTGCACACCTGAGACTTTCATCTACAAAACCCATCTGCAGGTGACACTGAGGCATCCTCCATCTTGACAACCCAGTCTTCTGTATCTTGGTGGTGGGTGTTGAGAGGCAGATTGTTCCAAGTTCAATCATGATATTCCTGCAGAGAAACATGCACTAGAACTCACATCTCCCGGATCACCAAGTGTTCCAACCTGTCCAGTTGCGCCCAGATGCCACCCCCTTCTCTAGAAATGCCTACTCTTCTGGAGATTATACGACAGTTTGGAGCCTGACATGCTCCACACATATATGTTCCAGTTTGGAGACTAAAGCGAGTGGAAACGTAATTTATAAAAATGTGAATTAACATGTTTTTTACATGTGAAAATTCTGTTGGCCATTTGTGCCACATTTTGTCCTTGATGGTTCTGACAGGCATCAGTAAGGCTGGTCACTACCTGGCATTATTACTACACAATGTAGGACTCTGTAGAGGGTGGGTGGCACCAGGGACTGGGAAGTCGAGGCGGCTGCTCTGCAAAAAGTCTTCGACAGCCCGAGACAGGTCATTTCACTGGTCTATCTCCATAGGAGAGGAAACAGCCCAGCCTGTTGGGAAGATGAACACCTCCCCCAGCCCAAGTTTACATTGAGGGTAAAATAATATACCAATCCGCCTCACAAATATGAATGACTTACAAATCCGAATTGGCAAGTAGCATGCCAAAATAATGCTAGAATCAAGTTTAGATGCCCCCAGCAGGTCTTCACATAGCGCCAGGACACCTTCGGGTAACAGTTTGCGCTCTACAAATGTAATTAACATTAACATTAACAAAGCATGCAACTTCAAGCATGCAGACCCTCCATTTCCAAACGCATTGCAGTCTCCTTTTAATTCCTGTCCAATCTGAAATTAATTCAGGTAAATAAAGCTGTGATGACAAGACATGTCCTAGTGTGCCTTAATTTATTCCTTCTTGCACGTACTCTTTATGAATGCTGCTGCGCAAACAAATGATGGACGGAATGCTGAACAAATGAAACATTCACCTCCAATCAAGAGATCTGGGTTAAATCCACCGTTCTTTTGCTCACCATGCCACCCCAGTTTGGACCCAGCCATATGCAAATCAGTCTTGACCCTGCTCCTCATTGGAACAGTCCTCCCTGGACTGTAAACAAGCATCCCCGGAACGGGTTTGGGGCATCACCCCTCATCAGCCAGGCTGGCTTGAATCCAGTGGTACAGCAAGTAAGGGACCCACATCTGGGCATTCCCATCCCACTTAGGGTCCCAGAATGCTTGTTTCCGGTCCAGAGAGAACCTGGCCTGGCAGTTCGGGCTGGACTGTTCACATGGGGAGCAGTGTCAAGATTAATTTGCATATGGCTGGGTCCAAACTGGGGTGGCGTGGTGAGCAAAGAAATGATGTATTAAACCCAGATCTGTAACTGGGGGTGAATGTTTGATTTGTTCAGCATTCTGTCCATCATCTGTCCTTTTTGCTTGTGTCACCTTAAGTGGGAAGGGTATGCCCAGACGTGGGTCCGTGTTCACTGTGCCACTGGATTCAAGCTAGCCTGGCTGATGAAAGGTGATACCCCGAAACTGGTCCCAGGATTCTTGTTTCCGGTCCAGGGAGGATCTGTCCTGGCAGTTTGGGCCGAACTGTTCCCATGGGGAGCAGGGTCAAGACTGATTTACATATGGCTGGGTCCAAACTGGGGGTGGCGTGGTGAGCAAAAAAATGATGGATTAAACCCAGATCTGTTACTGGGGGTGAATGTTTGATTTGTTCAGCATTCCGTCCATCATCTGTTGTTTTTTTTTATGAATGCTGGGCAGCTAAAAGTTAGGTCACTATTAATTAATATTCCTGTGCATTACAAAAAACAAACTAAGACACTTTTATATGCTCCCAGTGATATAAGGGATTGGAGTTACAAGGGGATTTGCTTGGAATCACACACTTTGGTCTAGTAGAGAAGGTGGTACTAAAAAACAAGCCTGAAGTCAGGTAAGAGCTAGATCACATCTATGCCTCCAATTTTCCATTTATTCCTTTACCTGATAAAATTAAACGAATTACAACTTTTTCCTTATTTAGAGTTTGGCGGATGGGACAAAGCACTTGTAATATGGCAGATGGGACACCTGCCACGTTTGTGATGTAGTAGCTCATCCGCCAAAGTGTAAATAAGGCCCTGTGTCTGGTGTATATATGGCAGTGTGAAAGTGTCATTCATTACTCTTCCTGGCACATTATTCCTAGGGGCAGTTCTTCAGCCACGGTGATTAGCTTATTAAAGATGCTTTAAATCTCTCCTATTTGTTAGTGTCAGTGTAATAATTCTGAAATGGTCGCATAAATTTCCCACTTGACCATATGAACTACAACCTTGCTGGTACATATAAATAATGATGAAGGAATATTTGTCAGAAACACATAACTCAGATGAAAACACAGTCGTCATCTTTGATACAGAACTGTCCTTCTCCTCCCAGGTCACCTCTATAAAAAATTTGTTTTTCTATCCCCGCATCTCTGAAGGATTCTCTCTCTTCTTCAAACCCTGACCTATCTGTAGCCTTGTGACATATCGATTACTGCATTGTAGTGTTTACCAGCCAAAATATTAATCAAGCTATAAAGAGAAAAAGCATTGTCTCACCCGAGGTTTGAAGTTACATAACAGCATCATTCTAACTTTGAGAATGATTCTTTGTCAAAATATTAGGGAAAACTATATTGTGGGGTCAAAATAGTGAGGCCTAAATAATCAAGAACCAAAATACTGTTAGGGTAATTGCATATAGTTAGATTTACTATTCTTAACTCCACATCTACGTACCTTGAAGATATATAAGATATATAGTAAACCTCAGGCAGGGAGAGAGGCATGAAGTCGGTTCGACAGACGGGGAGGAAAATAGATTAGCGGACAAGCAGAATGAAAGAATGAATTAAAGTGAAAGTATGTGCTATATAAATACTCATATCATACCATACCTTCAGTCTTGTTTTTTTCAACCATAGAAATGACCGAACTCTGCCACACTGCATCCCTCCATGAAATGCCGCATGCTGTCAGTGTCACACACTAAATCCTTGGCTCTGGCATTAGGAACCTGATTGCTTTGTTTTCTATTTTATCTTGGCTGACAGTTTCAGGCACCTTCAGTCCCTCCGATGTTAAGAGATTTCCTCGCAGCCTTACTCCATCCATCTTTTAACTGGCTCTCCATCGACGGGCTGTGATTGCATTGTACAGATAATCAACGCGATGGCCCTTATTCTGGATCCAACCACTATATCAGTAGCTGGGCCGCCATTCTTTAAGTACAGCGGTAGATTCTCATTTCCAGTGAGCCGAGGCGGTCTGTCTTCCACAAAGTCAGAAGCCATTTTGAACAAGGGTTTTTTTTCCCCTAAAAACCAGAAAGCTGACAAAAACAGACACTATCTGAAGTGCAGCTCTTAATGTTGCCAGACTTTATGAATGAGTTATTGTGAATAAGATTACTGTAATGGAATGATCAAACCCATAAGGAACATGTTTTACATACGCATGTGCAAAGTTTTTATTACACATAGATCGCGAATATTGCCTCAACCACTGTTCACAAACCTTTTTGCATTTGCTAAGTTTTCTCCATGGCCTAGGTTTCCCTGCAAGCTGTCAGTATGTTCTCACAAGTGCTAGTTTGTACTGAAAATTGGTGTGCTGCTTTCTTGAGAGTAAAATTAAAACCATTTTCAGCGCAACTTAGAAACTCAGAAGATGTTGGTGAGCTCTTTTTTTCTCAGAACTTGAGGTGGGAATGTCCAGATGTTATCAAGAAATTGTGCATGCAGAAAATGGCACGATTTATAGGTAATTGTAATTGTATAGCGCTTGATACCCTGATGAGGTACTGAAGCACTTTTCGGCAAGTAGCACACTACTCTGGAACCCAGAGGTAGATTCATGGTGGATTAGTGGAGGGAAATATAAATTGTTATTGGGAGTGGTGGGAGAGTAGACATGTGAGTCTGTTAGTTGGATGAATAGGATAAAGGATGGATAGAGAAGGGAAGAGTTTAGAAAGGATTACTAGGGAGTTCATGGCAGTAAAAGAGGTTTGGGAGGAGTTAGGGAGCCTGTTAGTTGGATGAATAGGATAAAGGATGGATAGAGGAACAAAGTTTGATAAGGGTTATTTGGGAGTTCATTATAGTAAAAGAGGTTTGGGATGAGTCAGAGTGTGGAAGTGGGGGATATTTGGAAGAGGAATAGGATGAGCCAGACCGGTGGTTTGGTGAGGTTTAGGGAGATTAGTTAACTTTTATTTCTGCAGTGGGAGTGTTAGACCGGGCCTATGCTGGCGTGGTCTCCCTTAACCTTTTTTGGCTGCCGACCTCATATTTTGACCTTCTTTTGCTAGCCTTAGGACTTGAGCGCGTATGGCACTGCCGGGCAGCGTCAAAGCGCTGTGCTCCTCATATACATACCGTGGATCGGTGTATATATGATTGGCTGATTCAAGTTAGCTGTAAGTCCCTTGTCATGGGGTAAAACCTATGCCAATGGCATGTATCTCGAATGCGCCTCCGTGGGCCTGCTTGACTGGTTGTGCCATCCACAAAGGTAGCTCATCAATTGTGCCACAGGTTTGCCCTGGTGGGGTTACGGTTACTCGGTTTGGCATTTATAAAGCTACATGCCAAGGTTCTGCATGTCTCCTTCTATATTAGAGTTCTCCCTGGCGACAGGGTGCAGTGTTGGGAAGAGGTTGGGTAGGTGTGTGTATGTGTTACCTGCATTGAAGTCAGTCCGAATCCACCATTCCAAATAGGTTGAGTACAATACACTCATCCGATAACCTGTGCTCGGTAGCTTGGCACCAAGCAGTCAGGCTTATCCTCAGGGCTCGAGTGTAAAGTATTGGCACAACACCCCCCCCTCGCAAGACACATCGTACGCAAGAAAAAGACTCCACACCGTATGTATAAAAACACTTGTCTTTGTATTACACACACACTGAAATCAAAACGAGATACACATTGTATATACACTTTACAGTTATACGCAATTGTCGGACTTTCCCATTAGCAGAAAGGTTAACTGTCACAGTTCTTTGAATATGCCTTGTGACCCAGCCCCTCAGTCTTCAACTACACCAGCCAACAAAACACTATCCCCTTGCTGGCGCCTTGTTGACTAGATAGTCAGAACCACCTAACACGGAAAGAAACAATTACTTAGTTTCATTCATCTGGATTAGACCACCAGGTGACAGCACCTGCACAAGTGCAGGATCGATATCCCCCCGTAGACAAAAGGTTGTGATCTAGGAAGCTGGTGCGCTCCCAAGTCTGGAGAAATGCTTTCCCCTCAAGCAGAGGTGTGGCCTGCCGTAGACCCCCAGACAGCCAGTTGCAGATGCCCACAAGGCACACCAAATCCCTCGGGTCTCATCACAATGCTTTCCAAAACAAAGCACCCTGTGGCGTGGGTCCAGGGAGAAGGAGCCAATGACCTTGGACACAGGCCGCGATGTCAGGTACTGTCGTCTTCCCGATGTGGAGGTCGAAGACAGTCTCAGCTCCTGGCTCAGGTTCCCCCAACACCCCTTGGACACCACACGCTCTAGAGCGCAAGCGAGCACAGGTCCCCTGGTTGCAAGCACTGGCCTCTCGGACTCAGCCAGCTTCCATCCCACTCCTCGAACTCCTCACTTCCCAGCTTCTCAGATGGCTGCTGATCTTGCGCACACACTCCTATTGTACAGCGAGATGATGGTGTTTGTCAGGATAGTTCTTGTCCCAACCAAGATCACTTCCACTTGTCTCTGCCCCACCCAGTGCGGTCCTCACGATCTGGTGGAGACAGTGAGGTCCTTTGTGTCCATGGGATCTCGTGGACAGGAGGCCAGCTCACCAGACCTTGGAGAGTACTTAGAACCCAGGCCATGACAGTTGGCACTTAGATGCAGGCCAGCAATGTCCAGGCAAAATCCACCAAGTGATAGTCCCCTTCTTGGAGCACGACAAGCTCCAGGCCACCACAAGTCTACAGATAGTCCTGTTGCAGTCCCTCCTGCCCTAATGACTCCTCATGTCAATGTCCCAGCATTGAACCAGCGTAGTATGGTTACAAATCCAAAAGGGTCTCTACTTTCAGAGGCGGAAGCCCCAGTAGTTATATCCACCTTGGCCTTCGAAGATATGATCAGTTCAAAAGACCACCTTTGAAATGCACAGGCCCTCTCTAAATTTTGTCCCGTCTGCCATTCTACCCCCGGAGGTTTGATCACAATCTTTAGTGGGGCCAAGACCATGCCCCTTGGAACGCAGGTGCCAATTCCACCCCCACATAACCGCCCCAGGAAGGCCCCTTAGAGTCAGAGGTCCGCAGTTTCCAGTTTGAGGACAGATATTTTAAACAGTGAGGAAAAAACAGAAGGAAACTAAAAAAGCCGGAGAGAGATATTCTAGCGCCGGCGAGAGAGCAAGGTCCATCATTGGAGGGGAACCAGAGACTCAAGATATATATATATATATATATATATATATATATATATATATATTCTTCAGAACTCACCCCGAGAGTACCTTCCCTTTTTTGATTAAGACGAAGTTACGGAGCTGCAATATTGAAAACGCGGCTACGCCCACGAGTGCAAAGGCGACAGGAGCAATTATATATATATATATATATATATATATATATATATATATATATATACATACATATATATATATATATATATATATATATATATATATATATATATATATATATATATATATATACATATACATATACATACATATCACCAAACCATGACTTGTTGGAATACTTTGTGGCTGATCTACCATCCCGTGTTTGGCTACAATAGATGTAGAATCCCTAGAGGCAGATGTAACCCCGAAAATATACAATAGCCAAATTAAAAAGTGGTAACAAATCTGGATCAAATAGGGTGCCAAAAGTCTTGCCAGTACACTTACAGGTACCCTGAAATGCGTGTATGAAGCATCCAGGGAAAAGGAAGCCCTATTCCCAGATATGTGACAAGCCACAATGATCATGATCCTTAAACCTGGTAAACGAACAGATCAGTGCTCTTCATATCTGCCTATCCCGTTGCTTAATGTGGAAAATGAAGTCTTTGCAAAGTTCCTTGCAAACAGACTATACAAGGTTATAGGAAGCGCTCTACATCTTGACCCGCATGGCTTCATGCCAACAAGATCAACAAGGCACAAACTTAGACAAATGCAATGCCTAGTGGAGAAGGCACAAAGAGTGACTGAACTCACTAGAAGCGGAACGCACCTTTGGACTCCATCGAATTGTCTTTCCTATTCAAGAGGTTACAAAAAATAGTATTTGGCATAAAGTTCAGAGAATGGTTAAAAAAACTTTCTAATACACCAACAGCTAGGGTTAGAACAACGTGGTACTATCTAGATCAGTCCAGTTAGAAAGAGGTTAGCAACATGGGTTTCCTCTCTCACCAATCCTGTTAGTGGTAGCAATGACACCCCTGGTGTGTTAGATATGTATGTTGAGGACCCTGTGATAAGAGGACCTTCATGGACAAAGGAATGGGAGGGTCACAAATCGCTATATGTGGATGATCTCATCTTATATCTGGCTGAGCCAGACACATATATCAAAAGGCTCCTAAACTACCTAAAAAAATAGATGGCCACTAAGATTGTATGTCGGAATTACACATGCGTTTAGAACGCATGCCATTTTAACGCCGTCATTTGTACGAACGCGTCGTAACGACGCGTTTCTTTTGCGAGCAAGTCGTTACAATGACTTGCCCTAGGGGGCGCTGGATTTTGGATTAGTATAATGTACTAATCCAACTCCAGTCTGCGCATCAATAGGGAAAGTGTTGGATTTTAAATCCAACACCTCTGCACCAATACGCCCCCCTAAAGCAAGTCGTTGTAATGACTTTCGTGCTAAAAGAATGAGTGTTAATGACACATTTTTTCAATCAACGGCGCTGTAAAGGCACATCGTGATTTGGGCGTCGTGCTAAAGGCTGTTTCCCGGCCACTACTCAGGGTTCAGAGTGTACTGGGGTAAATCGGTCATATTCCAGTTGGTTGGAGGAGCACAATGAAGTTATCACAATACCCACTGCAAATCACAACAACAACATTTAAATACCTTTGTATACATATCACTTGGGATAGAGTACTTTTTTATGTACTTAAACTTAAAAACAATCTCAAACAATTCAGGCATGGCATAGGACATTGGAGAAGATTGCCCATTTCCGTACTGGGTAGAGCGGTCATTTTTAAAATGATTATGTACCCTACATTCTTGTATGTGCTGCAAAACATTTGTCCGGGATCTTTGAGACAGATTAGGTAGATAGATGAACAATATGTATCCTATTGTGGGACAGAAAGACACTTAGATTTCCCCTGGAGACACTTAGGAGAGGGGTATATGATGAACGAATAGCACTACCTGACATAAGTGCTACTGAGCCTCCAAAGTAATGGTGGTGAATGATTGGGCTTTTATCACACAATATGAGTCCTATGTTAGAATAGACAGAGAGGCTATGAGTCCAAAAGGCTATGTGGCCAGAATATATGACAATAGAAAACCCGTCAGCTGCCAGGCCTTGCACAGGCAACCATTAAAGTGTGGTATACAACCATGGTAAAGTGGAAAGTAAAGTTTATACTAGGAACACTGCTATTTTAAAGATAGTAAATGTATGGGTACAGGGCAAACTAAAAACAATCAAAGATTTACAGATGGAGAATGAAATGTCGGAAACACAAAAATATAAATATATACAGTTTAAACATGCACTAGCGAGGTAAAAGAAGGTAATAAAGGTACATAAAAAGGCAATATCTCAAGTATACAATTATTGATCACTAACACTCCTGCCACACTGGAAAAAGATATAGGGCACATTGATGAAAGACTGGGATGAGGACTGCTTGAGATAAGGTCGGGATTCTGATTGGTTCTGGGAATATTAAATGAGAAAACAGAGGCAGATATTTGGCAGGGTACACGAAGTATGGTGTCTAAGGAAATGTGGACAGCTTATTGCCTTTCATCATGTTACCTGGCAATGTCCTGAAATTGATGCATATTGGAGGGAGGTAATTAACTATATTGATATTGTAGTGATATGGGACCTCGACTTGAATTTCCCCTTAGAACAGAGCTATTTGGCTTATGGTGTGGAGATGTACCACCAAAATAGGAAAAAGCTTTTTACGATCTGGGACTTATTGACGTTAAGGGGGATATTGCAAGATAATCGAGGTGGGGGCTCCCACTTTAAAGGAATGGAAGCAGAGCATGGATTGGTGCATGTCGGCAGAAAATGTGTGTATGAAAGTATAGGGTGTCAAAAGAAGTTTGAGAATACGAGGAAAATGGAGGTCAGTCCTTGGACTGTAACAAATGAAAGAAGGAATTCTGCCACCCTAGATAGCACAGTGAGAAGAAGGCCCAAAGACTATAGCTAAGTCGAATATCACAACTAGTAATAAGCCATACAAATACTGTAGACCTGGCAGCATCTATACATTGCAAGGTACTCAGACCTCGGATGTTAGTGGGTATTATTGTTTTCTCTAATTATGTGGATTTAAAGAACAAAATCAATGAAATGTTCTTTAAGAAAAGGATGCAAGTCATGTGAACACATCATTGTCAGTTAGTATAAAAAAAACTCTGTCAGTATAATTTTATTGAAGGTTATTTAAAATCATTACAAAATCTAAACCACCATCATCTTATGCTGTGCCGTGATATCCCTCAAAATATGCACTGCACAGCTTAAGAAACAGTTTCCATTACATGCTCCTTCAGCAAAGGATTTGTGTAACCCATAAAGTAATAACACTGCTGGTCTCTAACTAGCACACACCCCACACTACACAAACGCAGAATCTTCTTGTACCTGCCCCAAAGCATAGAACGACCTCCCGCAACATATCAGAGCTGCCTCCTCTCTTCTTGACTTTGGCAAGAAGCTGAAGACCTGGCTTTTCGAGTAAGCCCCCAGGGTTGCTCTCACACATGTGCTACAGGGGGGCCTGGACATCCTGACGGGTGATTAGAGTGCTATAAAAATACCGGTAACATAACAATACTCGCCCCTTAGCAGCTTCCTGGCATGGCCCCCCCCCCCCCCCACTAAGAGGGCCCTGGTCTAGTCTCAAATCAGGAGTGGAAGAAGTATCTATCAGATTTTGGGAACACGTCCATTTATGGGTTGTTTAGGACTTGTTGCATTCAGAACTTAGGGATTCCTAAATGCAGAAGATATTTGATGTGCTGAGAAGAAACATTATCTGTTCCAAGACAGAACTATGTGCCTTGATGCTGTGCTAGAGGCGCTCCAGGAATGACTTTCAAACAGGTCCTGCTGCCAGAAACTGGCAGCAGGGACTCGTCTACACCTCAAACAGCCGATAGGTTAGTGTTGGCTAAAATATGAATCCATTTACCAGTCACTTTTGCACTGACAAAACTCAAAATAAATTGGAGGCAAAAACAGTGCGTTGTATCATTACTTTGTCATTAAAACACATCTGCTTTTCATAAATCCATAAACGCCTTTCATCACAGTGTAATAATTAGTCTGCCTTATCCAGCCATTTATTACAACAGCACCATCTCATAACTCAGAGTTAATTAGAATTTATTGTCATTGTTAAGTGAACTTTAAGCAGAGAGCATATTTGTGTTTCAAATCACATACAAGGCTGTCCTCATTGTAGAATGTAAATGAGGAATGTTCCATTGAGGCATTCGCTGTGTTCCAGCCTTAGCATCGGCTGCTCTACAAAGCTGCCTTATGACTTCTCTTTGTGGCATTCGTGTCCCCTGTAATGAGCCACCAGGCTCCTTGGACACGTGACCCTACGAGTGGCTCACTACTGCTCCACTGTTCTTTGCACTGGCAGCAGATGCCAAAACACTACAATGTGTAGGGGCGTATCTACCATTGGGGCAGCAGGTGCAGTGGCACCCGGTCCCGGAGCCCTGAGGGTTCCATTGAACCCTGATAATTGCTGTATTTTACTACCCACCAACTGCAGCTAAAGGGGGCCATATCTCTTGCTTGCACCAGGGCCCATGGCTTCCTTGCTACGCTAGGGCTATGTGTGCGGTAGGCCATGAAGTTTATTCACCTAAATGCAAGGTGCACCCTTTAACCCCCAGGTTTGGCCTCTTGACTCACAGCAACCCCCCTGAATGGCCTCCAATTTACTGAGAGGCGAGGGAAGGGCAAGCAATGGAAACTCCACAGAGAGTAAAAGGAGAATTGGTCACCTTTTTGTGCTGCCCCTGCCATCATCACCTATAGCAGCCAGGGTAACACGACTGTGTGCCAGGGACACCATCTGGCAAGACAAAGGCAGCTTAGCTACTCTGGCTGTCCCTAACGGCATCCACCCGGCATGCTGTTTCTCTGCTCAAAGTTCGGAGTTCCACCACACTTCTAAAGACCCCTTTCTGTCTCATCCAGTGTAGGTCCTCTCTCCTGCTGATAATCTCCCAGGAAGTGATGAAAAGGGAGCCCCAAGAGAAGAATGTTTCCACACGTGGATGCCAAGAACACCCCACACATGGTTGTAGTTTTATACATTTTCACTGCAGCAGTACTGTCTAGTAGATTAAAATGATTGAAGTGATCACTATATTGGTGTCTGGCAAACTGACAGTGGCCGGTATTGAATAGTTTGCAGAAGTTAAGGGGTGTGGTTATTTGGCATGTGTTTTCCAAAGGTCACCTTGACTTGCTCTGTAAGCACGTGCATGTGGACGACGTCAGCCAGGAGGATGGAATAGAGAATAAAGCCTGCAAAGCAAGCCTCTCGAGAACGCATCCTGCCTTATTCACTGAAATCCCAGCTGGAAAGTGAGACATTTACACGTGCAGGCATTGCCTATGATGTGTCAAATTTACACCTTTCATAGTAATCGCAAGGAATTGGCTTTTTTTTTTCCAGATTGCCATTGAATTCCCATTACCATTTACATAAATGGACACATAGGAAGTCTTCATTACCACAAGCATGCATTTGCTCCTGGGAACCTATTTTTTTTGTTTTTCCAGAAGTACCATATTTCTCCCTGTGGATGAACAGCTTACCTTACGCTCACACAACCTTCTAGGATTGTCCCCCACCCCCTTGCCCACCCTCCCGTGGACAAAATGACTGCCCTTGACAGGAGTATATCTTCCATCATATCCAGAGTGGTAATATGCTGGGCAATGTTTGAGAGTACCCACACATCTACAACTTTGTGTAGCTTCCTCTAGTTTTGCAGGTACCCCAGCTTTGGAATACAATTTTAAGCAGATTTACTCACAAGGGCAATTCTTCCACAATAGCAGATTTCTAAGCGTGCAAGTAAATCCATATTAATATGCAAGTTCATGTATTGTGAATTTACACTTATAAACCGTGATGTTTGGACTCCACATTATGGCCGTACCCCCTCAAGAACCGGTTAGGTAGCCGCAGTTCTCTGTGGCAATTGCGAACTCAAAGAAGTGAGGATGTAGAGCTGCAGAATTATTGGGCTACTAAAAATGGCAAGGGAGGACAGCAGTGCCACAGCTACAGTTTTAGTTGCCACAGGGCTACTATAACCCACAGCGAGAAGAGCTGCATAGCTTTATGAGTGAGAAGATGGCTCGCAGGAGAACACAAGAGGGCAGAAAGCTGCCAACATCCCCAAAATCCACTTATAAAAGTAACAGATAAACATGTGCCCGCCATGGAGAGCTGCAGTGGATGCAGACCATGGGAAGATGCGGTCTGTCTTCTTTATGAGCGCAGGAAGAAAGGGAAGATGCCTGTGTGAGCCCCGATTGCACGTCCTGTTCCAGGCTAACAGTGGGCCAACAATGTGAAGCTGATGCAGCTTGTTAGGAGGTGGAGATGCTGCACTAGCTCCATGGAGTACTGTACACAACAACCTTGAAGGATGCTGTTGTGAGTTCCTGTAATGCCGCAGTGTATATATGCGCTCATCAGTCTGTGTGTCAGTACATATAGGTGTGAGTGTCCAATGTCAGCAAGGCGCCCCCAGGGTGTCCTCATTAAGACTCCCTCTCTTAACACCTAGGTTTTGTATGTATATATGTGACATTTCTATAGTGTTAACCCAGCCAAAAGGGAGCAGAGCACTGTACAGGGTCAAAGGCAAACTTAATTCTGCAAGTAATAGGAGAGGAAGCCGAGTGCATTGTGATGCAGTATTCTTCCCAGGGTAAGTCTTCAGCTCTTTCCAAAACTGGAGCAGCGTTGGGCGGTCCTGATGGATATGGGGACATTATTCCAGATCCTCGGTACATAGATGGAAAATGCCTGTTTTATCTTTGCTTTATATTTCTTTTGTGATATCTGTCAGTATGATTGGCTGTTCACATGTGCTTACACCAAGTCTGTTAATTTGTGCACTGGAATAAATAACCATAGCTGCCCAGTGGCTCTATGTCATATGTACCACCGTCAGCAAGCCCAGCCTTCTAAAACAACTGCACATTGTATGGAGGTATTTTAATGTAATTGCCATAACAAGAGTGAAACGACATGTAACTTGATGCAACATGCTGTTGGCTAAAAAGCCAGGACTAGCTGAAAGTGTCATACATGGCGCGAGTGCACTGGCGTCCCTGCTTATCCTTTGACTCCTTCTAAAACCCCTTGATTGTATTATAATGTATCATTAATGAGACTTATAAACCAATTTTAACCCATTTGCTTCAGTTTGAGTGCCATTATTTAGATTACCATCACTCCCCACCCCCAGACATAATGCACTTGTAACAAGGTGGACAGGATATCGATTATGTTTGTGACGGAGTACCCATCTGCCAAACTCTAAATCAGACCCTTAGTTGGAAAATATTTAGTTTGAAAACAAAAGATTTGAAAAGTACCGTTTCTATAACCTTAACTTGGCAATATCTTCAACCTCTTCTATCTTGTCTTGCCATTAGTTCATCTGAGTAACTTTTCTATTTTAATTCCAAGTTTAGATAATTTGTACTCAAGACTCCAGTCTCATAATGGTGTTCAGTGTCAGGTGGATGGGGTATCCATTGAGTTTGTGATGGAGTACCTGCCCGCCAAACTCTGAATCAGGCCGCACATGTGTAATACATAGACAATTAACATATAAAGGGGAAAGTCTCTGACAACTTGTGCAGCAGTGCCATTTTCAAAAGATTTTTCTTTATACCTGAAGGTTAGCCTGTGTTTTTATTTTTGGCAACAGTTTGTGGGACCCTTAACACCGAGGGACCCCTCAAACTGCACAGTGAAGCACATGGATGGCTTGCAAGCTAGCCATATGGAAGAAGACCTCCACGGTCTAGAGCAAATCCTTTTTTACCAGTGGTCTTACACCCATTGCCGTGGGTCAACCTACCATCTGCCTCTCTTTTCTTCAATGTTGCCTTACCCCAACCGAAGAGCTGCCGACGCATAACCACTAGGTCCCCCGGTCACAAGAGATCCCTTTTCTAGGGACTAAAATCAACCTAGTCATAAACCAGCGCATATCCTGATCTTTGTGGCCACATCTTGGCCTCAGTAACTCACTTTCACACAATCTGAGACACTGTCCCTTTGCTTTGCAGATTGATTTTACATTGTTGCAGCTTTTTTCAGTATTTATGAGTATTAGTATCAAGGTCCAATCTGCATACATTTAACAATGCATACGGGGTGTAATATACGCATACATTTAACAACTGCGATCAAACTCTTTGACACAACGGGCCATAGTCCTCACATATATGTTAAAAATAGAAGAGAGAAGAGGGTTACTAATACTATTTTTGTAATTGTTTACAGATTTTATTTTTACAAATTATCTCTGTTGCAGCAGAATGATTGGGATTCTCCATTTTACATCACTTTATGTCACAATCAGTTAGCAATCACCATCGGTATATGTTCCCAAATATTGTTAATCCATTTCAGCATTCTTAATTGCTTTGCACGGATTTCACTTTCAGGGTTGCGCCAGTGTTCGTGATAACTCAATGATTGGGGCCAATATTTCATGTGGCTTTTCAGGGGCTATGGTTTTACCACAATACTGTTGTGCATTACCATTTTAGTGTGTATTGTGTGATTTCTATTGTTTAATCCGATTTGCATTGTCTATATTTTTATATATTTTGAGATATAATTAAAGTGCTGTCTTCTAATAGCTGGACACTCTGGAACGAATTTATGAAGATGTGACGCAGCGCAACGCAGCAAGACAACTTTCTGAGCTGCGTTGCGTCACATGAAGAGGGCAGGAATGCACCATATCTACTAAGGTATGACACATTCCTGAGCTCTCCCTGCCAAAGCAGGCAACATTGCACCATGGTGACCGGTCATGAATGGAGGAGTGGCCGCGTCAGGAAATAAATGTTGATACGGAGTTCCGAGTGTCAATGATCATCAATGATCCGCAATATTGCAACTGCCTAAAGATTCTGCAGGCAGAAAACCGTACATGGTGACACTAATTTTCAAGATATATGTGTTCCCTGATGAAGTCCTTGTTGAAGGGCGAATTGTGTTGGCTGGGCTGGATGTTTCTATTTTGCGAAGAATAAACTTTTTGGAAGACTCACCTCTACGTCTTTTCGTGTGTTTATGGACTGAAGGAAGAATTTCTTGACCCGTCAGGATGGACTTTGTTATGATGGAACTATTATCTAGGGAGGATCTAGTTGTGAGCACAGGTGGGGGTGCACAGTGGCAAAAGCTGCAGAGGTGAAGAAGGATGGTGATCCATAAGAGGTGATTGTCGTGGGCTGAGATATACCCCTAAAGTGGTCACTTTATGTACATAATAGACATAAGCCTGTTATTGTTTACCATGTTCTTGTGCCCTCAAGTTGCTACAAACAAAAATGTATTCTGGCATTTTCTGAATCAAGGCTCATTTTTACTCTATCATAGCTTGCACCTAATGTACTGGTATTGTGCTGTAAGAGATGATGGTTCATCAGAGCATGAGATTAGATACAGTGGATGGCTGCATAACAGTTTCCCATAGATATTGAGTTGGCATTACCATTTACAAAGCCACATTCTCTCAACTGCCTTCAGCTATCTTCGTAATGCAAAAGTACTCTTGTGCCCTGGATGGCACATTATACCCTGCTAATATTTATATTTTCTTTCACCAAGGTATGCACAAAAAAACGAAATAGCATAACAGTTTGGAGAATATACTGACCAATTATATATTTAGCCTTATCCTGCCATCAAATCAAATCTGATTAGTAGGTTATTCTGTTTCTCAATCAGTCCCATCAAGCACTCCTCATGCATGCCAAGTATGACAGGGAAAGGCAGCCCAGGAGAATGTTGACTACTAGACTCGTATTGAACAAAAAGAGCAGGAGAAGCAAGTGCCCCTAACAGGAGAGGGCTTAGGGAGGGGGGACAAAGATGCTCTCCTACTATTATTTATTTTGTAAAAATTAGAACAAATGATTCGTTTTTCAAATGCATTTGCTAATAAGAAATTAGTTTTACTGTCATGTAGTTTCCACTTTCCAGTAGGAACTGCGTGTTTGTCGGGCAGTATAAACTTTGGGACGTGTCAGACTGAGTCTGAGCAGCCCCTCAGGATATGTTGTCCAAAAGACCAGCTAGCTCAGAGTGGCACCATAAGCACCCCTAAATATAGACAGGTAGCAAATGGTTTTGGCAACCACAGAACATGACAACCCTGATCCCTCCCAGGAATCGTGGTAACAGATCTAGAGCCCTTTTGGTCAGTCACTCGTGCTCTCTATCTGAGAGAAGTATGCAAGGAATACACAGAGGGCCGTTTTTCAACATTTTTTGAACCATCATGATTCTCGTATAGAATATATGTGCTGCAGTGATTAATAGAAGCAGATGAAAGTGATTAGCAATATAAGGACAGTGAACAGAATGAACAGTTCCACCATCTTGCTAAAACAATGTATATATGCAGGCATATAAATATAAAAACTATATATCGTACTCCTACTGTGCCTTCCCTAACCTAAGTGTCAAGGTTGTGTGTTCTGCCAAGAAACCCCTATTGGATGATCCAACACCCATTGCCTGAAGGGAAAGAATGTAGGTCCCCGTCTTGGTCACAAGTTGGACTTCCCTCCTCGCAGAGGGATCAGCAAGCAGCTGGGCTGAGGTTTCAGCGTGTAGTGACCTCGCAATGACAGCAAGTGCTCCTCTGCCTATACCCGGAAATGCTTGTTTATTTATAACAGAAATCAGCCTTGCTCTGAGCCGAGACCTTAGTCAGGCTGCCATTGTTTATGATCTATAGAGAGCTGCGTCACTACATGGACGGACAACAAACAATCACATTTGCACGATGTATGTTCAGACTTTATTCAAGGTGTCGTGATAGTGTTCTTACGAAGTGGAATTTGTAAGCAATGCAGTTTCAGAGAAACTAATCCTACACTGTCACACATGCAAATGTGTGTTAAAAGTCATTGTGTGAAAGAGAAGGCAATTTAGGAAAACGTGTACATGTAAAATGGCAGTGTTTCTCACTGGGCCTGACTGAGACACATAACATTACAAGCATTTCGAAAGAGAAGCAAATAGTATTATACTCCAGTCTTGCACAGAGCCAATCCATTGCTTCTCTGCATCACCAAATCATATAAGCATATTTAAGGAAACTGGATGCTGATCCCTCAAGGATGCCGAGTGAACGGGACCCTTTAGCCCATCTAAACACTGAAAAAAGTCACCTGCCTACCAGTCCTCCCAGGCTTTTCTCAGCTCTTGTCAGTGTAGCTGTGGTCAATGCAATTTCAGCTAAAGCAAAGATTTTGTGGGTTATAAACAGGCTACAACTGTAGCATAATTAATCTAGTAACCAATTGTGAACAAGCTGGACTACAATCTTAATACTGTTTCATCCAGGTCACCGCTCAAACGCATGAGCACCGTGTGTCATATGTGCGTACATCTAACAACTATGATCAAACTCTTTGACAGGCCTAGCCATATTAACTATCAAAGAGAAAAGAGGATTACTGGGCCTAGCCACCAAACATGTTCTTAGGTGTTGGTTTCTATGGATGCGAGGCAACTGTTTGAGAGTGATCCCTAAAGACATATGCTATCCACGCCAATCCTTTTGCCTGATGCCAACTTGTAAGAGGTTTTCCAGAAGAATTGTGTCCTCCTCTGTGTTGAAGGCAGTGAGGAAAGCCAGCAGGACCATAAATATGGGACCCCTTGTATCCACCTCTCTTCAAAGGTCATCCAGAGCTGAGGTGATGATACATTTAACCAACCTCTGAGGCAAATGTGTCTGAAAGCAATTACAAATATTACACATCTCCACAAACTGATCGAGCTAAGCTACTGCAGCTCTTTGTAGATTCGTTACTGGGAATGAAGACTGGGCTTAAAGTTTGCTAGGCCTTTGTTCTATAAATATGTTTTTCAGCAGTGAGAGAATCTGTTTCCCTCAGGCTGTTACTCCTTTGCACAAACCAAAAGCTTCACTTGAGCTGTTCTGAGAAAGATTACCAAGGAGTCCAATAAACTGATAACAGGCTACAATCTGACAAATCTGATTATCCACATTTCAGCAGGTTTGCTAGTTGTGGCTTTTTTGCCTGCCAATTTTACGATGGGGATTGGCTGAAAGCACCAAGGCTGTTGTTGTCCTCTAGCACTGAGCAACTATGGAATCTGGTGTTTGCTGATGCACAAACTATCCTGCAGCATTAGAAAAGAAACATTCATGTAAATGTCATTCACATAAATCATATCTGCAGGTATTTGGGTTTTGGTTACTATAAGAAATCCTGCGGTGCACCACACCAATAACCAGAAGACAGGAACGTATTCCAGCAAGCTCTGTTTATTTCAGCATGCCAGTCCAAGTCCCAAGTCCAACGAATCCACCACACCGGTAACCCATTATCTTTTATCTACCCCCAGCATTCCAACCCATGCTCCCATCATTTAAATAAACACAGGAGGACCAAGGAGCGAGCACGCATCTTTCTATATCGGCGCTCCATAGTTACCACAACATGCTTTTTACAAACCAGACATGAGCGCAACACGTCGCGCTCGTGTGCATTTTAAGTTTAGGACATGAGCGCAACACAAACCACTGTTGCACTTGTGTTAACACGCTGCAATACATATATATGTAACACACCTTCCCCCTATACATTTGTAATTTTTTTTTATTTTAATGCATAGTTTCAGAATCTTGTCGGAAGTCTCTCTGTCCTCATGCTCCTAGGCACATCAATAGTGGACTCACTAGGAAAGTTGACACTATCCACACTGGTGCCTTTAATGCAGTCATGTTCATCTCCATCTAGAAAGACATTGTCTTTAGGTGAATGCTTATTTTCTCTACAAAAAAACCGACTCATGGCTAAGGTTCCAAACACTCCCTCCATCCACTCACACAGCATTCTTAAAAATTTGAACCACCTGAATGGGGTCTGACCAGCACGTCGCACCCTTGCTATCCATTTTATTCTTCTTGAGTCTAACCAAATCTCCAACATTCACACACTGCTTGTTGACAACTCCTTTCATTTTTACCAACATGCCTTTCATCTTTAATTTGTATTCTTCTACTCTTTGTCGTATTTCCCTAAAATCCACATCAGCAATCTCACCAAACTCCTTCCGTTTGTTTCACAACCACCAAGGAACTAATTTCGTGCTCGGTTTCCTTCCCCTTAATAGCTCAAAAGGACTTACCACAATTTAGACCACTCTACACTGCTTCCCTTACTACTCTGTTGAACCTTTCTACCTGACCATTAGCCCCGGGATGGAACACTTTAGACCAATCTCCACTGATAACTGAATAACTTCCCTTACTACACTGTTGAACCTTTTCACCTGACCATTAGCCCCGGGATGGAACACAGTAATCTGTTTATGTACAATGCCACACCTCGCCAAATAATTTTCCATGTACCTACTGATAAATTGGGGTCAATTATCTGTTACCAGCTCCATGGTGAATACCTTCTCTACAAAAGATTTCTTCCAGAAATTCCACTATACTTTCTGAAATGGCCTCTCTTACCCTTTAATCTCAAGCCATTTAGAAAAGTAATCCGCCATGACTATGCCACATGCTTCCTGTTTAGGTAGAACAATAAATGGGCCAATAATATCCAATCCTAATTTTCGCCATGGTGCTTTAGGAGATTCAATTGTTTCAGGTTCGGGAATTAACGCTCTTGCAGATTTGTCACCTGATTCACACTCACTACAATTTCTTACTTGATATTCAACAAATGTATCTATTCCTGGCCACCAAAAACTCACCCTGACTTGCCTTCATGTGTCCTTCATGAGCGATAGCAACAACTTTTTTCCTTAAATTTAAAGGTGGTTTAAATTTGGCGCCTCCTACAGCTATGCCATTCTCCACAGCCAATTCTTCTCGCACCTCAAAAAAACCCATTAACTCTTCTGAAAATGTTCTCTCATCTGACGAACCATTCTTGATAAACTGAATCACTTGGTTCAATTCAGAGTGTTTTCCCATCTGATCTTTCCATCTGGTTTTCTGTACCACTGGATGCTCCAAACCCAATAAATTGATATCCTGTAAAGTGAATGCTACCTCATCGCTATCAGCATCCATCTGATCACACTCTGGTAAAGGTAGCCTGGACATACAACCCGAATGCACATTAATTTTCCCAGGAACGTCCTCCATACAATATTGAAAATTCTGCAAGCTAAAAGCTAGGCTAGCTAGCCTTACCGTCATGGCACAGCCACCCCAGGTGCCATCTTAGGCACTAAAGGTTTATTATCTGTTTTGATGGTGAATTTTGTGCCCCACAAGAAAGCTCTGAAATGCTCTGCTTCTCACACTTAAGCCAATAGCTCCCTCTCAATTACAGAATAATTATTTTCAGCCTCACACAAAGCGATTGATGCATACACTATAATCCATTCCTTTCCACGATCCTTTACATGAAAACACCACCCAAACCACAATTGCTGGCATCAACCATCACAACACATTCTTTATCTATGACAGATGGTTTGAGACAAGGTGCCTCAATAATCAATACTTCCAATCCTTGAAAGTGCAGTCATGCTGTCATTCCATTCAAACTTCGCAATTGTTTTTAACAGGCATCTGAAAGGATTCACCTTGGACCCATAATTAGGAAAAGACTTTGCACAAAATCTGTTAGACCCAGAAATGCAACTAACTGCTCTTTACAATTGGGAATAGGCACATTCGTAATATTTTCAACATGGTAGCACTTTGTTGTAATACCAGACCCACTAATAAGGTGTCCTAGGTACTCCACTTCATGTTTTTTTAATTTGCACATCTCAGATCGTAGCCTAAGAACTTTAGTAGCTAATGCTGCCAACACATTACTCAAGTTGCTATTGTGTTCCTATGCACTTTTGCCAAAAACAAGAAATCATCTTGGAAAGCTATTACACCATCTACGCCTCCCAGCATTTCTTTCATCAGCCTCTGGAACACAGATGCTGTGCTAGCTAAACCAAACGGCATTCTACAAAATCTAAACGGACCCTCTGGTATAATAAAGGCTGTGAAATTCTTTGATTCATCATCTAGTTTGACTTGATGGTATACACTAGCCAAATCTACTTCAAAACACTTTTGCACCTGCTAATGTGGTGACCATCTCATGCAGATTCAGAAGACAGTGGGCATCCACCCAGATAACACTATTAAGAATGCGCAAATCAATATATAATCTCAGTTTGCCAAAGGGCTTCACGGAAATAACCACCAGAGAAACCCATGGAGATGACTCAGCAGGTTCAATAATGCCTTTTTGCACATGTCCTGCAAAATGTCCTTGCGTTTCCCTCTGTAAGTAAGGGGTACATTCCTAAGTCTGTGTTGGGTTTAAACAGCACTATCACAGAGCCTGATGCGGTGCTTAAAACCTTGGTATTCTCCTAACTTATCACTAAAAACTACAGGAAATCTTCCTTCTAGGCCTTGTATAAAATCATCTGATTGTGCACATTTTTTTCTCCTCCAATTGCTTCGCCAGAGTTTCCAATTATGTACACAGGAGGATCAGTCCTAGGATCCAATTTAATACCCAACTCCTCATGATGCGGACAGCCCAACAAGGATTGTCCATTCCTTGCCACCTTAGATAGGTGAGTCTTCCAGAAAAAACAAGATCCGCCCAAAAGTAACCCACTAAATCCATTTTATGGCCCGTGTACCCACCAGGCGCAACATCAGGTGGTAACACAATGTTTGTTAGGGCATCTCTCTTTCACTGTAGTCTGTGAAATGATTGTGTACCACGCACAAGATTCCACTAAAACAGTACTTTCACCATCTATACCTATGTTACATAATGGAAACTTCCTCTTATTCCTCCCATCACTTCTACTTAGTACTGTATTAGGATCCTGATCATAACTATCATAGTCACATTCTCTGTCATCATGATCTTGTACAAGGTTGACCATTCTGGGAAACGATCTGCAAACTTTGTTGAAATGTCCTTTCTTATTGCATTTAGAACAAATCTTATTAGAAAGAGGACACAATTTTGAGTTACCTAAATGTGACCCACTGCCACATCTATAACACAAAGCTACTCCTCTCTACCAATCAGTTTTTTGTCCCACAGGTCTTGTCTTTGTTCTCTAGCCAACATTTCTTTTCTCACTATTATTCTTTGATACTGCACGGACATCACTATCTGAATTGCCTCTTATTTCTTGCACACATTTTTCAGATTGCTCAATAGCTTTTGCAATTTCAATAGCAGTATTAAGTCATGTCCATAGTAGTCCACAGTTTCTCTTGCATCTTCTTGTTATTATTTCTCATCAAAATGTGATCACTTAGAACCTGTTCGTAAGTGATGTGTTCAAAATCACGTTACAGCGAAAGATCTAAGCGCAGACACATATTCTTCTATGGATTCATCAGCATGTTGTTTTCTAGAATAAAACTTGAACCTTTCCATTACTATATTAGTTTTCTTACCATATCGTATACATAACTGTTTAGAATCATACTGATACACACAGTTGCAGCTGGTGAACTTTGAAAGTGGTGCGGCGTAAGTCACTGCCTCAAACCAGGTCACTGCAATTCTTCAAAATAAACGATGCCACTCTTTACAAGTGAATCATGAATTTTGACTGTTGCTCCAGAGATCCTAAAGTGCACATGTAACACATCACAAAGAGGATCTTTCCTACATTCGAAAAATGAAAATGCGTCCTCTCTTCAGTTCTAGCAACCAAAGCTGTCTCACAATCACCACTCACACAAGTCACATCAGCGTGCTGCTCTGCCGGCTGGTTTCAGTGAAGACTGCAGACAGCCACTGAGCTCCAACACTTACATACACCCCACTTGGACTGCTTTCAAATGAAAGCGAAAGTAAAATCTACAGGAGGTGGACAAGTGTAACAAAAGGCTGGCACTAGCCAGCTTTGGATCCAGCGGATCTTAGCACATGGTGACCGGTGCCACCTGTCCAACCCCACAATCAGGCCGGCACATAATGCTTCAGCCTTTGAGTTGCACTTTTATAGTCCGCACAGTGTTAATAGCTCCTTCCTTCTCGTGTGTACAACGCCAGCACCTCATGGAAATGAGACAGGTTTAAATTTGTTTGTGTCTGGGACGGAGAATTCCCCTGACACCGTGGCCCTCATTTACAGAATGCTAATTTACTACAAATGGTAAAGTTATGGTAAAAGTCCTGAAAGCAGAAAACAACTTTGTATACTCTCGACCTTCTGTTAATACCATATTTATGAAGTCGGTCGCAATGATAGTCACCACTCACCTCTGAGGTAAATGAGCCTGCTGCTCTGCTGGCCGGTGGAGACTGCAGAAGTCATTGAACTCGCATCTCCGTTACATGCACACCAAGTGTGTCGCATTCTGTTGAAAGCGAAAGTACAGTCTTCACAAGGAGGTGGGACTAAATTACAGAGAAACTCCTCCTGTACTCATGTTGATTACCCTAGCTTGTCATAGGGTGGTGGGTGGGGTTACTGAGCTTTGCTAACAAAACAGAACTTAATGGAAAGGGATGGATTAAAGAAGTGAAAGGAATCCAGATCAAATGAAAGATCTCTCATTCAAAGTTGGGCTGCGCTCGCTTGTGCCTGAGTGAGGATTAACATGAAATGGGTAGTCGACAGAGGTAAACGCTCCTCGTATGCGTAGTGTTACTGGCTTTTAAAGAAAACATTGAAACTTAGGAACACACACAGGGAAGTTTTTGAATGGCACAATTGTTTTTCCTTCCTGTCAGACACAAGTGGGAGGGTGTGGCCCCAACGCTCTTGATAAGCATCTGCTGCTGGATACACATCAATGTTGCCCGGAGTAATTAACGGTACATTTTTTAATTCTTATAGTCTCATGCCCCCTAAACAATGTTTTAAAAGTGCTAGCTTCCTTTCTGGACCACAATCATCCCCCTCAAAAACTTATATGTAGGTTTAAAACACTGCCTTCCATGTCTCCCAATCCATTGGTGGTTGTCCTGGCGCTGTAAGAAATGAGGGAGGTTGAACAATTCCTGACATTGTTCAAATGGAAATAAAACACAAATAACCCAAGAAATATAGCAATTTTATTATAAAATAACAGGTACCCACTGTCATCATACGTTACATGGAGGTGTGCACATCACCGTGTTGGAATGCACTGGTTGTCCACGATTTAAGGTCCATGTGACAGGTCCAGGATACAGCGAGTGTACACCCACTGAATCAATAGAACCCGAGGTGCCACACATTGCGTTAATTGCACCAAGAGTTGTGCTGTTTCCCCAGAGAGCTGCAACTGCAATGTAAATGTAGCTGCATATATTCTGTAGTGCTTGCAGGGCCGGACTTGGAACTGAAAGCAGCCCTGGCAAATTTTCACCGACCAGCCCCCGTCTGGCGCATTGCGAGCGAGCGCAGCGAGCTCGCCCGACCACTAGCAGGGAGGTTTGGGGGGTTCTCCCCCCAAGAAAATTTTGGAAAAAGACAGGCCAAAATGGTGAATTTTACAGCACATTTTTCATTACTTATTCAATTGTATCAACTTTCAAAGCACAGTAAATAGTAGATGATGACCTTAAAGAGCGCCAGGTTACCCACCCAGTCATATGTACCCCTAGACATTCTTACAGAGAGCACCAAAAATAGACACGAGTAGTGAATCAGAGAGAACAAAGTAAAAGTGAGACCAGCCCCCATATGGTGTGTAGCAAGCAAGCGCAGTGAACAACCACTACTGGGGGAGTTTGGGGGGTTCTCCCCCCAAGAAAATTTTGGAGACAGAAAGGCCAAAACAAAGCATTTTTCAACACATTTTTCATTACACATTAGATTGTATTAACTTTTAAAGCATAGTAAATGACCTGAATTTAATTTGGAGGAATCTGAGGCCGACAAGGACTTATCTAACCATGTCTCAGCAGTCAGTATGAACAATTTGTATCTAAAAACACTTCACAAGGGAGGCCTGTGGAAGACTAGTGTTACAGCTCACCATCCTTAAAGAGCATCTCCCCATGACGTCCCAGTATCATTTTGAATGTTTAACACAGGAGAGAGTTTACGGATGCATATTCTTTAAAGCGCTGCGAGTGCAACTACTTTTGTAAGTGTATGGATAGTGTAGTGTATCACTATTCATTGTCACACTTTTCTGAGCATAGCTATTTCCACTGGGATTAAGAGTTCTAGCCCCGCTGGCATGGGCCCCATTGCTCCACACCTTATTGGGCTGATTTAATATTGCCTGTTATATCATATGGTAACTCCATCTAGCAGTGACAAGGCTTCAAGGCACAGATGTGCCCTCTAGTAGTAGCGCTTAGTAGCCACTGACTGGGGCATGTGCTTCGTCTGAAGGTAACCTGTACCTACACCCTGCTTCTGCTACGTGTCCCGGAATCCACACATAGAAGACACAGGACATGTGTCTGAATGTTATGTGAAGCAGATTAGCAGATACGTATGTCAATTTACTTTGAGGAGTTAATAATTGGCATATCCCATTGCCATTGTATCAGCAGCAAATAGTTACAGATCCTACCACCAACCATTTAGCCCAACCGTGAACATGAAGCATAGGTTGTCCTCAAGGGCACTTATGTGACAATTCACGTGACTTGTGTGACAACTTGTAGGACACTTTATGACAGGCATGTGCTTTACATGTGCATCGCATGTGCACAGCCTTTTGAATCTCGAAAGAACCTGGAGGTGACTACGGAGAGTGATCCCATTTAAATGGATGGATGGATATATGGATGGATGGATGGATGAATGAATGGATAGATGGATGAATGAGCTTTGATGAAGATGTCTGCGAAGGACATTGTAAGAGTTTGGCCCGACAGCTTTATCACTGTAGAACTAGGATTCTTTCCCAATGGCCCCCTCTCGCCTCAAAGGCCACCTCCTATTAAATAATAAAAATAGGTTCCCTCTTGCTTTCCTAAATCGGTATGTTTCCTGATGAGATTGTTCCCCCAGCAGCAGGATGGCACACGAGTGAGAGAAGTTATGGCTTAAGCTGCATAGTACTTCCATTGCACAATCTACTTGGAGGTTCCCTGTGCAGCAAAGTAACTTCATGTCTTCTCAAAATGCAGATGTACAGGGTTACTATCATGCCTGGCATTAGGCAGTATGCTTTCTATTCACGGCTTCCACTTCTATTGCTAGTGGAGCTGTACGCATGTCCCTGTGTCGCTGCTGACTGTACTGGAGTGCACGTACTGGCTTTCAAAGTCATACAATGCAGACTTACTGTAAATATTTATACAGCACAATTGTGCGCACACCTGAGGCTTCAGAGCAAGCGCTATGACATCACAGCATGGGCTTGGCTGGTATCATTGGGCAGGACTTTGACGTTGTGCAAAAGGGAGGGTGACTGGCATGATTGCCTCACATGACTATGACGTGCTCTGCTGGAAGAATGTGGGTGAGGTGGTGTAGCATTACCCAGCTACGCATGGCTCATGGATAGCACTGAAGGCGGCAAATGAATATTTAGTCTAGTGCAGTGACAGGCTGATATGGGGTCTCAGATTGACATAACCGGGAGAGTTATACAAACCACGGCTCATCAGTAACTAACAACTGCCAGTTCTACCCGTTGGGCTCCCAGCCAGGGCACTCAGAAGAAAGGGCACACCAGCACTCTGTTCTTCGGGCCCACCTCCAGTCCCTTCGCTCGATCACTGACACTGCTTTAACTCCTGCGTGTGCCTACACTCCAGTGCAAAGGTCAATGTGATGTAATGCAATGTGGTGCAGCACAAAACAGGCCGCACATATATTGTGCTCTTTTTCGGAGGAGTCCACCATTGTGACCAAGAGCCCTGATGTAACATCAAGAGTCTTAATACTGACTGAATACTTCCATGGCACTGAAAGCGGCTTTTGCCATTTTGTTGACTTTATATATCAGGCCACCAAGCGGGTGCTTGATCTATTGTTAGAGGGAACGCCCCTGTCACCTTCCTGGAATGTTATGTATTATTATGGGATCATTCACTTTCTATTTTAGAAGTCTTGTGACGCTGCAGTCTCAGTCGTGCCAGGCAGCACAATCACTGACTGTGAAATACAGTCCTGGTGAAATATGTCACTGTCATGGGCTGTGCGCCACGTCGAGGATGTGTCCTGCTGAGGCATTGCACGTGACTTGACTTTGATGGGGTATTTACCGTGGTTCTGTACACGGAACCAGCGAGGCCACGAGCTCCACGCCATGTTCCCCACAGCAGAGGACCGAGTTGGCCGCTGCAGAAAGGCCAGGGAACGAGGCCTTTCAAAACCGGGAGATAATCCCAGGGCCCAGGGGACGCAGAACTCGCAGGCGTGTCACATCGTACCTAAAAGATCAGCAGACAAAGACTGACAGAGGAGCCCAATATAATCTCGGGAAGGGAAGGAGTCGTGGAGCCCTTAACATAGATCACCTGTGAAAGCCAAGCCTCCCAGAGAGTGAGGACAAATCATCCACGAGGGAGGGACGCCCTGAACTAGGGAGACATGGACTGTCAACTCTTGAAAATGAGGTAAAGATAGAGGCAGTGCTTAATTTAAAAAATAATAATAAGCACAGGGGGTCCAAAGTTTTCTTAGAGACCCACTGCAGGAGCAGCTGAAAGCTGGGGTGCCTAGACTTGTGGATAACTAATGCCCTTTTCCACCACCCCCACACTGCTTGTCTCTTTAGCTTTATTCTCTTACAGGTTCTTTTTCGTCCATGCTTTCCCCTTTTTTACTCTTTTCCTATCTCTCCTTCTTTTTCCTTTCTCTGCCTTTATCTCTCTTACTCTGGGTAAAGTTTGAATAATGAAAAATGTGTCCCATTCTGTTAAAAAAGAGCGCAAGACACCACAACCTGCACAAATGAGACGCTGGATATTTAGGATGTCAGCCAAGATCGACTGTCAGGCCCTTGTCAGCAGGACACCATGTTTACAACAATCCAAGGCTTTCGTTTTAGGTATCTTTATTTTCAAGTGTATTTATACAAAGTGGTCCAATGAGGGGCATATCAAGACCACAACTCCCAGAATGCACAGAATAGTTAAATCAGTGCCATAGCTGCCAATGTTTCAGATTGCTATGTGTGACATTTTCATAATTTCATTGTAATTATGAGTCAGCCGCCGCAGGCGTTTCCACCAGTTTTAAGATCTTCTTAGAGTTTCTTGTTGCTCAAATCATGGGTCTAATTTTTATATTTATATGTTTCTCTCGTCTTCATTGCTTGATTTTTGCTCGCAAGAAAGTGTCACTCATACTCATTGAAAATGAAACGTCACTCATAATTACACTGTAATTATGAAAATGTCACACAGAGCAAGCTGAAACCTTGGCACTGCAGCTCTGCAAATCAAACATTTTAATTATGATGATTGTCACTCACGGTCCCTGACCCTGACGGTGACAATCAAACAATCATCACGATTAAAATGTTTGATTTATTGCCTGCAGGCTGCAGCCTGCAGCCAGCCATGGCCAGGCCCGCGACGGTGTGCAACTCAAGCCACCACCTCGCTCCGCCCTGGTCACAATTTAAATCTACTGCGCAGAACCGGGCCGGGGCATGAAGTAGCAGGCATATGGTCAGGGACTACCGACTATCCCCCTCCCTGTCTTGTGCACTACCACAGTTAAACAATTAAAGCAATTGGACATGAGAGGAGTTTTCTTTGGAAGGCGGGGGGTCTCGCGACCCCCCGGCCGTATTTATTAAAACATGAAAACAAATTAAAATTTGAAATAAATAATATTTACACAAGCATTTTATGCAGAAAAATTTGACATTAGATTACAATCAATGTAGACAGGTATCAAATGGCTAACCCTAACAAATGTCTAATACAGCGTGTTTCCTAACCGAATCTAACATCATACTTATGACTTTTCTGCATATCCTAGTTTTGGGCCTACGGCAAGGTCGCTAACCGGTGTGAAATCCTTATTAACCAGCTACGCCCTCACGTATGAGTGCGCATGCGCAGAGGGCCCGTTTACCGAGAGGGTACTTCTCCCCCCTCCCGGTTACCCCCCGTACGCTCCATGAACTCCATTAACCAAAAGGGGGGCCCTTGCACTCTGCGCCGTTTAATGACGTCATAGTGCACGTGCGGGGTGGCTAACCAGCCCAAGGAAAGCGTGACTCCCCTGCACCCATCCAACCAAGCGGATGTACCGCCCTGGAGTTCTAGGAGAGACCACTTGCCCCTCCCCTGGGCGACCCCATTCAAGAATGGTGACGCCCCTAAGGACCTTAAATTGACTGCTCACCGATCATGACCTTACCGCCACAGGCCAGCATAGTTGACCGACTATCTGGCCCCCCTATCCTCCTCTTCCGAAAGGTCATGCCTACCTTAGAACCCTCCCAACCATGCCAAAATGTTCTCCAGAAAAAGTTTGTTACCTGCCCCAGTCAGGTGGACCCCGTCTTGCAAGAAGAACTGTTCCCCCCAGATACACCCATGTGGTATATTCTGTAGTTGAGGTGACCGAAATAATTTCTCTATCTTGTTGTTGGTCCTCTTTACCGAGTGATTCAACGCCCTGACAGAGTCCCCCTCCATTTGAGCCTAGGAATCATCTGAGAACACACTATGGTGCAGCCTTGGCATGTTTTAGCTAGCCAGTTTACTTCCGAAATTATCTCTTCCATCAGGACCCTCCTGCCCAATTTCACCAGATCGTTGCCACCCAGATGTAAGATAACTACTGCGGGCGGCGGGGTGTGTCTGTTGAGCAACTCTGTAAAGAACCCCTAAACTGACTGAGGCATAGGCCCCCCCCTACCATGAAAGGAAACTTTAAAACCTCCTTGTTCCGCCCTCTGTCTATAGCTACCTGAAAAGAAAACAGATTTAACGCGCTTCACAAATGAGTGACCAACCACCCATACCACTTGTGTCTCCTTCCTCTGTTCCTGTGTCCGCCGTGCTGAAGATACTTGCTGTTGGTAATCCGGCAACAGTTTCCGCCCTGCGTGACAGGCTCGAGAAACTGAAATAGAAGCAAACAACAAGACAGGCGTCAGCGTAACTTACTTGTCACCTCACAACATGTGCATCCGCACATAACGTTTGTAACAGTTGGAAGACCATCTCCCAATCCTTTTCACACTGTTCGCATGCAACCCTCTAGCAGTCGCTTCAGTGGCCGCACCTATCCTGAAGGAATGCGTCCCAAAATCCTTTGGATTGAAACCAGCCCCTGTCCATTGTCATTGCCAATACTCGTTGGAATTGGAACCTGGTCAGTGGGGTACCGTCTGCATGCATTAACAATGCTCCCTCCTTTGCGCCTGCTCGCTGTTTGATAAAGGCTTCTACGTGGAACACTGGGCAGCAAGGATTAGTCCGTGCCCGATGGAGTACCAGCCCATCCCCCCGGGCCTCCTGGTCAGTTTTTGATTTACTTATGGTAATCAACAGCATATCGCCCAATATTTTTGTGTGTTCCAGCCGAAGACCCCTAGCATGTCCTGCTTGCTGCTAGCCACCAGTTCACCTACCCGGAATGCCCCATAAAAGGCCAAAGTAAAGGCGGCTCTGAACAAGAGTACTTCCCCATACGAACTGCAGGTGTCAGACAAGGCATTCAATAATGATGCCAGCCGTTCTAAACCTATCGGTTGCCTGGAATCTGCGGCGGTTGCTTGCAGGCGCTGCCACCCCTTTAGTGCCTTCCGCACGATGAAACTATTCGTGGGATCTCTGGCCCCCTTGAGTTGTGCAACGAAAGAAACGGCCGCCCTGTGTCTGCTAGCTGTCGCTGCTGAGCGCCCCTCCTTATGTAATGCATCTAGGTACTTAGTGAAATTCTCCTCATGCTCCCATTTCTCTGCCCAGTCCCGTCCCAAAAAGGAGCAATAAGACAAAAACGCCCCTTCGTAAGCTGCTCTGGTCCTGGGCGCTAGGCTAGCTGCCACGAGGTTCTGTAGCTGGGGCACCAATTTGCTAGAGTGTTGCTGGGAAGTGTGCAGGTGTCGCCTCTGCGGATGGTAGGTGTTCCCTGAATACCTGCATCTTAAAGCGAGAGAGTGCATCAGCTGCGTTATTCAACACCCCTGGGACATGTTTGGCCCTAAACTGTACATTGAGTTTCATGCAAACCAACACAATTTCCTTCAGTAGGCAGAGTATAAACTTACAACGTGCCGCCTGCTGGTTGATACATTCGACTACCGTCATGTTATCTGACCAGAAGATTACAGATTGATTACACAACTGATCAGGCCAAACTGTTAATGCAACCCAGATTGGAAATAGCTCCAAGAAACCGATGTTAGCTGTCAGGCCGCTCTCATCCCACCAAACCGGCCACCGTTGGGCCACCCACTTGTTTCCAAGTATGGCGCCAAACCCCACACTGCCCGCAGCATCCGTCCATAGACCTAACTCTGCAGACGTAGTAGGGGGACCGCACCACACCACTCTGCCGTTGAAGCCCTCCAGAAATGCGATCCAAATACGCATGTCCTGGCGGACCTCGGCCGGCAATCTAGTGCGATGGTGTTTCTCTCGAAGGCCCGTCATGGCCTGCGAGATTGAGCGGGGAGAAGGGCGTGCCATGGGTATGACTCTTAGTGCGAAATTCAGCTGGCCCACAGTCTGCTGTAGCTGCTGGAGCATCACTCTTTCTTTAACCAAACATTGCTGGAGAGCTGCTCTGAATTTCGTGATATTGTCTTTTGGTAACCTGAAACAACCCTCCACTGAGTCCAATTCTATGCCTAAAAATTCCAATGTGGTTGCCGGACCCACCGTCTTTCCGGGTGCCAGCGGGACCCCAAAAGCCCGCATGAGCACGCAAAATGCCTGCAATGCCCATGCACACTCCTGTGAGCCCGCTGACCCCAGAAAGAGAAAGTCATCCAGGTAATGCATGACATGGTGGTGTCCTGATGTTTGCCTAAAAGCCCATTCCAGAAAGGAACTACATTTCTCAAAGTAGGCGCATGAAACAGAACAACCCATGGGCATACACATATCCATATAGAATTTTTTTTGAAAAGAGAAGCCTAGCAGATGCTGATCTAGGGGATGCACTGGCAGTAGCCGAAAAGCCGATTCAATGTCTGACTTGGCCAGCAAGGCTCCAGGTCCGAGAGTCCTCAACATATCCACTGCCTGGTCAAAAGACGCATACTTAACACTACAAATGTCTTCATTTATAGTGTCGTTTAATGATGCGCCCCAAGGTGCTGACAGGTTATGAATGAGCCTGTACTCGCCCTCCTCCTTCTTTGGGACCACGCCGAGGGGCGAGCAAACAAAATTCGGTACAGGGATGTCATTAAAAGGACCCGCTATCCTACCCAGGCGCAGCTCTTTAGCAATTTTTGCTGCCACCACATCTGGGTTGTGCTTAACTGAGAGTTGATTCCTACATTCTGGTGTTCCGGTATATCCCACCGCTGGGATCCTAAAGCCCTGCAAAAAACCTTCCTGCAACATTCCCGCAGAGGCATGGTCTGGGTACCTGTTCAGCCAAGGAGTCATAGCCAGAACGTCAATGGGTGAATGAGCTACCAACCGGCCTCCCCCCCTAATCCTGTTTCTTTCTTCCCCTGTTTCCAGAGGCGTTACCTTTATTGCGGCAGGCTGTTTCTGGGTGGGAAGGATGGTTACAAATGGAACATGCATGCCTGAACTTACAAGTGCCTTGTGTCCTGGTGCATGTATGCTTGTTAAAATCCCAGCACACCCCTTTCCACCCACCACTGCTCCCTGTCTTAGTGGCTGTGCCACCCCCCTGAGGTGGCCGAAAGGGCTGCTGATGTTTGGAGGGGTAGCTTTTGCTCCAACTTGGCCCCGCACTCCCTGGTTGCCCGGCCGTAAACTGGCCATACCATGAAATCGAATCCACCCTATCCCATGATAATGCGTGGTCAAACTCCTTAGCCTTCCTGAAAGTAGTGTCGTACTCCTTCCACCCATCCCCTCCATATTTCTCACTGAAAGTTGTGTTCCTACTCTGGTAACATGCCATCTCTGCCTGCAAATTAGCGAAACGCTCGGCTGTAATTGCCATAAACACAGAAAAGGCTCTAATCCAGTTGATCAATGTCTCCTCCACCCTGAATCTTGCCATTTCACCCCGCCATTCGCTAGGCAACATCCAGTCTTTCTGTTTCCTAGCATACTCCATTTCCCTGTTATCAACTAGCAAAGAAAACATATTGACATATTTGCCCGCCCAGATCAAATCCTTCACTTCTTGTGTCACATGTGAAGCCAGATTTTCCATCCTGGAGGGTATTGTACCTTCCCCCAGCACTGGTAATGCCACCTCCTTACCACTTTCTGCGGCTCGCGTTGGTTCAACAATCTTGTCTTTTCCAGAGTCGCTGCCCGAACATGTTGCTTGTGGAGTAATGGGCGCGCTTGGCCCCTCCCCGCCACCCTGAGCAATCATGACCTTTGCTACCATTTTTTGGGCCTCTGCCGAGGGGTCCTCTCCCACCTCCCAGGCGCCCACTGAAGAAGGTAACATCCCACCTATCCCTAGCCAAGGGAGTACAGCCGCTATCTGCGCTGCCAGCTCTGGAGGTACCCGACCAACCACTGGGGGTGCTGAAACTGGCATGGGGGATCCCGTGCCGGGTACCGGAATAGCTGCAAGGTTAGGCACGGGTACCACCGGGACTACGGCTGGGATCACCTGAGGCACTATGCTTGGTGCTGGCGACGGTGAGGCCGGAGCCGGTGTCACCGGTAGACTTGTCGGGATTATGGGAGCAGGCATAGGAGCCACCGGCGGTGTAAGCCCTCCCTCAGGGACCACGCCAGAAGGCCCCCCCTCTCCGTGTGGCTTGGGGACCCGACCGCTACCCCTCTTGGCCCTGACCCGCTTGGGCAAAGCATCCAATTCCCCCCTGGGCTGCGGGGGCACTATTATTCGCTTGGGTCTCCCAGATGGCCCAACCTGTTCATCAAACCTCTGTCTGAGCTCTGCCACGCTCTTGCCTATCTGGTCCACCTTCCCCCATCTCCTGTCCATAGCTGTCATCTTGCGCATCATGCTCTGCAGCATATGCTCCATGCGGGAGCGCCTATGCCACGTCCACTAGTCATCCCTGCAACAGGTAAACCACCTACACTTACGAATCGTATGAGCACGATGTGTCCCTGCACCCACCAGGGCCTGCCTGGTGTTTACCTGTACCAGTTGGAGGTACACAGATTGGCCGTAAGCACCACGCAACTGTGACCACGACACACCAGCTAGCCTGGGTGTTGGGCGAGCGCACTCTAGCCCGGCGGCCCAACAGAAGCAGTGAAGTGCAGGCCTGCCTGTGTCCCCGGATAGCGTTGTCCACCGCGCCACTCTCCTTTGGCTCAGCCCGCCGTGTCACCCTTAACGAGATCCTAGGGTGAAAAGAAAATTAGCATATAGCACTGCCAAATCTGCCAAGAAAATTGCCAATCTTATAGTTGTACCCAAGCCCCTTTATATGAGCAGCAAATGCCACAACGTCAACGTAAAATACATTAGCTAAACAGACTTGTGCTTATTACCAGATCACCCCTCAATAAACAGTGCCACCACTGATAACGCCGATTCTTATCTAATTATCTATAAGAACCTTCTGGCCGCCAAGATCTTTTTACCTGTTGAATAGTGTAAAGGAGAGAATCTCATCAGGTTAGATATCAGCATTCATTTTGTCTGAAAGGACCACTGACTCCGAATTCAAGTTTGAGAATTTATTATCGCCAAAAATAACTGAACGTGCAGGCACCTCAACACGAGGTTAAAGAAATAGATGGGCACTAATACAAATAATAATCTACGCAGGAGTCTCATCCGACTCAGGATAAGAAGAATAGAAAGTTCTAGGAGGACCAACCAGACTATGATTGCTCCTATTTCTAAGTTGCTCTTCATGGGCCTAAACAAACTTAAAATCAATTGCTGTCCCTACACTAACGCTAAGTGACATCCCTGCATAACGATTTTCCCAGGCAAGAAAGAATAAAAGGTGTCAGCTGTGAAGACTTCCTAAGAAGTGCAATCACCATATACCTAAGCTCAGCTCTGTCCTTCTCTCTGGTCTCCCCTACCGCTTCTCTGGCCTCCTCCTCAGGGCACTATCCCTAATACAAATCCATACTACAAAGGTACACGCCTTGTTTACGCCTTCTTGGCCAGGTCTTCTTTCTTGTGCTTTTCCATTGAAACGGTGACTTCATCCTGGACGGTTTCGTTGACCTTGAGTCCCAGGCGCCTTCTCCGCTGAAAGTATCATCCCTAAATTCCATTGCACTCCCCGTACCATGCCTCCCATCTTTCTAACTTTTGAAAACAAAGAGTTAGTCTTTACTAACGAGACATGTGTCCTTGCACCTGCAACAAAAGATACGTTCAACAGAAACCTTCTACTGTGCTAATTAAATCTACCGTTTGTGCCCAGAGAGCCTTTCCATGAGAAACCCTTTTCGGCCTACATTATAAGCTAACATAAGAATATACCAGGCCTTCCTTAAGCATATATGTAGTCAGGCCTTTACATATAACTTTTAAACACACATCTTACTTTTCCCAATAAGCATATTCATTACGATTCATTATGCAAACAATGAATTACATGTGCAACTTTTAATATGGTGCACGTTTAAACTACTGCAATTACATTACATACACGAACTAATTCCTCTATGCATTATGTTCACACAATTCAAAAAGCATTACATTACATCATTATCCTAACACCATTATACTGCTGAGTTCACTTTGTCTCAGTGAACTATTCATTCTTTACTAAACATACATGAATATACAATGAATATACGAATATATGTCTGAATACATGGGGGTGCGGCCTATCAGTGATTATGATGCACCCCTACAATTCACAAGAACATTTCGCTCTATCAGTTCCCCCCTTTGATGACTCCTGTCATCACATCTCATTCTACTCCCTCGGAGAAGGAACCGACCTAAACAGAACTTGTTCCCATCTTCCCTGATCTGAAGTTCTCCATGCTCTTGAGCCTTTCATACTGATTGTCCTGCAGTCTTGCCAATCTCATGTCATTTTCCCTCAAAGCTCTCTTGACTCTGCCTGCTCGATACCATTTGTAGGCCTTGATCATAATCCACAAGCCAGCCACACAAACCACCAAGATAAGGAGTGGTCTCAGAAAGTACCCAAGGAATCCCTTTCCTAGGTTTGCAAACCAACCTCCCACTTGACCAAAACCCTTCCCGACCTTTTCCCAGGCCCCTTCTTCGGTCAAATCCGCTATCTTTGTGTGGATCCTAGTGATGTTACTTATATATTTCTCCAGATCCTTGCTACGGTCTGGTATATAAGTGCAGCACTCTTGAACCTTCAGCATTTTACAGACTCCGCCCTCTTTTGCCAATAGGACATCCAAAGCAAGGCGATTCTGCAAAACCATTCCCCTTATCGACAACATCTCTCCTTCCACCAACACCAACGATTTTGCTGTGTTCATCGAAAATTCATCCACCACCGTCGCTAACCTCCGGATCTTCACATCATTCAAGACTACTCCTAGACTAGGTATCATAGCTCCAAAGATATCCCCCACAACGATTCCTGCACTTGCAGCTCTTCTCGTTCTTGAATGCTCTCCACCCTCCAGAAGATTTAAGTCTTCTGTATGGTAAATCTTTGGAAATATTATTGACAAATAACATGTTCCATACCAATTTGCAGGCAACCTCACATAAGCATTCTTCCCACATACGTAATACACCGTAGGTATCACTTGTACAGGACCTTGGAGAAAATCTTTTGCCTCATCTGCCATGGTGAAAACGTGATCACAAGTACTCTGTCCCACTGGAACCTTTTACGTAGTAAGTCTGATAACGCCTTATACACAACTTACCCCTCTGCTCCTTATCTAACGCTATAGGACCATAGCTTCCCCTGGTCTTGTGCAACCGTTCTTCCTCCGTCCAATCTGTCCTGTGATGCCCTAAATCTCGGGATTCAGTCAGCTTTCTATACCTATCTTCAACCTGATCTACAAACTTTCTCTCTACATCCGACATCAAACAAGTCAGATTGTGCCTGTGTGCGAATGCTGTATCCAATTCCAAACTCGGTATGAAGTACTTCCTCAGTCTGTCCTCGGTTTTGTAATAATCATACTTATTCAAATGCTTGTAAGCTGGGACTTCAGGAAGCACTGCGTCGAAATTGGAAAAGAAATACTCGAACTGCTCTCTCTCATAAAACAAACTAAGCAAAAGACTACATGAAATACCATAAGTCAGTGGAAGATGATGATACCTAATGCCCTCATCCACTGAAGTAGGCAACTGCATACACACATAACAATCTTTCGCATCCATCACGTCAACATACTCATACAACAACTTAGCATATGCATTAAGCTTAAAATCACCCTTAGACAAATCGACATGTAATCTACGACTTTCTTCTAATATCATAGCTCTATCAGCTGCCCTGTCTTCCCCCTTCTGACTAGGTGTGATAGGTGTGGGTGTCCCTGTCACTGCCTCTACTTCCGGCTCATGCGAACCAGTATATGAGACTACAACTATTATGATTATAGAAATTATCACACTACTTATAAGAATGCCTATAATCCATTTTGCTCTACGATTGGGATTTCCTGGCTCCATGATTTCGAAAGTTCTCACAAAGTCTTGGTTATCGCAAAGAACTCAGAAAAGTCTCTGTCCTTTATTAATGACTTGCTTAACCAGCTCGAGCAACCATGAAATCTCCGGGCTTTCCTTTTCCGATCACAACTTATTTACACAGTCCAGAAAAAGACTTCCCTAGTTTTCGTTCCTCTTCTTGTGGAAAGTCCCTAAGTTTATTCTTCTTCCACTTGGACCTAGGTTATCTTCTTCTTTTAGACTTTTATTTACAGTTCATTACTGATCCATAATGAGATCCTCATTAAGCACGACCAGAACGTGATACAAAAGTTCAAGACGCAAAAGCAGCACTTCGTGTGAAAACGGCTCAGTTCCGAATGGCGGGAATTCGACCCGATGCAAAAGCAATTTTCGGACTTCACTCAGAAGTGGGGGATTCGGAATCGTGAGTGTCAGTGTTCCGTCTATCTCGAACCCTGGCATCCGCAGCACCACCTTCACCACCAGTTTCGGGCTCCGACTGAACACTTCCACTGACTTCAGTCTCCCTGTATTCACCACCCCCTGCATCAAACACAGTGTAAGTCCACTCAGGGGTAGAGTATCTGCGACAAGGCACTCTTGTTCTCTTGGACCTTCGCCGACTGTCTTGTGCTTGGTCTTCGTCGCTTGCTTCGGTTTCAGATACTTCGGACACTGGAGCAAGGTCTCTCTCAGGTGCTAACCTCAGGTTCAGTCGCCTCTGTCTTTCAGGCCAACTTTCAGCACTTCTGTTCGTTCGTCTGCCTTCTCCTTCTATGCCCAGTGCACTACTTCCTCTTTCTGTTGCCTTTGACTCTTCTCCGCCCACTGCACCTTCTCCTTCTTCGGTGCCTGAATCAGGGTTCGAACTGTGGAAACCCCCTTCAACTTGCTCTAGTGCACCACCAGCTGTGTCAGCGACCCGTACAGCTTGACTTGTCCTCTCATGTGGCCCTACCACTTCAGCTGGGTTTTCATTTACGAGAGGAGCTGTTTCTTCCAAGGGTGCTGGAACTCTGCGGGTATGGGAAGCATGCACCCAGTTCGGCAATCCTCCACACTTTACTGCTGTGTTCGTGATCAGAATCACCTGATACGGGCCACGCCAACGGGCATCCAAGCAACTCTTCCTCACGTGCTTCCGGACGAGCACCCAGTCACCGGGACACAAGTCGTGGCACAGATCACTCGAGGCTGGAACCACAGCTGCTTGCACCTGCTGGGATACAGAACGGACCACATCAGAGAGTCCTTTACAATAATCGAGAATCAAATCATCAGTGATGTTTATCAAGGCTGTAGTTGGTACTGCTGGCAGTCTCATTGCCCTCCCCATTATTATTTCATGGGGGACAACCCGGTCTTTCTGTCTGGGACACTTCGCATGCTCATGAGCACCAGTGGCAAGGCGTCGGGCCATTTCAGGGATGTTGAAGAACACATTTTTGCCATCCGGGCTTTCAAAGTTCCATTAACTTGTTCCACCATCCCAGAAGCCTCTGGTCTGTAGCTACAGTGGAGTCTCTGGTCAATGTTCAATGCTGCACAAAGTAACTTCATGATTTCGCTATGGAAGTGCCCACCTCTATCTGATTCCAAAGAGGTCGGGATCCCGAATCTAGGGATAAGCTCCCTCAACAATAATTTAGCCACTGTCAGAGTGTCACACCTGCGTGTGGGGTAAGCCTCCACCCACCGTGAGAATACACATACTATCACTAGAATGTACCTCAATCTATTGCACCTAGGCATCTCCACGAAATCCAGCTGTAATCTATTGAAGGGCCCTCCTGACCTTCCAATATGACTCAGTGTAACTACAGTTTTCTTTCCAGCATTCATCTGTTGACATGTAACACACCTCTGACATACCGTCTCAGCCATTGCTCGGAACCGTGGGTTATACCACGTCTGTCTGAACACCCTCATCATTGCGTCTCTACCCAGATGTGCCTGACCATGTATCAATCTTGCCATCGGACTCAGCAATTCTTCCGGCAACACAGCTCTCCCATCGTTTGATACCCACACATCCACCTCTCCTCTCTCGCAACCAGCTTTGATCCAGCCCTCTCTTTCCTTGGTTGAGACTTCATCTTGCAATCTCTTAAGCTCTTCCCAAGTGTCTGCCATGGCCAACATTATGCTGAGATCGGTTCCCTCTTGGCTCTCTTCTATCTCCCTGCCTGTGTATATGCATCCTTGTTCTGCGCAGAAGCGGGCTACCTCATCTGCGTAGTTATTACCCAAGGATACAAAGTCCTCCCCCTTCCCATGGGCTGAACACTTTACAACAGCAATTTCTTTCGGATGCTGTAATGCTTCTAACAATTGTCTTACATATTCTCCATTACGAATGGGTGAGCCAGATGATGTCAAAAATCCCCTCTGAGACCATAACTGCCCGAAGTCATGCACCACGCCAAAGCCGTATTGGCTGTCTGTGTAAATCGTGATTCGAATTCGATCAGCGGCCAAACAGGCACGGGTCAAGGCAATGATCTCAGCTACCTGCGCGGAGCGTACTCCTTCTAGGCAAGCGGCGTCGACCACTCCTGAAATAGTACATACAGCAAACGCTGCTCTCAATTGCCCCACACTGTCTCTTAAGCATGAACCATCGACAAAGAAAATTTCATCTGGGTCATCCAATGGCTCATCGACAATGTCAGGTCTCGGTTTGGTGCAAAGTTCGGTCACATCGAGACAATCATGGTCCTCACAATCTTCATCATCTGTGTTCGGTATAGGCATCAATGTCGCAGGGTTCAAGATGGAGCACCTTTTCAGAGTCACATTCTCTGCGGCAAGTATGACTTGCTCGTACCTCGTTAACCTATTGTTCGTTAGGTGCTGGGTCTTGGTCCTGGTCATTAATAACTCAACCGAATGTGGTACATGTACAGTCAATGGATGTCCCATTACAATGCTTTCACATCTTTCAATGCTGACACCTGTTGCAGCAACGGATCTTAGACATCCGGGCAACGCAGAAGCTACTGGATCTAAAGTAGCTGAAAAATAAGCAACTGGTCTACGGACACCTCCATGGTTCTGAGCTAACACTGCTAATGCACATCCTCCTCTCTCGTAACAAAACAATGAAAAGGCCTTGTTGTAATCAGGCATTCCCAGTGCGGGAGCCCTGCACAAATCATCTCTCAACTGCAGGAATGACATCAAGCACTCCTCGTCCCATGGTACCGGATCACTCACATCCTTGTGTGTAAGCCTCTGCAGAGGCTTTGCTCTCAAGGAGAAACTAGGAATCCACTGTCGACAATAGCCAACCATTCCCAGAAACATCCTAACTTCCCTCTGTGTAGTGGGTACCGCCATGCTCATTATTGCCTCAATTCGATCTGGTGACACCTTCCTCTTGCCTTTTTCTAATCTGTGTCCCAAGTACTGTACCTCATTCAAACAGTACTGCAGCTTGTTCGGGGACACCTTATGTCCATTCTCTGCTAAGTGGTTCAACAAGGCTACTGTGTCAATTCTGCAAGCATCTTCTGTTTCTGAGGCAATGAGCAAGTCATCTATGTACTGCACGAGAACTGAGTTCTGCGGCAACACAAGACTCTCAAGGTTCTTCTTCAGGATCTGGTTAAAGATCGATGGACTTTCCGTATACCCTTGAGGGATACGACACCATGTTAACACGCGATTCTCTAGCCTGAACGCAAAAAGAAATTGGCTTTCCTCGTGGAGCGGTATCGAAAAGAAGGCTTGACACAAATCGATAACCGTAAACCACTCGGCTTCACATGGGATCTGGAACAGTATTACTGAAGGATTCGAGTACCACTGGACAACAAGGGACAACTATCATGTTGACCTTTCGCAGGTCTTGCACGATCCTGTATTTCCCGCTCGGTTTCTGTAGTCCCATTATGGGTGAATTACAGGGACTACCTCTGATCTCCTTCAAAATACCCTTCTCAATGAAAGTCTCGATCACAGGTTTTATTCCTGCAATCGTTTCTATCGATAAATTGTATTGAGGTGTTCTAGGAAATCAACATTCTGTTTCACCTCAATCCGCACTGGTTCAACCCCTCTGATTAAACCTATTTCGTCTCCTGCGAAATCCCACACCACAGGCGACACTGCGTCTCTCAGATCATGTGGAAGTTCTTCCACAGTCACCATTGGGTACAGATCTATACACAGATGCTGATTGGCCATCTTAAAGTCAGCATCATCATCTCTCGTCTGGACCTCCACTCCTCGTGGTGTACAATAAATCGTGCAGTTCAATTTGCACAACAGATCTCTTCCCAAAAGACAAACTGGACTCGTGTCACATACTACAAACTGATGTCTAGTTTGGAAAGTACCTATCTTTACTAAGATCGGTTCTGTCAATGGGCTGCTCATCTTCTTGTTCGCTACTCCGACAACCTGGATTGATTGTCCCGAGAGGGGTAGGTTAGGGACTACAGCAGATCTTACAGTAGACCGGGTAGCTCCAGTATCAACCAAAAGTGTTGCAGGATTGCCCTCAATCTCTGCCTCTACAAAAGGTCCTCTCTGGTCTACCTCCAAGACCGCTCCAAGTGTGCAGTCTTCCTCCCCTCTCAGGCACCGTCAGGATAAAGGGTCTAAGCTATCCTCAGCATATCGTTCGAACAGGGGCATCTGTTGATATGTTCGTGCTCCTTGTGTAAACCTTGGAGCTTGGGGAATCTGAGCTTGAGAATTGTAAACCCCCTTTCATCGTTCTAGGTCTCGTTATTGTGTTAACCACCTCTTGCGCGGGTGCCTGAGCCCCCTCTTCCTCTTCCTGTACCTGATTAGCTGGGTTCAAAGGACACTCGCGTTTCCAATGTCCGACCTGGCGACAAAGATGACACGCAGTGGTCTTCTTTAGTGTGGCCACGTCCACTCCTGTCTTGGGGTCTACTGGTTTTCCCTTTCCCTGTACCTGCCCATTCTGGTTTCCCTGGAAATTTCCTTGCTTTCTCCCCAAGGTCCCTCCACTAGGCTGATTCTGTGCTGTCTGCATCTGGACAAGCATCAATTTGTCTTTTAGCTTTCGATGTTTTGAATCCACCTCATCACTACAGTACCTCGCGTACCGCAAAATTTCATCTAGTGGCTTGTTCTGCCAGCAGATCAAATGGTGCTGTATCATGAGGCTGATTTCCCCTCTCAGACTTGTTACAAACTTTGAGACAAACTGTCCCATATCCTTAGGGTCCAAAACATCCAACCCACTATACTGTTTAAAAACTTGCAGAAGTCTTTCGTAATACTCATGCACCGTTTCCTTGGGTTCCTGTACAGTCCGATCTATCTTAACCCAATCTATATCCTGAGGTGAAATCTTCGACTTCAACCATGTAATCACCTGCTCATATTTTTTCATGACATCAGGTGATGGACCATTTGTAACCGCCTCTCTTTCGGTTCCGAGTCGGCCACTCAATAGCGACTTTACATGCCGTCCACAAATCTCCCGGTACCACTATGTCAAACAAGGTGTTCAAATCAATCCACAATACTTTTGAAATTTTCACAAACCGCTCAACCTGTTTGTACCACTCCACCGGTTTTTCCCTCAGCCGAGGAAAATCATTTGTAAATGCAGCCAAATCACCTCTATTCCACGGCACATGCACGTACCCTCCATTCTGTACTTCTCGTAAAGGAAAATTTCCTACACCCGTCGCCCCCCTCCAGGCGGCGGCGTTTCCCTTCTGCTCTCTTTACTGGTTTCTTTTGGACCACCTTTCTTCCCATTTGTCCAACAAAATCCATATTCTCATTCCTATGATCAGGTCTCTGGTGTGCGTCTTTAACCCTGTGATTCTTTTCTCCTCCAACTCCTGATCACTGTAATGCAATCTGTGTGGTCCCTGTAACGCTTTAGTTTTATTCAGGTCCACCTCATATCTTTTGGCCAAATCCCTCAATCTATCATGTGCCATTCTAGCTTTTCGAGTCACATCTTTTGCTACAAACAGCAGCTCATCTGATCCATAGATTTCTATCCTTTCCAAAGGCAGACCCCCACTGATCATTTCGTCTACCTCTGCTTTCAGCCTCACTACATCTAGCAACCTTGCCTGTACTGCACTCCTCAGTACATCTCGACAACCTGAACCGTCCCGCTCATCACAGTCACTATTCTGTCCTTGTGACCTATTCCCTTCCATATTCCTGGAACCTGGTCTGTCTTCCGAGACATTTTGTGCCCTATCTCTTTGCATCCTATCCTCTTGGTTCGTTACTGTTGGTGTCCACTCCCTCAAAGCTGACTTAGATTCCCGTAAAGACCTCGGTCTTTCCGGTCTCTCCTCTTCTTGTCCACATGAAGAGTCCGCAGTAGCCGGTAACGGCGTACTTGTGTCTATTGGTCTTGGGAAATGAACCACCCTTACTCCAAACCCATTCCCACTCTCACTGTTTCCTTCTTCCCTTCTCATCGGCACGGAGCTCCCTTCTCTCACTCGGTCTGGGTCATATACCGGTACTATAGGGCCAATGGTAACCGGTACTGTCAAGGAGTCCGGTAATCTTGTGTTCCCCCAGGAGGCTGTGTTATCATAGACGCCGTAGCCCCCTCCGTTCCTGTGGAAATTCTTCCCACTACTCTCATGCTAGTCTGGTTCTGACTCTCATCAACTATTGCCACTGCTGGGGTTGTCTTTCCTCTTCTGAATCTGGATTAAATGGTGGTGGCCTCTCCGCCAACATCCTATCCAACAAACTGTCATCTAAATCACTATCATCCTCATCAATTCTTGTAATCTTTCCATTTTGTATCAGCAGTGGGTATAACTTATCTCCTTCGATCGTGTCTGCTCTCCACCTTTTCTCCAAGGCGTCCCATTTTGCATCTTGAAATGCCCTGACCGATTTCTTCACCCTTTCTTGGCATCTGTCCTTCTTCCTATCATACGCTGCCCTTACCAACGCATGTAGTGCCTCAAACTGTGTTGGTCTAGGTAGTGGTCGTAATGAAGCCATTACACTCTTGAGCTGGTACAGCACCTCTAACCTGAAAGTACCATATCGAGGGAACGACAAATCTCCTTCTGTTTCTGTCATTTTATGCCAATTCTCGAGCCAAATTATAGTATGCAATCCTACATTCTTTGCCATATAATGTGCTGGTGTGTCCTCGGGAGGAGCTTCCTCTCCCTCCCGAACAACCACATGTCTATCACCTCTACAAAGTTCTCGTAAAGCTTTAAAACATTTCATGATGAATCAACTTTGTTATTCGTACTCAAAATGTCCGCTTTTACTTCCTGATTCCAATCCACCAATCCCAGCGCGCTCACACCAACCGGCCTATCGCAGCGCGGCACTTGTCTGACGTCACGTTTCCTCCGCTCGCAGCAGTTCCCCTCCTTTCTAATTCACTTGTTCTCACTCGCATCCGTCCCAATTATACTCTGAAATAATGTCCGTCCTACCGAACAATTACCTCTCTGACCGTCAGTCTTACCAATGACCGATCAGTCTCTTAAGCTTGTTGACCTCAATCTGGCAACCGTCTGTCCACGAACGACTGGACAATCGCCTCTAATACACTCGATAGGATTCAATCACTCGATGTTCTGCACACAATAACCTACGACCTGCGTTGGTTATTCACACACTCACACATGTGTCCCTATCTTCTGTGGGTCTGTCAATGACGTCTCGTGACCCCCACAACTCTGGTCAACGTTCTCAACTCTGGGTGTATTCTACACCACAATAAATCTCCCGGTCCCGCGCGCGCTCACGGTCCGTTTCTCAATCACACAACTTTCGTTCCAACTCCGCAAGACATCACACAACAATAAAACACCGCAATCTACCAAACATCACTCTTTTCATACTCACTCTACTACGAACTGCTACTTCCGCCGCACCGTCACTCTCCGTCAGTTTTCCACGACCTCCGACATCCGTCTCTCGCGGTTCTCTGGATCTGCGCCACTCGGGCTCTATGGGGCAACCTAATCTCCTATCTTGCTCTAGATCTCCCCTTACCATCAAAGGTAACCATCCTACTCTGCTACCAACTGATAACGCCGATTCTTATCTAATTATCTATAAGAACCTTCTGGCCGCCAAGATCTTTTTACCTGTTGAATAGTGTAAAGGAGAGAATCTCATCAGGTTAGATATCAGCATTCATTTTGTCTGAAAGGACCACTGACTCCGAATTCAAGTTTGAGAATTTATTATCGCCAAAAATAACTGAACGTGCAGGCACCTCAACACGAGGTTAAAGAAATAGATGGGCACTAATACAAATAATAATCTACGCAGGAGTCTCATCCGACTCAGGATAAGAAGAATAGAAAGTTCTAGGAGGACCAACCAGACTATGATTGCTCCTATTTCTAAGTTGCTCTTCATGGGCCTAAACAAACTTAAAATCAATTGCTGTCCCTACACTAACGCTAAGTGACATCCCTGCATAACGATTTTCCCAGGCAAGAAAGAATAAAAGGTGTCAGCTGTGAAGACTTCCTAAGAAGTGCAATCACCATATACCTAAGCTCAGCTCTGTCCTTCTCTCTGGTCTCCCCTACCGCTTCTCTGGCCTCCTCCCTCAGGGCACTATCCCTAATACAAATCCATACTAAAAAGGTACACGCCTTGTTTACGCCTTCTTGGCCAGGTCTTCTTTCTTGTGCTTTTCCATTGAAACGGTGACTTCATCCTGGACGGTTTCGTTGACCTTGAGTCCCAGGCGCCTTCTCCGCTGAAAGTATCATCCCTAAATTCCATTGCACTCCCCGTACCATGCCTCCCATCTTTCTAACTTTTGAAAACAAAGAGTTAGTCTTTACTAACGAGACATGTGTCCTTGCACCTGCAACAAAAGATACGTTCAACAGAAACCTTCTACTGTGCTAATTAAATCTACCGTTTGTGCCCAGAGAGCCTTTCCATGAGAAACCCTTTTCGGCCTACATTATAAGCTAACATAAGAATATACCAGGCCTTCCTTAAGCATATATGTAGTCAGGCCTTTACATATAACTTTTAAACACACATCTTACTTTTCCCAATAAGCATATTCATTACGATTCATTATGCAAACAATGAATTACATGTGCAACTTTAATATGGTGCACGTTTAAACTACTGCAATTACATTACATACACGAACTAATTCCTCTATGCATTATGTTCACACAATTCAAAAAGCATTACATTACATCATTATCCTAACACCATTATACTGCTGAGTTCACTTTGTCTCAGTGAACTATTCATTCTTTACTAAACATACATGAATATACAATGAATATACGAATATATGTCTGAATACATGGGGGTGCGGCCTATCAGTGATTATGATGCACCCCTACAATTCACAAGAACATTTCGCTCTATCACCACCACCTCACATCTATAATGTTATTATTAAAACGCACTCCTGCACTGTTTTTGTCAAAATTGACTTTACTGGCATGCACAGCTTCTTCCAGTACGTTATCTGTCCCTGCGGTCTCCCATCCACGTACTAACCATGCCCGACCCTGCTTCGCCTTCACGATCTGTTTGAAACCTGTGTCTTACTGTAATGATCAGGCTGGATTACCCTTTAAACCACAACCCTATGCGTAGTTTACATAGCCAGTACTTTAATGTATGTAAAAATAGCGGCCCATACGGAGTTCAAAACCAGCGACCTTGGTGTTATTAGCACAAATGTCTAATACAGCGTGCCAGGCTCTAACCAAATGAGCAAACCGGCAATTTCACCCGACTCTCGTTTCCATTCCTTAATTATGCGCAGGGTCCAGCGGGAAATTCACCGTGTCACCACTGAAAAGGGGGCACGATCCCGACCTGACTCTAGCGCGTATACCAACTTCAGCCCGTGCAGTTAGCAGGGGTGCCGCTGACCGCCTCTCGCTCTCCCCACCCGCCTCGCTGGGCTCCTGCGGCTCCGCTTCTGCCACAGAGTGCTGCTGGCCGGTTCCGCTCGACGACGAGCCGCGCTGGACACTCCACCTATAAAACAAAAGAAAGATTATTCTGCGCCTTGAAGAGGCGCGGGGCAAGCCTGGGGAGCGCGGGAACAAGAGGGCGCCTCCCGCGCTCCCCGGCCTTTAACCCCTCTGGGGGCAGACCAGTTACAACTGGTCCGCCCCTCTGGCTCCCCTCTGACCCGGAAGCAATTAGATTGCTTCCGGGTCAATGCAGGAGCCAGCACCAATCGGCGGTGGGCGCGCCCGCCGCGTCATCAAGACGCGGTGGAGGGGCACGCCCCACCACCGAGAGTGCAGGGGGAAGGAGGGGGCCGGCGCCCCGCCATACGTGCGGGGGGGCCGAGCGGCCCCCCCTTTCCTGATACTGGCCACAGGGAATTGTACAGAAGGAAGTAGAAATGTCGAAGCCAAAGGAAACGTTGCAAATTATGCAGCAGCCAGCAAGGCAGCTATTCGTAATTATTTTTCATGTGAATTAACCGTAATAAGATAGGGTGGGCATATTGTAAGTTTACAAAGTATGTAAAGCATTGACATTACAGCTCCACAGAGGCAAACATGAAATAAAGTTGTCAAGAAACTGGATTCTGCAACAAAAGCAGTTCATACTTCTCGTTTAGGAAAAACCTGATAGCTGAAAGTTAAACTACTGACTGACGGAAGGGTGTTCTTTAAATCATACTCTATTAGCAAATACGACCAAAAACAAAATAGTCGCAGCATAGGGCAAGTGGTCCTGCTGCTACTGTGGGTACAAAGACTTTAGAAACATCGGTTTTTTAAACACACTGGGGCCTAGTCCGTCCTCCCTGGTATCTGTTCTGTTTGGGTCATTATTGCCATAACAGTATCATTGACTAATTGTTGACACCCTGAGTGCGTCCAGGCGACCGACTTGAGAGGCACCAGCGGCCCCTTTATGGGGCCGGCGCGGGAGAATATAGAAAATAAAACTGCCTACAGGCCATGCCAATTCCCATTCACAATGATTCGCCAGAAAGAGGCGGGTGTCAGTGACAGAGCAGCCCTGCCTGCAGATTTTACTCTGTGTCTCTGAAATAATTAAATGAGATTTTGAAGCGTGCGTGCGCTCGTGCTAAAGTTACACAGAGAGACTAGTTACTGAGTCAGTGGCAGCAGCGCCTGACCTGTCTGGCGAAACTAGTACGAAACTAGTAACTTACTTGAACTTACTTCTGTCTTTACAGACTGACTGTCTCACACGGTCTCGTCCGGCGGCCGCGGCGGTGAGCCGCACGGGGTCACGGCCCCACAGCACTGATGACCACCAGTCACTTTGGCAGATTCCCCGCAGCGCCCGCGATGATGCCTCTCATGATGCAGCGCGGCCCGGGCCATCATTGCTGAGAGTCAGAGTGTGAGTAGTCTGCGGTCCGAACGCCGCTGGGTATAATTGAATTAATTTGCGCAGCCAGCAGCAGGCTGAGGCAGCAGCGCACTTGACTCGACTGACTCTCACTCGATGAGTCCCCCGCTGCTTTCTGGCGACCTCACACTTCCTTCCTGCAGGACCGCGTGAGATCTCACATCCGGATTATAATCCCACCCCCACGGCGCACCACAGCCAGTTACTGACTGACTCACGGACCGAAAATCGGCCCCAGCAACAAAACCGGCACCCTGTGCAAAAACCGGCCCCCACCCCATCCAGCCTACCGGGGTATTGCCCGGTGCCCGGAATTACCAGTCCGGCCCTGCGCTTGCGGTTAAAGCAGCCAATAAAAACGCAGTTTCACCAGTACCATTCGGCAGTAGACGTGTGGAGAAATACCAACTAATACCCACTCGATATAGCCCGATGCAGCCAATGTACAACAGCGTTCTACATCTCCAATAGGCAGAGTCGACAGACATGGCAAATGGAAAAGTTGCTACGATGTCTGAACGGCAGAAACACAGAACTGCAGGAACTGCTAAGATTCAAAAATTTCACAGATGTCCATGTCAATCGGCGCCCACTCGTTGTCAGTGTAAGAAATCCTGCGGTGCACCACATAAATAACCAGAAGACAGGAACGTATTCTAGCAAGCTCCATTTATTTCAGTACGCTGGTCCAAGTCTGGAGTACAACCAATCCACCACAAATGTAACCCACCATCTTATATATCCCAGCAACCTTCCAATCCACACTCACATCATTTGAATAAACACAGCAGGACCAAGGAGCGAGCGTGCATCTTTCCAGTTCCGCGCTCCTTTGTAACCACAGCATGCATGTTACAAACTGGACACGAGCGCAACACACGTTACGATTAGAACATGAGCACTACACAAATCAATGCTGCGCTCGTGTTAACATGCTGCAATACATATATTTGTAACAGTTACAAGAAATACTTAACTGCCATTGAAAAGAAGTCCTTCATGACAACCTGAAAACCTGTTTATGTATGTACATAATGTATCAAAGGATTTCCTAGAGAGAGGATGTTGGGCACTAGGAGCTGGATGAGAGGTCCAGTGCCCATGCTCCTTGGTTTATGTCACAAACAAAAATTCGGGCTACTGATCCTAAAGAGAAAGAGGAGATATCGACATGTTGTGCAGGACTCGGGCATATGCACGGTGGCAGTCAACAGGGGTTTCATGTTGCCCTCACACATACCAAAGGGATGTCATGCTTCATCATAGGACTATTGCTCCACGTTGGGCTGACGCTGCAATGCCCAACGGGTCCCCCTAAGGGTCACTTTGGCAGAGATCTTTTATTGGTATGCCGTATGATGAATGCAAGGTAGAGTCTAGGTGGGGTGGTATCTCATGTGTGATGATGTGGGTTAAAACTGGTCAGGGTGGCCACCAACTACTTTTAATAGCTGGAACGCCCTGTCAGATTAAAAACCTTTATAGGTAAATGCTACCAATGGGGTCATAAAGTACCCTGGTAGTCTGATGTGAGTTCCCTCTTTAGGGTCCAACTCTAGTCAGTCAACGTTTCGCGCCCAACCATTGTCTGCTAAGGAGGCTCTTTTGTGTAGTTTTTGCAAATCATACTTGCCAGCATTTATTAGCACTGTAAATACTGGGGGCGTGAGTTGCCAGCACGCCACACATAAGATATGTTCTTTAGGGAAACCTGTACTGACCATGACGCAAGATCTGACCTGGGAAAGAACCAAGGGTCCCGAAGTAGGTTCAAGAACTACCCAGTATGACATCACAGCCAGTGTGAATGAAAATTGTATTTTAGCACTCCTGCTTCTGAGTCTGCATCCCCACTGAAATAGTAGTGGCTTAAGCCATAGGCTGGGCTTATGAGCAGAGACGACAAATTCATGAATCCAGGTAGGAACATATGTGGATGGCTACTTTTTACTGGTCAAGTTAACTCCATTCACACACAATCAGATCAGCCCTGGTGATCGCTGTGTAAATTAAGCAATAGCAATACTCACTCATTTTAGCAAGATGGCTGATCATGAATAAGGAAGAAAGAGATCTCAGTGTATACTAAGGACAAGATTCGTTAGTATATGCATGCAGAGTGTTCCTCTATTTGTATTTTTGTGAAAATAATCTTTGTGCTACCTGTTCACCCCATTTCTAAATCTTTGGACTAACTGCTGCACCCGATTTCAAAATCTTTGGACTATCTGCTGCGCCCACTTTCTAAGGGCCATATGTATCAAGCCTTTTTCCCGTTTGCGAATTGGAAAAAGCCTTTTGGGATGTATCATCCCAAAAGGCCATAGCAAAATAGAGAATTGCAAAATTTGCGATTCTCTATTTTGCGAATGCAATTAAGGAATTGCAAATTGCGATTCCTTAAATGCAATTCTGGAAGCACCAGAAATTTGCTATTTGGCCTTAAGGAATTGCAAATTACCACCAACTTCAAGTTGGTGGTAATTTGCGATTTTCTTTAAAAAGCACTTTTGATTTTTTAAAAGTGCCATATGTCGCACATACATGCCCTAAGGGCATGTATGTGCAGAACATTGCACACATGCATATTTCAGGGGTGCAACAGGGTGTCCTTTGGCACCCTTGCAACCCTGAAATTGCATTCTCAATTTGCGATTCTCTAATTGGTAATCGCAAATTGAGAATGTCTTCCCATTCATTCCTATGGGCCTCCTAGCCCATAGGAATGAATGGGAAGGTATTCCTTATTTGCGAATCTCAATTTGCGATTCGCAAATAAGGAATATGTAGGATTCGCAAATTTTTTAGCAAATCCTACATACATTGCGTTTTGCGATTCTCTAATTGCGATTCGCTAAAAATCGCAATTTGAGAATCGCAAAATCTTTTTGATACATATGGCCCTAAGGGCCATATGTATCAAAATGTTGTTTTGCGATTCTCAAATAGCGATTTTTTGCGAATCGCTATTTGAGAATCGCAAAACGCGATGTATGTAGGATTTGCAAAAACTTTTGCGAATCCTACATATTCCTTAATTGCGAATCGCAAATTGCGATTTGCAATTAAGGAATACCTCCCCATTCATTCCTATGGGCTAGGAGGCCCATAGGAATGAATGGGAAGACATTCTCAATTTGCGATTACCAATTAGAGAATCGCAAATTGAGAATGCAATTTCAGGGTTGCAAGGGTGCCAAAAGGACACCCTGTTGCACCCTGAAATATGCATGTGTACAGATGTAGCGCACATACATGCCCTAAGGGCATGTATGTGCGCCACATGGCACTTTGAAAATGCAAAAGTGAATTTTTCAAAGAAATCGCAAATTACCACCAACCTGACGTTGGTGGTAATTTGCGATTCCTTAAGCCAAAATCGCACAACTTGGCTGCTTCCTACATTGCATTTAAGGAATCGCAATTTGCGATTCCTTAAATGCATTAGCAAAATAGGGAATCGCAAATTTTGCGATTCCTTATTTTGCGAGTGGGTTTTCCTTTCATACATTGCACACAGCTAAATTGCGATCGCAAACACTGAAATTCTGCGAATTTCAGCATTTGCGATCGTAATTTAGCTTGATACATATGGCCCTTAGTCTTTTTGCTACCTGGTCAACCTTTTTTCTTTCACAATCATCAATGTGTTCAAGAATATACTGATTTGTGTTATTTACGCTGAAGCTGGAATAACTACAATTGGCCATACTTTGTATTAAGACTTATTTGACCGCAATACATATGTTGGCTTACTTACGATTATCGTAATACACATTTTGACCATATTAAGGAGATTTAAACTAAATAATAATTCAATTGTTCCCTCTTAAAAAAACATTTTTCATGTTTTAAAATACATTTTTCAATAAATGGTGTATGACTTACCAATGAAAACGTAAATCGCCAAATTTCATGACTCTCATATTTTAAAGACTATAATATAGGAATAAATATAAAATATCATTGTGTTGTGGGCTTCAAAAATAAGAAATTAAGCTCAGAGCACTAAGACCAGTGTTTGGGATAAAATGGTACAATTTCTTTATTCTTCTGCAGAAATAAAAACTGCAACAGCAACCCGCAACCCTCTCTGATGATAATATTCCAACAGAACAGGCTGTAAAGAATGTTTAACCATTACAACAATTACAGAGTAACAAAGAGGTTGGCTGTTTGCTGCCCAGAGCTACCAAATGATTATGATTTAGCATGGCAGTGTTCCTTTAAATACTGGAACCTAATACATTTTGATTAAGAATGTCCAGTATAAAGAATGGGGATTTGTGGTCTTGACCTGTTTCTCTGTAAAAGGCAATGTAGCACAAATGTTATTAGGCATAATGTATATTAGTGCACCAGAAGAGGACACACGGAGATGGATCAACTCAGTTGAAATGGTCAGGGGTATAAAGAAGGCATTGAAGGATACAGTATTGATTTTTTAAGAAGGCACTAAAATGATAATGAATATGCTACATGGACTGTTAGCCTCCAACCAAATAGGAAATATCTATTATGTGCAGTGACGTAGCTGATATGAATATAACCCATAGTACATTTAAAGAATTTGGTGGAGTTCATGCATGGGCTCTAGAAGTTTAGGGACTTCTACACCAACATTATTTGTCAATAAGAAAGCAATGTTCCATTTTTTTTTTTTTAATTAATTTCTTTCAGTAGCTCTAGATTTCCACAATATCCCATGTATTCTAATTCTTCTTATCTCTTTCTTTTGTAGTTTGTTGCTCAGCCGAATTGCCAGCAATTACTCGCTACCCTCTGGTACGATGGTTTCCCCGGATGGCGGCGCAAACACTGGGCGGTGAAACTCTTGACCTGCATCACTATTGGACTGCTGTTCCCAGTGCTTTCTGTGGCCTATTTGTTTGCACCGAAGAGCAGGCTGGGACTGTTCATCAAAAAGCCATTTATCAAGTTCATCTGTCATACCGCTTCATACCTGACCTTCCTCTTTTTGCTGCTCCTGGCATCCCAGCACATCGTCAGGACCGACCTTCATATGCAGGGACCTCCTCCGACCATCGTCGAGTGGATGATCCTACCATGGGTCCTAGGTGAGTGAGTCAATGGCGCACCTGTGTGATTTCCTTCCAAGTGTGCCACAAACAGTCCAAGGGAAGTCAGTGTCTTTGATTCAAATAACACTTACCATGAGGTCGATTTAGTTCAACAGGCCCTGTGGGTGACAAGAATGGATTTCAAAATCTTTGGACTATCTGCTGCGCCCACTTTCTAAGGGCCATATGTATCAAGCCTTTTTCCCGTTTGCGAATTGGAAAAAGCCTTTTGGGATGTATCATCCCAAAAGGCCATAGCAAAATAGAGAATTGCATAAGACTCTGCTTCTTCATATACATTAACACGGTAGAGGCATTAGGGATCCTAACAATGGTCCCTGACAGCCAGATACATGGCAGATCTTCAGGAAAAAAGCTGACTTCTAAAAATGCTTCTCATTTTGATTCTGTTGGCCCAATTCCTAAAGACTGGTGTGTGAGCACGGGTGATTTACTCTTTAGTACGCCTGCCTTGCTAGTACATTTCTATAGTACTCCTGGCTTAGTCCTGAGTCTCTCCGGGGTTTTAAGAGTTCTGCAAGAGTCATTCACAGCAACGTCTTTGTGACTCGAGGCCACTGTGTGTAGTTTTATTTCATCCACATAACTGCCATATCTGGCATACATCCAGCTCTCATTGCTCAAAGACGAACACGTCTGCAACAGAGAAAAGACAATATAGAATGTAGGGCCTTGCACTTGCCATTCCCTTATACTGGGTGTTTGCCAACTCTAAACAATTAGAAGCCCTCTGTTTCTAGGAGAGTAAGGAAGGGTTTTGACATAATGGCAACCGTATAACTATTGTGCATATCTTTTACATTCATTTGTGTTACCTACAAGTCACTTTGCTGCATTTTCTCAGCATTGTGTCAGCATTTATTTTCGTCAAGAGTGCACCGCTAACACTGCAAAACCATCTTTGTAGGAAACGGACAATGCTGGCCGGTGTGCTCTGCCAGGCGACGGGGAGTTAGAATTCAGAAAATGAAAAAGTCATGTCCTTAGACTCAGGGAGTTTTCTACAAGCACATAAGGAACATGGTTATTGTTTCCTGCCTGGACTGACATGCTGTGCATGACAGTCCCAGACAGGAATCAATACGGCCCCAAGACGCGTTCCCTAAATGCGGCAGACCTTACGACGCCGTGCCAGCCGCCAGTCCTGCATTTGAGGGGGTGTTTTCAACAGTGGAGCCGGCCCTAGGCTCGGCCACCAGAAACAATTCTTCCCTTGCCTCTAAACGAAGGTTTGTCACCAACCTCTAAATGAGCTGTATTGTACTGATTAAAGCCTTTAAAAATACTATTTGACTGTTTTCAAAGAATATTATTAGATGTTCTGGTTTGCACTCCATTAATTGGCTTATAGTGAGACTACCACCTCTTTCTATGGAGCCAAGGTGTATGGCATCAAATTATTTTTGTGTTCTTCTTTCGACCTCTGAATCTGACATTGATGCAGTTCACACAACTTGCTGATATTATCAAGCAGGATGAGGCTGCATTTGTAGTGAAATAATTAGGAGCAGGTGAGAGGGCTATAGAGCACATAGCTTCCCTATGACACCATGCTAAGAATCAGAATAGGTTGCCCTATCAAAACAATAGAAGCCACATACTCATTTGTCAATGTGCTGTGTTGCAAGAAAAATCACAGGGGCTCAATTGTGAGCCCTTGCGTCACTTTTGCGCCACTGGTGCGTCACTTTTTGTGATGCACCGACAGAGTAAAAAATGCACCAGGCAGATGCGTCACTTTGTAAACCCCTGTGCTACATTATACCTGCATCAGGTATAATGTATGCAGGGTGGGCTTTCCCCCGCATCCAAGCCTCATAGAAGTGGCGCATTGAAATCTGTAAGATTTCAGTGCGCCACTTCTAGGACGCCATTGCGTCACATCCTTACGCCTGCCTCATAGCAGGCGTAAGGGTGACTCACTGCTATATTCATAGCCCTCCCCCCTGCATTGCTGGAGCTGCGTCACGCTTCCGACACAACTCCAGCAATGCGTCAGTTTTGCGCCGACAGATACGTATCTGTCATTCCTTGCGACATGATGCGTCATACAGTAAATATGACGCATCCATCATGTTGCTAGGAGGGCGCACTGAGAAGTGACGCATCGCTCTTTTCACGCAGTGATGCGTCACTCATCATAAATAAGGCCCACAGTACTAGTCATAAGAATGTATGATTACGAGAAGAATTACTGCAGGAGTACTCTTTTACATGCCTTTGTAAATCGACTCTAATACATGCAAATCCCTGTTGGTAGAAGTGCATCTTTGGAGGACCTCTGTTTGTCTCTGCCCCTCAGTTATTCAGCCTTTTCTTTGAAACAAGTGCTCCAGACCCACATTTCAGCTTTGCCTCGAATAATCTAATGAAATACAGCTCCGCTGGGTTTCGATGGAGCACGGTCTGTGTATTTTGGATTGATACCAGCTCCATTGTTGTTTCTTGGCTTGCAAACAAGGACATAATCACATCAAAATATTGTTATAAATATTCCCACTCATTCGCTTTGTACACATAGTACATTCTTCGCTCGTTGGATTCAGTTTATGTGAATAAAAGCATTAAGTTTTGACTCTATGCAGCAATATCAACCTGTTACTCCAAACAATGAGTTTAGTTTTCTGAAACTCATAGGAGTAAAACCGAACTCGCCATGCTGGGGGAGGATAGCCAAGAACAGGACAACAATTCCGGTTGGGTGGATGGTCTTTCTAAGAGCTCCATGAAAGGGCATCTCACAACATTATCTTGTTGTGGAACTGTACGGTTTTATAGGGTACCAACACGCCTTAATGTGGTTTTCTATAATTGTGAGGTGGGTAATTAGCCACTGTTAGAAGCGGAAGGCAATAATTCTTAGTTATACCACTACAGAGCATTATTCCAGGGGTAGTAGGAGAAATAGAGGCTAAGTGAGACTATCCAAGTTATCATTACTTTGTTGAATTGTAGATGGTGTTCTATCAGCCACAGTATGGCAAAGAGACATTTCCAGAAGGAGATGTTGCCCTTTACAATGAACAATGCAAGCGGCAAGTAAATTCTGTCTGAGTCCATAGGCAGTTTTACCTTTTTCTGTTGCCAAAATATGACCTCAGCGATGCGCTTGAGCCTTAAACGTCTATTCCCAAAGAGCATTGGCCTGATTAAATTGTTTTTGCTCCCTAAATAAAGCAGATCATGCCTCAGGAGGTTCTGACCGTGGCATCGTACATCTTTATCGCATAACTCTGCTCAGCGATACAGTAGCAGCATTTCTTATATTCCCCGAAGTTGGTATAAACTTTGAACTACAATTGGACTTTTTAGATAAACTAAATGTCAGTCGTATGCCGATTGGACTTGTGGGTAAACTAAATCCCATTTATATTATTTGACAATTTTGCAAAGTTTCAACCAGCCAGAGTTTCCAGCGCGTTGGATCAATGCAGTAAAGTGGATAGACCTGCCCAATATCACTTGGTTAAGAAAGCACTCAGACTATATATATTGAATTAAGGAAAGGAACAATATCTCCCCGTTGATGCTCCACTAAAAACAAATTAATTCTACAATCCAAAATATTCTTGTCTGTACCTATGTATTATTTAGGTCTGTTAATGGCATTTTATTGCATGCATTATTTTATTGCTATGGGCTCACAGCACCAGTAGGAATCGCATTATTTTCACTACTAAGGCAAGACTTCTTTAGTGTCCACTTGGGAAGGGAAAGTGAGCTAGGGACATTAATCTATCCTAGAGGCACCGCCAATAGATTACATTTTAATGAAATATCAGCCCTTTGTCACAAACTGGGCCTGGACTACCAGGTGAGGAGAACTGTAACAAGCAACTTCTATGTAATGCGGAGATCGATTAAGCCAATAATATGCCAAATATAAGATATGTTGATAAAGCATAACCTAATGTTCTTTCTTTGCATTTTAACTTTATTAATAGTGTATTAGGTGGTTCGGAATAATATATATGTCTGTGTGAGGTTTGCGATTGTGCAATTGGGTAGTGGGTATTAATTATCTTATTACTCATATACTGCTGCTGGTCTTAATGGGCAATAATTGCTGTTTCTTCTCAATATGTGCCCTTAACAGAATGGTTGATCTATACTTGTTGGGTGGGCGATTAGCTGCTTTTAAAAGCAGAAGGCAATAATACTTAATTATGCCACTAGAGAGCAGGGATTTCCTCATCACTGTGTAGGGGAAGCCAAAGCTGAAAGCTTCAGTCAGAGCTCAAAGGCAACGTATCAGACTTCGAGCGACACTTGCTAGCTTATTGTCTTGCCCCAATGGCAAACTTGGATATCCAAAAGTAGACTAAGGTGGAAGGTAAAAGCTTTGACCAATACAACCACTTGGCCTTTCCAGCATCGACTCCATTGCAGTTGGCCTAAAATCACACCTACGTCCTGCTTGTTGCTTGTTTCACTGCTTTGTTATGTTAGGGATTTAGTTAAGCACAGCAAATACCTGAACGAAATCCGGTGCCATGGGGGTGGCGGAGGGGGTGTGGCCAGAAGGCAGCAGCAGGAGCCTGAGATAAAGATTTACAGCCAAGGTTAACTAAAAAGATGAGTTTTAAGGTTTTTCCAGAACTTGGAGGGGCAAATTATGGATTTGAGTGAGAGGGGAAGATTGTGCCAGAGTTTAGCAGCCAAGTAAGTAAAAGATGGCCTCCATCTGAGACACAGAAATGCGAGGAATGGCCAGTCGCTTGGCATAGGTGGAGCAAAGGGAACACGAAGGAAGGTAAGGCATGAATGTCTGCCTCAATTAGATGGGACCCGAGTTGTTCGACACATTATGAACCATGCAGAGGACCTTGAATATAGTACACTTCTTAATGGGAAGACAGTGGAGTGATTAGAGATGAGTGGACAATGGGGGAGAGCCTTAAGATCAGTTGCAATTGAGTTCTGGATGACTTGGACACGTAGAGTGAGATTGTCTGGAATCCCCAGGAGGACAGAATTTCAGGAGTCAAGGCAGGAAGTAATTAATAAGTAAAAATAGTTCTGCTGGTCAGTGGTGTGATGAAACTTGAGGGGGCCCCCCTGTAAAGTGGATGGAGGGGGCTCCCCACGCTCAGACCCAGTCAGGATCTCTCTGGCCTGCCTGTGCACAGTGCCAGAGGAGTCCCCTTGAAGCTCAGGCCCCCCACACCACGGAGGCTGCGGGGGCTATTGTTACGTGACGGCTGCTGGTGTCTAGTGAGAAAAACAGGACAATCTACCTAAGCATTTTTAGAATAGTTCAGCATGTTCTGGATACTTGACTGATTGGTTTTACAAAAGTGTGTTGATTGTCAGTTATAATGCCCAGATCTTTGGCTGAAGAGACAGGGGTGTCAGAAGGATTGTAAGAGGATAGCCATATGCATTTTAACAACTTGCAGTGATGTTTAGCACGTCAAGAGGGATACAAGAGAGCACTGTGGTACTCCACATGTGCTTTATGTGCTGAAGAATTGAGTTATCCAAGCGCCACCCCCCAAAATCTACTCTTGTAGGAAGGCATTGAACAACCTTGAGGCCTTGTTTGAGATGTTGTCTACTGTTTGTAGTCAGCAGAGAAGGATGTTGGCATCTTCCCAAATGAAGATCAACGTTCTAACACTATTACCATGGTGAGTGACTTCTTTCCTGCTAGCTAGAGTAGAACGCCCTGCACGTTCACCAGGGCAGTCTTGGGTTCCTGGGTTGGATCAGAACCCGGATTGGTATGTTATGAGGATGTTATGTAACTCAATGAGTACTTGTATTTGGCTGGTGATTATTTTTTAAATATTTTGAGAGTTCTATGGAAGGCTTGATGTAGGGAGGTAGTTTCGGTGGTCCAGAGAGCACTTATTAAGGAGAGGTTTTATGAAGAACAGTTTTAAAGTGACAGGAATCTTGTAGTCGGAGAGGCTGCTGTTAACTATTATGGACACTTTGCTCGATTGCATGACTGCACAGATGCATCAATGGCAGCTGGACAGGGGTCCTGTATATCTTTCCCGAGACTGAGGACTTGACCCGGCGAAGCTTAAAGGGGGTTGCCTCTGTTCCTTTTTCTCAAGAAATCGAAGGCATGCACGTATTTTTGATAACTGCTCGTAAAAAACATTATCTTGGAGAATAAAAAATGGTTTAATAGACACTGCTACAAAATCACACTATTGAGCAGAACCCGTACTGATAACATTGAGTAAGTGAAGAATGAGAGTCTTTTTTCCGATGTTTGTGTTTGCATGTAAACCTATGGCTGTAACTTATGTTTTTTACTTTTTGAAGTATATTGGGTTGGGCTTGTTGATTCTGACCCCCAGCACATGTGGGATGGTACCTGGAGATCGACTATCTTCCATCAAAGAAGATTCAAAGGTCTCTCAAAGATCCTTTAGAGAAGATGGATTTAGGGATGTATGCTTTACTGTTGCATTCGGTCTCACTGACCAATTACCTCCCCTGTTCTAGAGACGTTTCTTTACGGAGAGTCAATAATTTATGGCATAACTTTCAGGGCTTTATTTACTAAGACTCACAGCAAACTCGTCAACATTTTGTATCCTGAAAGAGGTGGGATTTTGCAAGAATTAAAACCACTAATTAGCATAAAGATGTCACTTAAAATAACATCACACAACCACATTAAATGGGTTCCAGATCAGAGAAAAATGACCAAGTGGATTGGGACCTAGAATTCATCAAGCTAAAAATGTGGAGCGTGCTCTTTGTGTATTGTGACAGGTTTTAACCAGAGGTCAAATAGGACAGGATCTATAGGGAACGACATGCCCATACCGTTTTAATTTTACAGAAAGTTACCATACTTTTTGTTAAAAATCAAATTTATGCTGACCTTCAGGTGCCTCCGACTGATAGCAAAGGGAAGAGGGTCTCCTGTGCTGAGAAGCTGAGGGAGGGACAGGGAGATAAAGAAGAATCAACAATCCTTCTGTAAGGGGGCCTTTTGCCTGAAAGACATGTAAATGTATGTAACTGGCTAATCGGCAAAAACTAAAGATAGCTTTTGAACTATTATAGGCTTTAATTGATGAAGTTGTCTGAGGCTTCGAGGTGACAAAGATTTATTCATTTTGAGAGGTAATGAAATGGTGTACCAGCTGAGTTCTGGAATGCATCCTTTTAATAGACACTTGAAAAAATGTTTGCACTAGACGCAGTCTGGTTATTTGTTACTAAAATATGTATTTTGAAAGCACTTCTTTCATTTTAAACACTTAATCGTTTTGCAAATTGTGTGTAATACAATTTAAAAATGATAACTCTTATTCACAGGGCTTTCTGTCAGAGGATGCCACCTCACAGCACTTTAAACATGCAAGTCACTATTCCCACATTGTGTCAATAAGGAAATCGCTATTCCCACCTTCTGCCTACAAGGATTCAACTCTGTGACTGTCTGGTCAGCACACAGACCTATGCAGCGATTTCTTTAGCCAACTGCGGTTTCTTAACATTAAATAGATCGCTTCCCACCACTTTAAGTTGCAGTAATTGGCTTTTTCTCCACATAAAGGCTTCCACCTTTTCTATAGTGCCTTTTCTTTTATACACTTTCGGTCTCCTACAGACAGAGATTTGCTGTATACTGGGGCCCAGATTTAGAAAGATTTTGCTTTGGGCTTGCATTACTTTATTTATAACCAATGGAAATGGTGATTTGCGTTGGTTGGAAACTAAAAGTAACACAACTTTGTATCAAGAGGGGGGATGGGTTCCGTAGGTGGTGCATGGTCTTGCCAATACCTCATAACATGGATTTTGATGCTAATCTATATCTATAAAGAATTGTAGACATGAATTGGCACCAAAATCATACTCGTCCCGAAGACTTGCGTAACCAGGAGAAATATTTTGATTTCTCCTTGTTTTTCCCTTTTAGCATCTGCGCTGCTTTCTGCAGGACACATACAAGGGGCCGCCTTCTGCACAAAAGCTATGCTGCCCACAACGCAGACACCCTTGCACTAGTGCAAGGGTGCTTGTGTTGGCACATGGCTGCAAGAAGTGCGCCGGTGCAGGGAGAGAGCAGAATGTGCCACATCTCGGTAGATATGGTGCAGTTCTACTCTTTCCCTTTCACGCAGTGCAGTGCACAGCACTGCAGCAACTTTACTTGCTGCACTGCGTGAATGCTCTATAAATCTGGGCCTGAATCTGGAAGCTCATTTGCATGGGCCGGAGGCCAGCGGAATGCCCGTCTGTAAAGCTACCTATAAATCATGGTGCACGTGCACACAGTGTGGAGGCCAGTAGCGGCCCGTGGTGGGAGTGCTGCCAGGCGGTGACGTGGGGCATAGTAAAGTACGGAATACGGCCGAATAGAGGTAAGTAAACATATAAATAAATAAAACGAATTTCGTTGCGCGCGCTGCATCGCCAAATGCGATGCAGTGCGCGGAACGAAATTCGTTCTATTTATTTATATGTTTACTTACCTCTATTCGGCCGTATTCTGTACTTTACTACCCCCCACCCTGCCCCTCCCCACCTCACCGCCCGTCAGCACTCCCACCACGGGCCGCTACTGGTGGAGGCCTGTGTGTACTCTCCACCCAGTCTGCTGCTGGTGTAAACTATCAACACGTAGTGCATTCAGCTGATCATTATACAGGAGCGAACAATCCAGAGTTTATGGATGTCTCAATTAGCTTACATGATCTGTGGAATAATAAAACTGTTAATAGCATGAGACTGCATGACGTCCACAGATTTGACAAATAAGCACTCCAATTCCAGCTGTGAGACCAGAGGTTGGCATGGTAAATGTGTAAAATGGTCTTCCAGGAGGAGCACTCAAACAAACAGCAAAACCATACAGTCAAAAATAAACACAATTATTAAAAATATGCGACAGTTTCACATCTATATACTGACAGCTTAAGCTGCACAATTCCAGGCTGGGCACAGTATGGTGTCAAGTGCCAACACTCCCACTTTAGGTGTTTAGTATTACTGTCCGCCAAGCAAGAGGCACACAGGCAGAGAGACAGCCCTGCCAAGTACCACGCATCAGGCGTTAGACAAACGCATTTCAGTGTGGTGGTCCGCAATACCGCACTGAAATGCGAAGTCACACATATAGCGCCTTCTCAGCTGTGCCTGTCAAGCAGCCCAGACATCGCTGGCTGCCAATTAATAATGATAATAACAAAACCACTTATAAAGCGCCTGGTTACTCCTGACGGAGTGTCCCCGCGCTATGAAGCAACCCCAGTGCAAGTCCCAACATAACATGAAAAACAGGCCCTAACTTTGCCTGAAGACCCAAGTCTTGAGTTTCTTACAGAAAGCTGGTTCTAACCTATCCTGTATCAGATCTAAAGGCAAGGAATTCCATAGCTTGGGAGCCAAAAAACTAAATGAACGCCCTCCCATATGAACTTTTTTTACTCTGAGGATAGCAGCAAGCAATGTCCCTGTGGACCTAAGACTTCTGCAAGGTTGATATAACCTCACCAACTAATGTAAATAACGGGGTCCTTTCCCATTTACAGTTCTATGGCAAAGACACAAAGCTTTAAAAGAGACTCTCTTCCTCTCAGGAAACCAGTGCGGTTTGGCGAAAGCCAGCCCCATAGATGACCGCCTCAGAATTTTCAGCAGCATCCATGCTGCCGCATTCTACACTCTCTGCAATTTCACCAGACGACCCTGAGAAGCTCCCAGGTATTGCACATTACAATAGTCCAGCCTGGACACACCAAAGACTGGACTACTGATTTCCTGCTGCCTCTCAGAGGAGCCCCAAAATTTAGCTCAAACGTTTTATGATTCCAAAGCACATACCTGCCAAGCAGGACCTTTGACTGGCAAGTGATTGATTAGCATCAAATCAGATGCCAAGATTTTTCACTTTTGGCTTGGGAATCGGTACCGGGCCAAGTACATCTGGCCACCAAGCAGAGGACCAAATTGAAGGCTGTTTCCCCACAAGGAGAACCTCAGATTTTCCAGCATTTAGCCTGAGGCAGCTATTGTCCATCCATTCCGCTAAATCTGTCAAGCAGGATCTAAGTTGAGCTGTGGAGGCTCCCTCATCCTGAGACAAGTTAATAATAAGCTGTGTGTCATCGGCGTATGGCACGATCTTAAAGCTGTGACACTTGATGACATCAGGAAGGGGGCGCGCATAGAGATTTAACAATGTAGGGCTCAAAGCGAAGCCCTGGGGCACCCCTGCTGCAATGGGACAGCCTCCAACAGGCAAGGTTGTTGAGCCACCTGAAATGAACGATTCTGAAGGAAGGAGGCAATCCAACCAAAGCCAGCCCCCCAACGCTCCAACAGAAAGCCATGGGATACGGTGTCGACGGTGTAGGAGAGTAGGATCTGCTTCTTATAGTTACCCCCACTTTTTGCTGATGTTTCACTGTTTTCGACTTAGTTTGGCTGGACTCCTGATATTCAGGACCCCAGCCTATCTGCTTTCTCCTCTAAATTGAGTGCATGTACTTTAGGTACACTCCAGATTGGATTCTGGGGTACCCTTATAAGTCCCTAGTATATGGTGTACTATGTACCCAGGGCATAGGTACCCCAGAGGCCTCTCAGGGACTGCAGCATGTATTATGCCACCCCTGAGAGGCCATCCAAAATGACACAACAGGTCTGCTACTGCAGCCTGTGTAAGGTGGTGCATGCACCCCTTACTTAGATATAGGTTCACTATATCTATCCTGATCACTGCACATACAAACCTATCAGTCACCCCTATGGCAGGCCTTGTCAATCCTGAAGGCAGGGTGCTGGGTTTTATGTGAGAGGGTGCCCATGCATGAGCAGAGCCTCTCTGCAGCCTTCGGAACCACTATTCCGGGGTTGTCTGTGATGCATTCAACCATATACTCTTAAGTGCATTATGACCTCGCGGTAAATGCTAACTTTAGAATGGCTGCAAGGAATTATGTCGTGTTTGGTGTCAAACACCTTGGAATCATTTCTCCACACCAGTAACTGGTGTGGGAGGTATGGTTCCTCCCTCCTGGAGGGAGAAATATGACAGCACCGGTACCCCCGGTACCAGCTTCACAGAGCCCTGGCATCACAAAATGGATGCTGCCAGCCACAGACACGAGTCTTCCCTCCTGCTGCTGGACGAAACTCCGGCAGGGGAAGCTGGACAATAGGTTTCCTGTCACAGGGAGGTGTGACCACCTCCCAGACAGGCTTTAGTGTATTGGGGCTGGGTGGGTGCACTCCAAGAGTGCTTTGATGTCTGCACTGGGGGCACATTTGGTGTCCCTGTGCATAGTCCAGCTCAAACCGGTTGCAGGGGCACTCAGCCCCTGCTCTGGCGCGAAACTGGACAAAGGACATGGGTGTAGCCACCCCTCTATCCTGACCCTCCCATAGGTGGGTCCCCAGAGTTCGTCCCACCCCTTCCTTGGGTATAAAGTAGGAACCCCTGGCTACAGGACTTTAGATTTTACCTGGACTAAACTGTGCAACAGAAACCAAGTACTTCGACGATCTACACTACGCTGGATGACTGAAGAATCTCCCTTGGAGTAAAGGAGTTACTCCCTTGCAAGGCAGGCACCTTTAACGCAACTGACCGGTTGGCATCTCCGAAGCTCCTGAGGACTCCGAAGAATATTGCCACACAGGAGGTGGGTTCCCGAGGTCTCTGAGGTCAATCTGTGCCCTCGTGGAGACCGTGCAACCTGAACCCCTGGACACCGCGACCATTTGCAGAAGCATCAGCTTTGACGCGACCTCTGAGGCTGAGCTTTGGGTTACTTGTAGCCCAGACCCCGAGCAGCAATTCCACCGAAGATTGCCAGCCCACACTCCACGAGTGTTCCGTGAGCTGGCCCTTTGTGTTTTCTCTCGAGGTCCCTTCGCGATCCCTGGTCCGTCGACCTGTGGGTCCCTGAGAAGGCAACCTTAACTTTCTGTGGGCTTACCTTACCAGACGTGCCCTGACTCTCCATTGCTTGGGGAGTCCCCCGGACCTTGCTGGTCCGCACCAAAGCATCTTTACTCTTCCTGCGTGGGTTGCTGTTGCCAAGGCTTGTTGTGTTCAATCCGAGCACTGACACCCCAGCACTCGACATCCTTTGTGGGACAGCTCGAATCCGGCTCCTGGTTGTCCTCGACGTCTCCTGGACCCCGTGGCTGCAGAGTCAAGCTTCACCTCTTCGCACCTGAAGCACCCGACATCGGTGGGCATTTTGATTGCTCCGCTCCTGGTCACGTGAAGTGACCCAGACTTTGTCCCCTCTGCTTTCAGGTTCTTCACATCCTCAATCCAGGCTTGGATCATACCGGACACTTTTCTTCTTCACGGCAGCAGCACTTTGCAGCAGATCGCCATTGAAATCAACGACGATTCCCGACACTGTTTGACACCTATGCACCCGGCTTCCCTGGGTGAGGTAACTCGAGTACCCCATTACTCTCGTGGGTGTTGGCCCTAGAACCCCTTAAGTCTAAAGGGGTTTGCTCAAAGTCCTCTCCTAAGTGTCCTTTATCTTTAAAATTCCAACCGCGACTTTCCTCATAGAATCCTACGGCGCTCGTGGCTGTGTTCTCACACTGCACACGTCCCCCGTGGGTCTCCTGTGTCACTACCTTGGGTGGTTCCTTGGGGTCCCAGCGATTCTACGTGCTCTAGGCACTGTTTCTAGTCAAGTCGTGGTTCTTATACCACTTTCTTCGTATATGGTTTGGTCTCCCCCTGGAGCCCACTGTGTATTGTGCTATTTACTGTCGTCCTAGTACTGTGTAATTGTGTGACTTGTTCTCTAATCTCATAAAGAGGTTAGTAGAGAGTGTTTAGTAATAAATACATATATTTTATATATACCTTGTGTGGTTCTCCTTTCATTTGGTCATTCAGGAGGTTATATACTGGTAAAACAAGCTGCTTTACATTCCTTCAAGACTTAGCCTGAAGGCTGCTCTCCACAGCTACCACTAGGATAGCTTTCAATAAAGGTTGTCTTTAACCTAATCATCAATAAGGGTCGTTTGGACTGGTGCAAGGTGCCCACTTTAATCAGTGGACAGCATATACCAGGCCAACTTCTCACATTGGTGTGCAGCGGTTGGGATTCAAGCTTGCTATTGTTCTACCAGATAATCTCAGTGAGTGACTAACTGAAAACCACTAAATGTACTCAGGTACATATGAATCAAGTCTAGAATACAGTAAGTTCTACTGAACTTAGAGTTGTGTGTCAAGGGCTTAGCACACCCTTTCTACAACTCAAGAGAGTTTAGTAGGCCCCACTAGAGTAGGTAGGTGCATACACCACACTAGTCATGTCTTCAAGGGCAGAAGCCAGTGGGCCTCTCCCAACTAAGTATGACCATGTCTCATACCAAGAATTGAGGACTATGTGTGCCTCTAGGAAATTGAAGACAGGGAAAAGCCCAACCACACAACATCTCATAAAGTTGTTGCTTGCAGATGACCTCAGAAAGACCCCAGGGTCTGATGAGGTTGGCAGAGTGGATGGGACAGCAGAAGAGGAAAGGCCAGGTAGTGAACACTACTATGACCCAGACTCTGATGCTGGCCAGGAGGATCAAAATGATTCTAACCTGGAACAGCCACTCCTTCATGAAGGTGAGGAAGGAGGCCCCAGTGGGCCTCTCTTTACCCCACCTGGAAGGGTTAACAGTTTACCAAGAAGATCTAGATCTCCTTCTGTGGAATCTAATCGTTCTGGTACATCTGTAGGGAGCTCTGTTTCTCATAGGACTTCTTCTCATAAAAGGGAGTCCTCTTATGAGAAGAAGTGCCAACTGCTTGAGTTTGAGAGAGCTAAGCTCAGGATCAAGAGAGAGCAATTGGCCTTAGACAGGGAATCCCTGGAGCTTCAGAGAGCCTCTCAGAAGCTGGGACTTGAGTCCCATGGTGGCAGCCACAGTGTCCATGACCATAGGAACCTGAACAAGATTGTCCCTCCCTACCAGAGTGGGGTTGACATCCACAAATGGATAACTGCACTTGAGAGGGCCTGTAAGGTACAGAGGGTTCCTCAGGAGCAGTGGGCAGCAATGTTGTGGCTCTCCTTTGCAGACAAAGGTAGAGACAAGCTCCTCACTGTTAGAGAGGAGGATGCTGATAATTACAAAGTCCTGAAGAGTGCTCTGATTGATGGGTTTGGCCTAACCACTGAACAATACAGGTTAAAGTTCATAGATACCCAAAAGGCACAGACTCAGGACTGGGTTGACTTTGTTGATTGTGCTACTAAGGCTCTGGAAGGCTGGTTACTTGGCAGTAAGGTGTGTGATTTCAAAGGATTGTATAATTTAATCATGAGAGAGCAGATCCTTAATAACTGTCAAAATCAACTGTTGCATCAGTACCTGGTGGACTCTGATCTGACCTCTCCCCAAGAATTGGGCCAGAAGGCAGACAATTGGGTCAGAACCAGGGTGAGGCAGAAGGTTCAGAACCAAGGTGGTGCCCCTAAGAAGCAAGATTCTAAAAACTCTGATAAGGGTGGGGAGAAGGGTAAAGACCAGAAGTCTTCTCAAGGGCCCCAAAATCTGCATCTGAAGGGGAGTCACAATCCAACAAGGGAAAAGGCAAGAAGAAACCATGGTGTAAAATCTGTAAACAGAAAACCCATTGGACAAGTGATTGTACCAAGTCCAAGGACTCAACTCCCACCACCAATGCCCCTAAGGCAACTGTTCCCCCTAGTTCAGCTCCAGGTGGTGGGGTTCCAAATAAGGGTGTAATAGGGTTAACCCTGGGATCTGAGATGGACTCTGGCCTAGTCAGAGTTCCAACTCAGGCTATGTTGATCTGTGATGAGGGCATGGATATGGCCTCCTTATTTGTAAGCCCAAGTAATCTGGGCAAATGCATACAACAGCCTATAATAAATGGAAAAGAGGCCTTGGACACAGGAGAAAGGGACACAATGGTGACAAAAGATCTTGTGGCTCCTGAGCAAATCATACTTGGTGAAATGTACCAAGTGACCAATGCTAGCAATGTCAGGACAGACCATTCCTTGGCAGTTGTTAATTTCTCCTGGGGAGGGGTAACTGGCCCTAAGAAGGTTGTGGTAAGTGCAGACCTCCCTGTTGAATGCTTGTTGGGCAATGATTTAGAAACTTCAGCTTGGGCTGAAGTGGAACTCAGGACTCATGCAGAAATGTTGGGTATCCCTGCAGATGTGTTTGCTATGACCAGGTCACAGGCAAAAATGTCTAAAACTGAACAGGTCCTGGATCCTGGAAAAATGGACCAGGCACCTTCAAAGAGAAGGAGCAGTAGGGTTAAGGCAGTGTCTTCCCCCCTGCCTCAGAATCCAGATCAGTCTCTTGAGGGAGCTGATCTTAGTCCTGAAGAAGGAACTGTCCCAGATGAGCTTGAGCCTGATCAGGTTGAGTTCTTGGGGACAGGGGGCCCTTCCAGGGCAGATCTGAGCCAGGAGCAACTGAGCTGCCCCTCTCTTGAACCCCTCAGACAGCAAGCTGCTGCTGAGGCTGCTGGGAGTGCTAGTGGGTCCCATAGGATCTACTGGGATGATGGACTCCTTTACTCAGAGTGTAGAGACCCCAAGCCTGGAGCCACCAGGAGGTTGGTTATACCTCTGAAGTTTAGGAGTTTCCTCTTGACCCTAGCACATGATATCCCATTGGCAGGTCACCTAGGCCAAAACAAGACTTGGGACAGAATTGTCCCTCACTTTCATTGGCCTCATATGTCTGAAGACACCAAGGAGTTTTGTCGCTCCTGTGTCACCTGTCAAGCCAGTGGTAAGGCAGGTAGCACTACAAAGGCCCCCTGATACCACTACCTGTAGTGGGGGTTCCCTTTGAGAGGGTAGGGATTGACATTGTTGGTCCCCTAGATCCTCAAACTGCATCTGGGCACAGATTTATACTGGTGGTGGTGGACCATGCCACTAGGTACCCAGAGGCAATTCCCCTCAGGACCACCACAGCTCCTGTGGTGGCAACGGCCCTCCTGGGAATCTTTTCCAGGGTGGGTTTTCCTAAGGAGGTAGTATCAGACAGAGGTACAAACTTCATGTCTAGTTACTTAACTGCTATGTGGAAGGAGTGTGGTGTAAATTATAAATTTACCACCCTTTATCACCCACAATGCAATGGTTTAGTTGAAAGGTTCAACAAAACCTTGAAGGGCATGATTAAAGGTCTCCCAGAAAAGCTTAGGCGCAGATGGGACATACTTTTGCCCTGCCTTCTCTTTGCCTACAGAGAGGTTCCACAGAAGGGGGTTGGTTACAGCCCATTTGAGCTTCTGTTTGGACATCCAGTTAGGGGTCCATTGTGTCTAGTGAAGGAGGGATGGGAGTTACCTCTCAAACCCCCTAAACAGGATATTGTGGACTATGTACTTGGTCTCTGCTCCCGGATGGCTGAGTATATGAAGAAGGCAACTAAAAACCTTGAGGCTAGCCAGGAATTGCAAAAGGCCCGGCATGACCAAAGGCTGTGTTGACTGTTTATCAGCCAGGACAGAAAGTATGGGTGTTGGAGCCTGTGGCCCCAGCAGCCCTCCAAGACAAGTGGAGTGGCCCTCATACAATTGTTGAGCAAAAGGGAAAGGTTACCTACCTGGTGGACCTTGGCACTCCCAGGAGCCCCCATAGGGTGCTACATGTCAACAGGCTCAAACCATATGTTGACAGGGCAGACATGGGCTTGCTCATGGCTACTGATGAGGGACAGGAGGACGAGAGTGATCCACTCACTGACCTGCTCTCACAGAACCCTGATGATGGTGTAGCCTTGGCAGGCAGCCTCACTGACCATCAGCAAACTGATTGCAGAAAAGTTCTCAATCAGTTTAGACATATGTTCTCACTGACTCCAAGTCAGACTACCTGGTGCACTCATGAAGTGGACACTGGGGACAGTCTGCCTGTTAAAAATAAGATTTACAGGCAACCTGACCATGTCGGGGACTGCATCAGGACTGAAGTCCAGAAGATGATGGATTTGGGTGTGATTGAACCCTCAGATAGCCCTTGGGCTAGTCCAGTAGTCTTGGTACCTAAACCTCACATCCAGGGTGGTAAGAGAGAGATGAGGTTTTGTGTAGACTACAGAGGTCTCAATGCAGTCACTAGGACTGATGCGCATCCAATACCTAGGGCAGATGAGCTTATAGATACTTTGGCCTCAGCCAAGTTTCTGAGCACATTTGACCTGACAGCTGGCTACTGGCAGATCAGACTAGCTGAGGATGCAAAAGCCAAAACAGCATTCTCAACCCCTAGTGGGCACTACCAATTTGTGGTGATGCCCTTTGGTTTGAAGAATGCACCTGCCACTTTTCAAAGGTTGGTGAACAAAGTCCTTTCAGGCCTGGAAGCCTATAGTGCAGCATATCTAGATGATATTGCTGTCTTTAGCTCCACCTGGGAGGATCACCTGGTCCACCTGAGAAATGTTTTGGATGCCCTGCAGAAATCAGGCCTCACTATCAAGGCCACCAAGTGCCAGATAGGGCAGAGCCAAGTTGTATACCTGGGCCACCATGTGGGTGGAGGCCAGGTTCAACCATTGCAGAGCAAAATCCAGACCATCATGGACTGGGTTACTCCAACCACCCAGACTCAGGTCAGAGCTTTCTTGGGCCTGACTGGGTACTATAGGAGGTTTGTCAAACTCCATAGTGACCCCTTTGAATGACTTAACCTCCAAGAGAATGCCAAAGAAAGTTCAGTGGACAGTCAGCTGTCAAAAGGCATTTGATGACCTGAAGCAGGCCATGTGCACTGCTCCCATTCTGCAAAGTCCTGACTACTCCAAACAATTCATTGTCCAAACAGATGCATCTGAGTTGGGGGTAGGGGCTGTGTTATCACAATTGAATGATGAAGGTCAGGATCAGCCAGTAGCTTTTATTAGCAGAAGGCTGACCCCCAGAGAGAAACGTTGGTCAGCCATTGAGAGGAAGCCTTTGCTGTGGTTTGGGCTCTGAAGAAGCTGAGGCCATACTTGTTTGGCACTCACTTCATTGTTCAGACAGATCATAAGCCCCTCTTATGGCTAAAACAGATGAAGGGTGAAAACCCCAAACTTTTGAGGTGGTCCATTTCCCTACAGGGGATGGACTATACAGTGGAACATAGACCTGGGAGTAACCATGCCAATGCAGATGGACTCTCAAAATATTTCCACTTAGAACATGAAGACTCAACTGGTCAAGGTTAGTTTAATGTCCTGATGTTTGGGGGGGGGGTTGTGTAGGAGAGTAGGATCTGCTTCTTATAGTTACCCCCACTTTTTGCTGATGTTTCGCTGTTTTCGACTTAGTTTGGCTGGGCTCCTGCTATTCAGGACCCGAGCCTATCTGCTTTCTCCTCTAAATTGAGTGCATGTACTTTAGGTACACTCCAGATTGGATTCTGGGGTACCCTTATAAGTCCCTAGTATATGGTATACTATGTACCCAGGGCATAGGTACCCCAGAGGCCTCCCAGGGACTGCAGCATGCATTATGCCACCCCTGAGAGGCCATCCAAAATGACACAACAGGTCTGCTACTGCAGCCTGTGTAAGGTGGTGCATGCACTCCTTACTTAGATATAGGTTCACTATATCTATCCTGATCACTGCACATACAAACCTATCAGTCACCCCTATGGCAGGCCTTATCAATCCTGAAGGCAGGGTGCTGGGTTTTATGTGAGAGGGTGCCCATGCATGAGCAGAGCCCCTCTGCAGCCTTCGGAACCACTATTCCGGGGTTGTCTGTGATGCAGCCAACCATATACTCTTAAGTGCATTATGACCTCGCGGTAAATGCTAACTTTAGAATGGCTGCAAGGAATTATGTCGTGTTTGGTGTCAAACACCTTGGAATCAGACCTCCACACCAGTAACTGGTGTGGGAGGTATGGTTCCTCCCTCCTGTAGGGAGAAATATGACAGCACCGGTACACCCGGTACCAGCTTCACAGAGCCCTGGCATCACAAAATGGATGCTGCCAGCCACAGACACGAGTCTGCCCTCCTGCTGCTGGACGAAACTCTGGCAGGGGAAGCTGGACAATAGGTTTCCTGTCACAGGGAGGTGTGACCACCTCCCAGACAGGCTTTAGTGTATTGGGGCTGGGTGGGTGCACTCCAAGAGTGCTTTGATGTCTGCACTGGGGGCACATTTGGTGTCCCTGTGCATAGTCCAGCTCAAACCGGTTGCAGGGGCACTCAGCCCCTGCTCTGCGCGAAACTGGACAAAGGACATGGGTGTAGCCACCCCTCTATCCTGACCCTCCCATAGGTGGGTCCCCAGAGTTCGTCCCACCCCTTCCTTGGGTATAAAGTAGGAACCCCTGGCTACAGGACTTTAGATTTTACCTGGACTAAACTGTGCAACAGAAACCAAGTACTTCGACGATCTACACTACGCTGGATGACTGAAGAATCTCCCTTGGAGTAAAGGAGTTACTCCCTTGCAAGGCAGGCACCTTTAACGCAACTGACCGGTTGGCATCTCCGAAGCTCCTGAGGACTCCGAAGAATATTGCCACACAGGAGGTGGGTTCCCGAGGTCCCTGAGGTCGATCTGTGCCCACAGCAAGTCTGAGGCCTGTATCCCTCGTGGAGACCATGCAACCCGAACCCCTGGACACCGCGACCATTTGCAGAAGCATCAGCTTTGAGGCGACCTCTGAGGCTGAGCTTTGGGTTTCTTGTAGCTCAGACCCCGAGCAGCAATTCCACTGAAGATTGCCGGCCCACACTCCACGAGTGTTCCGTGAGCTGGCCCTTTGTGTTTTCTCTTGAGGTCCCTTCACGATCCCTGGTCCGTCGACCTGTGGGTCCCTGAGAAGGCAACCTTAACTTTCTGTGGGCTTACCTGGTTGCTCCAGATGTGACCTGACTCTCCATCGCTTGGGGAGTCCCCCGGACCTTGCTGGTCCGCACCAAAGCATCTTTACTCTTCCTGTGCAGGTTGCTGTTGCCAAGGCTTGTTGTGTTCAATCCGAGCACCGACACCCCAGCACTCGACATCCTTCGTGGGACAGCTCGAATCCGGCTCCTGGTCATCCTCGACATCTCCTGGACCCCGTGGCTGCAGAGTCAAGCTTCACCTCTTCGCACCTGAAGCACCCGACATCGGTGGGCATTTGATTGCTCCGCTCCTGGTCACGTGAAGTGACCCAGACTTTGTCCCCTCTGCTTTCAGGTTCTTCACATCCTCGATCTAGGCTTAGATCATACCAGACACTTTTCTTCTTCACGGCAGCAGCACTTTGCAGCAGATCGCCATTGAAATCAACGACGATTCCCGACACTGTTTGACACCTATGCACCCGGCTTCCCTGGGTGAGGTAACTCGAGTACCCCGGTACTCTCGTGGGTGTTGGCCCTAGAACCCCTTAAGTCTAAAGGGGTTTGCTCAAAGTCCTCTCCTAAGTGTCCTTTATCTTTAAAATTCCAACCGCGACTTTCCTCATAGAATCCTACGGCGCTCGCGGCTGTGTTCTCACACTGCACACGTCCCCCGTGAGTCTCCTGTGTCACTACCTTGGGTGGTTCTTTGGGGTCCCAGCGATTCTACGTGCTCTAGGCACTGTGTCTAGTCAAGTCGTGGGTCTTATACCACTTTCTTAGTATATGGTTTGGTCTCCCCCTGGAGTCCACTGTGTATTGTGCTATTTACTGTCGTTCTAGTACTGTGTAATTGTGTGACTTGTTCTCTAATCTCATAAAGAGGTTAGTAGAGAGTGTTTAGTAATAAATACATATATTTTATATATACCTTGTGTGGTTCTCCTTTCATTTGGTCATTCAGGAAGTTATATACTGGTAAAACAAGCTGCTTTACATTCCTTCAAGACTTAGCCTGAAGGCTGCTCTCCACAGCTACCACTAGGATAGCTTTCTATAAAGGTTGTCTTTAACCTAATCATCAATAAGGGTCGTTTGGACTGGTGCAAGGTGCCCACTTTAATTAGTGGATAGCATATACCAGGCCAACTTCTCACAGACGGCTGCACTTAGATCTAATATAATCAACGCAGCAGTTTTACCCTCATCAGCTATCTGCCTGAGGAACTCTGATGCTAACAATAGCGCCGACTCCGTGCTGAACTGCGGACGGAAGCCCAATTAGGTCTCATGCAATAAGACCTCGGCCTCTACAAAACTCATTAGCTACTCATTTAAATATTTCTTCACAACCTTAGCAAAAAACGGGAGCAGAGAAATAGGCCTACAATTTTCCGGCTTTTTAGGGTCCAAAGTAGGTTTTTTCAATAAAGGTACAACAATTGCTTGCTTCCACCCCAAAGGAACTCCCCCTAATGCGAAAGATTTGTTGAGCAAATCACATAGTCCAGGTAGAATTACCTCCCTCCCTCTGCACAGAATCGAGGGTGAGGCAGGGTGACACCATTTCATTGGAGTCGAGTGGCAGGCAGCGCACGGTGCGTGCTCCTCGGCAGACTTGGGGGCTGGCTGAGCTCATCATGCTTCCTACTATGTAATAAAACACTTTGTAGTCGGTCCGTCCCAGTGCTGCCCATGGCGCATGCATGGCAGCAGTTGAATTCAGATATTAGTGGCTGCTGCCTACAATGAGTTTGCCGCGTAAATCCATCCCGCAACCGACCCCAACCATCACTGGAGAGGGGCCCACCGTGGGCGGCAACCAAACACGGAATCACTGCGGCAGCCGGAGTGGTTTGTTCACAGTTGAGCTGCCCAGAGCACCAGGACCCCTGACAGGGGCGTAACACAGGCCCCCGCAGCCCCCGCAGTGTGGGGGGCCCCCAAGCTCCAGGGGGCCCCCTCAGCACAGCACTTCAGCCGGAGAGCTCCTGATAGATTCCGGAGGGGGCCCCTCCATGTACCTTGCAGGGGGGCCCCCTCAATTATCGTTACGCCACTGACCCCTGACTGTGCTGAGCCGAGTGAGCCTCATCATGTCCGGTGGTTGGCCACCAGACACAGAGAGAGGCGAGCCAGGCCGTGTTAATTGCAGCTGCTCTAGCCGCAAAAGTCAGTGTGCCTGAAAATCATTCAGTTGCCGGCAGGGTATAATGCTGCTTAACAAAGTTCAAAATGTGCTTGTACTCACACACGACACACCCGCAGCCATATACTTGACTTGCACATAGCCAGTGACACACACAGGCAACACGCATGTGCACGCAGACACCTGTCTCAGTTGTGTAGAATTATCGCAGCATGTTGTAATTAAACATTTGCTGGCCTAAAAACGCTCACTGTCTGACAGTTGATGCCACCACACACCTTCACATTATTGCCCACATCATGCACATAATTGTGCATTTAATTCATGGACAGCATGCACTGGGCATAATTGTGCGCGGTCACCCTATGGTCTACTCTGCAGCTACAGTATACACGCATTGTGGGCTGCACCATTTGTGTGGGAAGACAACGTGTGCACTGCATCGCCTAGACACAAATTAATACTAGTGCTGCAGCTGCTAACAGAGTGCACAGTTGACCTCTCCGGTGCACAACGTACATCTGCAAAATGTATTCGTAGCCTGCCTATTAATTCTGCGCATGATCTGATTATCACGTGAACAAAGGAGCGGTGGTCGGAGGGAGCGGTGACTTTTCTAGAAAGTCGAACAAAACCTCAGTTTATGTTCATAATCATTCAAAGTGTACAATCTGAGTGTCTGCAGAGTCAGCACCAACCACGTGTCTGCAGACAGAGTGTGGGTAGAGCAGATATAGGTACAAATTGGAACCTTGCGAGGTCTGACACTGAGGAGCGTATGTGGAGAGGGGTGAGTGCTGAGGCCACTTTTACAAGAGTGAACATGGAACTCAGAATGAACGTGCAAGCACACGTGGGCCACTGAAATTGTATGTGAAGCGCTCAGTGTGCAACATTGAGAAAGGCCTGCCTTTCTCATGCTGTGATGTCCCGGAGTGTGAGATATCTTTTATGGACAGATCGGGGTGAGTGGAGCCCTACTGCTGATGCTGAGCAGCCAGGAGACATGTAAGAGGGAAGTGACACTGCCTGGGGAATAGAGGTGGGTCACGCTGGGGCCATAAACTGATTGATTGCATGAACCCTGACCACAGTAACGGCAATTCCTGCTGGCCCAGGCTCCCAGAATTGCCGCTGCCACCCGCCAATGTTAAATGATAGGACAAGATGTCTCCTCCTTAACCTCCTAGACACGTGCTCCCCTGTTGTGTGTATGAAGGTGAATGGGGTGAGTGACTGTGTCTTGTCACAGTGATCATAGGTGCTGAGCGCCTTTAACAGGCGCATGGCTCTCAAGCCATGGTGCCACACCATGAGCTCTACTCATGACTTCAATCTACAGCAGATGCAATGCAGTACTGTACTGTACAGTCTGCAGAGAGGAGCATCATTTCTTTCGCTGTGCCAGCCTGCACTCTCCAAACTGGCAACTGACTCCTGTCTCCACATGAGCAGCTGTCTGCAGCCAGGGACTGACTCCACATACAGTTCAGCTACAGCGATAGTGGCAGTCCAAAGCAGCAGGCTTTATTTTGCCAGCACTGTGAGGCTTGGTAAGACAACGATAACGCTGGGGATTAATGTTCCTGTTGTCTTCTGGCAGGTTAGACTCTCGCCATAAAGTAGCATAGAGGGTTAATGTGCCTGCTGCAAGGAACGTGTATCAGCATATCACAGAACTGTATTTTATCGGGATAGCTCATTGGGTTACTGCTTTTGTCACAGAGATCCCTTTGTTGCTTGTGGTTCAGCCGCTCCTGGCACTGAGGTGAGGGGTTGGAGGGTGCTGTGTATTTAGAAATAATAGGTTTAACAGCACCTGCTGCTGAGTTCCTTGTAGTTTCCTGTTGCTCAAATGCGAGTCATTTCTGATATTTGTCTGTTTCCAGGGACTTTATTGCATGATTTTGCTGGCGACAAAGTGTCACTCACAGTCGTTGAATGTCACTCATAATTACACTGAAATTATGAAAATGTCACACATAAGCAATCTGAAACCTTAGCAGCTATGGAGAGAGCATATATACATCAGGAGGCAGAGAGTGAGCAGATCTATCCTGTCATAAAGCTAGAGAATCCTGGGTCATGAGAGGGAGAAAAGGGCCATGATACACTTTCAGTAACCCCATAGTAAACTCTCTGGGTACCATGGGGTGCCCACGCTGATGCCCAAACCAACATGCTGGGGTGCATGATGGACCCTCTCTGGTCTGCACCCCAGAGCTATACATCCCACAGACATTGGCGGCCCGGCTCCATACAACCAGAGAGCGATCTAATAGGGCTAAAGTCAGATCTGTCATTGTTCAGAATCGGCCAGCCTCTATATTTACAGTTGGACAAATTGTACGCAATTGCATCGGATCAGACCATAGTTGATGAGTGGTTTTAAAAAGCCATAGAGTAGTAGTCTAAAATCGGTAGGCGGTAGGACTTGCAAAAAGTGTTCACCTATCGCCTAAATCAGCAGAAGTTTGTCACTACATAGGTGACAATGTATAGGGATATTTCTAATGCATTATGTTGAGAGCTTAATGGTCTTTTTTATGGAAAAATGCCCTAAAGAGATTAAAATTCTCTAAAATTGACTCCCTCCCCTATCGCTGAGACCCTAGAGTACTAAATTATGCAGCAGGGTTGACTAAATTATGCAATATAAATAATGCATTATGTGGAAGTATGCAGAACTCTCTTTGGCACTGTTTTCTCATTATTTTGTCATTGTGGTAGAAAGTCATATGAAAGGGGTTCAAATGCTATGCAAACATACAAAGTTTTCCGAAGAAAGAAAGGCATACCTGTTTACCAGATACTATTGAAAACATTAATCGCAAACAAATACTGATTTTTGTCTTAACCTCATAGCAATTGCAAAGGATTGGAAGGATAGGATCACAAACAACACATACAAACATAACACATTTTTCATTTGAACAGTCTGTATGATCTACTGTATCAGGATCCCCAACTTTGAAACTCGACTATGTTTTTTAATTCTGGATTCACACCATAAACTATTGCACCGTTGGTGAAAGTATGAAATGACTTCATATTCTTCCTTTTTTCTGATTTGAATTAGTGCAGGTGTAATTCAGATTGTTGTTAATCCTGCTTACCCTAAATTGTGCATTGCTCATCAGTTCTGTGTGGTTTAATGTTTACTGGCAAGTTAGGGCACTGTCAGTGGGGTACGAGCTATGCAGGGTAAATGAAAGGTTTATTGTCAATTGTTGCCTTGTACCCTTGCCTATAAAGATTACACAGTGATAGTTGTAGCCTTGGAGTTAGTTGAACTCTGTATTTGGGAAAAGCCAGATATTTATTTCTTCTGAAAACAGTAACCTATGCTTTTTAAGTGAAGTCTGTGTGTACCGAGTGTGTTTTGTATTTTGGAAAGTTGGAATAGAAAGTGAACTTGCAGGACACAGCGTGGCAACTAAAAAGTCCACGGTTGTGGCTGTTATAGATGGCAAGTGGAAAAAAATATTTCAAAAAATTAAGCCTAGCTGGAAGCAGTCTAAATAGGCAGAGATAGTGTGAAAGACTCCCTACCTCATGTTCTTCTATGGGTAAAGAGTAAAGGGAATTTGGTAAGATTGTGGGCTTGCCATACAAATAGTTAGTGTAGATGAGTGCATCACACGCAGATTTATTTTTGGGGAATTGTGCAAAGTTACACAAACGTGCTAATTAATACTGTGAATGACAGACAGGTGAACAAACATAGGTACTCGTATTTGTAGGCAACACCTACAATGACACAGGCAACAAAGTAGTACCTAATATATCACAAAGAAATCAAATGAAAATAACAAGCTATTATGTTTAACTCAAGATTTGGTTTGTTTTCAGCAAGTGTTATCATGATGTATGTAGAGTTGTTCTAAAGGTAGCATGATGTTCTATCTTTTTTTTAAACATTATGTAAGTTGCATTGCTTCATCGGCAGAAGAAAAATGTAAAAAAAGAAAGGGGAAGATTATGGAAAAAGGTTATGAAAGAAAATGTGGTTGCATTTAGTACAGTCAAACACAAAGTCAAGTTTGCATGTGTCTAGGTATATTAATAAAAGCTGAGATTTGTATAATTTGAAAATTGTATATATTCCATATGTACGAAGTAGTAGTGCAAAGGTATTTGTTATAATAGGTTGGTAATACTGTGTTGTAGAAGGAGAAAATGATTGTTTAAAAAGGTTAGTGTTTGTGGAAAGTGCATGGTGTGTGTGTGTGCAGAAAGAAACAAATGCTCAATGCATGTTCATTGTTAGTAATTACTATTTAGTCGTTTTTGCTAGCAAGTGAATTTTGAGGGATTGTAGCTGCAATAGCAGTGGAACATAGACAAAATCTATTTTAACAAAGCCTATGTGCACAGATGGATAAGTTACTTACCTGTAATCCTAGTTCTCTTCTAGGGGTATCCTCATCAAAGTCATAAGCACTGAATATTCCCACCCATGCGCGGGGACCCTGGAAAAAATAAAAAATGTATATGAAAACTTATATATATACAGCTCTATATATATAATCATATATAATTTTTTCACACATCAATGCAGCCCCTATAAGGGAGGCTAAACAATGTAACAATAAATAGCTGCTTTTGCATTAACATACTATAGAATATAGACCACAGGAGGGCAAGCATTACTTGAACTCTTTTTAATGAGTAGACTCAAAATAATCTGCAAAAGAGCAGGCATTGTTAGCCTCCAGGCTGCATGGAAAACCCAATAGTATAGAAAATGAAAGCAATTGTAACATAAAAAACTGGCACTGTGCCTTTAAGGCAGCCATGACCTCTAGCTTCCCATCATGCATCAGGGTCGACAGTTAGGTCAGTTGTTCTTTGCAGAGACCCGAGGGTCAGGGCACAAAGATATAGCTTAACAGAAGTCTCATTTGCCTGGGGAGGCGGGTGGGTTGCTTATGACTTTGATGAGGATACCCCTGGAAGAGAACTAGGATTACAGGTAAGTAACTTATCCTTCTCTTCCAGGGGATCCTCATCAATAGTCATAAGCACTGAATCGAATAGCAAGCCCATCCTCCGCCTGCGGGCAAATGAGAAACCATGAGCAAACAAACAATAAAAGCTTTTATCAGCGTTGGAATAGATTTCTCAAGGAGGCCTGGCCCACTTGAGTGTCCGCTCTGGTATCTGAGTCGAGACAATAGTGTCTTGTAAACGTATGTATAGATCTCCAAGTGGCTGCTTTGCAGATCTCGGAAATCAGTACATTGTTAAGGAAAGCCGTAGTAGCCGCTTTTCCTCTAGTGGAATGAGCCTTGGGCCTTGACCAAAGTGGCTTTTGTGCTAACTGATAAGCCAGTTTGATACATGACACTATCCATCTGGAGATGGACCGCTTGGAGGCTGGAAAACCTGTTCGGATTGAACCGTAGTTAATGAACAGTTCATCAGATTTCCTAATCGTCTTAGACCTGTCCAAATAGAATTTCAAAACCCTTTTCAGGTCTAACGAGTGAAGGAGCCTCTCAGCTGGAGTAGAGGGATTAGGAAAAAAGGTAGGTAGTGAAATGGCTTGGTTGATATGGAAATCCGACACCACCTTCGGAAGGAAGGAGGGGTGGGTTCTCAGAACAACTCTATTGAGATGAAAAACTGTGTATGGTTCTTTCGAGCAGAGATCCTGGATCTCGCTCACTCTGCAAGCTGAAGTAATCGCCATCAAAAAGTCTGCCTTCCAAGTTAGGTGCTGGAGGGTTGCCTTGTGGATAGGTTCAAATGGGGGACCCATCAGCTTAGAAAGTACCAGATTCAGCTCCCAGGGAGGCGAAGGAGGTCGAATGGGAGGGTAGACCTTCTTTAACCTTTGTAAGAAATCTTTCACTACCTGCATCTGAAAGAAAGATGGCTGAAAAGGGGAGCGCCTGTAGGCCGTAATGGCAGCCAGGTGCACTTTTATTGAAGAGAATTTTAGACCTGCCTTAGCTAAGTGAAGTACATAAGGGAGAATCACATCCTCCTGCCCCTTGGAAGGGTGGTAATTATTTTGCACACACCACATATAAAAACGCTTCCATTTACAAGCATAAGAGTGTCTTGTGGAAGGTCTTCTTGCTTCTTTCAAGATGGTCATGCAGTCCTGAGGGAGTCCTAAATGACCATATTGGAGGACCTCAGGAGCCATGCTGCCAAGTTCAGTGACGGAAGGTTGGGGTGATGAATGCTCCCGTTCATCTTGGACAGCAGGTCCGGTGTGCACGGCAACCTCTTGTATGGATGTTTCGACAGGTGCAGAAGGTCCGGGTACCACCACTGCCGTAGCCAGTCTGGAGCAATCAGAATCATCCTCGCCTCGGAGTGGGAGAGTTTGGTTACCACCTTCGGGATGAGAGAAAGAGGAGGAAAGGCGTACACAAATCTTCCTGACCAGTTGATCAAAAGGGCATTCCCTCTCGACCCTGGTCGGTAGAATCTTGAGGCGAAGTCGCTGCATTTTTTGTTTGTGTCGTCCGAGAACAGGTCGATGCTTGTGCGACCCCATTCTCTGAAGATGTCTTCGACGACTTTGTCGTTTAGAACCCAGTCCTGCTGGTCCTCGAAGTGACGACTGAGAGCGTCTGCTTTTGAATTCTGCTCCCCCAGTAGGTGTATTGCTGTTATAGTCAGATTCCTCGCAAGGAGCCAATGACAGAGAGCTTGGGCTTCCAGAGATAGAGATCTCGAACGAGTCCCTCCCTGTTTGTTCAGATAGTACATAGTGGTTGTATTGTCTGTCTGTACTAGAATGGAGTTGGTCTGAATCGAAGGAAGGAGGGCTAGATGCACCGCTCTCAGTTCCAGCATGTTGATGTGATACAATTGTTCTTTTGTTGACCATCGACCTTGAGTCTGGAGGGACCCCATGTGTGCTCCCCAACTCTGGAGGGAAGCATCCGTGATTAATGATTGAGAGGGAGGCGTCTGATGGAATGGAACCCCTACCAACAGATTTTCCTGTCGCATCCACCATGGAATCGATGCTCTGGCTGCTTTTGACGGATGTATCCTGTCGTCCCACCGAGCCGTTCGCTGATCCCACTTGTCCTCCAGATCCTGCTGCAAAGGACGCATCCTCAGCCTGGCGTTGGGAACAAGAAAAATGCAGGATGCTATCGACCCTAGGAGAGAGGCAACCTGATGGGCCGAAGGTAAACTGTTGCGCAGAATCTGCTTGCATTTCAGAGTGATAGATGACAGTCTCTCCTCCGAAGGAAACACTTTTCCTATTTCGGAGTCTATTGTAGCCCTCAGATAGTGTATTCTCTCTGTGGGATGCTGAGTCGATTTTTCGAAGTTGACGTGGAGACCCAGCCGATGGCAAATGTCTAGACATTGCTGGTAGTGGTTCCTCACGCTCTGGGGGGAAGGGCCTTTCAGAAGCCAGTCGTCGAGATAAGGATAAACAAAGATGCCGTTGCGTCGTAGAGCAGCTGTTACTACTGCCATGCACTTTTGTAAACACTCGAGGGGCCGACTTCAACCCAAAGGGTAGGACTTTGAACTGATAATGGGTCGATCCCACCAGAAATCGCAGGAACTTTCTGTGATGTGGACTGACTGGGACGTGAAAGTATGCATCCTGTAGATCCAGCGAACACATCCAATCCCCTTGTTGTAGATGGGGATTGTTAGAACTGGGGGTCTCTAGTTGGCTGAGGTAGGTACTTTAGTCCAAATAGGGACCCTTGCTTCTAGCCAGGGAAAGGAGGGACACACTTTTAGATAACCCCTGCTCACCCTCTGGTAGCTTGGCACGAGCAGCCAGGCTTATCTCCAAGGCAACGTGTAAAGTATTTGCAACCACACTCCCAGTAACACAGTGATAACACCACAAATGGACACCACACTGATTTTATAAAAATAGCGGTATCTTTATCAAAAGAAATACGATGAGACCAAACAATAGAAATCCAACATATGCGTATTCGTAATATTTCACTTTGCCGGTTATTAGGCCAACAATCACTTGTAGGTTCTTGCGGTATTAATGAGCAGTTCACGATGATCTAATGCAGTCCTAATGCAATGCTATGCAGTTCGTAATGCAGTTCGTAATGTAGAAATAAGACAGTCCTTAATGCAAGTACTAATGCAGGAATAATGCAGTTCGTAATGCAAGAATAATGCAGTTCGTAATGCAAGAATAATGCGGTTCGTAATGCAAGAATAATGCAGTTCGTAATGCAAGAATAATGCAGTTCGTAATGCAAGAATAAGGCAGTTCGTAATGCAAGAATAATGCAGTTCGTAATGCAATAAGCCAATCTGCGCGATCAGCTCGGGCACCACTAGGCCCCAACAACAGAGACAACGGTCGTAAGCTTAAAGGGGCGGCCCCGGTACTGCTGGGCAGGTACGGGCCGCTCGAGGACTCAGCGCGTCTAACGCGGTGCAGCGGAAGAGAGATCGGAGCACTCCTGTACTCCTCCTGCACGCCTCCCCAGGCCACACACGCTTGCGGCTCCCGACCGGAGTCCAAGCCTTACCTGGGCGATGCGCTGCTTCGCTCTCTCTCTCTCTCCCCACTGGTCGGACGTCCTGCTGGGCGGCCCCGATGACGTTGCAGCTCCGTGGCTAGGCGACGCTGTAGCTGGACGGGTTACGGCGCTGCCTTCTCCTTCGTTGACGATCTTGGGCAGATTCCTCTTGGCGAACCAACGATCACGATCCCTTTCACCTTGCAGCTTCCTTAGCTTCAAGAAATCCTTTAGCACGTTGCGGCTCGAGCCGGCGGCGGCGATCCTTACTCACAGCCTCAGTTATGATGACGGCTCGGGCCACAAACGGCAATGCAGCAGCGTGGACGATGTTTCACGCTATGGGGGCAATGCCGTCACGGGGCACCTCGTAAACGGCACCACAGACCACACAGCAGTCTCAGGCGTGCAAAAGCACACGCACCAAGCGTCGCTGAGACACGGTTGGAAACTTTGATGTTCCTGAGTTTCCCCAACAGGGGACCAGCTCTCATCGGGCCCTTGGAGACAAGTTACTTCAGGACACAGCACACAGCAAATACCTTTCAAGCAGGAGGACACAGCACACAGCAAAGTCCCTTGTCCTCTCCTTAGTCAAATCATCAAACTGCAGGCCAGCCCCAGAACAAACAGCAAGGGCAGTCCTTCTCTTCAGTCTCTTCAGCTGTTCTTCTTTGGCAGAGGTTCCTCTTGATCACGAAGTAGTTTCAATCCTTTTTCAGTCTTGAGTTCAGTCTTGAATTCAGGGGTTTCAGCTCTCACATTTATACCCTTAAATGCCTTTGAAGTCTGTGTTCAGGGGGCTCTGAGCCCGGTCCAAACCAGTTCTGGGTGTCTTCATGCCTGTGCACACCCTCTTCCTTTGATAGTGAGGGTCTGGGCCTCAGACGCTCCGCAGGAGGTGGAGCCATCCCTTTGTGGCAGCAGCACAGCCCTCCTCACATCCAGGGGGATACTCCTCCCATCACACCAAATGCAGGCCCTGTCACATCCAAACCCAGACAGTCGATACACAACCAGGCAGAGGCACGCAGGATGGTTAGGACAAGAAACCAGCCACTTCTAAAAGGGTGGTTTCTAAACACACAATTTAAAAACCATCTTCATAAAAAGATGTGTTATTAAATTCTGAGTTCAGGCACACTAAACTCCATCTCTCCATCTTATGCCGATGGGAAGATATGCTGGAAACATGTGACACAGCATTCCCCATTTTGTCCTATGGGCAAGATGGCCTTGCAACAGTGAAAAACGAAATTGGCAGTATTTCACTGTCAGGACATGGTACACACCTCAGTACATGTCCTACCTTTCACATACACTGCACTCTGCCCAGGGGGATACCTTGGGCCTACTATAGGGGTGTCTGGTGTGCATAGAAAAGGGAAGGGTAAGGCCTGGCAAGTGGGTGCACTTGTCAGGACAACAAGGCAGTTAACAAACTGCGCGCAGGCACTGCAGTGGCAGGCCTGAGATCTCTCTTTAGGGCTACTTATGTGGCCCTCACAATTAGTGCTGCAGGCCCACTAGTAGCATTTGCATTACCAGCCCTGGCACATATAGTGCACTTTACTAGGGACTTTACTAGTAAGACAAACATACCAATTAGGGACAACCAATTACCATAACACTTTATACAGGGAGCACTTGCACTTTGACACTGGTCAGCAGTGGCAAAGTGCCCAAAGCATCTAAGCCAGCAAAACGAGATCCATCACAGCATCAAAAATAGAGGAGGTAGAGGAAAAAAGTCAGGGGTAACCACGCCAAGATATGCCAGGTCTAATACGGATATATTTGCGAAACTTCTCCTTTCTGATGGACTTGTTGAGGGCCCGAAGATCCAGGATAGGCCTGTACTCTGATTTCCGACCTTTTTTCTTCACTAGGAAGTACCTTGAATATACCCCTCGACCTTGCTGTGATATAGGAACTTCCTCCATGGCTGATTTTCACAAGAGGGTGGATACTTCCTGCTGTAGTATATGCATCTAGTGGCACGTTGCTTTTACTGGAGGGATCGAGGGGGGGTCGATGCCGAAAACGTAGAGTACACCCATTCTGCAGCGTAGTTAACACCCATTGGTCTTTTGTGATATTGCGCCACTCTTCCAGGTGGTTGGCTATACTTCCCCTCACTGGAGTGGGAAACGGCGATGGGGGAAGCGGGCACTCGTTGCTTCGATGGAGTTTTTGCTGAGGCAGCAGATTGACGAGGGGCTCCTCTCCCTCTAGGAGCACGACGTCCCTGATAGTGGGATTTCGATTGGCTCTGCTGATGTTGGTGCCTCTGCCATTGAGGGGTTTGAACCCTCTGATGGAAGGGCAGTCGATCGTATGGTCTGTATCAGGACCTGAACTCCTTCTTTCTTTCAAGCCCTACTGCCTTCAGGGTATCAAGCTCCATCTTCATCCTCGACATCTCCTCATCTATGTGAGTGCCAAACAAGTAGGACCCTGAGAAAGGGAGGTTGAGGATCCGTGACTGAGCTTCAGGTTTTAAAGCAGTTCGTCGGAGCCAGGATGACCGTCTAGCACAGATTCCGTGTGCATAGGAGTGCGCAGACAGTGTCGCCGCATCAGCTGCGGCGCTGGTAACTTGGTTTGCCACCAATCTTCCTTCCTGCACTATCTCCTCAAAGTCTCTGCGGTCTTCTTTGGGTAGTCTTTCTGTAAACCTTTGAAGCCAGTCCTACAAGGATCTGTCATAACGCCCTAAAAGCGCCGAGGCGCTGGAGACCTTCAACATGGAGGCTGAAGTGCCGCAGACTTTTCTCCCCCACGAATCATGTGCTCTGCTCTCCTTTTCGGGAGGGACTGTCGACGAGGAGGCCACTGCATGTGTCTTTTTTGCAGCTGCAATTATTACAGAGTCAGGAGGCGGGTCAGATCTAAGGAATAATGGATCTTCTTCCAGAGGTTTGTATTTCTTCAAGATTCTCGCTGGCGCGGTCTTGAGCGTTGCCGGTGTGAGAAAAGTGTTCATCACATGCTGGAGGAGCCCCGGCACCAAGGGCAACAATGGTCTGGCTGCTGATCTTTGATGTAAAGTCTCAAAAATCACTGAGGATGAACTCTGCTAGGCATAACAATGTTCAACTTACTGCCAGAACCTCCTGAAAAGTACTGAAGTCATCCACCGGAGAGACCCTCGATGGTGGGCTGTCTGTAAGCATAGGAGAGTAGTCCCTCTTTGAGGATTGTGTAGAAGAGGGCGAACGTGTCGGTGACCTGAGCCTTCTCCTATGACCTCGAGACGTAGATCTCCTTCTTGAGGAAGGTGCAGGAGTACGTGTATGATCTCGACCCCTCGATGGAGTACTAGGAGAGAGATCTACAGCTTGTACCAGAAGGGCCAGAGGAGACCTGTGTAGAGGGCTGGAGTAATCCTGAGTACCTTGTGCTTGTACTGTTCCAGATTTCTGCCAGTGATGCGGAGACCATCTAGGAGAGAGGTGCACAGATGGAGATTTCTGCCTCTTTTCTCGTGCAGGAACCTCAGAGCGTGAACGGGGACGTACAGGTGAAGACGCTGGACTGCTCGAGGTCGATATAATCACCTCCGGTGACCTTGAAGACGATGATGAAGTGCGTCTTGAACCCGTGTGATGGGTCGACACTGACTGACGAGGGTGTCTCGACGTTGAACGTGGAGTTACTGTGTCCTGAACCAGTGCTAGTGATTTTGCTCTTGACGTCGGTGGTGGTGACGGAGAAATGCTCACTGGGCGTGAGGAGGACCTAGCTCGATGTCTGGACGTCGAACGATGTGTCTTCGGCGTCGACCGTTCTATGGGAGTAGAACTGTGCCCCGATGTCGATCGTCGCCTGGTTGACGAGGGGGTGTTCGTCTCGACGTCGAACGTCCTTGAGTCGACGCCGACGGAGTCCCCTGTCTCGACGTCGAGCACCAGTGAGGTAGCGCCGACGGAGTCTTTTGTCTCGACGTCGAACACCTTTGGGACGACGCTGACGGAGACTTGTGTCTCGACGTCAACCGCCTTTGGGACGACGCCGACGGAGACTTGTGTCTTGACGTCGTCCTCCTCTGCGACGAAGTCTTGTGCCTCGACGTCAAGGGATGGGAGGACGCTGATGGAGTTTCATGTCTCGACGTCGATCCTCTACGAGAAGACGGAGACTTGTGCTTTGACGTCCAACGTCTGAGAGAAGACGTCAACGGAGTCTCATGCCTCGACGTCGAACGTTGAGCTAACGCTGACGGAGACCTACTCCACGACGTTGAGCGTCGCCGGGTTGACGCCAACAGAGGGTCCGTTACCTGATGACTCGACGTCGAAACTGTTGTCTTCGATCTTGGTGTCGATGGCTTCGACGACGTCATCCGTTTCTTTGTCGTTAGTAAATTCGACGCCGATCCCGACGCTAAGGGGAACAGATCGGGATTTTTGCTTCTCGACGTCGATCTGGCCCTCTTTTTCTTCTGTCTCACAGGAGACCTACCTTTCTCAGAAAGTCCATAGAGGCGAATCCTTTCCCTCTCCTTGATAGTTCTCCTGGACAGCTTCTTTCAATGCTGACAGGTCTCTGGGGGTGAGAGTCAGGACGGCAGTTTTGACCCTTGCCACAGGAGGGGCAAGGGTCAAAAAGAGATGGCATAATAACAGAAAATCAATCACTTTCTGTCAAAAAAATGGTTGTACCTCACTCTAATCCCTAAAAGACGTCGAGTGAAAGGTAGAAAACCACAATAAAGTAGAGAATTATTTGACAAAAAAAGTCAGAGCTGTGAATTCCAGGGTCCTGACTGAAGGAGCCGGAGAGAACAACTGACCTAACTGTCACCCCTGAGGCATGATGGGAAGCTAGAGATCATGGCGACCTTAAAGGCACGGTGCCAGTTTTTTATGTTACAATTGCTTTCATTTTCTATACTATTGGGTTTTCAATGCAGCCAGTAGGCTAACAATGCCTGCTCTTTTGCAGATTATTTGAGTCTACTCATTAAAAAGAGTTCAAGTAATGCTTGCCCTCCTGTGGTCTATATTCTATAGTATGTTAATGCAAAAGCAGTTATTTATTGTTACATTGTTTAGCCACCCTTATAGGGGCTGCATTGATGTGTGAAAAAATGTTATATGTTTATATATATAGAGCTGTATATATATGTTTTCATATATATTTTTTATTTTTTTCCGGGGTCCCTGCGCATGGGGAGGAATATTCAGTGCTTATGACTATTGATGAGGATCCCCTGGAAGAGAAAGATGGCTTTCCCAAATGGCAAAAGTAGTGAAACATATACAAAAGCCCGGTAATTGTGTTACATCTTTAAGAAAGCCAAATTATGCATATCTTTACTTTTGAACCACAACTCTCCAACAGTGCAATATCATAACAAAATGAAAACAAATGAATTGTTAGGATACGCTAACTTTTGGGCTCAGAATCCAACAGGACTGGTGCAGTCTTCTGTTTCTCACCATCCCCACCAATGACCATATATACAGAGCTAGGAGGACCTGTGACAGAAATAGGGAAAGAGGAATGAGATAAAAGAGAGAATTGAGTCACTACGCAACTTCGACTAGTCACATCTGCCACTCAATGACGTCTACCATAGGGAACTAAAGGCAAAGAGGTATCTTTCTGCAGTTAACTGTAACAGTGCATGAATATACCTTAGCAATATCCCCGTTTAACCAGCACTCTGTACTTTGATGCAGCTTGTAATTACCGAAACTAAATGTACTAGAAATGTGTACCTTAATATATGTTCACTGACACATCTCCCCTTGAATTAAATAACCACCTAAAGCTTTGTCATTATGCACTCTCTGTGGAAGTTTTTTCTTAACCCTTGTGTCACTCAAGCTTTGATATTCATACATAGTGTAAGAAATTGGGTTGTTGGTTGACTGGGGTGTGAGCCCTGGTCAAGCAGTAACCCCAATCCTTGTCAGGGTAAGGCCCAAGCAAACCCCAAATTAACCTGTGCTGATCCCATGGTAGCTTGGCACTTCAAACACAAAACAGTGAAATTACCACACAAAATGATCCTACACCAAGTTGGCAACATAGAGCCGAATTTAATAAATAAAAGAAGACCAAAATGACAAAAATCCAATCAGTAGAACCAGAGTTATGAATTCTTAAAGAATAAAGTGTAAAATAGTGGCACCAACCTCAGCTCTCTGGTCGTGCTGGACCGGGTCAAAGTCAACAGTTCAGGCCGAATGCGACGGATATAGTCCCAAATCAGTCCCGCTGAAGTTTTACCTTCTCATGTTTTATGCCAGGAGTCCCATTCACATTGGAAAGGACCACAAGGAGGGCGTCACATGAGGCTGGCAGTGTGGTGTGAAGAGCAGGCCGGGCATCATAGGCAGGCTGGTGCTTCTTGTTGCCAGTACCCTGTGAGTGTTCGATGCTGCAGTGCAAAGAGAAAGTCGAACTTTACGACTTTTGGTATTCACAGAGATCATTTACGAGTTGTATCTTTACGTCCGCTGTCGGGTCGTACTCTCCGCACCCGGGCCGTACTCTCCGGCTCAGGCCGTACTCTCCGGCTCGGGCCGGATGAAGTGTAATCAATGGGCCCGAATGCAACTTTTACAAAAGGGAACATTAGGAACAATAGGAATGTGTGATAAATGGTAGAGGAGGTCATGAAAAACAGTTTGGGCAGGGAAAAGGGTGTGGCCAGACACTACATTATATCTCAGAAACGTTTGCTATGAGTTTGCAGTCCTGGTAGCAGCACAGCAGTCTTTCTTCCTGGCACAGTATCCACAGGTCCAGAAGTGTACTGAAGAGTTGGTGTCTGTGGAACAGTTTTATACACAGTTTTGCCTCTAAAGTGAGGAGAAGCTTCCAGAGTTATGCCTTTGAAGTGCACAGATGCCCTGCCTTTCTAGCCCTGGCTCCAGAATAACTACAGGAGGTATGCTGCCCTTTGTGTGGAGGCAGGACACAGCCTATTAAAGTGTAAATGGGGCTGGGACGAGCTGTTCCCTCCCATCCTCCCAGTGATGGACGATCCAGTCACACCTAAACTCCCCATTGTGAGTGGCTGTCTAGGAGGAATACACAAAGTTCGTCTGTCAGCCACACCCAGTCATGTGACCCAGAGACAGGTTGCAGGCATCAAATGGCTAAGGTAAGAAGATGAAAACTTTCTAAAAGTGGCATTTTCATAATTGCAATTTAAAATCCGGATTTTAAATTGTGATTCTAGAGACATCAAACATGCAGTGGCACCTATTCCCATTTAGAAATTACTCTTATAAAGTGAAATAAGGTAATTCCAATGTTATCCTATGGGAGAGTTAGGCCTTGCAGTAGTAAAAAACAAATTCAAACAGGCATTTGCAATGCAATAGGTCTCGCATTTATGGGAGTTTAAGCTATTGGCATTGTAAATGACAATGTCTATTTTTTTTTTTTTTAAGAATAAATATAAGGCATTGTCATTTACAATGCCAATAGCTTAAACTCGCGTAAATGCGAGACCTATTGCATTGCAAATGCTTGTTTGGAATTTTGAAAAGGAAGAGAGCAGCTGCATTTTGCAGAGTCTGGAGCCTCTTCAGGGGACCTACCGCACAGTTAAGGTAGAGACTATTACAGTAGTCAGTCCTTGAGAGTATCAAAACAAAGATCACAGTTTTTAATAGTTCTGTGGGTAGGAATTTTTCAATCTGTTTTTACCAGCCTCAGAGAGCCAAAAGAGGCAGATGTAATTTTGTTCACCTGATCTTTAAGCTTCATTTCGTTATCTAACAAGAAACTGAGATTTTTTACTTTGTTTGTGGGTTCCGGGCCCAACTCAGGTAGCCACCAGGCCGGCGCCCAGAAAGAAGGGTTACTGCCAAAAATGATGACCTCAGTCTTAGTGGCATTCAATTTAAGACAGTTATTGTCCATCCAATTGCTAACTTTACTCATGCAGGTCTTGAATGGAGAGCTCGAGTTGGTTTCTGGTTTTGTTAGTGACACCACAGAGTGTCGTCGGCGTATGATGCAAGAGAGAAGCCAGAATTTTTGATGAGTGTCGCCAGCGGTGTAACAAAGATTGAAGAGTGTAGGGCTCAGGGCTGAGCCCTGGGGGGACTCCGCAAGGCAAGGAGAAAGGCCTTGATGAGATGTTGCCCAGCACCACATGGATGGGTGGGCGACTCGCCTAAAAGCATTGAAGGTGATTGTGTGGTAATTAATTTCCACAGACCTGCCTTGGTTAGGCCGTTATTAAACCGTCAGGAAATCCCCGCTGGAAGATATACCCAAATTTGGTCTCTTCCACTGAGATATTTCAATAAACCATCCCCTAGATGTATTCTGTCTGGAACATCCCCTCTAGCCAACCAGAAAAGGTTTGCAGCATTGAACGACCTTGAAGCCCAGGACTGACTGAGTCCAATTGTAGATGGGGAGGGTGATTTACTATCTGCATGTTTATCACACGCAACTCTGGTTCATCACTTAAAGGTCACAGCAGGGGTTCCGGTACATGACAGCAAGGTTATGAAAATATTAAGCTGGAATGTGGCTGACCTACAGTCAAAGATAATTTTAGATGATTGGCTTCAGAAAATTAGGCAATATGACATTTTAATATTTCAGAAAAACCTGGGCCACTAAAAATACCCATCTTGAAGGGTATGAGTGTTACAACATTCTTGCCTCATTACCCAAAACGGGCGGACCCAGTGGTGGCTTAGCAATATGGGTGAACATTACTGCAGGGGGCTGTACCAAGATCATACATACCCATAATGACAACTTGCAAGTTTTAAGATATAAAAGAGGCATGACACTATCTGCTTAATTTTTATAATAATGATTTCTATAACAAACCTAATACTAACGTTATTAATCTTTATTATATCACTGCCCTAAGAAATTCTCAAGATTTTGATAATACAGCAGGTATTTGTCTGGGTGGTGATTTTAATGTTAAATTGGAAAGGGACGGATTCTCGTCTTAATTCCAGCAGAGCTCCAACTTGTTACAGGGGTGTAGAGTTGATGGAACATTTGATATCCCCAAATTTGAGGAATGTCATGGATATCGCCGCCGCTAACGATATATTGCTCCAGACGTTTAGAGTAAGGAGCTGTGCCACAACAATTGATTCAATTTTTATCTCTCTTAATTTAGAGGCTTTTTTACTGTGTGGCAAAGTTGTTGCGAGACTGTATGGCGACTATAACCCAATAGAAGTGGCTTTTAAATTGTCGCCTTCCACAGATAATCTCCGATTAGTGTGGTGAGGGGTTGACCCTGAGCAATTATCTAACAAAGTGGTAAGGGAGAAGCATGCACTGTTTGAGATTTGTTTAACAACGGCTGAACCTAATCCTGATGTGGTTATTGCACTCTCTAATCTGTTTGACCATCAGGACTGAACTTAAAAAACTTATTCGCTCCTTATCTCACACTCCCAGATGGTTTAATCATAAATTCTCAGTAGTAAACCAATAGTTGCGTAGGGCTCTTGTGGAAAACCCAAGGTGTTCGCAGACAGTACAAATGTTAAGGAAAAAATATAAGTTGGTGATTTCACCAAGGAGGGAAGAGATATTGGTTGTCCGATGGGATTCACTTGCCACCACCACATGCCGAAAGAATGGCAAACTTTTTTGGACTGCCATAAAAGAAATGCGGGCGGAGGGCCAAGTTCTTTCACCGATAAGTTGTAATATAACTAGTGAGGCCTGGGAGGCCAGGGAGGCACATTTTTCAGCAATATATACAGCCCCACCGCATGATAAAGAAATGCTTGAGCTGCCAAACCCTAAGGGAGACGCAATTTCTCTTTTTGAACTGGAGGACGCTATAACCCAGAGCATAGGCAGTAAGGCCCCCGGACCAGACGTGGTGCCAATAGATCTTATTAAACATAATCCTGATTTCTGGGCCCCCCTCCTGCTTAATGTTTTTAACAATTTAGCCAACTCCCCGTTGCCAAGTACATGGTGGACTTCTATTATCGTACCAATTTTTAAAAAGGGTGATCATTCTCAACCGAGTTGCTAAAGGCCATATTCCCTCATAGATACAATGTTGAAAATACTGGGTAGGGTTTTATACAATAAGATCAAAGATTGGACAGAGGAGAACACTATTCTGCATCCCTGCCAACTGGGTTTTTAGAAATAAGGTGGGCACAAAAGAACAGTGCCTTAAATTAAACTTGATAATCGGGAAATACACAATCCCCCAGCGCTCACCAATATATCTGGCGCTTATGGATTTGACCTTCGCATTGGATTTTGCTAACCGATCGCGGTTATGGTTTGTCCTGCTGGAAACTAGAATGGATGAGACAACAGTGCAACTCTTAGCCTATTTACATCGAAATATGAAAGCTAGAATTAGAGTTAATACACAAGAGGAAGTTTCCAATGATATTGGTGTTTTTAGAGGGGTATGGCGTGGCTGCCTCCTGGCCCAATGACTTTATTTTATATATTAATAATTTACATAAGTTTTAGTGACACTCACTAATGATGTTCCAAGAATTAACAGGTTTATACATCCATCTTTATTATATGCTGAAAATGCGGTCCTAATGGGCCGCACCCCTAAATCCCTGCACCTTTTAGTACAAGGTTTTGTTGATTTTATGGCCTCCTTAGATTTGTGTACTAATTAAAAAAAATCTTTTATAATGGCCTGCGGACTAAGGAAGCACGCGTTGAATGTCCTCAATGTCGGCGATCAGAGTTTACTAAGCACAAGCACTTTTTCCTATCTGGGTTTGGCTTTTGCTGCTAATGGTCTGTGGATAGACCATACTGCACATTGCAGGACCAAGTTTTCTACATCAGTTTAGAGATATCATAGTTGACTGTCTTAAATGTGAAGTATGGAAATTCCATGGCTAGCGGAGGTGAGATCCAGTTTACGCAGGATTAGTTATGGAAATGTCTTTGATAACCCCAACGATCTAGATACTGTAAATAAAAAATACAAGAGATGCAGGCAGCCCTGTATAGGTGCTACAACGAGGACAGGCTGGCCACGGAGTCCAGTAAATCTAGCATAGCTGCGTACCTGCCAAGGAGTCCAGTAAATCTAGCATAGCTGCGTACCTGCCAAGGAGTCCAGTAAATCTAGCACAGCTGCGTACCTGAATATTGAGAATGGTAGATACTTGCCCAGCTATCTGACTAAACCTATGGGTCGATGGGAGCGTGGCCTCATGTTCCGCCTAAGAGCTGGCAAGTATCTACTATGCTTTCCCCTGGTCTTTCAAGCAAATCTTGATTTTATTCCTTACCCATGTAATGAGCACTCGGGCCAAACCCATTTACATTTCTTATTTTTCTGAAAGTTCTATGAATATACTAAATCATTCCTGCTCCAGTTTAAAAAAAAAAGATGTATTGATTATAGCGATGCCTACAAAACCCTGCACTGTAATTAAGAATTATGTGTTTGTTTTTAACAAATTTATGATTGTGTATGTATTTATTGCATGTGCTCACCTCTTTTATGGATATGTTTTTATCCGAAGATAATGATATATATATATATATATATATACATATATATTTATATACACACACACACACACACACACACACACATACAAACAAGATGGCACACACTGAGGCATTTAGATTTCTTCAGCTATAATCTTATTTGTTTTTTTCAAATTTTTCCTCAATTTGAAAAGAGCTCGTGCATCAGAAAAAAGACCTACACGTTTTGGCAAAAGCCTTCAACTGGGTTGTAAATTCAGATCATGTATTTTTGTACACAGATATTAGTATTATTTAAATTATAAATTTCGCATCTGAATTCACTTGGTTTTATCTTGACAGTTTAAGACAGACCAACCCGAAAAAATGTGCGGTGGTATGCCTCCTTCAATTCTTTTACTAATTGCCTTCTGGGATTAGAGAAGACATGGGACATTCAACACGGGGGAACCTAACACTACCAAATACTCGTGCAACAATAATTTAGTATAGAGGAAAACATATACCCTCTAACCGTAGGACAGTATGCATGGTGTACCTCTCAGGTCATAGGGCAGGTCTTCAACCTTGCATTGTCATAGACCGGGATAGGCTTCTGCGCATATGCTAGGTTAGTGCGACACCAGGGCCAAAACAAGTCACGATACCACATAAACGTCAGACAGGCAGTCAGGGCAAGAGTACAAGCCCGCAAATCATGCAGAGGACATACTGTCAAAACAAATCAATCCTAGAGGTGGACAGACTAGATGATTCTAGTGGCTATTAAAATACCTATAGTTGCTTTACAGTTTTACATTCTCGAATTACATGCTACACCAAAAGGTTTCCTAAAATCATACCTGTAATTCTGATCTTAATGAAATCTTTTGATTATTCCCTCTATCCTTTTGAATTACCCTGCCTCTCCATACCAATGTCCTCCACATTCCTTCTCTCGAAGCCCAGACTATTCTAAGCTCCATGCCTCACTCCTTTATTATTATGGTTTTTCAGCAAATCGTCTTCCACTCATTACATACACAACCACCCCTTCTTTCACGCCATATCCATGCAACCCAACAAAAACTAACCTCATTTTACCAAATCTATTGGGCATCTATTTGTCTCACCAATAGTTTGCAATTGGCATGCTGAGATTACGGTAAATGTTGTTCTGGTGTCAACACTGAACAGCAGCAGACTGAGCACGATAATGTTGGCTTGGTGCCAACGGCAACACCTGAATTAGTGCTACTTTTTCAAGCTTAATAGCATGCCTAGAAAGCTATAACTTCTAATTGAACTACACAAACATTGATACTTATAAAAGTGCAGTTTCTTCAGTACACTTACTCGAGCATACAACTTTGTAGTAAATAACTACATAGAGTAGGCTGTGTTACTTCCCTAATACACTGCTAATATTTGTGTCTCCACGTTAACAACCAAGTGCATTTTCACCCACAACTGGAAGCAAAAGCCTAGTTTAAGACAAATAAGCAACGTTCCCTACAAACCAGTGTTCTTAGTCCATGATAATTCCAAAGGCACCCTCTAGTAAAGGCGACTGACAGCCTAACTTAAGAGCAGATGGCAGAGAAAACTTACATTTAGCAGAGAACAAGTATATGACCAACATCTCATATCGATTTTAATACTTAAAACGTTTGTGTTGTACAACATAGTGAAAATATAGTTCAACTCTAAAAGAGGGTACTGAGTAAACTTGGCACCAACTATCAAGAGAGCGGGTGTGTTTTGGACAAGCTAACCAGAATGCCATTTAGGTCACAATCTGAGACAACCATCTGATGTCATCCACTACTTTATGGGTTGTTGAGGTCACTTCTGGCACATTCCCATTTTGGTGAACAGACAATTTCTTAATTATCCTTTTATACCACTAAAGCATTAAGCCTGGTCACTTGACAGCACAGTTACCACTGAATCATAATCTAGTTGAAAGACGAACCGCCTGTTTTCTGGAAGCGTTCACAGCGGACTTTAATTGTACAGACTGTCCAGTGCAGATTGCCGGAGCATACATACCTTTCGACTACGAACGAGTAAGTATCTTGGAAGATTAACGAGGACAAATTGTATCAAATCGAGAAAGCAAGAATTGTAATAGTATAGTTTGCCCCTCCCCCAAAACTTCACTGGCTGCTGTAAGTGAAAATCGTTATGTCCAACCATCTACTGCAACAGACCAAGAGCCATGCAAAAAGAAAAGCACCTCTAATGTGCCACAAGTACAATAACGTGTACTTATTCAGATGCAAAAGAAAACTAAACCACGTGGAAAAGAATCAAAACCAGCACAATACAACTAAATGCTCAGACCGTTATGCACGCGTTCATAAAGTTTGGGATTCCCTGATTACACACACACACACACACACACACACACACTAAAGAAGCTTCACCGCTACATACACAGAAAATAACATTTTAGTACAGAAGACGTGACAGATGCGTAGGCCAAGTAAAGTGCTGGTTGGAATTCGTGGTTCTGTCCGATAAAAAAAAAAAACTTCGCGTACAGAAATGGCTGTTTACGTTCTGCAGTTCAAACCTCGATTTAGGCAGATCAACTTTGTAAGATGTTCCAGCACTACTCCACCACTCGCCCCCCATCCCCACCAGCACCACTACACAAAAAAGCGCAAATGGGCGTAATGTTTCGATGGTTCTAGGCTCCTACCTTCCGTAGTCTGCTCATTGGTGATCTGGAGGTCACAGTCAGCCGCCTTCAGCTTCTCCCGGCCCATGATCTGCTTCTACAGGTCTCACAGGGAGATGTGCACCCCGTCGAAGGTCAGCGTGTCATAGTTCAGTTTGGAGGAAAACCTATAATGCACACACAACATGTTAAAGGCTTTTTGACCCCCCCACCCCAAAGATACTGGACCCCTAACTCCTTCCCTTCAACAATCACACTCCACCTCCCACCAACCACACACATACAGGGACCCGGGCCCTCCTAGCGGGGCACAGACTCTCCCCGAAGGACACCACGGAAAACCAACATACTGACTGCACTGCGTGTATTAGAGGAGGGGGCCCGGCACAAGGCAATGAGAGAGGAACAGAGACGCAAGCCGAGCACCAGAGGGGCCGAGAGGTCCGCGGTCAGAGTCCGGTGTCTGCCGCCCTCACGGCAGCCGGTTAGCCACTTGGGGGCCTCGCTCCCTAGCGAAGCACCTCAGTCCTTACTGGAAACGGAACCTGGGTGTCGCTCGGTATATTAGTTCTTGCGGGCTGCGATGATCCCTTCCTGGCCTCAACCCCCCTTCCGGATTGTGCCGGTACTGAGTCTTTACGAGAGGTCGGGCTCAGACCCTCAGTCCTTCTGGGGTGCCAGGCGTCCGTATCAAGCGGGCCGAGTGCTGTCAGTCCTACAGGGGTTGCGGGCACAAACAATTCAGTCCTTCCGGTATCCGAGTAATGGGGTCAGTACTTTCCCTCTGCGGGGTTCAGCGAATATCCAAGCACGGTTCCTCGTCTTCCCTCTCACACTCCTGCGGGCAATGGCGGCAGCTTCTTCCTGAACGTCACCTTGGGCGGCTGCTCCTAAAAAAGGGATGCAAGGGTCAGTGTGGCCTACCGTAAGTTGTGCGGCCTGCTGGTCCCCGAGGCCCGGCACAGGCACGGTCCTTTCCGGGGTCTCTCGCAGGCCGCCGGCTTATCCTTCTGTCCCCGGACGCCGGGCGCTGGACAGCCAGCGGTGGGAGGACAAAACTTCCTCCTCCAGCGGCGATTCGGTCTTCTCTTCACATTGGCAGCAGCAAATAGCGGCTATCCGTCTGTCACGCGCCCGGGGTTTCTGAGGCCGGGAGCAGGGGCGGCGCGTCACAATGACATCCGGCGAGAAGGCACGGACTGCCGGAGGGGGAGAAGGCACGGGAAGAAAATAGTGCTCACAATCTAAATAACACATACCGTGCAACACTCGAAGTAAAGGGGCCAGTAGCCTTGGAAGGATACAAATGACGACATGGCCGTCTTAAGGAGGGACTAACAAGCCTATAAACCAATCGGAAGGCAGCATTTAGGAACGACAAAGACACAAGCCAATGAAAAAGATGGGTGGGGGAGTGGGTGTGGCTTCTCTCCCGTACTCTACTAGCACAGATCAACCCCAGCGCAGCGCTTGTGCGCTGGCTCAGGGCTCGACCTAAAAATTTTCACTGCCAGTATATGGAAAACTTAAAAGTGCATATCCTATCTTTTAAATACACTGCACCCTGTCTTCTGGGCTGTCCGGGGCCTACCCCACGGGTGCCTTATATGTATAAAAAGGGAAGGTTTGAGCATAGCAACAGGTTTATTTTACCAGGTCGAAATGTCAGTTAAAACTACACAATCAGGCTTCACTGGCAGGCCTGAGACATGTTTAAAGGGGCTAGTTAAGTGGGTGGCACAATCAGTGCTGCAGACACACTAGTATCATTTAATTTACAGGCCCTGGGCACATGCAGTGCCATTTTACTAGGGACTTACAAGTAAAGTAAATATGTCAATTGGGTGTAAGCCAATTCTATCATGTTTGATCGCACAAGCACTTTAGCACTCGTTAGCAGGCCAAAAAAATAAATTATTCAACAATGGAGGTTTGAAGGCAAAACGTTTGGGGATGACCCTGCAGAAAGGGCCAAGTCCAACACTTAGCATGGGCAACATAGTTTGTACTAAACAATCCTTCCTGTTCTGGTGTAGGATAACCCTTAAGTGAAGAGCAAAATCCCACAGTCTTCAAATAATTCCTATCAAATGTCAAATAGTTACAGATTAATTTTCATAAATAAACAAAACATTCAGAAACGTTTCTCCATATTGAAGGTCCTTCAGTGCAATCCAAAGAAGTATCTTCTCTTTACAAATGAAATACTTGATCCTTATAACAGTTACTGGCTGCAGCAACACTGAACCACAATTACCTTGCAAAGACTCCCTGGGCCAAGAGGGGCATTATATTCAGATATCTAAGATGGTTGTCGCGTCTCCAGTCTACATGAGAGTTCATGGTCAGCTGGGAAATGTAGCCCGTTGTCAGTACTGGACCCCAACACCACATCCCTCCTGGACAACCTCCACAACATTGGACTGCGCCAGATCGTGACCGAGCCCACGCACTCAGCAGGACACACCCTCGACCCCCTCTTCACTACAGGAAACTCCATCACCTTCAGCCACACCACCGAACTCCCATGGACCGACCATCGCTAGCGCCCACTTCACCTTCAGAACACCCACCATCCACAGACACCAGCACCTGCTTCCATGAAGAAACTGGACCAAAATCACCGACGACCAGCTCACCTCCTCACTCAACAACTCCACCCCAACAATCGCGGAAAATGACGACCCCAACACCGCAGCCCGAACACTGCATAGATGGATCTCGGACAGCACCAACACCATAGCCCCCCTCAAGAAAAACAACAATACCCGCGCCAAGAAAGCCAGATGGTTTACCACCAAACTTCGAGAGTCCAGAAGCACATGCCGCCGCCTTGAAAAGGCCTGGAGGAACACCAAATCCACAGAAGCCCACGGCAACTTCAGAGCCGCCACCAACGCTCACCATCAACTCATCAGAGAAACAAGGAAAAAAGCGATTGAAGACAGAATCTCCACCCACGCGCACAACAGCAAGGAACTCTTCAGCATCATCAAGGAGTTCGCCTAACCCACGAGCGAGTCTACCGACATCCCTCCTCACAAGACCTCTGCGACAAACTCAGCACCTTTTTCCACCACAAAATCAAGAGCATCTACGACAACTTCGACGAAGACAACCAACACACTGAACCCTCACCAACCACCCCCGACACCCGGAAACCAGCGATTGATGACTGGACAGCCCTCACCACCGAAGACACACTGAAGACAATGAAGTCAATCCACTCAGGGGCCCCCACGGACCCCTGCCCCCACCACGTCTTCAACAGAGCCGCCGACAGCATCGCACCCATGCTCCGCCACACCATCAACCGCTCCCTGGCGACCGCCTCGCTTCCCGACGACTGGAAACACGCCGAGGTCAACCCCTCCTAAAGAAACCCTCAGCGGACCCCACCGACCTCAAAACTACAGACCCATCTCCCTGCTCCCGTTCCCAGCGAAAGTCATTGAGAAAGCCATCAACAGCCAACTCGCCACATTCATTGAAGAACACAACATCCTCGACTCCTCCCAATCCGGCTTCAGAAAAAACCACAGTACGGAAACCGCCCTCCCGCCGCAACAGACGACATCCGCACCCTACTGGACAAAGGAGAAACAGTAGCCCTCATCCTCCTCGACCTATCAGCGGCGTTCGACACAGTCTCCCACCGCACCCTAATACGCAGACTCTACGACGCAGGAATCCAGGACAAGGCCCTCGACTGGATCCGCTCCTTCCTCTCCGGCAGGACGCAGCGGGTCAGACTCCACCCTTTCCTCTCGGACCCCACACCTCCCACCTGCGGAGTCCCCAGGGCTCCTCCCTCAGCCCGACGCTCTTCAACGTCTACATGGCTCCACTCGCCCCCATCGTCAGAACCTACGGACTCAACATCGTGTCATACGCAGACGACACCCAGCTCATCCTCTCCCTATCCAACGAGCCCAACACCGCCAGACGCAACTTTCGAGAAGGCATGGAAGCCGTCGCCAAATGGATGAAAAACAGCTGCCTACAACTAAACACCAACAAAACAGAAGTACTCATCATGGGCCCAAACCCCGATGCCTGGAGCGACACCTGGTGGCCCCCCGCCTCGGAAACCCGCCAACCCCCACGGACCACGCACGCAACCTGGGAATCATCCTGGACTCCGAGCTCAAAATGGACCGCCAGATCAACTCTGTCTCGTCTTCCTGCTTCCACACCCTCCGCCTCCTTCGTAAGACCTTCAAATGGATCCCCTCGAACACCGAAAGACCGTCACTCACGCCCTGGTCACCAGCAGACTCGACTACGGCAACGCACTCTACGCCGGAATAAACAAAAACCTCACCCGCAAGCTACAGAACATCCAGAACGCCGCAGCAAGACTGGTCCTCAACCTGTCAAAACACTGCCACATCTCCCAGCACCTGCGCCCACTCCACTGGCTCCCTGTCGAGGCGAGAATCACCTTCAAGATGCTCACCCACGCACACAAGGCCCTCCACGGCACCGGACCAGCATACCTGAACAGCCGACTCAAATTCCACGCACCCCAAAGGACCCTACGATCAGCCCAGCTCTCCTACGCCGTGGTCCCCCGCACCAGAAAGACCAGATCGGGAGGCCGCTCCTTCTCTTCCTCGCGGCCAAAGCATGGAACGCCCTTCCGCTCCACCTCAGACAGACAACATCGCTCCCCATCTTCGCAAGAAACCTCAAAACCTGGCTCTTCGACAGACCCCCTCCTTGATGGATGGAACCTGCACCCCCCCACCCCTAGCGCCTTGAGACCCTTACGGGTGAGTAGTCGCGCTTTAACAAACCTCTGATTGATTGATTGATTGTAATGCGCTCTCTGCATACATGAAGCCTCAGCCCAGACAGCACCAACACTCTGAAGAGACAGCTAGCCTCTCTTTCCCTGCGAAAGACTCAGCACAAGAATATTTTGAGTAATGCTGCTCCACGTTTGCCAAATTTCAAGCAGTAAGGAATACCACTGCCCTGTTTAATGACAGTCCTGCTCCCACTCAAGGCCACTGTCTTGGTGGGGGGGGGGCTTCTGATTTGTCAGGATGTCTTGCATAAAATCCCCACAGCATAGGTGGAGCATAATGAGTAGAAGCAAGTTCCCATGATTGCACCTTGGGACCAAAACACTTGTAATCCACCAAATATTGCAACTTTTTTCTTACAATACTTGAGTCAAAAATCTTATTTACCTCATAGACTGAGGCAATTGCAATTGTACAGTAACTGGATTCAGGATCTGCCCAATCACAAAAGGATGCACAAGCTTACATTTCCTTGTCAGCTACAACTCATCTTACTCCCAGCTTAAAATGTATTTGCATTCTTACCCTTTTCCGAGGCTTTTTGGGCTGATTTCGGAATATCCATTAAATAAGTTAGGTGCATTGATGGTTCTGGGCAGAGGCTGAAGACTGCATCACTCAGAGAGCAGATAATGCTTCCCCACCATTGCCCTGCCCTGCTGTATTCAGAACTTGCGGAAAGCATGTGCGTATCGGCAGGGGGAATGGGTCAGTTATTGTGCCTGTAATAATGCATGAGAGGTGGAAAGCAACCAGTATTCTTGGGTCAATAACTTGTAATGCCCAATATTTGGTGCAGGGATAATTATCGGAATCAGGGAGTCCCTTTCCCTTATCCCCCTCCATATTCCCACAAAAAATAATGAGCAACCTGTAATGAGGCCTTACATGTCAGAGCTGCTTGATATCTCGGGATTAAAACCAGAATTCCTGGCCAAAAACAGATTCTTAACTACTAGACCACAAACTCATGTTTTCCCGTGCATCATTCAGATGTGTTTGTGTTGTATTCTGCTACACATAGTCCTGCGTCTATCAAGCATTGGCAAAGTCAGTAGGTCTGGCCCTGGAAAGCTAGTGCAATGATTACATTATTATTATTTTTTTATGGCAAGCATATGCCACAAAAAGAAAAAAAAACAAGCTGCTGCCTAAACGTGGTGGGTATATGCATGCAAAAACAATTTAAAATTTGAAATACAAATTTAATATTGCTTATAATTTTAATAGAACACTGTGTGCTTCCTAGAAATTAGGTGCATTTACATCAGGCATAGAAACCCTTTTTTGTTTTAATGCACATCACAGAAGAATATGTCACACAGAAAATGTACTATTTGCCTTGAATTACTTCAACCTTAACACACAGTTTAAATACACAGAGATTATAAAATAATATTTAAAATAAATAAAGTATGGAAAGAAAAAATAAGTGGCCAAGTAATGTAATGACCCACCAACCTGGCACTGAGGTCCCTTCTTTATGTGGATGTGCACATGTGATCAACCAAAATGCTGTCACTCCAAGTACAATACATCCATTGGCTGAAGGTGCCCCATGCTGCAGTGAACAGAAGCAAAATGCGAGTGACAGACCAAAGGATGAAGAGGGCTGACCCAAAGCCCCTCTATATAGTTATATATGCTTGTATTTGGTTTATTACATGAAGGTGGCTAGACAGCAAAAACAGTATCAAGGCCAGGCCTAAAAATCTACAACAATGTAGAATAAAAGGCTGGTTAAGAGACAGATAGCATCACGTCTTGTCACACATGAGTGTGTAGCCTAATGTGGAAATATATCAAAGCCCTTTGTGCTGCAGTGCCGATGGACTCACAATAAACATTAAGGGACCAGTTCACAAAGGTATTTCTGGTCGTAAACATAAGTTTATGGCTGAAATACTTCATTTACACCTTCCCAGAATTCACAAAAGGATTTATGGCAGGCGTAAAAGGATTTACTACTGTGGATTGCTCTGCCTCGAATGCAGAGAAATGTGCTGTAGTAAATTCCATGCAACACGTTGAAAGGCATGGTTTGTGTTGTAAGTTTGTGAACAGCCCCAAACTGAAATCCAGCCATAGCCCACTGTGGAAAGGTTAGAAACATACTACAGGTCAATGCTGAAGTAACTCTTCTTCCAGCATGGGAAGGGGACTGGGTCACCCCGAGATCTGCTGAGGATATAGTCAGAAGGCTACACAGAAAAAAATGATTTCCATGCAGAGCTTTTGTACATGCACCTTCTCATTGTGCAGAATGATACAGTATGTGCAATGACACACCCAGGGCCGGCTGGGCGTACCGGGCATCGGGCGTTTCCCTGGGAGGCTGGAAGGTTGGGGGCCGTTTTTTTTACTGGGGGCGTTTTTGCAGCGGTGCTGCAATATCGGCCCCATGTAACAAAAGCAGGAAACAGGCGTTTCCAGCCTCCCTTGGCAGGGCAGTGCTTCCCCGGGCAGTGCTTCCCCAGGGGTTGGTCTGAGAAAATTGCCAGGGCTGCTTTGGGTTCCCAGTCTGGCCCTGGACACAGCGAGAATAGGCAACCTGTAAAAAATCACACAAAAGGTGGATTAAACTTGGTTTGTAGGATGTATTACTACACCTGTTTTTGAATGTCAAAAGAGTGTTACAGTAAGTTTAGGAACACTTTTAGGACTCCACCCATACTCTAACTGTATGTGAATTGGACCCTTGAGCCATTATTATGAGTTACAAGGAAATTGTGATTCCTGAGCAAACCAGTTTGTGCATGGATCAGAATTAAGAATTGTGTAATACGAACTGCACAACGCTGTTTTCTCCTGACCGATTTTATCAGATAATTAGCAGATCTGACTGAGACATATATTTTGCATGATGCTCACTGTTTTGGCAGATCGTCCATTTTAAAATTTCATTCTGCCTGAGATACGCTGAGACTGATACTTGTGAGTGTGTTTACTTTGGTTTTGGCGGCTGGTCGGGTATACTTTGACCCAAGTCGCAGTATCTTATTAATTTCTCTCTCTAACCTCGGCCATCTTGGTAAGGGCTTCAGCCTCCCCAACGGGCGGTCTAGTGTTGGGCATGTGCAGCACTTTGGAGGCCTATTTAGAGGTGGCGGCTGCCCTGATGAGCCGAAGGCATGCCTTTCCAAGTCCGCCTGTGAAAGTCTGCGCATTAATGCCACCAGCCACACTCTCCATCTCCAGGCCTAAAGTCAGTGCCAGAAACCTCCAAATGGTTGACAGGTGCAACAATGCCTTCCCTCGTGCCCCACCAAACTCAAAGCTAGTACAAATTAGACCTATTGCTACGATCACAGAGAGTAACTTACTCTATTCGCTCATCACTACAAATTAAGAAAGCAAAACTAACACTAAAAAAGATAGCTCAGTTTATAAGATACCCCTTAACCAAGTCCGCTACTACAGGTCCCTGGAAAAAGTTGATGTAAGTTCACATTACCAAGTTAAAGCAGTGCACCTCAATGTCAGATCTGAGTCTCAACACCACCCTAAAATAAATGATCTCTGGGACTCATATGCTCTAGACCACTGATCCACCAGTAATTTCACGGTAATTTCTCAATGCAAAACCTCATTACCTCTAGTTTACCGCTTAAAGGGGATGGACCTATGCCACCGTTTATCATCATCAGGAGACTTTACATAAACATGAAAAATCAATTGCAAATAATATTTAAGGCAATAATGAGAGTTGTGAGTAGTTTTAAAGGGTTTTATTTTCTAGTCAAAAGTTAAGTTTCTCTGACTTTTTATTCATTAGTCAAATATCAATCAGGTTACAGAATTGAAAAATAGGAAAAAATAGCATTAATACAGAACATATTATAGGTTGCATACAAAGAACTTCATACAGGAAAATGAGGCAATAAAATGTCAGTCAGAACTCTTTAAAGAGTTTCAGAAAAATATAATTCAGTGAGTTTTGCAAGGCTAATCAATAATTAATAATTGGCAAAAATCTCCCATAAAGAGAAATAAATGCATAAGACAAATAAATCTTTTCAAAGCCAGTTAGTCAATGCAAGAAATTTAAAGTTTTAGCATCTAAATCTAAACCTGTTCTGATCCTCAAAGCTGCTCTCTCTGTGTCTGACACAGAAGCTGGGCATAGCCCCCCCCCTCTCTGTGTCTTCTCGGACGCAATCTCCACCCAGTCTGCACCCGCGACGTTCACGTACCTAACCCGAATGATGTCTGGTCAGATCTGATCTGACACGCCCCTAAGGGGTCATTATTTATACCCTAATTCTTGGCTGACTACACTAACAATGTTGCAGTTCCAGTAGAAACTCGCACTGTGATTGGTTGGCACAGGTGACATAGGGGTCTCATCATCCTGTTCTCATCGCAAGTCCAACCCATACCGGTTCTAACAATAGGGGCTTAATGCTAAGAACAATATACATAACATGTATCAATAAGAACATCTCTTGTAACATCTTAAGCGACAAAATGTATCAATCTATTTTCTGTCTCGCTTTCACATCGCACACAGGGATGACACTCCCACACAAACACTGGTACGTTGGCACGGTGACAGGAGTGTGCAGATCATTGTGGCCTTGACCTATGTGTCTTCACTTGAGGCACTTGGCAGTTCATGCAGCTGGCACATTCTTCTGCGCATGCGTCTCCAATTCAGCACACTGCTAACAATTCTCAGCCATGCTGGATTCTTAGGCAGCCATATTATTGTGGGCCCAAATGTATACTAAAGCAAAACAAACACAAAAGAATATTAATTTATGAAGTAAAGCCCATTATGTTCACCTTCCACCATTCTAATACCCTGTATTAATTATTACCTAGCGAAAGCTATTAATTTAAAGCAGCTTTTCTATTATTCGTGCATAACATGCAAAATGTGCAATGTACAACATAGCATAAACATGCACTAGTGCAAATTTTCAAAGCGCAAACAGTTAATACATGCTCATAGCAACATGCTCTAATGTTTTAGATAGCTTTCATGCAAAATGCGTTTGCCCCACGTGTAGTGTTGGTGGATGGTTGATTAATTAATACATATTATAAGAAAGATGTGTTATGAACTGAATATGCATTGTCTAAATATGCAACAAAGCCAAGGTCGCTTGAGACGGGAACAGAGGGTGTAGATTACAAGGAAAAGGAGCTGGGAGGAGAGACACACATTCCATTCTTATCTTCAAGGCTAAAGAGGCCACAGTGAGCCTTCCAAAGGAAACTGAAATCACGAGTTTTTTCTACACTGCAAAAAACACATGTTAATTCAGAAAGTGCAAAACACATTTTCTAAATTAAATGTACATTCTATAGTGAGATTAAACCCCAATTAATCACATTTAAACATGGCTGTTTAATTAATTGAGCATGTTTTTACATGAAAGCACTTTAGACTGAAAGCATCTTGACCAGGCCTCATTCATGTGTCATGTGTTTTCACTTGCACCAAAATTCTGCGTGCCATTTTAAAATGCAGTTTGTGTCTGAAACTTAAAACAGAGCAATGCCGAATCTAGGTGAAATCTAGGCTCCATCAATCCGCCCTTTGATGATAACAAATCATGATACCTCAAATGATTTGTAAATCATCACACGTTTCATTTGTTTAAAATAAAGCACTTATAATTAGTTGAGTCAAATATATGTTTTTCTCTAACTAAAATATTGCTACTCATCTTTAGTGTATGTAGACATGGTAATTTTCATTAGCACACTTAATTCACACAGGTATATAAAGAAAAACCCTACTAAATTAGTATGTTCATTTTCACTTATTACAAAAACTGAGCATATAACAATTTTACTTCTATTTCTAAGGCAACACAAGTTTGGTCTGTAATCAGATCATATATAGCCAAGCTCAAAAGTTTAGTGCAGAGTTCTGTAAGTTGCTTCTTGGAACTGTTAGTTTTCTTTGAAATAAGTAACTAAAATAATAAAAGGAAAATTCAACAGAACAGTTCTCTTTTCTATATATATATATTTTTTTTCTTTTTCTTTCATCATTCAAAGATTCTTTTCTCTTCAGCTCTTGACAGTCCTCAGTTATTTGTTTCAGCATTTCTTGGCTCTTTGTTACCAGCTTGCCATCAGGGTGGCTCATACAGTTCAAGCCTCGCATTACACAGTTCATTCAATGTGGCATTCTGTACTTTTTCCATGCATTTTGACCACTCAGGTGCTGAGAAACTCTGACAGAGCACCATCAATTCTTTGCACGTTTTCAATCCAAGCCTTTCACTTTTATTTTCACTTTGTTCATATTCAGACTTTTCAGCTATGGGTGCAAATGATTTTTCAAGGGACCACTGCAGACGTTTGGGATACCCTCTCAGCCAGCTTTTTTCTACCTCCACTCGTAGGCCCACAGCACTAATTTCTTCTTCAGAGGCTGCACCTGACTCATTCACCCTTTTGACACCTCTTTCATCTGAGTCAGTTTCCACTTTTTGCTTTTCCAGTGCCACTTCAGTTTTCTCTAGTGCAGCTTCACGCTCTGTGTGTTCCCTTAAAGCTTGACTGACCCTCTTCTGTGGGCTTTTGACCACTGCTGGCATCTTTTCTTGAAGAGGAGCTGTTTTATCAGGGGGACATGGGACCATACGTGTGTGAGAGGCATGCACCCAATTTGGAAGGCTACCACATTTCACAACAGACTTTGCCAGGATCATTTGGAACAGGCCTTTCCATTTCACAGCATCTTTCAGATCAAAGTTTTGGCACCATCCATTATGCAGATCTTGTGTAGCAGCTGCAATCTGGTGAGAACCTGCATGCTCCACATCAGTCAGACCTTCACAGCAATTGCTAGTCTTTTCACCTGTTGTTTTCACACGTGCATTTGCATGTACATATTAAAGCCACTTCAGTGATGCTGAAACACAGTCTTTTGCAAAGTGAGACTCTGTGCGGACTTTATGTTGCTTTATTTTGCTTGAAACCTCAGGCAGATAGCTACAATCCAATCCTTGTTCAATCTGTTGTTCTGCACACATCATCCTTGAGACCTCATTATGATCTGATTTCAGAGAAACTGGCAATCTATACCTGGGCATCCGTTTTTGCAATAACATATTTGCTACTATGCAGTTGTCATTTTTCTCGAAATCTGTTCTGATACAACCCTGTTGTTCTGTCTCTGAAACATTTTCTTGCACCTCTTTTAATTCTTTCCAAGTGTAAGTCATTATCATTAGCATAAGATAAACAGTATCCTTTTCAGATTCACCTGTGGAAATTCCATTGAATGCATAGGCTAATAGGACACAATATTGTGCAACTGAATTAGCATTTCTCTCTCCCATGACAATAGTGACTCCCATTTGAGCAGCTATACTGCATGTTATGGTAAGGGCAAACAATTTCGAATTTTGGGCTGAGGTAACTACTGAAAGCCATGAAGCGTTGACAACATAATGTATAGGGAGCACAGCATGTGCTGCTCCTAATGTGTCATTGTTACCTTTCAAACATGGGCCATCTCCAAAATGGACATTGTTGGGCTCAATCAGACGTTCATCCTTAAAGTCTAACTTTGGGTTCATGCATAAATTCATGACATTTAGACATTTCTTGGTCACAGTATTTTCCCAAAACAACTCCACAAAGGAAGGAACCATTTCAGTAATTGGAAATTCCATCATTATATTCTCACTCTTTTTATGACTGACATCTACCACAGCTACTAAATTAAGGCAGCTGGGTATTTCTGTGATGTTGGGGTCAAGGGTCATTGGGAAATACGTCACAGACTTTGGAACACACTCATGTTTTTGAACAGGCACTGAGAGAGCGCAGCCCTCCCTCTCACTGCACATTGGTGTATTTTCTTTTAAATAAACTTGCATCCCTAGTGCCGGGGCGCGACACTTTTTCTCTTTCAACTCTAGGAATGCTTTTGTGCAATTGTTGTCCAATGGAAGCGGATCAGACACATCTTTGTGTGTCAGCCTCAGTAAAGGCTTAGCCACCACTAGGGAAAGGTTTGGTAACCACTCTCTACAGCAGCCAATCATTCCCAAAAACATCCTGACTTCTTTCTGAATTTGAGGTGGATTCATCTGGTGAATTGCTTCCACTCTTTCTGGTGACACCTTTCTAACTCCTTTTCCAATTTTGTGTCCCAGACATTCATCTTCTTTTTGACAGTACTCCTGACTATTCTCATGCAATGGCACTATAACATGAACTTGACAAAAATCAATAACAGTAAGCCATTCTTCAGCACATGAGATGTGAAAAAATATATTGGCTGGATTCAGTACCATAGGACAACATAGAACAGGTATGCTATTAATCTCCTGCACTAATCTGTTCTTTTCATTTAGTTTCTGTAAATCTGTGATCAGAAAGTTACATAAATGTCCAATCAATTCCCTCAAAAATCCTTTACTCAGTTTATCTCCAATTATGGGTAAAATTTCTGCAACTGATGGTGTTCTTGAATACATGTCATCTGGTTCTAATTTTAATAAGACATGTTCTGCACATTTTATTAATCTGACATCCTTTTCTGTGAACTCCCTTATTTCTGTGTTTATTATTTCTTTCAAATCAGAAGGTAATTTTTCAACTGTCATTTCTGCTATAGCTGTCTCTTGTTGGGCCATTTTAAAATGTACATCCTCACCAGGAATCTGATAATTAACATCATCTGGTGTACAGTAATCTGTGCTGTTTAATTTGCAAAACAATTGTTTTCCTGTCAGGCCTGAGTCACAAACAACAAATTGGTAACTTTCCTCAAATGGGCCTATTTTTGCTGCAACCTTTTCTAAAACTGGGTTTGTAATTTCTCTTTTTAAAATTCCTACAACTAAGTATGGACCTTCCACTGTTTTCACAATGGACTTGGTAAATTCAGAATTGTTACGGTTAAAACTCTCATTTTCAAATACAGCAACCTGTTGAAATGGGTTCTGATTTTGTTTCTGGAAAGAATTCACATTTGCTCTGGACAACTTATTTAAATTAATTTTAGCATTTTCCATATTTTGTGAGAGCATCTGAGCTTGAAAAACTCCTGCCATTGGTACCTGTTTCTGAACTGACATTTGCATTTGCTGAACTGGCACATTTTGCACCTGCATTTCTCTTTGTGTTTGCGCATTTCCATTTGCTGCATCAGGTTTAAATTTACATTTCTTCTTCCAATGCTCAAATCTGTTACAAAGATGGCAAAAGGATACTTTTTCCAGCAGTGCAACATCCATACCTGAATTTGCACAAACCAAAACACCTTTACTTCCATCCTGTGTTCTTTTAATCTGTACCCAATTACCATCCTTTGCTGGCACTCTGCCCTTCAGGAAAGTAATTACTGCTACATTTTTCTCCATAACAGAAAATGATGGTGCATTCATGTAAACCTTTTTCATTGTCTCCTCACCTGGCCTTTGCACAGCAACTTTAGATTCAAACCATAATTCAGTCTGCATGGCAGCGTCAAAAATCATTTTCAAATTAATACATAACTCCTTTAAAATTTCAACAAATCCATCAATTTGTGGGTACCACAGCATATGTTTGTCTCTCAATTCTGGGAATGTGTTCAGAAATGCTGCAAGTTCACTTTTGTTCCGTGGCACATGAACATGCACTTCTCCCATCTTTTCTCTAAATGAGTAAGCAAAAGCTTCTCCCTCATCCTGTTTATTATTTTCCTCAACTAGATCTGGTGGTTTCTTTTTCTTATCCAGTTTCCTTGCTAGGTCTGGTGGTTTCTGTTTCTTCTCATGTCTTCTTGCCCATTTGTCTCCTAATTTCTCAAACCCCTTGCATTTGAAAATATATTTCATTATTTCTGCAATGTGCAATTGCATTCCTAAAGAACACATTGTCTCATTTGCTTCATCATTCATATGTACCCTGAAACTTTTCTGAAATGGAAAACTTCCTGAAACATCAATTTCATATTTTTGAGCCAAATCAGTCAGTCTATCATGTGTAGTTACTGCACATGTAGTTGTTTCCTAACTCAGGGAAATTAATTATTTTTCCTGACACTGGTTCACATTTTCATGACTTAAACAGCAGGGACTGTTAATTTCTTCATGTTCAAATGTTGAATTTAAAACATTAAGCTGTCTCTCTTTTTCAGGGTCTGGTTTAATTTGTTCCCCATGCTCTCTATCTTTTTAATCACTGGTGCTTCCTCAAAGCAGGTTTGAAAAATCCCATCTTCAAATATATTCATTTTATCCTGAGCTGCAGATGTTGTAAAGACCATTTGTCCCCCACCTTTCAATGCTTGGACTGTCTGGGGTAGTTTCTGTTCAATAATCTGTGAATTCTGAGTTTCTGAAATAAACCCTGACATAATTACTCCTTCTGCAGCCCTTTGAACTTTTTGAGTAGGGACCATATTAATTGGGACAGTCACAATTTGTCTAGGCACTGCCTGTGCATCTTCAGTTTGTAATATTTGTACTGAATCAGTCACATTTGAAGCAGTAACACCTGGAGATATCACTGTCAGTGCTGAATCAACAGGTAGTAGGTCAATCTGAAATGTCTGCACAGTTCTCTCAATCTGTGTTTCTCTCTGTTCAACAGAAGCAGTAGCCACTGTAGTACCTACTGGTACAATATTATCAGTATTTTTAGTGGGGACCACATAAAGTGGTGGACACTCAGTTAACAATGCATCCAATATTTCATCCCCTACATCACTATTTATTTGACGCTTTTTGTCATCATTAATTCCCTTCTCCTGTGTCTGGTGCTTTACCTTTTTATCTTCACTTGCTTTGTCTCTTGCTGCCTTTTCCCACATGCTTAAAGCTTCAAATTGTGCAACTCTAGATGGTGTCTTTATTTCACATAACACTTCCCTTATTTTGTCAATAATTTGCAATTCAAAAGTACCATCTTTTGGAAACCTCAAAGGACCCTCTTTTTCAGTAATCTTGCACCATTGGTGAACCCACATACATGAATTTTGTCCCAAATTGGTAGACATAAAATGCACAGGTGTTCCCTCAGGAGCATCACCAATTAAAAACGAATTTTCCACTTTACCTCCCAACAATTTCTTAAAACCTTCAAACAATTTCATTTCTGCAATATTTTAATGCAATTTATTTTCTCCAATCCTGTCACAGTTGACAATTTCAGTCAGTTTAACTCCTACTACTGACCTAGGGAGCTCCTCACGCTCCTGACCAAGGGATCTCCAAAGGAGGGTCAGTTTTACTTATAAAATTCACGGCAAATTTCTAAGTCCTTTTTCTTTACAATAACTTGTTAGTTACAACATAAAACAATGCTACCTTGTCTGCTCCACTAAATAAAGAGATAGTTTTCACTTTTCGAAGATATTTTCATACACCGCAAGCCACAATAACGACCAGCGTTATCTCACTTTTCTACCAAACTCTGCAATTACCTATTTCTCCTCCAGAGATCGCACCGAGGTATCACAAGAGGACCTCTTGACATACAAAGAGACTGTTCCCGGATTCCCTTGCCAGAGTTTCAAAAGGTGATCCTTCGCTATTCAAGACACTCTACTTTCATACAAAAATTTCCCTAGTTATAACACTGCCAGCCCTAACTAGCTTCTCAGTATTATTTCCAACAGACAAAGTACTTCTGCAGTGTGATTTCCATTTACCACACTCTTCTAAATTCCGTTCCCGGGATTCCCAGGTATCTCTGTACCTGTGCTTCTAGACAACATAGAACAGGACACTAACTTTTCATGTTAAGAACATATAATCAATAATCAATAATTCTGTCCTATGAAATTACCAATTTAATCAATAAAACCATCAAGTCAAAATAAGCAAAATTTCATCAACAGTCAAACCCTTGCTATTTTTTCAACACTGCAAAAAAAAAAAATACCTTCTAGCACATCAACAACATTTCACAACCCTATTGATACTCACAAGACTCCAGCAATCGCCTTCTTGCATTACCTTCCAGTACTGCTTTGCCAGTCTTCAGGACTATATATATTTATATATAAAACATTCTTAAACTTTTTAGATATACTCACAGTCGCTGGAAGATGTCATCAGTGTTGTCATTTGAGATGTCACCAGTGATGTCATCAGTGATGTCACTGACCATGTCATGAGTGATGTAATATGTGACGTCAGCAGCAGTGCATTGCGGGGGCGCGAGTTATAGTTAGCTCAGCTAACTATAATGGCTGAATTTCACAGGTTTTGTACAAGAAATGTTAGCCTAACTGTAACATTCCTGTAACTTGTGTTTTTTTGGTGAATTTCTAAGGTTTTCTAAATGCTAATTCCTAACTATAACGTCCCAGAGACCTGTGGTTTTTTCAGTGAATTTCTAAGGTTTTTTAAATGCTAATTCCTAACTATAACGTCCCTGTAACCTTTGGTTTTTTAAGTGAATTTCTAAGGTTTTTTAACTAGCAGTCACGTTTGCAGAGTGGCGGAGAAAAGGAGCTGGGTCTCCAACTAGCTCTCAGGAATTCCGCTGCGTAGGACTTACAGGAGCTGCCAGGAGGGCTTCTTTGCCCCCCAAGGTCCCTCTGGAGTAAAGTGGACTTTATCCCCCAACCAGCAGTGCGCCAGGAGGTGTGTTTGCAGAGTGATGGAGAAAGGGGAGGCGTGGCCTCCGAAGACCTCTTAGCAATCCCACTGTGTGGGGCTTACTGAAGGTAACAAGAGGGATAGTTGGCCCAAAGGACATCCTTGTGGGCCAACTACCCCTCTTGTTACCTCCAGTAAGTCCCACACAGCAGGATTTCTGAGTTCTGATAGCAGGCCACGCCTCCTTTCTCCACCAGTCTGCAAATGCACCTCCTGGGGCGCTTTTCGTTGGGGGATGAAGTCCCCTTTGCTGCTGGTGGTCCTTGGGGGCCAACTAACCTACCTGTTACCTCCAGTAAGCCCCACAAAGTGGGATTGCTGAGAGGTGGTCATAGACCATGCCCCTTTTGTCCACCACTCTGCAAACGCGGCTCCTGGCACGCTCTTGGTTGGGGGATAAAGTCCCCTTCACTGCTGGGGTCCTTAGGGGCCAACTAACCTACCTGTTACCTTCAGTAAGCCCCACACAGTGGGATTGCTGAGAGGTAGTCACAGGCCACGCCCCCTTTCTCCACCACTCTGAAAATTCACCTGCTGGCGCGCTCTTGGTTGGGGGATGAAGTCCCCTCACCTCTTGCGGGTCCCTGGGGGCCAACTAGCCCTCCTGTTACCTCTAGTAAACCCCACACAGCTGGATTGCTGAGAGGTGGTCAGAGGCCATGCCCCCTTTCTCCACCACTCTGCAAACGCGCCTCCTTGCGCACTGCTGCTTGGGGGATGAAGTAACTTTAGTCCTGAGGCCCTCAGGATGCAAAGGGACCTCATCGCCCCACCAGCAGTGCGCGAACAGGCACGTTTGCAGAGTGGTGGAAAAAGGGCGTGGCCTCCGACAACCTCTCAGCAATCCAGCTGTGTGGGGCTTACTGAAGGGAACAGGTGGGCTAATTGGCCTCCAGGTACCCTCAAGAGGCAAAGAGACGTCATCCCCCAACCAAGAGCGTACCAGGAGGAGCGTTTGCAGCGTAGTGGAGACAGGGGGCGGGACCTCGGCGAGGTGCCAGCTTTGTTTTTTTTTTCATTCAAGAAGGGGGCTGTGTGGCCCTCTTCCCTTGACCCCGGGGACCCCATCCCGCAGGGCCTGACCCTTTTTTTAAATTAAATTAAAAAGGGAGGGGGGCCGTGCAGCCCTCCCTCCCCAGGCCGATTTCGGCCCTGGGGACCCCATCCCCAGGGCATAGCCATTTCTTTTTTTCTTTTCAAGGGAGGGGGGCTGAGCGGCCCCCCTCCCGGGCCATTTTCGGCCCCAGGGACCCCAATCCCTGGGGCCAGGCCATTTCTTTTTTGTTTTGTTTTTTTAAAATATAATTTTAAGGAGGGGTGGCTATGCCGCCGCCCTCTCCAGGCCGATTTCGGCCCCGGGGACCCCATCCATTTATTTTTTTAAATAAAAAAGGGAGGGGGCCGAGCAGCCCCCCTTCTAGGCTATTTTTGGCCCGGGGGGACCCCATCCCCCAGGACATGGCAAGCTGGTTGGGGACCATGGGGGGAGCCTTAAGGCCCCCGCAGTCCCAGACGGCTCCCACCTCCTGCGGGAGCCGGCGTGGCTTTTTACCCAGAGGAAGCTGCTAACATGCAGCTCCCTGGAAGTGAAAAGCAAAGTATGCTCGCTTTGAACAAGCGAGAGCAGTGCTCCCACCATCCAATAGCAAACTGCAATGTCCCGGGGGTGGGCACCCCGGGACATTGCTGGAGTCGACCCTTGGGGTGGCGGTCCCCAGGGCCATTTACAGCTCCAAGAGGGGGGCCGCGTGGCCCCCTCCAATTTGCAAAGTAGCCCTGGAGAGGTGGCAGTCCCCGAAGCTGCGTGGGGGGGCAGGAGCCCCCCACGCATAATTATCTAAATAGCCCCGGTGAGGTGGCGGTCCCTGGGGCTGCGTGGGGGGGCAGAAGCCCCCCCACGCATTGTTTTTATCAATATAGCTCCGGGGAGGTGGCGGTCCCCGGGGCTGTGGGGGGCCTCTAAGCCCCTCGCATTCAATGTATAAGATGTTTTATCATTGCCCATGGGACCTGGCCCATAGCGAGTCCCACTAAAAAGTTTTTAAAAATGCTATTATTGGGCCGTCCGCTGAGCAGGCCTAGGGGGTCAGGGTGTTTCTACCCTGACCCCTTTTCTTGTTTGTTCACGTTTTTTTAACCTTTTTTCTTGTAATTCGGTTCAACTCAAGATGGCTGCCAACACTTCCTGGTTTGAAGTGTTGGCAGTCAATCAGATCTCAGGCACGAGATCGGGAGGAAGGGCCTTCTCCTACATCACGGCAAAGACCTGGAATGAGCTCTCGATCAACACCAGACGCTCACCCACTCTGCACCCATCCCCAGCACCTTGAGACCCTTACGGGTGAGTAGCCCGCTTCACAATTCCCTGATTGATTGATTGATGGATTGATTGATTCCTTTTCAGTAACACTGTATCGGGTTGGATGCACTGCACAGTGTGAAGGCCTATCTATTTTATGAACACTGGCCTATTCTACAGGGTACGATACAAAAATAACTTAATCTGGACAGGAAAGGTCAAAGAAATAAGCTGGTCCTGCCAGCGTCAGAATCTGTGCCGTGCAGGTCAGGTATTGCCACACCAAGACACATTTACATCTTGTGAATCTCACGAGGAGGGACAGGGGCTTGGGAGGTCCAGCATACAGGCCCCAACATTTACATCTTGACCATCCCTGGATGACAGTCCTAAGGGCCAAAATGTTCCATCGAACAATGCCACCGAAGGCTCACACTCTGGCTTCCACCTGATCCTGACCAGGAACCAGGACCTGGCGATGAGTAGGAGGGAAAGCGCATCCGGCCCTCAAAGCCCTCGCTCTGGACATGCAAAGGACATAATGTTGTGGCATACAGGGGAGAGGCAGCCTGCACCTCTGCCCAAACAGACACTGCAGCTCTAGGCGATGCATCGCCAGGGGGCCTGTTCTACAGTGGGTGGTTTTTGCTGCAAGCAATGCTTCCCTATGATATAGATTAAACCATCAGGTCTCTGCCCATCCTTGGTACGACTCGTCTGTACAGGGCATGAGAAGCCTACTAAGAGCATCATTTTGGCTAAGAAGTGGCTCCTATACCCCTACTTAACATTCCAGTCCAATGCATTACAGTGAAAAGTTGAGGATGACCTTTGTCTCTTTCAAAAGGAGTCGATTCACTGATTTCTAAATCTAGGACATGTGAAGCGTTGTCAGTTGAGCAGGGTGAGAATATAATTGTAAAAATTGGATGCTAGGCCTATGTAGTCATTATAGTGCCATGATTAATTCCAAAACAAACTTCACCTCTCACCGGCAGCCGATGTGGGTGATGCCAGCAGAGGTGGTGGGGGCCGGTCAGCATGCTCCTGATAAAAACCCTTGGCCGTGGGACTTAAATTGTCTACAAATTCCATGCCATGTGCATGCCACATTCTGGTGAAAATGTACGTGCTTGTGTGCAGCAGTGTTTTCCTTCTGCTATGTTGTGAGTGACTTGGTTTGATGAGGAGTGAAGTAATACGGAATTCTGTTGGATGGTGTGTAGAAGTGATGGTGTGGTTGGTTGTGTGTCCCATCATTGGGAAAGATGCAGTGCTATGTGATTGTGATGTAACATGTTGTGAGTTGTTATATGTGTCTTTCTGTGGGCAAAGCTGTAATTTGGTGGGAGTGTGATGGGAGATTATGTGGTGGTGATTGTTGTGGTGAGGTGGGTTGTAGCTTGGCAGTTGGTGTTCTGTAGTGTGGAATGGTGTGACCGCAGTGATATCTATGCTGCCAAGTAGTGTGAAGTGGACTAGTGTAGTATTAGGTGGGATGTAGGATTGGGCGAGGTTTTTTGTAATCCACACTAAATAGATTCAAAACTTGGGACAACACTGCCCAGTCCAGCACTGCCCGTGGCCAGTCAAAGTAATTAGCCTAATGGAAATTGCATTAAGTTAATGACACTACTTAGTCCCAGAGAGTGCTGGAAAGCATGCTACCTAGCAGGCGATCCTTTTTTGTCCACCTCCGTGGTATGGTGCTTCGAGGGCCTGCAGGCGGGCTTGCAGCACACACACTCCCCTGCTTTCGATAGCACTGTCAGGGGCCCTGACAATGTAATTACCTAAATGCAATATACAATAAACATAATTACATTACTGACAGTACTCCTAAAACAGCTGAGTTGCGCTTTGGGCTTAGTTATTTTCACCCCTGGTGCAAACTTAAAACTGGTGAATTTCGCCTGTTTGGAAATTCGCCATGGTACTTTCATCCAGGCCTAGTGGGTTGGGATGTTGCAGCAGGAGAGGCGCAATTGTATGGCTGAACTAATCACCAGAGCTGTTGTGGGCATAGTAAATTCTGACTGCTTTCTGTATTGGTTGCATGATGTGCTTATGCATGTTGTTAAGGGTAATATGGCATGAAGTGTTGGATTATGTTGTGACTGGCTGGTGTGATGAGTGGTGTATATAGGTGCTAGATTAATCGGTGTGTTATTGAACTTGTTTGGCGAGATATGGTGTGGTAAGTCAGTCAGTCAGTCAAGAAGCTTTATTTCGCATCAATTAAAATGCATACAAGTACAATAAATAAATAAAATATTTCTAAAAGTAAACAGAACATATTTCATTAAAAATCTGGTTAGTAAAATTCACTGGGCTCCCAAGAATGTGCAAATAATAAACAATGCCCCAAGCAAGCAGCCTATTACAGTCAAAAATATAAATCATCTTTATCCTGTGTCAGACGGATTCAGATCTTATAAAACAGTATAAACGTCTAAGCTTTGCGTTTCCTCTAGTCACTTAAAATTGTACGCCATCCTATTATAGTAGGCTGTTTGCAAAACTGACTGGGCTAAAAAATACTTACCCTAGTGAGAATCATCATGACTATAACAATCATAGGTGTTTAATAACTGCCCATAAAAAATGAGCAATGGCGAAACAAACATAAACATCGTCTATTGCTGTATAAAAGATAGAGTTGGCAGACACCGTCTACAACCATATTTGCGTAGAAAGGGAACAATATATTTTTTTCTCTCTAAGGTATATAAAGAGCAAAAGAATAAAAAATGCATAATAGTTTGTGTAGATTTTCCATCACAGGGACAGGGCGACAGCCAGGGCCGGACTGGCCATAGCGGGCACCGGGCGTTTCCCCGGTAGGCCGCTAGGGTGGGGGCTGGTTTTGGGCCCTGGGGGCCGTTTTTGTTACCGGGGTCGGCAATATCGGCCCCCTGTAACAAAATCGGCCGAAACCGGCCCTCGCAAACTGCTCGGCTGCACTCCCCTTCACCCCAGGGGGGGCCGGCTGAGCAGTTTGCCAGGGCCGGTTTCTGTTCCCAGTCCGGCCCTGGCGACAGCTGATTAAAAGAATATGTATTTTCAGGGAAGTCAATCATAAGTCGAATGAGGTTTAAACTGAATCGTATTCAAATAAATCGATGCTGTAAGTTTTTAACAAAGCCCAGATATGAAGGTGTGCCGTGCTTTACGGGAGGTGGCATCTGATATAAAATGATTATGCTTTAATATTTGTTTTTAACCGCTCTGTCATTTGCTGCCTTAGCCAAGAACAGTTCTTTTAGTTTGCGCTTCAGGAAGGTGACACACAATGATGGGGTACCATACAATTCACGGAGGCCTAACAATTCAAAGTGGTCTTTATATAACTTAACCATGGAATTCTAAGTGCATGGTCCATATTTAAAATATATGTTACCACTGATTGGTTCAATTTGACACTTTCCCTTTTCCATATTGAGTGCCACAATAATATAGGGGCCAGTTTAATCACATCACTGATGAAAGGTAAACCTACTTCAGTGTGGCAGATGAAATTCGAGCAAGCGCGGGGGGTAGATAATAGTCTTTTACAAAAAGCATCCTCCACGCGCTGCAGCTCTCCAACCTCCGTCATACCCCAAATTGCAGCCCCACATGTGGCTATAGACTTTGCTTTAGCTGAGTAAATCTTAAGTATCTCCGGGGTTTTGAGCCTAATTTTTTTGAGAATCTAAAAATTGCTGCAATGCTTTTTTCCATAAAACTGCGTCTGTTTGTCACCATGTCCATCTAATTTAGTTTGCGATCAAAAAGAACTCCCAGATAAGAGAACTTATCCACCACTTCTAATCTTTTGTTACCTATGAAGAATCTCTGGGATTTTTTAGAACCCGCCCCTGCAATTAAGACAAATGTTTTAGTCTCGTTAACATGTAGGTCCAGGCTTGCCATAAAGTGTATATACTCCTCTATGAGTCTTTGCAGTGCCCTTGGAGTTCTAGCAAAGTGCACTGCGTCGTCTGCATAGAGGAGTATTGGGAGGGTGACAGACTCTACGTATGTGATATCGTTCGCACTCTCCGTCAATACCAATTCCAATGTATTAGTATAAAAGGCAAATAAAAAAGGGGCAAGGACACAGCCTTGTCTCACACCCTTTTCGATATTAAAGGTTTTTGTACAATCCCCATGTTTGCCAGACCACACACTTGCTGTGGCTCCCCCGTACAACTGCCTTATGAAAGTGATTATCGGTTCCTCCACTCCCATGCTCTCCATGATGTCCCATAGCTTGCCATGGGCCACGAAGTCGAACGCGGCGGAGAGGTCTATAAAGGCCATACAGAATTGACCTTGTTTTTCCATATTATATTTAGCGGTCACCATCATTAAATTCAAACATTAGTCAATTGTACCTTTACCTTTCCTGAACCCATTTTGAGCCTCCGATAAAATCTTCTTTTCCCCTGACCATTCTTCTAACCATATTGGTAGCAGGCATCCCGTGGTACTTTCATCCAGGCCTAGTGGGGTGGGATGTTGCAGCAGGAGACACGCAATTGTATGGTTGAAGTAATGACAAGAGCTATTGTGGTCCTAGTGAATTCTGACTGCTTTCAGTATTGGTTGCATGATGTGGTCATGCATGTTGTGAAGGGTAACATGGCATGAAGTGTTGGATTATGTTGTGACTGGCTAGTGTGATGAGTGGTGTCTACAGGTGCTAGATTTATCGGTTTGTTATTGTACTTGTCTGGCGAGATATGGTGTGGTAGGTTACAGTGTTGCTCAGTCAGTTTGATGAAGCCCATTATGGAGAATTGTGGTGTTGTGTCTTGGAATTTAGGGCCAGATGTACAAAGCTATTTTCAATCGCATATCCTGTGACTCACAAAATCATAGGGTTTAAGACCACATAATGGCTTTTAGATTTGTATTAAAGCTATTTTGCAAGTCAAAAAAGCTTTTCAGATTCATAATGTGTTCGCAATTAAGAAGGGTCATAGAAGGTGAATCTCCTCACAATTGCAATTCGGTTCAGTGTATGTCAATGGCTTGCAACTGCAGTTGCCATCGCCATCACAAAACATTGATCCGTTACCGATATCTCAAAGGAGGAGGTAACAGATTCTCTATTTTAAATCTATTTAAATCTAATTACTATATTTTAGCAAGAAACAGATCATATATGCCAGAGAGTACATTAGATATTTTAGAATGCATACCACGTAGTATCCTAATATGAAATGCTGGTCTACAATGGGATGCAACAAGTTACAAACAGTGGATTCCCTCATTCACCATCATTAAATACTGAGAAAGAAAACCAGAAGAGGGCATCAGTGTCATTGGTTCAACATACCAATGACTGATCAAATGACGGGTCGTGTTACCTAGTTATAAGCACAGTAAATAAATGCTGTGGGTCACCTCTGTCAGGAAACATCTCCTAGTGGGAAGGTCCTCATCTCGATTGTCCTCAAATGTATGCCCTCCAGTGCCTTCATGGACTGCTAGCTGATCATTCAGTTTGTAAATGAGTCGTTCATGTAGTGCCTCCGACCATTCTTCAAATGAAGAGGGAAGTGATGATTTCCAGTGTCTCAGAACCCATCCCTTAGCCACCACTAATGCCGAGTCTAACCATCTCTTTTTGTGGCTCATGAGACTTGCGATATTGTGAGCATCCTGCAAGAGAGCTAGTTCTGGGGAGGGGACAATCCTTAAATCACTTGTTTCCCTGAGCTTTGACTATAACGACTAATGCTGTGGGCATGACAAAATTATGTGTGCCATATGCCTTGTCGCCTTCTGGCACCTCCAGCCTGTGGATGTGTTTGAAAGCTTGGCTCTGCGGAGTTCCTCTGGTGGCCGATGCAAGTCATGCAAGATTTTGAAGAGGCTGAACTCCAGTCTGGATTCTCTCAAGCTTTTATTGTGGTTGTGTAGTAGATCTGCCCTTTCCTCCTCCGTGTATTGTTTAGAGAGTTTCCTCTGCCATGTCTATTGCAAGAACGTGTAAGTGATTGTAGAATAGAAGCCAACCATCAGGGTCTCATAAACGCCAGAGACCTGCTTTCTGCAGCCTAAAGTTTTATGAGCTAGGACTGCAGAGTAGAGCCTTGTAAGTTGAAGGGATGTTTCCCTAGTGTTTTGGATATAAAATAACTGAGTTGTAGATAGTTCAAATTCTGATCAGGACCTCTGACAAAACACAGATTGGAGCGTCGAGAAAGATCTCAAGGAGTGACCCGTTAAGAGCTTCTCCAGATTCTTAATATTGCACCTATGCCAGGTGAGCCAGTTGAACGTGGGTCAGTTTATTGACTATGTTGTGCCAAACGGGGGCTGAAGGTTCCATCGGTTGTTTTGACCCAAATATTTATGGCTTTGAGCCTATGTTTTGATGGATGCAGCTAGGATCAGGTTAGCCTGATTGTCTTCTGAAAGTCTTCAGGTATAATGTTCCTGAGGGCCTTTTACGTCTTTTTGAATGTGGTCTTCCGGAATAACCCAATCACGTGTTTCTAAGTCTGTGCTAAAATACTACGCAAGCTGTGAAAAATGTTGGGCTATGTAATAAACTGCTAATTTTGGCAGACTGAGGCCTTACCCTGTAGCAGGGCCATGAATGACGCAATAGTACAGTAATTGATTCTCATTGAGGAAGGTGTCCTCTGGGACACCTTCCCTTTAACAAATGGTGTAAGCCTGTAAGGTGACTTCGTGGGAGTAGTTTTCCTAAAGTTTTCCCAAACGGGAAAGTACTTTTTTTTCTTAAGCAGCATTGCCTCCTTTAAGGGTCATAGGCTGCTTTAAAAAAAAGGTTTTCCGTTTATAGTGCAAAGACAGGGATGGTGCTCTATTGTTCCTTGTAGGCTACCATCCCTATGTTTGCAGCCAATCACATTGGGTCACAATTATCAACCTGCTTAAGTCATTGGGCAGGAAATTCTACCAACCCACGAGGCTGGAGATTTTGCTTTGTGACCCACTAGTATGTAGGTCCCACCGAAGAATTAGAGACTTATCACAAAAAGTCAATGTGCAATTTATGACCTTTTTTGTGACCTGTTCCTTGGTACAGCAGGGTATTTCAGGCTTTTGCAAGGAATCTTTTCGACTGCAGTTCACACATGGAAAAATAAAACAAATGACCTAGCATGGATTTGGGATTCTATTCTTCTAGGAAATTCTTTTTCACATTGCTTTCTAAATAATGCATATTATGGAGGCAAATTACTGGAGTATTAATGTCCTGTATGCATGTATATATTGAGGATTTATAGAGCGCTCATACACCTGAAGGCACCTTGGCGCTATGTATAAACTATCTGGCAGAGAGGGCACAATCAGATGGTTCATTATGTGGAAAAGAGCCACATTTTTAAAGTCTTTCTAGATTTCAACAATGAGAATTCTTCTCGGATGGTAGTCGGAAGCTGGCTTCAGTGGAGGGTACAGACATGAAAAATATCTTCCTCCTACCTTACATTTCTTACATTTGGATTTTTGCACCATGTTTTTATACACTGATCTAAATGAATGTACTGGACGATACCAGAGGAAGCGATATCAAAGGGGTGTAACCAGATTACTATACATGGCATTTTGGACAGGATACATGGACCTAAAGACTACTCTCTGTGTATTACGTAGCCAATGGGAAGATCTCAAAACAGGAAGGATGGAATTAATAGAACTAGCATTATTCTTGCAGAGGCATTTTGAATTAGCTGGAGTCTAGAGAGCACACCACCTGGACGAAGAAGGTATTAAGCGTTGTAGTATTCAATGCGTGTAGATATGATGGCATTCATGATCATTACTTCATGGAAAAAAGAGAACAATTAGTATTGTGCATATGAAGATAAAACGCAGGCACCCATCACTGTAGTGATTGGGCTGTGAGATTCAGCCCAGTATTCAACTTGACTCCTAAATTTAACACCTGAGAAACTGATTCCGGACGCATTCTTGGCTCCGGCGGCCAAAATGGATAGCACCAGAAAGATGTTTGGGCAAATGTGGTTTGTATCTCAGCTTTATCCCCATTGAGCTTCTGTTGGTTACTGGTCATCCAGCTCTTGACCTGTTGTAGACAGATAAATAGATGATCAACTCTGGCATCGAGATCACTGGATATCTTGAGGAACAATTTCATGTCCTCTTCATACATGACAAATGTGTAGCCAAATGATTGAATAAAGCACGCCAGTGGAGGAATATAGATTAAATATCAAAAAGTACAAGCACTCCAGAGTGCTGAAAGGAAAGGAGAATAGTACTTCCTTCTGGGTTCACGAGGTAAGGAAATACTGAAACGGGGCTAGTACAGTGTTCCGCACACCGAGGTCACCTATGAGTTATCATTGTCTGGCGGTCCTCAGAATCAAATACCATAAATAGGTCCAATAATATCAGGCCTTCAGGGATACCTGCATCCGAGGTCTGAGTCCATCTAGCTGGCCTGGGAAGGAAGCTGAGGCCACCTAGATGAGTCATCTGTGTCTGGTGGCCCTCGGAGTCGAATGCTGCAGACAGGTCCAATCATAAAAGGGCTTCAGGGATACCTGTATCCGAGGTCTGAGTCCATCTAGCTGGCCTGGGAAGGAAGCAGAATGATCTAGAAGGAAGCCGAGGCCACCTAGATGAGTCATCTGTGTCTGGTGGTCCTCGGAGTCGAATGCTGCAGACAGGTCCAATCAAAAGGGCTTCAGGGATACCTGTATCCGAGGTCTGAGTCCATCTAGCTGGCCTGGGAAGGAAGCAGAATGATCTAGAAGGAAGCCGAGGCCACCTAGATGAGTCATCTGTGTCTGGTGGTCCTAGGAGTCGAATGCTGCAGACAGGTCCAATCATAAAAGGGCTTCAGGGATACCTGTATCCGAGGTCTGAGTCCATCTAGCTGGCCTGGGAAGGAAGCAGAATGATCTAGAAGGAAGCCGAGGCCACCTAGATGAGTCATCTGTGTCTGGTGGCCCTCGGAGTCGAATGCTGCAGACAGGTCCAATCATAAAAGGGCTTCAGGAATACCTGTATCCGAGGTCTGCGTCCATCTAGCTGGCCTGGGAAGGAAGCAGAATGATCTAGAAGGAAGCCGAGGCCACCTAGATGAGTCATCTGTGTCTGGTGGTCCTCGGAGTCAAATGCTGCAGACAGGTCCAATCATAAAAGGGCTTCAGGGATACCTGTATCCGAGGTCAGAGTCCATCTAGCTGGCCTGGGAAGGAAGCAGAATGATCTAGAAGGAAGCCGAGGCCACCTAGATGAGTCATCTGTGTCTGGTGGTCCTCGGAGTCGAATGCTGCAGACAGGTCCAATCATAAAAGGGCTTCAGGAATACCTGTATCCGAGGTCTGAGTCCATCTAGCTGGCCTGAGAAGGAAGCAGAATGATCTAGAAGGAAGCCGAGGCCACCTAGATGAGTCATCTGTGTCTGGTGGTCCTCGGAGTCGAATGCTGCAGACAGGTCCAATCATAAAAGGGCTTCAGGGATACCTGTATCCGAGGTCTGAGTCCATCTAGCTGGCTTGGGAAGGAAGCAGAATGACCTAGTAGGAAGCTGAGGCCATCAGTATCTGGTGGTCCTCGGAGTCGAATACTGCAGATAGGTCCAATAATATCAGGGCTTCCAGGATAACTGTATCCGAGGTCTAAGTCCAACTTGCTGGTCTGAGAAGGAAGCAGAATGATTCTTGTTTCCACAAATTCCTGTAGCTGATTAGAAACCAAACAAAATAACACTCCCCAAGGTACTGATCAATTCACAAAAAATTAATCTACTTGCACACTTATGTGCTCCCTCCTCTCATCATTCAACACGGTGATCACTGTGCAAAAACGCTTATGAATATCATGTACATAGAAAATTATACATTCATTCCAAGGAAATCCTTCTCCATAAGTTTGGATAAGTATGATAGCTGCTGGGCCCTGTATTGGGAGCTACATTCCTTTGCTGCAGCGAAGGGTTCGGAACCTATCCTATCCATTTTCATAGTGAACATTTCTGATGCCAGTCGGAATGGCAGTAATACACTTTAAAGAGCGATATTTAAATATTCTTATTGCTATTTCACTCCATATCAAACACTCTTTGCTTCACAGATATGTACTTTAATATGATTTCTTATCACCAGATACAGTCTCAAAGAGCCTGTATCTGCTGTTATTAAATCAGCATAAGACAAACAAAAGCAAGCACCAGCATAAAAGATATCAAGGGCTCCACAATGAAGAGCTTTCTGCTGCATCACACAAATTACGCGCCTGCGTGACCCATAAAACCAATCAAACAAAAACTATAATACAGCATGTCTTACCATGTCTAGAAAGTACATTTTTAGTTCATTGCATAAATCATACGTGCTGAATCCTAATGGTAAATGCACAGATTAATTAAATGATAGTCCCTTTTTGATTTTATTACACAGTAATAAAGGTCACTGTTCTCATCAAAGTTTTAAGGCTGAGAAGCTCGTATTTCATTGTGCAAGGTTTGGAGGTTTGCCAATTTATTTATAAAACTTCTATACTATTAAATATGGACTTGAATTTAAAGTCTTACACTCAGGTCAGTGTGCCCTATAAAAGGCAACAGCATATTTGTGAGTTTGAATGTGTTGGGTTCGTCTTGCGCACTCCTATTACTAAGCATCAGAGTGCTGCGCTTTTTAGGGGCTACGATACAAAGGGTACATGGGTGGGCATTGGGGGATACTGCAGGCTGGGGGGATGAGGGGAGCACATGGGTTGAAGCAAGTCACAGCCAGTGGTGGCCGGCATGGGTCGCGGGTGGTAGGGCAGGAGGGGGAGGGCGGGGACACGCGAGGGGGCGGGGGCGCGTGTTGCGCAATGTAACAAAAATAAATAAATACACTCCCACCTTGCGGTCGGGTCCCGAGTCTCTGCTCCTGCTCTCCTCGCCGGACTTGAGGGACAGGAAGCACAGCCAGGCTCCCCTGACCAATCACAATGCTGCTGTGTGTTTGGTCTGAGCATCCTGGTTCGATGATCAGCCAGGGAATGGGGGCCTGGTCATGTTCTCCACGCAGGCTGTAATGCAGCGAGCATGGAGAACAGGGAAAATGTAATGACCTTTTTGGGCGGCCAAACAGTCATGTGCAGTAAGGAGTGGGCAAACCACTCCTCCCCTGCCCTTCTCCAAAAGCAGAGCAGCCCTGCCCACCCGCCTGCTCGCAAACCAGCACAGAAACATAAAATGATAATAACTCAAAGTTATTATCTATCATTTTAGGTTTCCTTTATTTTGCACTGCTTAAAAGCAGTCGGGCGATGCTCCTCCGCTATAGCGGAGGAGCTGCCCCTGGTCACAGCATTGGAGATTGCCGGCAGGTAACCTGGAAGAGGGGGCAGGAAATGGGCATAGGTAGGGTGAAATTAGGAGGGGTGCCTTAAGTAGGCAGGGGCATGATGAGCAGCGGGGTCCAGGAGTGGCCAGAGGGTTTTGAGGGAAGTGGGCTTTTCAGATCATCCTGCTTTTCCTGATTTCATATTTCTGTTGGTAAATCTACACAAAAGAGCAATGCAGGCTTTTTCCCTAAATGAATCTACTGGATATCATGTGTGTACTGTAGTTGAATGTGTCACTTCTAGGATTGCCTTTGTCCTCAGTTCTCATAAACTTGGCCCTTTCTCTTTCAGGCTTCATCTGGGGTGAGATAAAGGAGATGTGGGACGGCGGATTCAACGAGTATGTTCACGACTGGTGGAATCTGATGGACTTTGCAATGAACTCCCTCTACCTGGCAACCATCTCCCTCAAAATAGTTGCTTATGTCAAGGTAATCTCATTTCAGAGTTTGTTGTGCACTGCGCATGTGATTGGCTTAGGACTGTGGCTGGAAGAGAGGATGTGGATCTACAGAGACGTTTTAAGTGAAAGGCAAGGTGGGAAATTACCCAGAGACCCCACCTTCCAAGGGGCCCCTGCGAAAATAAACTTTCTATTTAGCTTACCCCTATTTCCTTATCTCAACCTCTCCCCTCTCTGCCTGCCTCTACCTCGGAGTCTGTCTTGCTTTGCCCAGTGGCATCTTTAGTATTTTAGGACGCACAAGAAAGACCTTTCCACTGTTTTTGTGTGAACTCCAATTCTGAGAGTTTGGTTGGCATCATGTGCGCTTCAATTAGCAGAAAAAACAAAGTTGTTACGAACAGAGGGCCCTAAAATATGTCGTGCTGGGGCCCCAAATATTCTTAACTTGACAGCAGGAGTCACTGCTGAGTCTCCTTTTTTGTTGCCGGTGCCTTGCATACATGGAGACAGAACCCAATAATAGTTCATACATTTCATGTGAGTTGACACATCGGTTCAGAAGCCTGGGGTGAGATCACACAAACCACCCACATAAAATACCTTAAAATCTACTTCACATCCATAATTAAGATGTCAAAGTTCTTCATTTCAGTGACTTATAATACAGATATTCATGAAAAGGTGATTGTAACCACTTAGCTCTCATTTCTTTTTTGTTCAACGGTTTTCATTGAAAGTTTTGCTGGAGGCAAGAAATTAAAAAAAAAAAACACGTGCCTGTAGCGTGCTGAGTACAGCGTGTTATTGAATTAACTCGCTAAATGCCAGTCTCTGAATTAAGAAAGCCAAGTCCAAGATTTAGACAATGGAATTTATTTTCATCCCAATGATAGGGATGGTTGAAACCAATCACTCTGTATAAAATCATTATTAAAAAGAAATGAGACAATGTACAACATAACTATAAACCCACCCAAGAAAAAGGAGCCCATGAAGGGAAGGAGAGCACACTGCTTACCATGGCTCCCCCAGTAACTCAACTAGAGTACACCCTAACAACTACTTCACATATCATTTCTTTTAGAATAGAATCGAGATTGATTATATGTTGCAACTCCTTTTGCTGAACACATCCAATTCAAGACGTGAGATGATGAAAGACGTCTTTCAAAAGACACAAGATGACTTTTCATCCTTAAAGGAATAACAAGCATTGGCAAGCCCAAGAGGTATGGCTTGCATTTTCAGTAATTACTAAAGCATTATACCATGTATGCCATGGATCTATGAGAAAAATAATTTAATATGTGATTAATAAGTGCACTTTTGAGATGAAAAATTGTCCTTCATGCTTTGCAATTCCAACACTTTTTAAAGGCACAATATGTTAAACAGCAGTGTTACATATAATCACATCATATAAAATAGAGAATAAAAGATAAATGTAATAAAATTTTTACTCAGGAGTATTCACAATTTTAGAAAAAGCAATCACAAATTTGAATTTCATTCTGCATTGACTATGGCAGACTCGCAGTGGAGTCTGTATGTAGTCACAAGCTGCATGCGCTCCTATGAGCAAGAGCCCTCACCCACCCGAAGGTGGCATGCTTCATCATTGGGCTTGCTCTGCTGTAGTACCCAAAGTGTCCAGCAAGAGGGCGCTTTATCACAGATCTTTTCATTGCCAGTGGGTGACTGGGGGTTTGAGAGTGTTTCCAGAAGATTGGAGAAATGTGAACTAAAATCGACTATTGACCTTGTGAGGCTATCAATTTAATAGGGTTCCGCATCTATGTTGAGGGTAAAATCAGAGTGAGAGACTACGAGACATAATGACCCTAGTCTCTTTAATGTAGAGGTATACTTAGTGATGTAAGAACTAGTCAGAAAATCTAGATCTTAGTCTGTGGTCAACATGTTTCACGCCTCAATTGCTCGAAAAACGATCACTCAGCATTTCATCAGGACGGCATACTTAATCTTCTATGAGGGAGGGAACCTAAATGTGTGTCCGGGTTCGCTCACCCCAGTGGGTTGTGCTGTAATCCACCCTTAATTGAATTTGTTTGAAGACATTCACGTCAATGCATGTGTGCTTCATGTTAAAACAGTGACTTACATAAATAAGAAAAAGAAAACATACATACTGTAAGTACATATCCATTAAAATAACAATTTCTGGATTTTTTGTAAGCGTAAGTTAAGAACCAAACCTAACTATAAAGTCCAGCCTGCATTGTCTTCTCCCTTTTATTTTCTGTAAAGTTTTTTTTAACTTTCATGGTACTCTCACGGTACCCGTTCCACAATATTCTACCCCATGGTACCAAGCTTATATGGAACAGCAGTACCAGGCAGTGGAAGCTTGCGGGTTGAGTACCGCAAGAGTACCACTGTCCTTCATGGAAGGGCCCCTCAGGGTTCCATGACTACACTGCAGTACCCCAACTCAAAAACTTTTTTAAAAAGCCTTTTCATCTCTGGGCATCTCTTTGGTTCCCCCAATAAGAGTCTGTGAGTCAGAGTGTCATTCTCTACCTCCTGTTGTCCTTTTTTTAAAAACAATGTAGGCTATGGGAACAGTCTTTAAGTCTTGTAACACCAGCTGCAAAATTTTCTTGAGCTGTTGCAACTGGCCAGTCAGACTGCTAGGTTCTGTGGTATTGCATTGGCTGATGAGAGAAATGTCTCCCTCAATCAATGGGCTTCAAGTATTTATTTATTTTTTTACATTTTTCTGTACCGCGGGAGCCCCACAGTACAGAACGATCCAGATATCACTAAACTTTCAAGGAGATTATCATTGTCTTAGCCACTCCAAGCACCTCTTTAAATGCAAATGTCTTGACAATTACAGAACTAATTTACACCAAATAATAAAGACCATACTTTCTGAGTAAAGTTTTAACTGCACCAAATTTGGTACCAGAGAGAACGTTTCCTATAGTAATTAATAAGGGAAATCGATGTTTTGGTACCCTCCCCTTTTTTTTTCTTGTGCCCCTTTTCTTAAATTTGTTGCCAACAAAACATTTAAAAAACGGACATCCAAGTTGGGTTCCCCATGGAAAGTATGCATTTCCATGAAGAAGGGCCAAAAATTGGGGGAGGGGAGGATTACCAAAAGTTAAATATTTCCTTCCACAGGATTTTTTCTGAAAAAAATTATTCCAAACTTCGCATGTAAGTAGAACTTTACTTAAGGAGGTGCCTTTGTTTGCTTTGGTGTAAATCAGTTCAGTAATTTAATTAATTATTAGCATTTCAAAAGTGTTCAGGTGTGAGCCTGAAGAGGTTACAGTATACAGAAACATTGATAATTGGTGTATTCTTAATTTGTCTAAAACTGTAGAGCGGTTTGATGAATTTGTGTAAAATTTAGAAAATGCTTAGCATCTGTAGCTTACCCTGTATCTTTTTAAATTTGCGCAGATTCAGCAACAGGGAGCATAAGTAAAAAAGGGGCCACAGGGCAAGCAGGGGTTACTGGGCCCACTTGTGGGAGTTGTGGCCTTATTCTTGATGTCCAGGGGCCAGAGCTACAATAGATTCTGAGCAACTGGGCCAAGTACCACTCTGCGCTTGACTCTCAGTAGTAACGTGGTTGAGTAGTCTAAGGCTCCCTCGGGGGAGGTGTGGATACACAGGAGTTAACACAGGCTCACAACTCAAAATGCACAGCAGCAGCAATACATCATTTTCCAGCGAAATATTTACTTTTATGATAAAAGAGAGGTGTTTTATTTCTACCGCTAACACCACAAAGTTAAAATATGACATTCACGAACAAGCACACAATCCCCTTGAGGTAGGGGCTCTAATGTTTCCTTGGCAGTTCCCTATTCCACTTCCTCCTCGCTCTAGAGATAGCGGTTAATCCCAATTCACTATTTGCAACATCAAGAGTATGCCCCTCTAGTAGTCTGAGTCTCAAGAGTCCACTCTGACTGTTCTAAATTCAAATGTATTCCAGAGCACACTTGCTGTTCTAGCCAGCAAGTTCGCCCAGTGCCGACTGGCCTGCAGTCAGTCTTACTCACGCCTGCATGCTCAGAGAGTCCGAAGTTCCCGAGTGTGCCCCCTCTGTGGGCATCGGAGTGGCTGGTCTAGGTAAATTCACTGCACGCGGCCCATGCAGGCTACACTCGCTGATCCCCAATCACCTTGGTATGCGGTCATGCTCCTGCATCAATCGGAGGTTCTTCGTGGCTCCTGGTTGCAGGTAAGGTTACTTGGGCTCTCCTATGTAGGGAGGAAGATGTCAAGAAATTCCGGGTGCTGATCCCTCGACCAGGGATAAATGCGTGGGGGCTCTCACAGCAGCCCCACTCCTCCGATAATGCTCTGGGACAGTAAGGAATTCCTGCTAGGTCTGGCAACCCCCCTCTGGCATACCGGGTCACTGCGTACCTACTGTATCCGGGCACCGACCCACTCGGCACAGTAGGTGTCTGCATGAAGACCCTCCTGACATACGGGGCTGCCAATCCTCAGCTGCACACACTCTTCGGTGCGATTGGCACGGCATTCAACAAAGTTCACATGCAGCAGCCCCTCCTGGCAACACGCACGCAATGGTGCTCCAGGTCAGGTGGTCTTGGATTTCCTAGGTGATATCCCCTCGCCCAGCAGGGAGACTAACAGGCCTTGTCTCCCCATCCTGGTCACAGCTAGAAGTCTTGCAGAGATTCCCCTCATCACACAGCCTGTCTGGTTGCCAGGCAGATTAAAATTTTTAGGGTCTCAAACTACCCTTCTTATAGTCACTTTGCAGAAACTAAGGGCCGTATTACGATGCGGTCGGAAATGGCTCCGACCGTCAGTCAGAGCCTTTCCGACCGCATCGTAATGTGCCGGTCTGATTCCTTTCTGACCGCCTCATTACGATGGAGGCGGTCAGAAAGGAACCTGAACGGTCATTCTGACTGGGTTTCCTACGGGCTCGGAGAGCCCGTCCGCCAGTCGGAATGCAGCCAGTAATCCCAAGGGCAGTTCTTTCCACCCGTGGGATTATGATGTCTGGGTTCGGCAGCCTTTCTCTGCCAGCCTTTCTGACACAGAAAGGCTGTCGGCACTCGACTTTGGGGGCCCCCAGCAGGGCCACCTTGGGTGCACGGCATCCAGTTGGAGGCCATGCCCCCCCTGTTGATCCCTTTCCCTGTGGCAGGCACCTTGAAGTGCCTGCCACGGTATGCACGGATGAACTGCACCTCCTATTTTACAAAAGTGTTCGGTCACATCTTAATTAGTCGGTCGGGACCGCCGACCGGGTGTCGGACGGTCCCTTGACCAAGACGATGTCGCGCGTCGTAATAGGGCCTTAAATGTGATTTAGGGTCTGAGTCTATGAATTTTATTTTGGGGGTCTGCTTCTTTTTGAAGTACTCACTCCTCTGCCATCTTCTTCCTCTTGAAATCAGTCTGAAACAGCTGGAGTGACTCCATAGCTAATAGCCCCACAACACAGTCCATGGGATGACCAAAGTTCACACCTGGATGTCAGCCACAGTGGTATGTGTATCAAAAGGTTAGGCCAGGGCCCCAGCCCTACTCTTTATGTTTCTCTTATCAGCCCCATCACCTTACTCAGATGTGTCCAGGCCAATTCCAGGAATGCAGCAATGCATAAATCTGTTTGGGGTGATTTCTTCACCTCCACTCCATGTTTCTCCATGCAGGCCTACGTCTGCCAAAATGGAAACCATAGCCTACCATGTATTGTATACCATTTATAGTCATAAATACACACAGTTCATGTATACAACATACACACACTGCACAGCACTGTATCTTTCATGTACTGTACCACTCATAGGAACAAATACATCCAGAGCATACATTTAACATGCATGTACAGCACCCCATTGTATTCTTCATGTACTTTACCACTCATAGGCACACATAATCCAGCACATGCATTTACCATGCATGCACTGCATAGCACTACATACACCATGTATTGTACCACTCATAGCCACACATAAACCCAATACATGCAGTCACCATGCACGCATTGCTCAGTACTGCATTATCCTTGTGTTGTACCCTTCCCAGGCAAACATACACCCAGGGGACATACACCACTCGTGCGCTGCACAGCACTACACACCAAACTGATGTAAGACAAGAGTGAGTTAAGCATGCAGCAAAAAAACTTTGAAATGAGTGAACATGTAGACTTCACTCCAGTAATCCTGGTTAAAGAGGACCTGTTTGCTCCTACTGGTCACTAGACGGTATGCTGCCACCACCGCACTTGTGCTGCTTAACTCCTGGTGAAGGCGGTAGCCTTTCACCAATGTTAGGGTAGCACCTTGGGCGCCTCTCCGGTTCCAGTGGTAATGTCCCACTGCTTTGCCTGTCACATGTTTAATATTAATGAATCTCACCCGTAGCAGGGGGGGGTGCTCTACCTGTTTGCGGTCACTATTAAGGTCTTGATGGAACGTCCCTCTGGCTGGGGTGGTGAACTTCTCTACTGACTGTGGAAAGAACAAACCATTCTATGCGTGCAGGTCACACAGCTGGTGTGATGTAGGTGCTGCGCTCCGGATTTGTGGATTATGAGTAAGAGCAGACGGTGGTTTGTTCTGAATTTCTCTTATCTGAGCAATAATATGTCACCAATCACTGTTGGGTTTAGGTCCTTATATCAATGGATACAATCTACAGAGCAAATACTAATGTGCACTAGATTATAAAAAGCAAAGCAGAGCTCCATTGAGCTATGTTCTATCATGTAAACCCTGTGGTCTGGGGACCACTGGTTGTGCGCAAATCCTACTCAGGGGGTCTGCGACTGCTTTGAAAATTAAATGGTACTTACAGATTAAAAAAGTGTATATACATAAAAAGCAAAATGTACAATTGAAAATTTGAAAACATTTTGTAACTGTGAAGGTATTTCAAAATGTTGGGTTAAAAGTAAGTTAGTATCCTCAGACAGATTCATGGTAACAGTGTAAGTGCATCAAATAGAACATAGTATGACCAATGAGTGGCCTCAATTGAATTTATAAAAGCTTAGAACTTCCTATTAAAAGTAAAATTATGATTTTATGTTATATTTGTTTGTGAATTAAATAGAATATTTAATCATTTGTTTGATGAATGCTTGTTTCTCTCATTTTTGTGTATTGTTTTGTGGTTTAAATCATCAAAAAAGCTTAGGCGGGGCCCCAGCTTCCAGGAATGACCTAGTGGGCCACCCCGGATTCCAATAATGATTCAGTGGGGGTCCACAGAAGTCAAAAGGTTAAGAACCACTGATGCAGACCAATGTATCACTCTAAATTCAAACTTTATGTTGAGTAAATGCAAAACTACGCTGCAGAGCAAAGCACTCCAGGAAAACAAGCAGGCATGTTTAAAGAGGTTTCACATTAGGGCAATATTATGATATTTTCTGTTTTGTGATAACAGAAGGTGCTAAAGTCACAATTTCACACGCTTTCCCTGCAGGCACAGAGCGCTGCCACCCTGTTGGAATAAAAGTCCTTAAGTATGGAGCTTTCATTCAAGCAATTTCCTTTCCAACTGAAACTGACAAGCTTGTACATGCTATCTGCGCTCTAACACCGCAAACTGTTGTCTGCTGAAGGCTTCTTTTATTTAGCGAAAAGGAAATCAGATGCCAGCATGGGAGTTAATCCTCCGCTCCTTGACAAGTGCTCAGGTGCCTAGAGAAAAAAAAGCTGACAAAAGACCCCAGGAGCTTGGCAGCTCAGGGAATGTTAGCGATAGAGGGTGGGAGGCGGGTCTATTCATGGTGGTAATGGAGCCCTACCCGCCTGATACAGAGTCTAGCTGGAGGAGGCAGACACAAGGAGAAAGAACAACCTCATGTTATGAACCTCCTACTATGTTTGTGAATGCTTACAACAGAGATGTTCAAAAGGGGGTCCAACGGCTGCGTCCACTTCACATGTTTAGGATAAACACTATGTAAATTAAGGCCAGGCGTAATTTCAATTACAGCAGAGTGATTTTGTTAATTCTACGTTAGTCTTTGATGCAGAATTATGAATCATAATGGGATTACTCCTGCTCGCTGGGTAATTTCGGGGGAATAAATCCTACTGCAAGAACGCATTTAGTGAGCGCGAGCGACCACTTGTGCTCGCTTTTCGCGTTCGACTGCATTTAGCACTATTTCATACTGGAAAATGTATACTGGTGTTCATTTTGGATGTGAGCGTACATTTTGCACTAAGCTAATAGGGCTAAATGCAGGGAGTAAGTTGAGAGAAAATCCTACCCCAAGAGCATAGTTAGCTCTATTTCTTAGCACAAAATGCATTCTCGTGCCTATTTTGGACAATATGCACTACGAAAATAGTGCTAAATGCCAGGACTAAGGGGTCGATTCCGATTCGGGCCGGAAATTTCTCCGACCGAGCCGGATCCGGAGAGATTTCCGACCGAATCGGACCCGTGCAGTCCGACCGAACGAGTACGATGCGTCCGTATGTTATCGGACTCGAGTCGGTCGGACTCCATTGATGTCAATGGGAGCCGGTCGCATAACGCGTGACGCGGGCTCCCATTGACTCAATGGGTGCGAGTCGGACAAGGGCGCCCCTACAGCGGGTACGCGGCGAAGCGATTCGCGCCGTACACGCACAGGTAGGGGGACCCATGGGTCCCCCTGTGTGCGACTCGCGCGGCTACGCGTACTGGGGGTCCGACACGGACCCCCAAAGTACGGCTCCGACAGCTCTTACGAGCCGGAGTGCGCGGCTCGGTCGGACTGCTCGCGGCGCGCATCGTACTTACCCGGCCGGAAACGTCTCCATTGCGCGGTGCGAGTCGAGTCCGAGCGAAGTCGGTCGGAGCGGTTCGAGCCGGGAGCGAGTCGGTCGGAGCGGTCGGGACGCCCGGACGAGTCGGTCGGCGATTTCGCATCGTACTCGCTCGGCCGGACCCGCGTACGGTTCGGTCGGGAAACAGGGCTTCGAATCGGATCCGGTAAAGCCGAATCCGATTCGGAGCCCTACCGGCCGAGATCGGAATCGGCCCCTAAATTGGGGGAAAATCCTACCCCAAGAGCACATTTAGCGAGTGCCAGCAGCTGCTCGCACTTGCTATTCGTGTTCTGTTGCATTTTGTGCTGGACGCAAGGAGTCATTTTTACATAGGAAATAGTGCTAAACCCAGAATTACTCTTCTTCTGTAGTTATGTGTAATCTTGCAGAATTCTCTGGTAAATCCATGTGAGTATGCTACATTGAATTACGCAAGTTACACCCATCCCTAATGTAAATGAGTTTCATTAAGATTTTATGTATATATATATATATACGTAGGTATAGTTAGGACCTAGTTTCCATAGGAAAATCGTTTTTTGTTTTGCCAATCACTCTGGCACAGTTTGACGAATCTTCACAAATTTTCACAACTATTACAATGCTCACTTCAGCTGCTATCTTGAAAGTTTCGGGGTGATCCATCAAGCGGGGGCCGAGAACCAAGGGGTGCTTAAAAGCATGTTTTCCCAATGTTAATTCCCATAGGACCTTTAGACACGGCTACAGCCCGAACTGCTGAATGGAATTACACCAAATTTGTCAGAAAGGTAGATGTTGGTTCAAGGAACTGCCTTTTTGTGATTTGGTGTAAATCCGTTCAGCAGTTGCTGAGAAATTTAAAGAAATTCCCAGTTATATATATAGGGACGCAGTGGATCCGCGACCCCTCCCGACCGATCTTGTGCGAAAATCTGATTGGCTGCCAACATTTCAAACCAGGAAGTGTTGGCAGCCATCTTGTGACTTGGTTAAACCGACAACAAAAAAGAAAAGAAAAGGGTAGAAACATCCTGACCCCCAGGCTCTTTGGGGGGGTCCCCCCTTCTTCTTTTAAAAAACAAAAACAAAAAAGAAAGGTTGGGCCCCGGGGGATGGTGTCCCCAGGGCCCAAAATGGTCCAGGGATGGGAGGGCCATTCGGACCCCCTTCCCCAAAAAAGGCAAAAAAAAAAGCTGCAACTCGCCAGAGGCCCCACCCCCTTTCTCCACCACTCTGCAAACACGCCTTCTGGTGTGCTGCTGGTTGGGGGATTAAGTTCCCTTGGCTGCTGAGGGTTCTTAGGGGCCAACAAGACCTCCTGTTACCTTCAGTAAGCCCCATACAGTGGGATTGCTGAGAATTGGTGGGAGGCCACACCCCTTTTCTCCAACACCAAAGTGGACGTCTTCCCCCAAGCAGCAGTGCACCAGGAGGTGTGTTTGCAGAGTGGTGGAGAAAGGGGGCATGGCCTATGACAACCTCCCAGCAATCCAGCTGTGTGGGTCTTACTGGAGGTAACAGGAGGGCTAGTTGGCCCCCAAGGACCCTCAATAGCCATGGGGACTTCATCCCCCTACTAGTAGTGTGCCAGGAGGCGCATTTGCAGAGTGGTGAAGAAAGGAGGGTGAGGCCTCCTACCAGGTCTCAGCAATCCCACTGTGTGGGACCTACTGGAGGTAACAAGGGGGGTACTTGGCCCCCAAGGACGTCCTTGGAGGCCAACTACCCCTCCTGTTATCTCCAGTAAGTCCCATACAGCGTGAATGCTAAAAGGTCTTTGGAGGCCACGCCCCCTTTCTCCACCATTCTGCAAACGAGGCTTGTGGTGCACTACTGGTTAGGGGATGAAGTCCACTTTACTCCTGAGGGACCTTGGGGGCCAAGAAGCCCTCCTGGTACCTCCTGTAAGTCCTACACATCGGGATTCCTGAGAGCTGGTCGGAGGTCCAGCCCCCTTTCTCCACCACTCTGCAAATGTGACTACTAGTTTGAAAACCATAGAAATTCACTGAAAGACCAAAGGTTATAGGGACATTATAGTTAGCAAATAGAATTTAAAAAACTGTGAGAAGTTGGCCTGGTATATGCTGTCCACTAGTTATAGTGGGCGCCTTGCACCAGTCCAAACAACCCCTTATGGATGATAGGTTAAAGACAACCTTTATTGAAAGCTATCCTAGTGGTAGCTATGGAGAGCAGCCTTCAGGCTAAGTCTTGGAGGAATGTAAAGCAGCTTGTTTTACCAGTCTATAATCTCTTGAGTGACCAAATGAAAGAGGACCACACCAGGTATATATATAAAATATATGTATTTAGTCTTAAACACACCCCTCTAGTCTCTTTATGAGGCTAGAGTTCGAAGTACATAAGTTACAAAGCAAATGTCAGCAAGTATTATCACAATACACGTTTGAGCCCTAGGGGCGTACCAAACCATATACTAAAATAGTGGTATAAGAACCACGACTGAGCTAGACACAAGGCCTAGAGCCTGTAGAAGTGCTTGGACCCCAGGGAACCACCCAAGGTAGTGACACAGGGGACCCACGGGGGACGCGTGCAGTGTGAGAACACAGCCGCGAATCGCCGTTGACTTCTATAGGGAAAGTCGCGGTTGGATTTTTAAAGAAAAAGGACACTTCGGAGAGGACTTCCAGTTACCCCCTTTAAACTTAAGAGTTTCTAGGGCCCACACCCACGTGAGTACCGAAATACTCGAGTTACCTCACCCAGGGAAGCTGGGTGCATACGTGTTAAAAGGTGTCGGGAATCGTCGTCGTTTTCAATGGCGACCTCTTGGAAAGTGCTGCTGCCGTGAAGTGGAAGAGTGTCCGGTGCGATCCAAGCCTGGATCGAGGAAGAAGAAGACCTGTAAGCAGAGGGGACAGAGTCTGGGTCACTAGCCAGTGACCAGGGGCACGATAGTCGAATGCCCTCAGATGTCGGGTGCTTCAGGTGAGTTGACGGGTGCCTTGACTCTTCAGCCACGAGGTCCAGGAGGTGTCGACGATGACCAGGAGCTGGATTCGAGCTGTGCCACAAAGTCTGTCGAGTGCTGCGGTGTCGGCGACCGGATTGGACCCAACAAGCCTTGGCAACGGCAAATCACGGGGAAATGAAGAAAAGGCTGCGGTGCAGACCAGCAAGGTCTGAGGGACTCACCCAGCGAGGTTAAGTCAGGGCACTTCTGGAGCAACCAGAAAAGCCCAAGCAATTGAAGAATTGCCTTCGTGGGGACCCACTAGCCAACAGACTAGAGATTGCGAAGGAGCCTCGAGCGGTCGCACTTGGAGCTGGCCCACGGGACACTCGTGGAGTGTAGGCCAGTGATCTTTGCTGCAGTTAGTGCTCGGGGCTAGGGCTACTTGGAACCCAATGCATGGCTTCGAGAGATGTCAGGAAGTTGATGCACTTGCAAATGTGCTCGGTGTCCAGGGGTCACGGTTCCACGTTACCCACGACAGCTACGGGCCTCAGCTTTGCTGGGGACTCAGGGCAGCCACGGGGAAGTCTGGAAATCCACCTCTGGTGATGCAAAGACTTCGGCGTCCGGCGGGAGCTTCAGTGATGCAGACCAGACAAATGCTTCGTTGGTGCCTGCCAAGCAGGGGAGTCACTCCTTGACCCCAAGGGAGATTCTTCAGTCCTCTAATCGTGATGTAGAGCGTCGAAGGTCCAGGATTCAGCTTCAGAGTTTCGTCCAGGGATATCTAAAGTCCTGTTGCCAGGGTTCCCTTACTTATACTAAAGAAAGGGGTTGGACTAACCCTGGGGACCCACCTGTGGGAGGGTTTGGAAAGAGGGGTGGCTACACCCATTTCCTTTGTCCAGTTTCGCACCAGAGCAGGGGCTGGCAGCCCCTGCAACCGGTTTGAACTGGGGTATGCACGAGGACACCAAATGTGCCCCCAGTGCAGGACTTCAAAGCACTCAGAGAGTGCACCACCCAGCCCTAATCCACTAAGGCCTGTCTGGGAGGTGGTAACACCTCCCTGAGACAGGAAACCTATTGTCCAGGCCTCCCCTGCCTGAGTTTCGGTCAGCAGCAGGAGGCCAGACTCGTGTCTGTGGCTGCAGCATCCATTTTATGATGCCAGGCTCTGGTTAGGTGGTACCGGGTATACCGGTGCTGTCATGTCTCTCCCTCTAGAAGGGTGGGATCATACTCCCACACCAGTTACTGGTGTGGGGGTATGATTCCAAGGTGTTTGACACCAAACACTACATGTTTCCGTGCAGCCATCCCAAAGTTAGCATTTACCGTTTAGATATAATGCACTTAAGAGTATATGGTCAGGCTGCACCACAGACATCCCCGGAGAGGAGATTCCGAAGGATGCAGAGGGGCTCTGCTCATGCATGGGCACCCTCTCACATAAAACCAAGCACCCTGCCTTCAGGATTGATAAGGCCTGCCATAGGGGTGACTGATAGGTTTGTATGTGCAGTGATAGGTGAGATATAGTGAACCTATATCTCTGTAAGGGGTGCATGCACCACCTCACTCAGGCTGCAGTAGCAGTCCTGTGGTGTCATTTTGGAGGGCCTTCCAGGGGTGGCACAATACATGCCTCAACCTCTGGTAGGCCTCTGGGGTACCTATGCCCTGGGTACATAGTATACCATATACTAGGGACTTATAAGGGCACCCCAGAATCCAATCTGAAGTGTACCTAAGGTACTAGGAATCAATTTAGAGAGGAAGCAGCTAGGCTGGGGTCCTGGATAGCAGGGCCCCAGCCAGACTAAAGTCGAAAAACAGTGATACACCAGCAAAAAGTGGGGGTAACCATAAGAGGCAGATCCTACTCTCCTACACAACCCCCCCCCCACCCAAATGCAGGGACATTAAACTAACCTTGACCAGTTAAGTCTTCATGTTCTAAGTGGAAATATCTGGCGAGTCCATCTGCATTGGCATGGTTACTCCCAGGTCTATGTTCCACTGTATAGTCCATCCATAGGGAAATGGACCACCTCAAAAGTTTGGGGTTTTCACCCTTCATCTGTTTTAGCCATAAGAGGGGCTTGTGGTCTGTTTGAACAAGGAAGTGAGTGCCAAACAAGTATGACCTCAGCTTCTTCAGAGCCCAAACCACAGCAAAGGCCTCCCTCTCAATGGCTGACCAACGTTTCTCTCTGGGGGTCAGCCTTCTGCTAATAAAAGCTACTGGCTGATCCTGACCTTCATCATTCAACTGTGACAGTACAGCCCCTACCCCCAACTCAGATGCATCTGTTTGCACAATGAACTCTTTGGAGTAATCAGGACTTTGCAGAATGGGAGCAGTGCACATGGCCTGCTTCAGGTCATCAAATGCCTTTTGACAGCTAACTGTCCACTGAACCTTTTTGGGCATTTTCTTAGAGGTTAAGTAATTTAGGGGTGTCACTATTGATCCATACCCCTTGACAAATCTTCTGTAGTACCCAGTCAGGCCTAAAAAGGCTCTCACCTGATTCTGGGTAGTTGGAGCAGCCCTGTCCATGATGGTCTGGATCTTGCTCTGCAATGGTTGAACCTGGCCTCCACCCACAAGGTGGCCCAGGTACACAACCTGACTCTGCCCTATCTGGCACTTTGTGGCCTTGATAGTTAGGCCTGCCTTCTGCAGGGCCTCCAAAACATTTCTGAGGTGGACCAGGTGATCCTCCCAGGTGGAGCAAAAGACAGCAATATCATCTAGATATGCTGCACTATAGGCTTCCAGACCTGTAAGGACTGTGTTCACCAACCTCTGAAAAGTGGCAGGTGCATTTTTCAAACCAAAGGGCATCACCACAAATTGGTAAAGCCCACCAGGGGTAGAAAAGGCAGTTTTTGGCTTTGCATCATCAGCTAGTCTGATCTGCCAGTAGCCAGCTGTTAGGTCAAATGTGCTTAGATACTTGGCTGAGGCCAAAGTGTCTATTAGGTCATCTGCCCTGGGGATTGGATGGGCATCAGTCCTAGTGACTGCATTCAGGCCTCTGTAGTCCATACAAAATCTCATCTCTCTCTTACCATCTTTGGTGTGAGGTTTTGGCACCAGGACCACTGGACTAGCCCAAGGGCTATCTGAAGGCTCAATGACACCCAGCTCCAACATTTTCTGGACTTCTGTCCTGATACAGTCCCTGACCTGGTCAGGTTGCCTGTAAATCTTACTTTTAACAGGCAGACTGTCCCCAGTGTCTACTTCATGAGTGCACCAGGGGCTCTGACTTGGAGTCAGAGAGAACATGTGTCTGAACTGATTGAGCACCTGTCTACAATCAGTTTGCTGCTGAGCAGTGTGGCTGCCTGCCAAGGCTACACAATCTACTGACCCATCATCAGGGTTATGTGAGAGCAGGTCAGGGAGTGGGTCACTCTCCTCCTCCTGTCCCTCATCAGTTGCCATGAGCAAGCCCATGTCAGCCCTGTCCACATATGGCTTCAGCCTGTTGACATGGAGCCCCCTGTGGGGGCTCCTGGGAGTTCCCAGGTCTACCAGATAGGTAACCTCTCCCTTCTGTTCAACAATGGTATGGGGGCCACTCCACTTGTCTTGGAGGGCTGCTGGGGCCACTGGCTCCAGCACCCACACCTTCTGTCCTGGCTGGTAAACAGTCAGCACAGCTCTTTGGTCATGCCAGGCTTTCTGTAATTCCTGGCTGGCCTCAAGGTTTTTGGTTGCTTTTTTCATGTACTCAGCCATCCTGGAGCGGAGACCAAGTACATAGTCCACTATGTCCTGTTTAGGGGGTTTGAGAGGTAACTCCCACCCTTCCTTCACCAGACACAATGGACACCTGACAGGATGGCCAAACAAAAGTTCAAAAGGGCTGTAGCCAACCCCCTTTGAGGCACCTCCCTGTATGCAAATAAAAGGCAGGGCAAGAGTATGTCCCATCTTCGCCTAAGCTTTTCTGGGAGCCCTTTAATCATGCCCTTCAAGGTTTTGTTGAATCTCTCAACTAAACCATTGCATTGTGGGTGATAGGGTGTGGTGAACTTATAAGTTACTCCACACTCCTTCCACATTGCAGTCAAGTAACTGGACATGAAGTGTGTACCTCTGTCAGATACTACCTCCTTAGGAAAGCCCACTCTTGAGAAAATTCCCAGGAGAGCCCTTGCCACCACAGGGGCTGTGGTGGTCCTAAGGGGAATGGCTTCTGGGTACCTGGTGGCATGGTCCACCACCACCAGGATAAACCTGTGCCCAGATGCTGTTTGGGGATCCATGGGACCAACTATGTCAATCCCCACCCTCTCAAAGGGAACCCCCACCACTGGTAGTGGTATCAGGGGGGCCTTTGTGGTGCCACCTGCCTTCCCACTGGCTTGGCAGGTTACACAGGAGCGACAAAACTCCTTGGTGTCTTCAGACATGTGGGGCCAGTGAAAGTGAGGGACAATTCTGTCCCAAGTCTTGTTCTGGGCCAGGTGACCTGCTAAGGGAATATCATGGGCTAGTGTCAATAGGAAGCCCCTGAACTTCAGAGGTATAACCAACCTCCTGGCTGCTTCAGGCTTGGGGTCTCTACTCTCTGAGTACAGGAGTCCATCATCCCAATATATCTTATGGGTGCCACTAGCATTCCCAGCAGCCTCAGCAGCAGCTTGCTGTCTGAGGGGTTCAAGGGAGGGGCAGTTCAGCTGCTCCTGGCTCAGATCTACCCTGGAAGGGCCCCCTGTCCCCAAGAACTCAACCTGATCAGGTTCAAGCTCCTCTGGGACAGTTCCTTCTTCAGGCCTGAGATCATCTTCCTCCAAAGACTGATCTACTTCCTGAGCCAAGGGGGAAGGCACTGCCTTAACCCTACTGCTCCTCCTCTTGGGAGGCACCTGGTCCATTATTCCAGAATCCAGGGCCTGTTCAGCTTTTGACATTTTTGCCTGTGACCTAGTCACAGCAAAAACATGTGCAGGGATCCCTAGCATTTCTGCATGTTTCCTGAGCTCCACCTCTGCCCAAGCTGAGGTTTCAAGATCATTGCCAAGCAAGCATTCCACTGGTAGGTCTGCACTCACCACAACCTTCTTAAGGCCAGTTACCCCTCCCCAGGAGAAGTTAACAACTGCCAGAGAATGGTCTGTTCTGACATTGCTAGCATTGGTCACTTGGTACATTTCACCAAGTATAATCTGCCCAGGATCCACAAGATCTTGTGTCACCATGGTGACACTTGCTCCTGTGTCCCTGAATGCCAAAGCCTCCCTTCCATTAATTAAAGGCTGCTGTCTGTATTTGCCCAAATTATTGGGACTCACAAAGGGGGACATATCCATGCCCCCATCACAGACTAGGACAGCCTGAGTTGGCACTCTGACTAGGCCAGAGCCCATCTCAGTACCCAGGGTCAACCCTACTAAACCCTTATTCTGAGTGTTTCCACCACCACTTGTAGCTGGACTAGGGGGAACAGTTGCCTTAGGGGCAATGGTGGCTGGATTGGAGTCTTTGGACTTGGTGCAATCACTGGTCCAGTGAGTCTTTTGCTTACAGACTTTGCACCATGGTTTCCTTTGGCCTTTTCCTTTATTAGATTGGGGTTCCCCACCAGATGCAGATTTTTGGGGACCTTGAGAAGACTTCTGGTCTTTACCCTTCTCCCCACCCTTATCAGAGTTTTTGGAATCTTGCTTCTTCTGGTCACCACCTTGGTTCTGTACTTTCTGCTTCACCCTGGTTCTGACCCATTTGTCTGCCTTCTTTCCCAATTCTTGGGGAGAGGTCAGATCAGAGTCAACCAGGTACTGATGTAGCAACTGATTCTGACAGTTATTAAGAATCTGCTCCCTCATGATTAAATTATAGAATCCTTTGAAGTCACACACCTTACTGCCAAGTAACCAGCCTTCCAGAGCCTTGGTGGCACAATCTACAAAGTCCACCCAGTCCTGTGTCTATGCCTTTTGGGTATCTCTGAACTTTAACCTGTATTGCTCAGTGGTTAGGCCAAACCCATCTATCAGGGCACTCTTCAGGACTTGGCAACCATCAGCATCCTCTTCTCTTACAGTGAGGAGCTTGTCTCTACCTTTGTCTGCAAAGGAGAGCCACAAGATTGCTGCCCACTGCTCCTGGGGGACCCTCTTAACTTTACAGGCCCTTTCCAGTGCAGTTATCCATTTGTGGATGTCATCCCCACTCTGGTAGGGAGGGACAATCTTGCTCAGGTTTCTATGGTCATAAGACCTTTCCCTACCACTAGGGAAGTTGCTGCCACCATGGGACTCTAGTCCCAACTTGCTTCTTTGTCTATGAAGCTCTAGGGACTCCCTGTCTATAGCCAGCTGCTCTTTTCTGATTCTAAGCTGAGCTTCTTCATACTGGAGCAGTCTCTTTTTCCTCTCATGAGAGGTCTCCCTCCTATGAGAAGAAACAGAGGTCCCTACTGAGGTGTCAGAATGGTTAGACTCCTGAGAAGGAGATCTGGACCTTCTAGGCACACTCACAACTCTTCCTGGTGGGATAAAGGGGAGGTCATTCTGATCCTCCTCCTCATCTGCAGGAGGAGCTGGATTGTCCAGGGCAAGATCATTTTCATCTTCCTGGCCAGTTTCAGAGGTCAGGTCCTGGGTATTTTCACCCCTCGTCCCTTCCTCATCTTCTGCCCCACCCTCTCTGCCTACCCCTGCAGACCCTAAGGGTCTTCTGAGATCATCCAGCAGAAGCATCTCCATGAGACGTTGGGTGTTGGCACTTTTGCCTGTCTTCAGCTTCCTAATCTTGCACAACTCTCTCAATTCCAAGAATGGGAGGTTGTCATATTTGGAGGGTAGAAGCCCACTGGCTTCTAGCAGGGACCTACTGGTTCCTGGCCCTGAAAACATTACTAGTGAGGTGTGGTGTATGCACTACCTACTCTAGTGTGGCCTACTAAACTCTCTTGAGTTGTAGAAAGGGTGTGCTAAGCCCTTGACACACAACTCTAAGTTTAGTAGAACTTACTGTATTTCTAAGCTTGAATTTATATGTACCTTAGGTACCTTTAGTGGTTTTCAGTTAGTCACTTGAGATTATCTGGTAAAACAATAGCAAGCTGGAATCCCACAGCTGCCACCAATGTGAGAAGTTGGCCTGGTATATGCTGTCCACTAGTTATAGTGGGCACCTTGCACCAGTCCAAACAACCCCTTATGGATGATAGGTTAAAGACAACCTTTATTGAAAGCTATCCTAGTGGTAGCTATGGAGAGCAGCCTTCAGGCTAAGTCTTGGAGGAATGTAAAGCAGCTTGTTTTACCAGTCTATAATCTCTTGAGTGACCAAATGAAAGAGGACCACACCAGGTATATATATAAAATATATGTATTTAGTCTTAAATACACCCCTCTAGTCTCTTTATGAGGCTAGAGTTCGAAGTACATAAGTTACAAAGCAAATGTCAGCAAGTATTAGCACAATACACGTTTGAGCCCTAGGGGCGTACCAAACCATATACTAAAATAGTGGTATAAGAACCACGACTGAGCTAGACACAAGGCCTAGAGCCTGTTGAAGTGCTTGGACCCCAAGGAACCACCCAAGGTAGTGACACAGGGGACCCACGGGGGACGCGTGCAGTGTGAGAACACAGCCGCGAATTGCCGTTGACTTCTATGGGGAAAGTCGCGGTTGGATTCTTAAAGAAAAAGGACACTTCGGAGAGGACTTCCAGTTACCCCCTTTAAACTTAAGAGTTTCTAGGGCCCACACCCACGTGAGTACCAAAATACTCGAGTTACCTCACCCAGGGAAGCTGGGTGCATACGTGTTAAAAGGTGTCAGGAATCGTCGTCGTTTTCAATGGCGACCTCTTGGAAAGTGCTGCTGCCGTGAAGTGGAAGAGTGTCCGGTGCGATCCAAGCCTGGATCGAGGAAGAGGAAGACCTGAAAGCAGAGGGGACAGAGTCTGGGTCACTAGCCAGTGACCAGGGGCACGATAGTCGAATGCCCTCAGATGTCGGGTGCTTCAGGTGAGTTGACGGGTGCCTTGACTCTTCAGCCACGAGGTCCAGGAGGCGTCGACGACGACCAGGAGCTGGATTCGAGCTGTCCCACGAAGTCTGTCGAGTGCTGCAGTGTCGGCGACCGGATTGGACCCAACAAGCCTTGGCAACGGAAAGTCACGGGGAAATGAAGAAAAGGCTGCGGTGCAGACCAGCAAGGTCTGAGGGACTCACCCAGCGAGGGTAAGTCAGGGCACTTCTGGAGCAACCAGAAAAGCCCAAGCAATTGAAGAGTTGCTTTCGTGGGGACCCACTAGCCAACAGACTAGAGATCGCGAAGGAGCCTCAAGCGGTTGCACTTGGAGCTGGCCCACGAGACACTCGTGGAGTGTAGGCCAGTGATCTTTGCTGCAGTTGGTGCGCGGGGCTAGGGCTACTGGGAACCCAATTCACGGCTTCGAGAGATGTCAGGAAGTTGATGCACTTGCAAATGTGCTCGGTGTCCAGGGGTCACGGTTCCACGTTACCCACAACAGCTACGGGCCTCAGCTTTGCTGGGGACTCAGGGCAGCCACGGGGAAGTCTGAAAATCTACCTCTGGTGATGCAAAGACTTCGGCGTCCGGCGGGAGCTTCAGTGATGCAGACCGGACAAATGCTTCGTTGGTGCCTGCCAAGCAGGGGAGTCACTCCTTGACCCCAAGCTAGATTCTTCAGTCCTCTAATCGTGATGTAGAGCGTCGAAGGGCCAGGATTCAGCTTCAGAGTTTCGTCCAGGGATATCTAAAGTCCTGTTGCCAGGGTTCCCTTACTTATACTAAAGAAAGGGGTTGGACTAACTCTGGGGACCCACCTATGGGAGGGTTTGGAAAGAGGGGTGGCTACACCCATTTCCTTTGTCCAGTTTCGCGCCAGAGCAGGGGCTGGCAGCCCCTGCAACCGGTTTGAACTGGGGTATGCACGAGGACACCAAATGTGCCCCCAGTGCAGGACTTCAAAGCACTCAGAGAGTGCACCACCCAGCCCTAATCCACTAAGGCCTGTCTGGGAGGTGGTAACACCTCCCTGAGACAGGAAACCTATTGTCCAGGCCTCCCCTGCCGGAGTTTCGGTCAGCAGCAGGAGGCCAGACTCGTGTCTGTGGCTGCAGCATCCATTTTGTGATGCCAGGCTCTGGTTAGGTGGTACCGGGTATACCGGTGCTGTCATGTCTCTCCCTCTAGAAGGGTGGGATCATACTCCCACACCAGTTACTGGTGTGGGGGTATGATTCCAAGGTGTTTGACACCAACCACGACATGTTTCCGTGCAGCCATCCCAAAGTTAGCATTTATCGTTTAGATATAATCCACTTAAGAGTATATGGTCAGGCTGCACCACAGACAACCCCGGAGAGGAGATTCCGAAGGCTGCAGAGGGGCTCTGCTCATGCATGGGCACCCTCTCACATAAAACCAAGCACCCTGCCTTCAGGATTGATAAGGCCTGCCATAGGGGTGACTGATAGGTTTGTATGTGCAGTGATAGGTGAGATATAGTGAACCTATATCTCTGTAAGGGGTGCATGCACCACCTCACTCAGGCTGCAGTAGGGGGGCCTTCCAGGAGGGCCTTCCAGGGGTGGCACAATACATGCCTCAACCCCTGGTAGGCCTCTGGGGTACCTATGCCCTGGGTACATAGTATACCATATACTAGGGACTTATAAGGGCACCCCAGAATCCAATCTGAAGTGTACCTAAGGTACTAGGAATCAATTTAGAGAGGAAGCAGCTAGGCTGGGGTCCTGGATAGCAGGGCCCCAGCCAGACTAAAGTCGAAAAACAGTGATACACCAGCAAAAAGTGGGGGTAACCATAAGAGGCAGATCCTACTCTCCTACAAAAACCTTAAAAATTCTCTGAAAAAAGCAAAGATTACAGGGACGTTATGGTTAGGGTCAGTTAGGCAGTGCATTGCGGGGCCGTAAGTTATAGTTAGCTCTGGTAAATGTATCTGCTGAATTTTACTGGTTTTATACGAGTGAAATCTGACCCAAACTATAACGTCCCTGTAACCTTTGGTTCCTTCAGTGAATGAATAAATATATATATATATATATATATATATATATATATATATATATATATATATATATATATATATATATATATATATATATATATATATATATATATATATATACTTTCATCTATCTCTATGTGTGTGTGTATAATTGATATTGCGAACCTCATGCATGGCTTAAGCTCTCCTATACTATCGTTGGACACCTCTAGGTTAAAAGGTTTATCTCCCTAGCATCAACAGATGGATGCAGTGCCTCAGCTAAATTAGCAATCTGGCTCTGGAGTACACTAGGAGTACACTAGCATCTGCTGCAGAGGTCTGCTGAACAAGACTGTAGTCTCCTACTTACATCCTAACTCTTCCCACATCTCATGTCCGAACGGTCCTGGGGTTTTCCTTTACAAATCAACGTGTTCACGTGTGCTGGTACAGTTGATTCAGATTAAACGGAGAAAGAGTCTCACCCCCAAATTCACCGTTACGATAAATGAAATCCCAGGACTGGACAAGGAGTGATCTTCTGGCATAGGGTAATCTGGTAAATGTGCAAGACAGATACATGTCATGCATCCAGAGCTTTCTACACATGTATATGTTCACAGCCCCATCATTCTCGTATTCCTAAATACCAGAAGTAGACATTTTTCTCTGTGCTTGTACAGATTTGGGACATTCGGGCTATACAGTCCTCGCTGCTGGAAAAGCAACAGGCATCTATAAAGGACTATCCCGAACCAAGAGCATTAATAAAGGGAGAAGCTTATATAAAGACTGAATGACCAAGTTATCTATAAAGGACTATCCCGAACCAAGAGCATTAATAAAGGGAGAAGCTTAGATAAAGACTGAATAACCAAGTCGTCTATAAAGGACTATCCTGAACCAAGAACATTCATAAAGGAAGAAGCTTAGACTCCTTTTTGGCACAAGACTGAATAAACAAGGCGTCTATAAATGACTATCCCGAACCAAGAGCATTTATAAAGGGAGAAGCTTAGATAAAGACTAAATAACCAAAGTGTCTATAAAGGACTATCCGGAACCAAGAGCATTAATAAAGGGAGAAGCTTAGATAAAGACTGAATAACCAAGGTGTCTATAAAGGACTATCCGGAACCAAGAGCATTAATAAAGGGAGAAGCTTAGATAAAGACTGAATAACCAAGGTGTCTATAAAGGACTATCCCGAACCAAGAGAATTCATAAAGGAAGAAGCTTAGATTCCTTTTCGGCACATGACTGAATAACCAAGGTGTCTATAAATGACAATCCCGAAACAAGAAACATCATAAAAGGGACGACCTAAGATTCCCTTTTGGCACAAGACTGAACAACCACTGATCCTGGTGCTACAGACAAATCTACTCATGATTAACTGTGTCCCAGATCTTTCCACAGTGGTGGAATAACAGAAAGCTCTGTTTGTTTAAGATGGATGTACCCATGGCACATGTGCATTTGGCACTGAAGAAAAGATGCTTTTATTGTTCTCATAAAGTGCATAGTTGTTATTTACATAGCTTTAGGGTGTAAAGTGTTGTCTTCAGGTTACTGGTTTCCTTACTGTGGGACCATGCAGGGATAGTGTCCTGGGACAGTGGTTCTCAAACTGTGCACCGTGGCTCCCTGGGGAGCCATCAAACCTAGCCAGGGGAGCAGCGCACCAAGCACTTTAATGCATTTAATGTTGATGGGGTTGTTGGCTTCAGTTAAACTAATTTGACAAACGCATTTTGTCGATGATTTGTAAGTGACATGCCCAAAGCTGTAAACGTAGTGCTTAATTGATTGCATGTCAAGGGAGGTGACCTCCATATTTCACTGCATCCCCACATTCCAACACTCCCAAAGTAAGTGGAAGATGCCTGATTTATTTTGTTACTCGTTAATAGTTTCATTTTTTTCCAAATGCATTTTACACCAATGCAAGTTATCAGGAAAGTACAGTTGTCCTGTCTATTAAACACACTAAGGGGCCGATTCCGATTCCGGACGGAAATCTCTCCGACCGAGCCGGACCCGGAGAGAATTCCGACCGAATCGGACCTCAGCAGTCCGACCGGACGAGTACGATGCATTCGCATGCTATCGGACTCGGTTCGGTCGGACTCCCATTGAAGTCAATGGGAGCCGGTCGTACGACGCGTACGCAAGCTCCCATTGACTCAATGGGTGCGAGGCGAACAAGGGCGCCCCCTACAGTGAGTACGCGTCCATGCGCATCGCGGCGTACATGCACAGGTAGGGGGGACCCATTGGTCCCCCCTGTGTGCGACTCGCGCGCCTACGCGTTCAGGGGGGTCCGACGCGGACCCCCAAAGTCCGGCTCCGACAGCTCTTTCGAGCCGGACGGCGCGAGTCGGTCGGACTGCTTGCGGCGCGCATCGTACTTACCCGGCCGGGAAACGTCTCCATAGCGCGGTGCGAGTCGTGTCCGTGCGAGTCGCTCGGAGCGTGTTGAAGCCGCGTACGAGTCGGTCGGCGATTTCGCGGGAGCATGCATCGTACTCGCTCGGCCGGACCCACGTACGATTCGGTCGGGAAACAGGGCTCCGAATCGGATCCGGTAAATCCGAATCCGATTCGGAGCACTACCGGCCGAGATCGGAATCGGCCCCTTTGTATTATTAAGTATTGACATTTGTACTTGAATCATAGGTACTTCCAGTGCACATTTATTTCAGTACACATACATTTCCAGATAGGCCTGTTCTCTCCTTGAGCACAGGGAAGTAAAACACGATATGCGGCATAATGCCAACATTTGGAAGCAAGAAAGGAGGGATGTTTAAAAAAACAAAAATCAGAGGAATTTGTTTTACTTGCATTGATTTGGAGGCAATTTTAGGGAGGAGACAGCAGAAATAAAGCTGTATGTAGTTTACAAAATCGTGAGTCACCCTGCTGAGACAAGTGTGTTGGCACGTATGACATGGGTAGAAATGGAAGTGCATGTAAATATTCTTCAAGCGCAGAAACACTTTGGCAATGGGGCCTACATGCATAGGGGTGCTAACTAGCACTGTACATGGGATACAAAAGTTTGAGAGGGTACTATAAAAAAGTCATGGGCAAAGAAGTTTAACTAGGAATATTTTATTAGAGGCGCCACCTTAGTAATACGAAACACCCTGCGTATAGGATTATAATATCTTCATCAGCTTCATCCAAATTATTTTCAGGGAGAAAAATGTAAGTACTCCCAAGGTCGGGATTAAATCTCCCCCACCCTTCAAAAAAAGTCACAGTGGAGAGCCACAGGCAATGGCCAATGGGTCAAGGGAGCCTCAGGTCGAAAAAGTTAGGGAAGCACTGTCCTAGGATGTCCTCTTGCACTGGGGTAAGTGTGCTCCTTGGATCACGAGTTCAGGGTTCCTCTGTGGCAGAGCCCACTCAGTGCCTGGGTCTTGCGACCCTCTCCAATACCTGTATGTCCAGAGAGTCACGGGCTGCGTTGCTGTGCATTTCACTGCGATACAGCACTAAAGCCTGTTCTATGACCTTATTATGAAGGGAGGAAAATTCAGATGTGATGTGTGGAAATGTAGTGTATGTGAAAGTTGTGCACAACAACGTACAGGGTATTAAAACTGGAATGCAACACTCATAAAGGGCAGCTACAGTGGAGAAGTCATGGATGGTGTATTGGAGACTACGCTCTCATTTATTCTTCAGCTGGGCAGCCGGCAAACGCGGATGTGGGGCAAACTCACCTTCTCTACTACCCCAGCTGCAGATGACCCCCGAATCTAGAGTCGCCCATCCATTGTAGATATTTTTCCCCAAACGGTTCCTACCTACATGGCAGAAGCACCTTCTGTGGACAGAACTTAGGTAAAAAATACGGCTGTATTTCTGGCCCACCAAAACGCTTTTTAATACAGAAAACATACATGGATCTTGCACCCATTTGCTGGGATTTTTTTCTCCCACTGTGTAAGGAAGAGTTCTGGACTTTTTGAGTCTGGGACTGCCATTTTTGACATAGCTTACCTTGACATATTAATTTTAAAAAAAGGTTGAAATGGCATTTGAGGGACATCTGTAAATTGTGTATGTACTGTTCCCATCTGTGTCAGGATTGCTGTAAGGTTCCCTAATGGTGAATGTGGCATCTTTGTCATTGGAAATACTATTTTCTCAAATTTTTTAGCAACTATTCCATTTTCACCCTCCTGTGAATAACTCCATAATTCTGAGAACAGTGTTCTGCAGCAGACCGGAAAATAGGCAAATTAGGTGGTCTGATAGTCTGTTTTCAGTTTCTATTATTCTATGAAACTTCAGAAACGCCTCTGCTGCCTTTACTGAAGTAGATGTTCAGTATTAGTAACCTGCTTACAATCATGACCGCTATTCTCACGTGTAATGAATTACAGTGATAGAAGAGAGGAGGGACTATTGAAGGGGTTACTGTTTTTGAGTGAGTTTATTTTATTGTCATCAGCATAACTGCCTTACAGTATAAAATATTATTAGAAAATCAGGTCCAGCGTTTGTTCAAATACGTCATTAAGAACTTTCAACACTAATATACTAATATTTTATACAGTATATATAAGCATCCTTAAAATAATCATAAAACTTGTTTATCTCCTCTCACATCAAGGCTTACAATTTCAGGATCAGGGAAGTTGTATCACATTAAAGGGGACAGTCAGCTGACAATTTGAAATAATAATGCAATTATCACTAACTTATTAAATAGTGTATCGACCCGACCTAACATGACACCCCCGATGCTTGATTTTCGACCAGGCTGTCCTTAAAAAGACACCGAGCTAAAATGTATTTATTCATCTGTCTTTTAGTACAGTGACAGAATTTCCGATGCAGCTCGGGTACCACATACCCCAAATAATGGAAGTGAGAACTGCTTGCGAGCCTGGGTGAACTTGGTGCAAAATAGCATAAAGTGCTCAACAGTATCTTTTCCACCAAATTCGCAAACACACTTCTCATTTCCCTTCTCTCCCCTACCGCTCCTGACTAAATAAATATTCCCTTTTTGGGAAGGTCCCCAATTCAAACCTTGTGTATAGGGAGTATTTGAGTTCTGGATGAATAAAAAAAACCATACATTTCTCTATCCCATATTCCGTTTTAAATACAACGTACCTTGCTAGTAGGCTGCCTTCCCGTACTTTAGATACATGTCTCTCTATTATAAGGAACCAGAACCCTTTTCTTGACGATTTCGATTTAATCGCCCAACATGCGTGGGGTCCTTCCAGTAACACTAACTGAAGGGACATTAAGATGTTTCTAACATAGCTCAGCCAGTTTTCACTGCCCCTGCCTGCGTATGCAGCCATTGCTAAAGCTGCGTTGGGGTTCCTATGCTAAGAAACCCAGTATAAAAGAGGTTTCTATGCAGGCTGACCTGCCATGGGGGAATTGCCTGGCTTGAATATAGGGACACCAATCATCAGGGACCCTATGAAATTATTCTCTAACACGTGGAGCTTGTAACGCCGGGTCTGGTGGCTTAGTGAACTCCACTGTAGGGGCCTGTGTTCGACCTCATGGTCACAGGTTCAAATCCCGGTGGATCCACTTAGCCTTTCATCCTCCTGAGGTCGATAGAATGAGTACCATTGAGTTGGGTAACAATAAACAACTATTATTCAGCGCCAAGATACCCTTCTGGGTGAACGTCCACTTTATAAGTACACGTTATGTTACTTGTGTGTAACATTGCAATAAATATGTTTTAAATTTTCCAGTCATGTTTTTTAACTTATACACCAGTTCTAACTATGCTATTGACTGGATGTTTTCATTATGTCCAATATAGTTTTTATATCTAATATTCCTATGTAATAAACAGCGTCCTGTTATTTTGTTCCAGTGAGATGTTTGCAAAAATCAAGAATTACACTTCTCAGCTGAAGCAGTGTTCCTTTTGAATTTGCTTATTGTCAGCCATCCCTCTTTGAAGCATTACATTGTAGTGGTGAGCTTTGATATTTGTCCTTTTCATAATGTTGGTTTGTAGGATACATAATTTGTTCTTTTTATTTATTTTGTTAAGCACTGGTTTGTCCTGGAAGTCACCCTGCAGCACTGCTATAGCTGAATAACCCTGTTCCGGGGGCGAGATACATGATTGAGGTGTGTTGGTGATGTCCTGCAGTTTAGCTCACAATCGGTTTTCATCAGTCTCCCTTGCGCTAGAAGCGGTGGGATCAGTGCTTAATTTGAGCCGGTGGTTTCTGGTGCTCGACACCAGCCCTTAATTGTCAAAACTGGTGCCTGTGACAGTTTGCCACATGGTGGCGCTGTCTGTCTAATTTAGAGAAGAGCACAAATACAGTTTTGTTAATTCAGTATAGATTGAAAATGACTTACCTGCCGCCTAAGCCATTCTTATAGCTTTGGGGGCCTGGAATAGTCTAAATTGTCGCACTTGTAGGACTGTTATGGTTAGTGCTTGTGTTGGTATTATTATTCGCAGCGTTAGCAGGGGCAATGTGCGGTGAAAGCTGCAGTGGTCTCCCAACAAGTGCCCTGGCACTTATTTATTTATATATTTTTTTCAAATTAAGCACAGGGTGGGAAGTCGTCCTGGCCATCTGAAATAGATTAAAGACAGGAGAGCCTCCTTGAACAAGGTGTTCACTTTTTTCTTGAACAAAATCGGACTTGGATAATTCTGGCTGCAACACATTTCTTAGCTGTGCTTCCAGGATCTGCTCAAACTCCCTGTGAGCTTCTAACAATTGAATATGGATTGAGTAATTAGGTTTGCCTTGTCGGATCTCAAGTTGCTATTTGGAGCATAGGAAAGGAACAGAGCCTGAAGATATTTCAGACCTTTGCCCTCCCGTGCCTTGAATATGGTGCAAAACACCTTAATTGTATCATTTGTGCCACTGGGAGCCAGTGTAGTTCTGCGAGAGCTGAGAAGATGTGACCTGACTTTTTAAATGATAACAGAGCCTGTCTGCTTGATACGGCAATCTCTCTAGTTTTGCCGTCTCTTGCTTAGGGCCTCCAGCACAGACTAAGTTGCAGTTATCAGGTTCGGTAACAAAGGGTAAGTTCAGTGCAATCTGTTACCCGGGGCAGAAGAATCAGTTTTGTTTGACACATTAGGTTGAAAATGGTTTCCTTTACCCCCTGAATTATTTATCACCTGAACGATATCTGATGTTTGTGATTGTGATACGTCCTTACACCCCCCGCATAGTACGTTTTTTTTGTTGAAAAACACATTTGTATTAGTTTTAAAGCACGATAAGTGGTAAAGGCGAGACAGTGGATACACAATCACAGTACAGGAGAAGAATCAACATATACACAATACAGCAGCTCTCAAGTCATACATCGTTCCTAGAGAAAGCACCATTTGATCTACTGCCCCACATACAATTTCAGATGGATTAACCCAACCATTTCCCCCACATCCGTCTATGTTCGTGGGGGCAGCCCCTCGCCTCATAGACCACAAGCTCCTGCTGCACGCACCAATCAACTTGTCACCACCAGTCTGTCAAGGTGGAGGGAGCAGAGGACATCCATCGAGCAGTGATATCATGCTTGGCAACTAGGATAGCCGTACCCAGGAAGGATCGTCAGCTCTTGCGCCCCTAGAGCCCTCAAACACACCAGGCAACAACGTCAGGGGGTAAAGGGGAACCTCCCACCCCAGGACATCCGACAGAACCCGGGTCACCATGATCCATTAGTTTGCAATCGCAGAGCAGGACCATCTCATGTGATAAAAATCAGCTGGATCCATACCACATCATAGAAAGGAGGGGCTGGGGTGGACGCTCGCTCGGTGCATTTGAGTCAGAGAAATATAAGCGAACTAAAGGTAATATATTTGAACCAACCGCAGTTGGGTGAAAATAGTAAGTTCTCTTGGGGCCATCAGGGCATCTCGCCAATCCTCGTCCTCAAATGGACCCAACCAACCCTCCCATCGGAGTCTAAGATGCTGCAGCATACCAGGGGAATTGGCTATCAGGGTACGATAGATTTGGGAAATCCCACCACGGCCTAGGTTACCCGTAAGAAGTTTGGCCTCAAGAGGGTACAATTCAGGCAAGGAGTCAGATCCTAGGACATGAGTGTAAAGGACATGTCGGAGTTGGAGATAGTTGTAAAATTGAACATTTGTCAGTGTTTATGTGGCCTGACGATCCTTGAAGGTGTGTATGTGCGTCCCGGACCAAACGTCTCCCAATTGAGTGATACCAATGATATCCCAGGTTTAAAGCCCTGCAGCTTGGCCGTCTCCCCCAACCATGTACCATGCTAGAGAGGTGCCTGTTGCATAACTTTGCCATCCCATTGCACATGTCAATGCGCAGCTCTCCAGGCAAGGAATACCACTTTAGTTACTGGAGGCAAGGTGGAGTGAGGACCCATAAAGTAGGGCCAGCAAGCACGGAAACTCCAGAAGGGATAAGCAGGGTCAGACCATCCCTCATTGAACCAATCATCAATAACAAGAAGGTGGGAGGCCAAATAATAAAGATAAAGTTTAGTCATACCCAAGTCACCACTGTAGGGACCTCGCTGACAATGCATGAAAGCATGCCACAAAAACATTGTCTGAAACCACGTTCACGGTAAGTAAATTGGTAAGTTTTGAAAGAGGTACAGAAACCTTGGAAGAGTCATCATTTTATATAGAGCTATGCACCCCATAACATTCAATGGAAGTGTTTGCCATCTAATCAGGTCAGACTTGGCTTTCTGACTCAGGGGTTGGAAATTGAGGGCCCAGGGGAATTCGGGGGGTGGGAGTGACCCAGATACCTAAGTATTTGAAGCTGAGCCAATGAAGAGGAATGTTCATCTGTCAATCAAAGCAGTCTCTAGATGAGGCTAAGGGAACCAATACAGATTTGGCAGGATTCATTTTGAGACCTGAGGCCGACTCAAAACATCACAACTGATGAACACCGGGGACCGCCCGTAGCGGGGTCTGCTAAATATAGGAGGACGTCATCTGCATATAGAGCTATGCGATCTTCCTGGTCGGCACTTCAACTCCATACCCCGATTTGGGGATCCGCACGAACAAGCTGAGCCAAAGGCACAATTGCAAGTGCAAAAATGAGGGGAGACAGGGGATAACCCTGCCTGGTCCCCCGCCCTATGGGAAAGAATGCAGAGAGGACCCTATTAATCTGAACCCATGCAGTGGAATTGGAATTCAAACCTTTCCACAAAATTGAGGACCAACGCTGGCCAGGGAGAGCACTAATTCCATAGTAAGTCTTAAGCAGGCCACATGCTCCCAATGCTGGGACAAGGATATTTCAGGCAGTCTTTGGTTTATGTCTGTGAGGTCTACTTGCCTAGGGTGTTGTATCACAGCATGCTACAGGTCTTGACCACTCTTGTCCCTGAGCCTGAGAGGTGGGGTTTCTACAGCAAACATGTACCTTATTTTATCTGTCCATCTCCCTATATGACTGCTTCTCCTTGCATCTCTAGAATATCTATGCATCTGTATTGTTTGTCTGTATGTATCAATGCATTAATCATAGATGTCTGTCTCCATATTTCTTCATCAGTCCATCAATCTCTTTCTCAATATATACTCATCGCTCCATTCACCTCTGTCTCCCCTGTTCTCACTGTCATTATGTTCATAAAGGAAGCTAGCTAGCACATACATACAAGTGTATATATTTAACTACTCTGAGTCCATCTGTCAACAAGGTCTTAATCTATATATGCTGCTCACTATGTATCTGTGCATCACTATCATCAGACTTATTCCTATTCCTACCGATCTACCTAGACATGCAGCATCTTAGGGTCATCTGACTACCCAATACTTACCTATCTGAAGGCTTCTTGTAGCTTACGGAAGATGTTGTGCAGTGCACACGTGCAAAATAATAAAAATAAATGCAGGCATATTGATTCCTTATGCACTGTCCTAAGAGCCAAAGAAAGCTAAGCATCAGTAAAAAGAAAACATATTTGCTGATTTTTTGGCAAGAGTATATAGGCTTTCATCCACCATGGCTCATTCTTGAACAATATGTCCGAGCAGCTGACACGGATAGAGTTGGAAGCTACTGGCGAAGAAACATCTTTCCGCTCTTCTGATAAACACAGTTGTTGACAAACGATGTTTCTTTGGAGATCTATCAATTTGGAAGACGTGAAATGTTAAGAGCTCTTCGGAAATGAGGCCTAATTAGAGTACCAAAAATGCCATCAAGGGAACATTGCCAAGGTATAGACTTTCATTTTGTGTTTTTCCTGGCACACAAAAGCCTTCCTTGAAGCCCTTTCTCAGTAATCCCCAGTCTCCCTTAAAGAAAATCAACTTTCAGATCCCGTAGAAAGCCTTGTCAAACTCTAGTTCCAATTTTTTTAAATTTATTTAACTGTTTAATAAAGGGCCAGCTTGTGACTATTTGCCACTTTACAAAGCTAATGCAGCTGGCTATGGTGATCTGTCTTTCCTGCAATGATGACACCGAGCAAAGTGGTACAAGGTCTTCTGGGTAGTGAAGCCCTGTGCCTGAACCCTGCCCATCGCAGGAGTGAGGAAAGCGACCCAGGGTGGTAATGGTGGAGAGGAAAACACTTCAATGAAGAGACAAGTCAAATTTATCTAGTTCTGCTTGTCAAGTTACGGTGAGTTCTAGACAGGTGCATCTAGAACCCTAATTGTTTGGCCTCCTTGAGTTTTACGGGAGAGTCTAAACAAGTATGCTCTGCTAGAGCCCAGGACTCGACTGAGACCGTACTTCAGAGTCAATGTGATAGGTAGATATGGTTGAAGTCCCAGCTCAGGAGCTTAAACTATACCCTTGGTGCCAGTAAAGCTCTCAGATTACATGGATGATGTGCAATGATTTCCTTAAGGTTCTCAGAACCAGTATTCCTAATTTTGCAGTCTTTGGATCTTTCTTAAAATCAAATTATGTTGCTATAGCCTACTCTCGAAAGCCCCACAGCCCGGGTTAAGACAATGCAATGTGTGCGCTGCAGAGCAGAAGGAGGCTTCTTACCATTATCTCTAGACATTTGTTGTTTTCACAAGATATTAGTGTCAAACTACACTCATTTGGAGCAGTATTGGCATAGGCCCTAGTTGTTCCAGATACTTGAGCCAAAAGACTGCTTTTCGAGGTCTCTCCATTAATGTGAATTTCGGATTTCAGGTCGGTCCCTTGGCGGAAATTCTCCTTCATACAGAAGTAGATGTGTGCCAGACAAAGTATTGTGTTCAGTATACCTTTGGAATTGAATGTAGTTAATGCTGATTATCTACACCAGATGTCGCATACATTTATTGAAAAGTAATGGTGACAATGGAAAGCTGCAAGTAATGTTTTTTTTAACAAAATATGTAAAGGCCGAGATTGATCTTTTTGCTTTTATTGGAAAGGAAGGCTGGCACCATCACAGAGCTGATCCAGTCTCTTTCCCCCTTCCCCCCCACACACTACCAAGGAAATTTCCTGGCACCCCTGAGGGATTTTGTGGTCTACATTATGATAAGCCACATATAGATGGAGAAAAGAGAGGATAGCCAATGTGCCAGATTGAAGGTAATAGAGCAAATCTTTTCTGTTTTCAGAGATTGTTTTTTCCGTCCCCCTACCTAGTCTGAATAGTAATTGTCCGTCTTGCAAGATGTTGTTAGCCTCAAGAAAACCTTAGGGTTTTCGGGTCAGCTCTCTCTATTTTTCTTAAAAAGGGAGGTTAGTGATTGACCTGTAGTTTTAAAGGATCCAGTGGGTTGGAAGTGTACTGGCTGCAAACACCAGTTTCATTCTAGACTAGGAATGATTTGATCACTAATTCAGATCCGCATTTTGCTTATTGATCATCCTTTTATATGAATGTGAACTAAAAATGGAGTGTGGATGCTGGTCACAGAAAAAGAACAGGGTCAGCCCATCTCTCACTTCTCATCATCTCTAGGGACTGCTCCACCTAACAACATCCCTACTTCCTACAAGCTGAGTAGAAATATGGCAGCAAAACTAACCCCAAAGGGATTAGTTGTTATTGGCAAAGGGCTGCTGCGTAAGGCCCCAGGTATGAGTTGTGTGGAGCAGACTTTGTGTGCAATTCAACTCCGTTCAGTTGTAAATGGCCCAATGTTCACACACCCAGATTTCACTGGTGCTGGAACACAGAACCTGATTTTACCGGTCATTACATTGGGAATGGGCTGCAGTGCAGCCTGGTGCCAGGCCCCTGCCTGTCTTGCTACCAAAGAATGGGGAGGATTTTGCCTACGAGGCACCCACACCAGCCTCTCCACCTCACCTGCTCGCAGGCATTTGCCACCTGTCTCGGTTAGAAAACACTAGCTACCCTTCTATGCCCTTCGACTTGCCCGTTTATTAGTTAGTTTCCCATCTTTTCATTTCAATAAATCTGCTAGCACATCTATGATTTATTGTAATCAATATCTGTTCAAATAGATAGTGTTCCAGACTACCAGCAAGGGTTTCACCTATGCCCTCCTGCTGCCAGAAATAGGCAACCCCGCAGCAAATTAACAGAAAATTGGCAAATATTCTGAAGAACTGAATACACCCATGTGTTTCTTGATCTTCTGAATATCTTCTCACATAGTATCGTCTCCCACATACACACAGAAGTTCAATTACCAATGTAAAATATTAGGACAGTATGGGACCTAATCACAAAGGCATTTTGGAGAATGAAAAGAATACTCCTGTAGGAGTGTATTACAGACTATTGCATGTCTTTGGAAATTGTTTACCCTGTCAGCCGTAGGGTGCTCTTCCCCCAATTTTTAACCTTCCTCTTCCGTTTTTGATGATCCCGTTTTTGTTGGCCTTAGGACTTTGCACACTTTACCACTGCTAACCAGTGCTAAAGTGCATGTGCTCACTACTGGAAACATGGTAACATTGGCTTATCCCCAATTGGCATATTTCAATTACTTGTAAGTCCCTAGTAAAGTGGCACTACATGTGCCCAGGGACTGTAAATTAAATGCTACTAGTGGGCCTGCAGCACTGATTGTGCCACACACTTAAGTAGCCCCTTTAAACATGTCTCAGGCCTGCCATTGCTGCTTGTCTGTGCAGTTTTAACCACCATTTTGACCTGGCAAAATTCACCTGATATACCTCATCACTGGGGTAGGCCCTGGACAGCCCAGAGGGCAGGATGCAGTGTATTTAAAAGGTAGGACATGTACTTTTAAGTTTTACATGTCCTGGTAGTGAAAAACCCATAAATTCGTTTTTTACAGCTGCAAAGCTTACCTCTCCCATAGACTAACATTGGGATTACCTTATTACATTTAATAAACTGTAATTTTCAAATGGGAACAGGTAACCAGTTCATGCTTGGTGTCTTTGGAATAGTAATGAAAAATCTTAACTTATGGTGAAGTCGGATTTTAAATTACAATGTTGAAAATACCACTTTTAGAAAGTTGGCATTTTAATGCCTTAGCCATTTAGTGCCTGTACTTGTGTCACATGACTAGGTGTAGCTGACAGATGAGCTTTGTGTATTCCTAGATGACCACACACAATAGGGAGCTTAGGTGTGCCTGAAACTGTGACTTTGTCCCAGTCCGGCACAACCAGTTATCCACAGTTGGTGCTTTACACCTCTTGGTGATATTTTTACCAAAATCTTTAAAATTTCATATCTCCAGTACTACTGATTGGATTTTTGTCGTTTTGATCTTGTTTTATTTATTAAAAATTACTATTTTTCTAACTCTGTTGTTGGCTCTTTTTAAGGTGTGTTTTCACTGTGTTACTGTTTGACATGTTGCACAAATACTTTATGCACTGCCTCTGCGTCAAGCCGGACTGCTCTATGCCAAGTTACCCAAGGGTTAAGCACAGGTTATTTTAGGGTTGCTTGTGACTTCACTCTAAGAAGAATTGCGGTAGCTGCTTGAGAGGGGTTTCACCTTCCCCCAGCCAGTAACCCAATTTCTTACAGAAATTGTCCCCAATTAGCTACAAATTTGGATTACAGTGGGAATAGTGAGGGAATATTTATATACAATTAGTGCAAATATAAAGGACTGTACCCTTTATGCACCTTTACTACTAAGATGTAGGTAGTTTCGTGGTTTAGTCATAAAGGAATTGTTAGAAATGGGGGTCTCTAGTTGGCAGAGGTAGGTACCTTTGTCCAAATAGGGGCCCTTGCTTCTAGTCAGGGTAAGGGGGATACATTCCTAAATAACCCCTGCTTACCCCCTTGGTAGCTTGGCACAAGCAGGCAGGCTTATCTCAGAGGCAGTGTGTAAAGCATTTGTGAACACATACAGTAATACAGTGACAACACTACAAATGGACACCACACCAGTTTAGAAAAATAAGTAATCTTTACTAGACTTAACACAGGACCAAACGACAAAAATCCACAATACAGTATTAAAAATATGACTTTCAGATGGTAGAAATAGCTTAGTTCAATGTAGATGGTAAATGCGACACTTTACTCTCAAAGTACCTTGGATGCGTCACGCAATACAAACAAAAGGGTCGCAGGGAAGACGATGCGTCAGTTCCTTGCTTCGGGGGAGGCGACGCACCTGTTCCTTACTGCAGCACAGGGGAGGCGATGCGTCTGTTCCTTACCGGAGAGGAGGCGAAGCGTCTGTTTCTTACTGTGATTCGGTGCGATGCGACAAAAATGGCGCCTCGATGCGATGCGACGATCTGGTGCGATGCGACAAAATGGCGTCTTTGATGCGATGCGACAACGTGGATGCGATGCGTGCACGCCCTACGGCCGTGCGGCGAAATCAATGAACTTTGGAGTCGCGACAGGCCCTGCGACACAATTCTCCGGTGATGCGACGGCAACCTCTGCGGCGGCACGCTTCTCCGGTGATGCAACACGCTTCCTCAGCGATGCGACGGCGAACAGCTGCGGCGGCGACACGCTTCCTCAGTGATGCGATGGCAACTGCTGCGGCGGCGTCACGCTTCTCCCTCGTTGCGTCGCGCTTCCAGCTCCCAGCGACACGCAGTCTCCAGAGGGCCCAAAACAACAGCAAGCACCTCACTGCAGGTAGAATTCCCAGCAAGGAAATTCAGGGGGAGCTGGTGGTGAAGTCTTTGTGTCCCTGAGACTTCAGAACAGGAGGCAAGCTCAGCTTCAAGCCCTTGGAGATCTTCCTCAAGATAGTAAAAGTACACACAAAGTTCCTTTTCTCCTTTCCTTGGCAATGAGCAAACCACTGCAGGCCAACCCCAAACAGCAAACAGCACAGGGGCAGTCTCCTCCTTCAGCTTCCTTAGTTTCTCTCCTTGGCAAAGGGTCCGTCTTGATTCCCAGAAGTGATCTAAAGTTCTGGGGTCTGGGCCCCAATATTTATACTGCAAAATCCTTTGTTCTCTGAAGGCAGAGAGTGTCTGTGCCCAGCCAAAACCAGTTCTGTCCTCCCTGGTGCAGCTTCCTGGCAGGAGGTGGAGACAGCATTGTTGAAAGCAGACCTGGCCCAGGTAGCTGAAAGGAAATCTCCTCCCCTACTCTCCATTCTATGAAGGCTCAGGCAAGTGAAAGGAAATCTCCTCCCCTACTCTCTATTCTATGAAGGCTCAGGCCAGTGAAAGGAAATCTCCTCCCCCTACTCTCTATTCAATGCAGGTCCTATTGAGCCCAGCCCTGACCCATCAGACTGCTGGAGCCAAAGCCCTCTCCAGCCCCCTGTCACTCACAAACCAGACATGGAATACACAAACCCAGCAGAGGCATACTGGATGGTTAGGCAAGAAAATACCTACTTTCTAAAAGTGGTATTTTCAAACACAGAATGCAAAAATCACCCACACTAAAAGATGTATTTTAACATTCTGAGTTCAGGCATACTAAACTTTATTTTCCTATCTTGTTCCTAGGGTCAGTTAGGATTATAAGATGTTATAATCAAACTGCCCATTCTGGCCTATGGGAACAGATAGCCTTGCAATAGTGAAAAACGAAATTGGCTGTAATTCACTATCAGGACATGCCACAAACATCAGGGCATGTCCTACCTTTCACATACAATGCACCCTGCCCATAGGGGTACCTTGGGCCTACCCTAGGGGTGACTAACGTGTAGAAAAGGGAAGGTTTAGGGACTGGCAAGTGGGTACACTTGCCAAGTCGACATGGCAGTCCCAGACTTCACACAGGCTCTGCAATGGCAGGCCTGAGCCATATTTTAGAAGCTGCTTCTGTGGGTGGCACAATCAGTGCTGCAAGCCCACCAGCAGCATTTGATTTACAGGCCCTGGGCACCCATGGTGCACTGTACTAGGGTCTGACAAGTAAATCAAATAAGCCAATAATGGAGTCACTAATCCATTACAACAATTTACAATAGGCAGCACTTGCACTTTGGCACTGAATAGCAGTGGCAAAGTGCCCAAAGCATCTAGACCAGCAAAAACATAGCAAAAAACACAGGAGGCAACAGCAAAAAATGGAAGGGAGACCCACGCCAATGGTGCCAGGTCTAACAGGAATTAAAGAGTATGTAAAAGAATACTCCTGTAGTACTACTTCCCCTACTCATAAATGGTTTTGTGAATCAGCACCTAAGTGCTTGGAAGGATATCTTAAAGGTTCTTGATCATTGTGAGAACAACAGAATTCGTTTCCTTTTTTTTTTTAACACCCATGTTTTATTATCCTCTATTTTGGACTAAGGTCTATATGAATGATTGAAGCTGAATGTGCTGTGTACACTGTTTTCAATTAAAAGTGCATACTTTTATTGTATGTCAGGCAGATAATTAGCAAACTGTGCCAGCCTTGTCATTCTGCATAAAAGTAATATGATGTTCCTTTCTCCTGACCTTTGACAAAACACAGAAAATGCTTAGTGACCCTGTATTACTACAGCAACTTCTGCATAATAATTATAAGTAATTTTAAATATATACCTGTAACATCTTAATACGAAAATGTAAAGGTGTATAGGTGTATGTCATTGCCTATGTAATGAACAAATCTGTAGTTGTTTGTCCAAAATCTTCTTTCTTATTTAATCAGCTCTAGTATATGCCGCCATTGACTTGAAAGGGAGTATACGTATGTTAATGATATAACATGAATCACAAGAGGAGATTTTAGAACGTGTACTGATGCACTATATTCATTGAATTATAGGAACTAGTGTGACCTTTCCTTTCTCTTTCCTCTTCCCTGATATACTCGATATACGCAATTTATCTTTCAAATTATTGGATTTTACTGATTTTTCTGTCACATCTGAAAGCTATAAATGCTTCTATATTGAGTTCCCTTTGCAGGGTAGTTCGTGTGTTTATGTGTTTCAAAGACAAGCTGTCCGAGGGTTTCAGATCTTCCCAACCTACCCATTATTGTGACAAAGCACTGTGCTACTATGAATGAAGACAGTTTAGAAGGGTTGTACAGCAATACATGTCCCTTATGCCAATTCAGAGTGCAGGAATTTGAAAAATTGGGTTACTGAATGAGAGGGGTGAAACCCTACTTAAACAGCAGCCACAATTCTTGTCAGGGTGAAACACAAGAAAACCCAAATTACCTGTGCTCAACCCTCTGGTTGCTTGGCACAAAAGCATTCAGCCTTAACTTAGAGGCAATGTATAAAGCATTTATGTTGCACTTCAAACAGTAATAAAGTGAAAACACAACATAAGAAAAATCACACAACAATTTAGAAAAAAATAGAGTAAAATCTAATCAATTATTTGAGACCACGACAACAAAAACCAATCAGTAGTACTGGAGATGTGCAATTTTAAAGTTTAAGTGAAAATAGTGCCTAAAAGTACAAAGCGCCAACTGTGGTTATCTGGTCGCACCAGATCGGGACAAAGTCACAAGTTCACGCCGATAGAGCATGGGCCGAATACAGTGACCAAGTTAGGCCCACTGAACACAGTACCTTAAATCCTGGTTACGGAGTCTTGCGTGCACCCACGTCAAGGGTGCATCGGGCAGCAGCGGTTCTGAGGGGCTACGGGTTCCGATGAGAGGTCCTGCGTCAAAGATCCGTTGCGCAGCGGTGGTTCTGATGAGGCCGTTGACAGGTCTTGTAATGCGAGGTCCTGTGTCGCCGTCAAGCATGCTGTTGACAAGGGCTGTTGGTGCAAAGTCTTGCATTGGGGATGTGTCGCGCAGCGGTGGTTTCGAGAAGCTGCGGGTTTCGATATGAAGTCCCTCATCGGGGATGTGTTGTGCAGCAGTAGTTCCAATGCGGGGCTGCAAGAAGATGCGTTGTGCATGCATCAGTTCTGCCCAAGAGACCACAGCTAGTCTGGCAGAGCACCTTCAGGCCCACTTCCAAGAGTCCAATACTAGGGGTTCACCACTTGGGGAGGGGGCAAGACTCACCGCAGGCAGAGTCCAGGTGTTGGGTTCAAGATAGTTGAAGCCTTTTCTGTCACTGAGGCTCTGATCAGGAGGCCAGCCTGGAATTCATTCTGGTGGTCTTGGGTTCAAGATGCAGGTCCTGTCCTTTTCAATGACGCAGTAGAGTAGAAGTGCAGCAGAGCAGCACAGCAGTCCTCTGAGTCTTGCACAGGTCCAGAGGTGTGCTGAAGAGCTGGGTCTGAGGGTCCAATATTTATACTTGATGCCAGCTTTGAAGTCAGACAAGGTTCTGGATATTTCCACTCAAGAGGTGTTTGGCATTACCTGCTTCCCTGGCCTCAGCTTGTCTGGGGGCACAAAAGGCAAGTGTGAAACTCTTTGTAAGTGTGCTGAGGCAGAGCCTTTGTGATGTGTAAGTTTGGTAGGTGACAGCTCCTCACCCCTATAAAGTCAGAGATGGCCCATCCTGCCTACACCTAGTCTCCCTTTGTCTCACTGTCTGGGAGCAATACACAAAGTCTAACTGAAAGCTACACCTAGTCGCGTGACCCAGGATACAGGCTGCAGGCACCAAATGGTTAGGACAAGACAATGCCAAATTTCTAAATGTGAAATTTTCATAATTGTGACGTAAAATCCGACTTTACCATTAAAGAGGGGTTTACATTACAATTCTTTAGACGCCAAACTCAACATTCCTACTTGCTCCCATTTGAAAGTTATCACTTATTGTTAGAAATGGGGCTTCTGGTTGGCTAGGGTATGCACCTAAGCCAGGCAGAACCCACCACTCTAGTCAGGGTAAGGGAGTTACACACACAAGATAACCCCTGCTCACCCCCTTGGTAGCTTGGCAGAGTAGTCAGGCTTATCCCAGAGGCAATGTGTAAAGCGTTTGTGCAACACACACAGAAACCAGTAACACACTATGCACACCACAAAAAGAGACTCCACACAAGGTTATATAAAAATATCCTTTGTATTATACATAAAAACAAATTAGACCACAATCACATAAATCACTGCGCTACTAGGCACTTGTCATAACGCCACATAGATCATAAATCACTTGGTAGTATGCAAAGCACATTACACCACAAATCACATAAAACAATAATCACCTTACCAGATAGGAAGTGGTCATAAACATTCAGTGCAACTAAGGCAATACTTGTAAGTTGTACACGTCATCTAAACATTATGACATTATCACTGTGCACCTCATATCAGTCCCATACCTCCTTACATCAGAACCTGAAATGCTGCAGGTTATGGAATCCCACAAACAGGGGAAAACACCATCAACAACATATTGGGGGCTCGTGGAACAACCATAACGAATAAGGCCCCGGAAGTACCCACTTCTTTCTGAACACAGAGCCGTAGTGCACTTGCGCTTCTTTTATAGGTTATGCGGTAATTCCTCTTTGCTCCGGGACCAGAGGCCTCCGTTGAGGTCTTCCTCCACTGGCCAGGAGAATGCCTTCCAAGGTGCGTATCAGGACAGGAGGGAGGGGCGGACCACCTCCCTTGGCGGGGCGACCTCCCAGGGTCCCCCGCGTATGGCCAGAATTGCCCGGTCTGTTTAGGGCAGCTGCCCACTACATGGCAGACCAGCTGCTACAACCGGCAAATGGAGATGCCCAGACTCAGCTCCTGGGCTGGCCAGACACACTGGCTGTGAGAGTGCGGGTGGGTCTTACCTCCAGGCCTCACCCGCTCCAGCGATGCCTCCGTGTTGCCGGGTCCTCGTGGAATCCGAGGCTGGGCAGTGTCAGCGGTCCCTCCAACTGCAGCTCCCGCAGGATAGAAGCGGGACACGGAGCGAAGTCTCCGTCGGATGCACTCCCTGCTGTTCTCGCCGTCGTAGGAACGAGGCACGGCCTGCCTCGCCGGCCCCACCTCCCAGCAAGTCACAGTGCTGCAGCTTTTCCTCCCAGGCAGGTTACTTGATTTGAAGTCTTTTATCTCCCTGAGACTTCCACCAGGAGGCAAGCATACACAAGCCCTTGGAGATTCTCCACAAGCAGGATACCACAGCAGGGCAAAAAGAGTCAGTCATTTTCCTCCATAGACAGAAGCAGCAACTGCAGGCCAACCCACCCCTCACTCAGAAAAGGCAGCGCTCCTCACACAGTCCTTCCGCTTTTCTTCTTGGCAGGGCCCTCTTGTTCCTTGAAGTAATCTAAAGTCCAGGGGTTTTAGGTGCAATACTTATACCCCATTTTGTCATTGTTCTCTTTGCTGTAAGGGTCTCTGAACCCAGTCCAATCCAGTCCTGTCCTTCTCGGTGCAGCATGACCACAGGGTGTGGAGACAACATTGTGAAAAAGGAGACACAGCCTATTCAGGTGCAAGAGAAACTCCTCCCACCACTCTAAATGCAGACCAGGTCTCTTCAGACCAGCAATGAGTCACCCAGGCAAGGCAGGGCACACCTCAACCCCCCTAGTGACTGTCTAGAGTGAATGTACATCCCCAGCTCCTGTCACTCAAACACCAGATGCTGAATACACAAACAGCCAGAGGCACACAGAATGGTAAAGCAAGAAAATGCCCAGTCTCTAAAAGTGGCATTTTCAGACACAGAATTTAAAAACCACTTGTACCAAAAGGTGTGTTTATAAATTCTGAGTTCAGAGAGCCTAAACTCCATTTTTCTATCTTGTCCCTATGGAAAGCTACACCTAGAAAATGTTACAGCATAGCCCCAATGATAAGCCTATGGGACAGACAGTCTTTCAATAGTGAAGAACAAAATACACAGTGTTTCACTATCAGGACATGTCACACACACCAGTACATGTCCTACCTTTCACATACACCGCACCCTGCCCAGGGGGGTACCTTGGGTCTACCTTAAAAGTGCCTTATATGTAAGGAAAGGGAAGGTTTGGGCCTGGCAAGTGGGTGCCCTTGTCAGGACAACATGGCAGTTTACAACTGCGCACGCAGACACTACTGTGGTAGGTCTGAGACACATTTATAAGGTTACTCATGTGGGTGGCACAACCAGTGCTGCAAGCGCACTAGTAGCCTTTGATTTACAGGCCCTGGCACACACTGTGCACTTTACTAGGAACTTACCAGTAAATCAAATATGCCAATCATGGATAACCAATCATATCATTTATACGGACAGTATATGCACTTTAGCACTGATCAGCAGTGGTAAAGTGCCCAAAATCCTATAGCCAACAAAACAGGGTCGGAAAAATAGGAGGCAAAAAGTTTGGGGATGAACCTGTCAAAAGGGCCAGGTCTAACACATATTAAATGTAATAAGGTAACTCCATGTTATCCTATGGGATAGGTAGGCCTTGCAGTAGTGAAAAACAAATGTAAGAGTTTTCAATACAAGGACATGTAGAAGTTAAATGTACACGTTGAACTTTTTTAATACATTATAAGTATTATTATATTTAGGGCCTACCCTAGATGTGACTTCTGTGTATTAAAAAGGAAGGTTTAGGCCGGGCAAAAGATTATTTTGTGAAGTCAAAATGGCAGTTTAAACTTGTATTCACAGGCTGCAAGGGTAGGCCTGAGGCATGTTCGACAGGCTTCCTAAGTGGATTGCGCAATCATTGCTGTGGGCCTTCTAGTAGCATTTAATTTTCAGGTGTTGAGTTTGAAAGGTGTTTAGACAGAATATTGGAGCCAAAAATATTGTGGGACAAAATATTGTGTCAAGAATATCGGGGACAAAAGTTTTGTGAAGGTAAGTTTCTATGGGCATGCAAAGTTTTACTATATATAACTCCACATATATGTACCCTGACAATATATGTATCTTCAAGCTACATAGATGTGGAGTTAAGAATAGAAAATCTATACTTACTTATTTGCACTTTCCTTCTCCATATTTTGGTCCTCGATATTTTTTTCATGATATTCTGCCCACTTGATATTTTAGGTTCCGATAGTCTGTCCGATAATCCATTTGGAAAGCCAGTGTAAACTAAGATAGTGTTCTTCCATGGTCATAACCACAGCATGTATTAGTTCTATTCTGTCGTTAGTTTGGAGGAATTGGAGGATTATCTCGAGGTCAGAAGGTTATAGGTTAGTTCCTTTAACCACTGTGTTTATTTGTGGGGAAAAGCTGAAGTCTGATACAATAATTAACCCAAATTTCTGACCTTTTGGGAAAGGGTTGGTGGGGTACCCATATCCTAAAACCAGTTGAAAGTAGGTGACTATCCTCTCTCTATGATTAGGAACCCAGGGACATAATTACTAATGTTTCATGCAACACAGTGCAGCAAGCAAAGTTGTGCTGCAATATGTTGCGTGAAGCAAAGAGAGCAGAAATGCACCATATCTCCTAAGATATGGTATAATTCACTCCCTCCTAGTGCTGGTGCACTGTGTGCTGCCTAGTGCCAATGCAGGCACCATCGCGCCATGCTGCAAAGGTGCCTTTGTTATGGGCAGGATTGTTTTTGTGCAGGAAGGGACACTTTCCAGCACAAAAACAATCCAAAGATGCATTTTACTCTTTCTATGCGTGATGCAGTATGCATCATGCATAAAAAGAGGAAATAACTTGGAGAAAAAAAGATGTTCCTCTTTGTTACGCCATCCTCTTGGAGCCGTACTGATCTAATGCAATCCCAGACTTATAAACCTTTGTAAATCTGGAATTGCATCAAATCCATGGGTGGGAACACCAAGCACCACCCATGGAATGCCTGCCAGCTAGAAATGTACCGTAGCACAGCGCAAGCCAATGCATTGCGTAACATTTCTTTACAAAGCCACGCAAGGCGGTGCAAATCGCCCCTTGCGTGATGTCGTAAATCTGAATTAAGGAATTGCACTGCCTTGGGTCACCTTGCATGACGCAAGGACAATGCAAGTCCATGATAAATCTGCTCCCTAGTCTTTAATCCGTTCAGATAAAGATAACTGTCTTCATTCAAACGCAGACTTGATCTAGACACTTACAAAGCTAGCATACGTCTCCCTGACGTTTTCTACGCAGATGTGCACCTGGGTGCGATAAGAGTACACATCGGGGTTTTTCTGATGATGGCCTAGTACTTAATTCAAGGGGAGCAGGCAATATAGCAGAGGGGGAGGAAGGGATCCTGTGGGACTCGGCATTGCACTTTACGGGAGGATGACACTAATGATCCTCTATATATTTGATGACTTTGGTTGTGAAGAAACAAATTGATGCAAGAACACTCTCTGATATCCCCACCCGTTCATTGACTACAATGTGTTGCTAACAGTGGCTTGTCACATATAAGAATACGTGGCTTCAATAAAGTCCACCACATCTTCACAGTGTTGATAGGATGTGAAAGTGAATTCTTCAGCACTTCAGGACTGATAGTTCTTGAAAGATGTAAGGATCTTCTGCTGGTAATTTGGAACCTGGTTAATGGGTTTAGTTAGGTTAGCAATGTTTGCATGCTGACTGGAACGTGTGATATCCCATCCTCTGGATATCGACCCTGACTTTGGTGATAAAAGAAAATTGAATAATTTTTGGAGGAAGCGTGAAAATCTGTGGGACACGTTTACCTGTGCCATTTCAGCTGTAGATTCTCCTCCGGACATAGTACTTCTTCATTGACATAAAGAGCTTCCACTACTAATCAACTCTAAATCGGGCCCAGACTATTGAACTGGTAGTCACAATTTTCCGAAGATGAAATAAATAAGAACTCTTTCTGAATGTTTTGTAGCCAATTTGCATCTTTGTGCTTGATTTATATTCCGTCTTTTAAAAACTATAATCAAATTATCTGCATTGAGCAGAATTACTGTCCTCTTTTGCTCCCATTTCCCATATGTGTACTGTGCAGTTTTTGGGCAGGATTTCAGATCTTACTTCAGAGGTTACAATTTTGCAGTTTGCTCTACTGTGCTGCCAAAAGAGCTAAATAATAGTGTTGCTTTTTGGTCACATTCCAGTTACAGGATCCACGTGTCTTTAGTTTTTTTTGCTAACGTTCATTGATATATTTACATTTCTGTCTTTGGGACATTCGCCTCATTACATTAAGGGTAGTGATGTGCTGTCAAATAATGCAATTCTTGACTTGTGCATTTGTGTACAAGTCAAGAATTGCATTAAGACTATTTTACAAAAACTTTGCACTGATGTAAAAAACATGTAATAGGGCAAATCCATGTGCACTATTTTGCTGCTTGCATAATATGGAAAGGAGCAGAGAGTATTTTACACGAGGGGAAATCTGACACAAAATGACTTCCCATTATTTTTGCTGTGTTTACGTGATAGGAAGTAGAGAGAAAAGAACAGACCTCTCGTTTGCAAATGTGAAAAAAGGAAGTATTTTTGAGTCCTGCCATTCAACATTTGTTTCATTTTTTATGTTGACGTGTTTCTTTTTAAAATTATCCATTTTACATGCAAAATGATTAATTACCAAAGGTGCTACAACTAATTTCTAATTTTTGTTTTGGGGAAATTACCCTTTATGCAATACGGACAGGGTGTGTTTTGTTCCCAATTACACAAGCAGAAAATAGTGTAAATTGTCATTGCCTTGTTTTTGCACCAGTGCAAGGTTTCTATATTGTGGTCCCTGAAACTAAAGTTATTTAGTTAACCAGAGTCTTCAACAATATGTTCAACCATGTAGGGTTCAGAACACAGATGAAGGATCTAGGATTTAAAGGTCCCAACTCTGTATTCCTGGCCCGCCTAAATATCATTAATAATTATAAAGACCTAGGCATAGCCCCTATGCCGCTCACCGCTTGTACTAGCCTGTGCACAATTAATGATAACCAGACATAAGTAAATAAATACACGTCTAATAAGAAGTGCTGTCAAACTATGTATGCACTGCACGTTTTTAATTCCAGTAACATCTCATTTGAAAAGATTGTGTGTTCCCAATATTTGCAAATTTACAATTACTTTTTTCTTTTTGCAGTATAATGGCTCGCGGCCGAGAGGGGAATGGGAGATGTGGCATCCCACCCTGATCGCCGAGGCCCTCTTTGCAATATCCAACATTTTAAGCTCCCTCCGCCTCATCTCCCTGTTCACCGCTAACTCCCACCTGGGCCCCCTGCAGATCTCCCTGGGACGCATGCTGCTGGACATCCTCAAGTTTCTCTTCATCTACTGCCTGGTGCTCCTCGCTTTCGCCAATGGACTGAACCAGCTTTACTTCTACTACGAGACCAGTGCCTCAGAGGAGCCCAACAACTGCAAGGGAATCCGGTGTGAGAAGCAGAACAATGCATTCTCAACGTAAGTCTTCTCCAGTTATCAACAGATGGTTCTATTGTCAAAGGGCTCCATTCACAAAGTTATTTATGCAAATATGTCAAACCGAGGTGCACAAACAGCATCATTTTGGAGTTCCAGTGGTGGCTGGCATCTACCAGGGGGTGGGGCAGACGTGCAATTAATATATTTAAAAAAACATGTGCGCAAATAACATATTTAAAAAAAACACCTACCTTACACGAACACGACGTCCTCCGGTCCGGACCTCCTCTTTCCCAGGAACTCGAACTGGATTCAGCAGCTCCCTTGGCCAATCCTGGCGCTGCTCTTACCAGCATGAGAGCAACGCTAGGATTGGTGGGAGCAGCCTCACTCGGCGCTCTACAGTGCTCTGGAGGCTTTGGCTTGCTCTAACCCAGCTGTCTTAAGGGACATGTGCACTTTTTTTTTTAGTTTTGTATAGCGCAAACTCGACCTGAAGGTATCAGAGCGCTTTACATGAGCACCAACCAGTTGCGTTACAGACGGACTCATTCATTTTGTTAGGTTCAGGGAGATCAAGTGATTTCACAGGATGCTGAGCGTCCCTGCCGAGATTCGAGCCAGGCTCTCCAGCTTCAAGGTCGACCACCCTAGCCGTTAGGCCACATCCTCTCCCAACAGTGCACACCAGTCCACCCTGCTGCTATCACTCAGCAGCGGCCCCACCCTGATGCTCTGTTCGGGACGGGGCATGAAAAATAAAATGGTAATAATTACCATTTTTGTTGCTTCTCTGGGGCTTTGGGGGGCTTTTAAGTGGGGCGACGCTCCTCCGTTCCAATGGAAGAACTGCCCCTGTAGAGTTCAAAGTCAAGTTAGTGATTTTCACACTCGTAAATGGATTTACCCACCCATAAAATTACAACTGAGGGCCACATTATGTGAGGCCCAATAATTCTGATCAGTTCAATAACAGGAGTTACCCAGCCCATTGGAATTAGAAGTTCTTTGTGTATCACTTGGAAATCTAGGCAGATGAAAACAGCCAAAATCTCAGTGTAAAACAATGCAGGAATTAGTGTGGAAACACTGATTCCTGCATGTTAATCGCCTGAGTCTTATAATCTCTGCAATTTCCCCCTCCCCCATTGCGATTACCTACACCCTAGTAAAGCTAGTACAGAGGGGTGGAAATTTTAGGGATTTTAACGGGCCTTTATAGCATAATTTGTAATGGAAGTAAATCTCCTCAAAAGTGTGTTGAGTGCGTTACAGTGTGGGTACACATGCAAATGGTGGTGAAGCAACCACAAATTTGTATGTTTGTTAATATTCACAAACCATTTGCAGTTAGCTTCTGACCAGCATAGGCCACTGCCCCAGACATATGCACAAGAATAGGAGCAAGGGTAAAAATGTATAATGCTTTAAAATTACATTTGATTTTGTGTGTTGCCTTTACCCAGAGCATGATTTGATATTTATTGATTTTCTATAAAAACCTCGTCAAATAGCTTCACCCATTATTGAAATAGTGAACTCTTACAAGAAATAAAAATTGCAAAGCAGCTCTTTGTGGCCATTCAACTGTACAGCACGCAAGCACATGCTTTTTTGGAAACCATGTTGTAAATATCAGAAGACAGACTATTAGTGGAAAAACAGACAATTTTAAAATGATGAACTTGTGGTGGAGAACTTCACTTGCATATTTTGACTACTATGAACTAATAATGCACTAACAAGAAGGAGCATGGCTTAGATTTCCAACTAACTCTTAGGCTGGATTACATAAAAACAAAATCAATGGCTGAATGTGGTGTGGGAGGAAAAACAACCATAGCAAAGAGGGGCTGATCCAAAGCCACTGTTAGTATATGTTTTTGTCCATCAATCGAGCTACGGCAGATAGTTGAAGTCGGCTCTTGTTACACCTAAAAATCTGCCAGTGCCTCCAGAAGCGCTTAAAAATTTATCTCTGCAAATTGTGGCCAGTAGATGCGAGTTGTGGCCAGTAGATGCGAGTTGTGGCCAGTAGATGCGAGTTGTGGCCAGTAGATGCGAGTTGTGGCCAGTAGATGCGAGTTGTGGCCAGTAAATGCGAGTTGTGGCCAGTAGATGCGAGTTGTAGCCAGTAGATGCGAGTTGTGGCCAGTAGATACGAGTTGTGGCCAGTAGATACGAGTTGTGGCCAGTAGATGCGAGTTGTGGCCAGTAGATGCGAGTTGTGGCCAGTAGATGTTTCCACAGTTATAGCCCAAATGAGCACCAACACTCAAGGCTGACAAAGCCTTTTCGGCGGAAGAGGCGTGTTTTGGTGGATGTTAGTGATTTACTGGATAAGGGTAAGAGAAACAAGTCTACAAGCAAACAAGGTCCAAGGTTTGCATCATTATGTGAGCTATGGCGACCAATTTCAGACTCCTGAATTTAAAAAACAGCCAGAGGCATGCTCAGGGAATGTGAGCAGTAAGTGACCTGCATCAATCCACATACAGACAGCCATCTTCAGCGCTGTATTCAGTTTCTGGAGCACTTAACTGCCAATGAAGCTTTAAAATGAAAGTACTGTGTCAACTTGCTCTCAGAAAATGAAAGATTCCGATCAGTGGAGAGTGGTGAATTATCCTTGGAATGACTCAGTTCCTGGAGAAATCTAAATGCAAGGTAAAGAAGAATTTTTATAATCTAGCAAGACTCTGTCCTTTCTCGTAAATGCAGGTTTGCACTCACTGACATCGCTGCCCAGCTAGTATGTATATGTTAGCATATATATCACACAAACCTGGCTGTATAGCAACAGAATGCTGTATTTTAATGGGGATGCTAGGAGAAGATACAAGATTGTGTACATCAACTGGGAAATTTCACATTTGAATTGCATTTTGACGATTTCACATATTTTTTAATAAATTACATTTTAGACATGTGTCACAAGTTTGACAGTCACAACTTAAATAAGCGGAAGAAGCACATACGAGTCTAATCCTACAGACGTATACATTGAGAAGTATACAGTGGGAGGGAGAAAATATGCTTAAATTGTTAAACTGGGAATTTGTGGTAATCCTTAGCCTGTCTAAACTTTAGATTTCATTTGAAGTCTCCCTGTTTCTTTAATACGAATGTGCCTTTAAGACCCTCTAACAATTTTTGATCTCGTGGCACTATGTATACATGACTAAGACAGTGATGCAACATTAGCTGTAAAGAAAGACACCAACCTTCTATAATCCATAAAGCAAGGGGATCCTGCTGGTGATTGGATCTAGGAATGGCCCACTGGAAGGAGGAAAGAGCCACCAGAACAAGCCAACCAGAGAAGTATGGAATAGTGTAGCACCCAATAACAGCAATAATGGAAAGCACATACCTCGATTACTCTTCTTATGATGTCATAGCGGTGGTAGAAGATTAGTCTGCAACAGAAGTCAGAAACACGGGGACTTGAAGAAATGCCATTCTGGATGGTGTTAGCAGCCACCACGTTCTTATTATTCTGACATGCTTGGGTTTGTATGCGGTGACCTCATTTCAATTCATGTTGGTCTGCGGTGACCTAATTTCAATTCAGGTTGGTCTGTGGTGACCTAATTTCTGAATCCTGCAAGATCTTTCCCAAATCTCTAGTAGGCTGGTTATGTAATTGGCATCTCTCTATTTCCCATGGGCTCCATCACGCCTCTCTTTCCCTTGAAAAATAACATTTAAAAGAGTTGCATCATCTAAAGTTGCCCATTATCTTTGTTGCCATAAAGTGGCAGAGAGTCTCCTAAGTACACGCATTCTCAGACACACAACAAAGTCCGTGTAGTTATTTATTGGGTGCTTTCACCCAAGACAACACAAAAAGTCATGGATGGAAAAGTCCCTTCTGAACGGAGAACACATGCATCCCTCAATGCTCTTCAACCCTACTAGGTCTTATCTGTGAGTTGCAGCATGCATCCGTATAGCACAGCGAGCTATGGCACTCACGCCTGCACCCCAGTGCCGCATACAATGGTTAATGGAGAGAAAGAAAAGGATTTAGATCCGAAAATGTCTAGAATAAAGATAAGTGGTTAAGGTTCATTCAGGCATATCCATTCATCAATTTTATGCTGTCTACGTCACCCTACGTGGCAGAGTTATGGCCACATTTGCGCAAAGAGGCCGTTTGCATAGAATGCAGTTGTGCCCTACAGATGTGGTCGAACAAGGCTAAAATGCAACTGAGGCTGCTTGTCATTCTGTTCATCTAGGGCTTAGCCAAGCAGTTCAGAGGTCAGATTATCCATGAGCGCTGGGACGAAGATTGGTCTCTGTTTGTAATGGCACCGATTAGATAAAAACGAAAGAATATTGAAAATCAAGTTAGTTACCAGTAGCTCAGATTAAGTCAAGCTTTCTATCGAAGACTTTTTGTTTTTCTCAGGTTTCATATAATATTCTGAGCTTTCTCCTGGAGACATTAAAACAGAAACGGTGACCGCACTCATTACAACTCGCATAAGCCCTCCTCCTGCTGTCTATTTAAGAAACCGTGAATATGAAGGGACCAGGGTGAATAATAATTTTCTACTGCCCCCTGCACCACAATGCCTGTTTAGGTCTCGCCTACGCAGCGCGCAAGCGCTGCTTAGAGGGTCCTCTTGGCATCGCTCTGTACTTTCTTGGAAACTTGTGCATGTTTTGCACTGTTTCCAATGAGTACACATGCATGCAGAGCGTTTGCCTTGCGGGAGCGAGCAGCGGCGCCATCTGTTTGCAATTATCGCGCCTGCCGCTGCTCGCTCCCGCAAGGTAAACGCTCTGCATGCACGAGTACTCTTTTAACTTTCGCGGCCGCGGGGCCGCGCTTGTCTTTCATTTCTTCTTTAACTTTCGCGGCCGCTTTAACTTTCGCAGCCGCGAAATGAAATCGACAGCACTAGACTTACATTTGTAAACAGTATTTCTCAAATAGCTTTTTCAATTACCTAAGAGAATGTATCTTTGAACAGGCTCTCTTGGTAAAACGTGCTCTACTTGAGCAACCTCCATAAGACGTCAGAAGTATCGAGCTGCACCAACCCTTTAGAGACCCTCAACTGCAGCCCTTTCCTGAATGTCCTTTTGATGTGGTTGAAAATGCCGGATAAAACATGTTCTAGTGCTGATGACTCGGTTGCCTAGAACATGAAGTGTGCTCCCCTGTGGCAGCAGATTGTTGAAAAACTCTTCAGTGTTACAGCAAAGAAAACGCTGCAGTGCCCCAGTGCTTAAAGTCTTTGATTATTAAATACTGGAGGGGGCTTTTCCAATTCTGCTGCAAGAGCAGGCACTTTTGTGTTAAACCCCTTATAACATAAGTCGGACACAGCCTCAGATCTGCGTGACCTTCGAGGAAAATGCTGGGTACATGACATTCCTAGAAGTGGTGCAGACTCCATGGCACCCCTTAACTCGGTTTATCTTTCGAGAATTCCTGAACAGCAGACTAGCTGGAACCGGAATGCTGGGGCTTGCGAAGTGCCTGCTTGTGTAGTTGTGCCAAGTTGAACCCAGCCACTGCTCTGATGCACAACCAAGCATTGGCAGTGGGCACAGGGAAGCAGTTTTCGTGCAGAACACATCCGCGTATTCACGGTGCAGCACGCGCCCGGCAGCGGGGCTCAGTGGAACGCTAGCTGACTCAGTGGGAATGCATTTTGTTATTTTTGTTCTTATTTAACGACCTCTCACACGTGTGCACGTTTCCCTGGTGCCCCATAACACCCTCCAAACAATTTTTCTTAAGAAAATGAACGGAGTAAATCATTCTTTCATTTCTGCGTCTTGCCATTCACCAATACATTGCACTGAAAATGGGTCTGGCACCCGACCAGAGCTGTCACGGGAGCTAGGAAGAACCTACACGGCTGATCTACAAACGAGTCCGCTTAGAAACTTCCAAATCTACAAAACCTTAATTTAGACAGGCAGAGAGATACGGTGAGTATCCCAGGATTAGAGAGAAGTTCAAAAACTCGCATCCTCCAAACACCGGATACAAGTATATAGTCAATGCAAGTGCACAGTCACTGCAAATGAAAATTCTAATTAATTTAATTTATTCGATAATGGCTTTTCACCACATAAAGATTAGTACATAGTAAATGCACAATGAAGCATAATGGAGAATACATTCATATTATCATACTTTCTCAATCATGTGCTGTGATCAGTGGCGGCTGGTGGACTTCAAAAGTGATGAGGCTAAAGAAAATGCCTTTGATCCAAGGTAGTGAGTAAAGTGAGTAAGCCCCATGTACTTGAGAGGGATTCAGGAGGTCTTTCTTCTAGAAATACATCTGAGACAATGATTGCATTTAATTGCATCATTTGCACATAAATCAGCCCAGAACCCAGGTGTTCTTAAGGGATACTGAAGTTGTATATGGGATTTGCATCTGTACCCTAGCTCTGGTTTGAAGGGGATACTGGGTCTGCTCCTTCGCGAATGCGTGGCTCAAGATAAATTTCTGATGAAGGCCTTGAGATATTGTACAGTGATTCTCTCCACCATCTGTGGTGTGCAGTTATCTTTGCACAGCCCGTTGTGTGAATGCTGTCCTGAATAAAGACACACTAGCATCTATTGATTTTTAATACATATTACTTAATATTTACAATATGTCACTGTACTCTGCATGTATTTGCTTTTACACATATATTTCTGAATATTTTCAATGGATTATGTAAAATATGCTGTTTTTCAGACCGTTCACATTTCGGTATAAAAATGAACTGAAGGGACAGTGGGACACATAGCATCAAAAGTGTTTGAAATAAAATGTTTGTTTACTGCAAGTCCGGGCAGCCGTAAATCCCGTAATTGTGATAATGATCATACATGCAAGACATTGGACACCAAGAGTGCAGACCCATGTACTAGAAGCGAGAGACACAGTAAGTATGACGCAGAGTTAGGTTGTTTTCACAGGAGATTGCTGTGCCTCAGTTTAGAGGTTTACAGCTGCTCTCTTTCAGCCCGTGCAATGACTATAAGTTCCTTACAAAGCCAAACACACTGAGAGCATAACTACGCAAATAACAAGCATTGGCATAGCCAATAGGTCTCGCCTTTGGGACCTTATAAGTGTTTAGCCATGCAACAGTTGAAGTTGTTGCACCAAGGATATTGTGCTGCATAACTAAATACTTATAAGGTCCCAAAGGCGAGACCTATTGTCTATGCCAATGCTTGTTTTGTCATTGCTTCTGCTCACTTCCATTAAATTAAATTACCGTTCCGTGTTTTCATCCCACTGAAAGGCTCTTAACCGAGTGAAATGCATCAGTAGCTCAGCTTCAATATAATTTTTATGCGGTTGACAAAACTACATTTAAAGAGGGACTGCCTAAAATACCCGCGCTCTTCTGAGCGGCTGCCTGGAGCTGTTAAAGCTCAAACTTGTTTTTTAATTTTAGGTTATCATACAGCGATCCTGCAAAGCAACGTTAGGAATTGAAATAAAAAAAAATAAAAACACAGCCTGAAAATTGACAGTATACACAAATCTGAACTTTCAATTTCTGTCAACTTACATGTTTGTTGCTTTATTTTGGCCTAGCGCAAAATATTTTCATCACATTATAAAATATGGTATTGGCATTCCCTTTAAGTGCCCGTGCTGTAATTGCATGTCAAAATATGCCATGGCATTTGCTGAAGTGGACGTAAGAGCACCAGGGTTCCATGGAAAGATAAAATAAGAGAGCCTCGGCCTATTGAAGGAATGCAGTCTAACTGAAGACATAACTTAGTGTGATCTTTTCTCTGCTTTAAGATGTGCACTAAGTTTCAGAGAAGCGAGACCTGTATAGCAAACAAATTTATGTTGAAGCAGAGTTTTGTGAAGGCGCAACAGAGCAGTGTAGTTGAATGTGACAAGTCATTTGCTATGTACATTTACACCCCCGGCACAAGTGAGTGAAAAAACCTGATTTTATATCTGCCATTGCAGCTCTGCTCTTCTGTGACCAATGCAATCTACAGGAGCCACAGGTCAAAAGATTTTTTTACAGTTTAAAAAGTCTACTTTTAACAATAGCTAAGTCACCCAAAATTAGTGCCTTGAACTCCACAGGATAATGTACAAACATGGACATGCCTAATATTTAGTTTGGGATACCTCTATAGTGACAGGATACAAAAGGTCATTTCACTGCACAGATTACCTTTCCCTTTGGTAAACATTAGCTTGTAAATAAAAGGTTTTTCAATAGTCAGGCTAAGAAAATAGCTAAAAATCCTATCTATAAAAAATCAAATTTAGTGGTGAACATAGATTTTTGTTAAATATACTGCAAATATAACTTCATATAAATGTTTTTGTCTCTACTGAAGAAACCTGGAAGTAATAAACCAGATATAATAGCTTCTCTTTCTTTCAGTAACAGTAATTAGCATACTGATTAGGTGGCCTGCCTAGGACAGGACAACGGCTGGGACTCTGCTAGCAAGAAGGCTGGGGAGGGGTATTAATGTCCACTTATCTTGAAATGAGGAGGAGTGAATAGGAACAAACACTATCGCAAATTACCAGGCTGAAGCCTGGCCGCTTCACCTGCTTACACAAAGCAGGACAGTAGTGTCAGGATGCCATTCAAATGGGGGCAGTCCAAGAAATCTTGTCACTCTTACTGGCAGAATCAATCAATCAATGTCTTGTAAAGCGCAACTACTCCCCCATAAGGGTCTCAAGGCACTGGGGGGTGGGGGGTAGGGGTGGAGGACTGCTGGTCCGACGGGGCGCTGATGTTCAGCCGAAGAGCAAGGTCTTGAGGTCATTCTTGAATTGTGGCAGTGACAGTAATTGCCTGAGGTGGAGAGGAAGGGTGTTCCAGGTCTGTGCTGCAAGGTAGGAGAAGGATCTTCCTCCGGCTGTGGTCTTACAGATCCGTGGGACAGTAGCCAGGGCCAGTTGGGGGGAGCAGAGTTCTCTGGTGGGTACGTGGAATGCGAGGTGGTGGTTGAGGTACGCAGGTCCCGCGTCATGTAGGGCTTTGTAGGTGTGTGTGAGGAGCTTGAAGGTAATTCTTTTGTTGACTGGGAGCCAGTGGAGGTCTCTTAGGTGGCTGGTGATGTGGCTGTGGCGGGTGATGTTGAGGATGAATCTGGCGGAGGCGTTCTGGATGTTCTGAAGTTCCTTGAGGAGTTTCTGGGTGAGGCCGGCGTAGAGTGTGTTGCAGTCGTCAATTCTGCTGCTGACGAGTGCTTGGGTTACCGTCTGTCTGGACTTGGTGGGGATCCATTTAAAGATCTTTCTGAGCAGGCCTAGCATGTGGAAGCAGGATGAGGAAACAGCATTGATCTGGCGGCTCATGTTGAGCAAGGAGTCCAAGATGAGGCCAAGGTTCCGTGCGTGGTCTGTGGGTGTGGGGGGGTTCCAAGTGCTGTGGGCCACCAGGAGTCATCCCAGGCGGAGGGGGTGGAGTCCATGATGAGGACTTCGGTTTTCTCTGAGTTTGGCTTGAGGCAGATATTCTTCATCCAAGCGGCGACAGCCTTCATCCCATTGTGAAAGTTGTTCTCGGCGACTGTGGGTTGGTTGGTGAGGGAGAGCATCAGCTGGGTGTCATCAGTGTAGCAGACAATATGGAATTCATGGTTCCTGATGATGGCTGCGAGCGGGGCCATGTAGATGTTAAAAAGCGTGGGTCTCAGGGAGGAGCCCTGAAGTACTCCACAGCTGATCTCTGTGGGTTCCGAGAGGAACGGAGGTAGTTTGACTCTCTCTGTTCGGCCGGTGAGGAAGAAGCGGATCCATTCCAGGGCTTTGTCGCAGGTGCCGGCGTTGTGGAGTCATGTGCATTCGCCAAGGTGAGAGACTTGGCCTCAAAAACCACCCAGGATTCGTTTTCAGTGAATTGTGTTAGGATCAGATCAGGAGTTATCAATGATCTCTAGCCAGCATTCATGATAAAGAATAACTTTTCACCACCTATTACCAGATTTACGGAAGTGGGACTGAAGACATTACTTTGAACTTGGCAAGTGCAAAGGAGTAGTAATTCAAACCCACTTGTGCTGAGTTTCATTCACGGAAGGAAAGCCTGGCAATGCCAGCAGTATGCCAGCTCTCTGTGGACTATGGTTTTGCATGTGTTGAGAACACACTATACAACAGCATACTGAAATCTACCTTCAGTTTCCAGCAAAAGTATGAACTCACATAGTCTGGAGAGATGGCAGCCATTTTGGGAAATACGGAAGAGTGCATCACTCTTGTTGGATTTCCAAAAACAAGTTTAGCATATCCCCACTGTAGATCACAAAAGGGCAGAAGAAAAAAACGGAAGGGGAAGGAGTGAGAACTGAATTCCTACTTCACCCTTGTATCCTGGCTCTGGAGATGATCCCAAGAGTGAGACCATGTAGCCTCCTGTTTCCGCAGGGACTGAAAAGGCTGAAGATGGGCACCTGGGTGAGGGACGTTCAGAGGAATGGACACTGGGACTTGTGCAGCCTTGGTTGGAGTGAGCGGTTGAGCCTGCCTCCCAATACTGAACTGTAGCCTGTACACTCCTTTGGGGCAGTTAAAGTGACCAGAAAACAGTTATCATCCTTTAGTTCCATAACCTTATAAAGGAACGTGACCTTCAGCCTCGTTCCTTTATATAGATAAGGAACTCCTCTGTGCCTTGCAGTATCCTTATACTGTACTGAAGGGGGTAGTTTATCCCTTATATTGCATTTCTATAGTGCTCCATACCCCTACTTAGGCTGCTAAGAGCTTATATTTGCATCAGTATTGGACCTCCCTCTCAGAGCTCCTGGCTGGTTGTGTGTTGGATGTAGTGTGTCCTATGCGGCAAAGGCTGATTGATTAGTGTGCAGTTCAAAGACATGCTCCAAACATGGTGCAGCTGCACCCCAGGGTGTAAGCATGTAATGTTAAGGAGACTGATGTTTATTGTCCCACTGATGCAATGTGACTTTTAATTATTCCAACACAAAAGAGCATGTACAGATTACCATGAAGGGCACGCACATATCTGAGCAGGGTCGGCTCTAGGGCGGTGCAACTGGTGCCACCGCACTGGGTGCTGACTTCAGGTGGGGGTGCCCTATTTACAAGTAGATTGTCATTTTTAAAGCACCTTCTGCCACGTTTCAGTTCCCACTGGTCAGCTGGGCACTATAGGGAAAAGGCCTCTTGTAGGTTATATCATGTCCTTGTAGACACACAGGAGGTCAGCCAACAGTCCCTTAAAGTCCACATTGTTGTCCGGGGTACTAGAGGAGGCATGCTTAGTCCTTCAGGGCTAATCTCAGGTCACAGACACCAGGTGCAGTCCTCTTTTGATCTCCAACAGGTCCAGAAAGTGTTCTAAAGTTGATGCCCTGGAGTGCCATTTTTATACCTTAAACTAGCTAATACATAGGGGTGACCCTTTGGGGAAAAATGTTTCCTTGGGCAACCATACCCACTTTTACAACAGTTCTTGTTTGCTTTACTGTAAACAACTCCATGAGGTCCCCTCACTCTCAAAATGCAGGATGGGAAACCCCCTCTCTTCTTCAGAACCTGTGTGCTTACACAGCGGTGTGGCTAGGGTAATGAGTAGTACCCTCCTCTGTGGTCACTCAAGACGGATTCTGAGGTAGCCTTCCTCCCACTGGGGAGCAAAGTATGGGGCATTTCCAGGTATCACATAAGTTACTTGTGACAGTGTAGGCCCCTTTGAAGTTAATGAAGTTCCTGGATCCATCCTAAACGGTCTTTCAGTAAGGGAAAGAGAAAACCTTCCCACACCCAGGCCTTTGTCTATGATATGGGAGCATTTTTAATACCTCATTCAGGCCAAGTACAGACTCGGCAGTGGCTGAAAAGGGAATGCAAATTAATCTCCAGCAACTTCAGACAGGGTAAAGGTAACTTTCTAAAAGTTACATTACCAATGTATTTAATAAATATCTGACTTCACCATTAGTTTGGGTTTTTATTAAATATAAAAACATGTCTGTGAATGGAGTCTGTAGCTGGTACAGGTAAAAATGTATAAATTATAGTCAGGGCCACTGGAATTATGTGGCAGAGGAGGGTCAAATTATGCAGCAGGGTTAAGTAAATTATGCATCAAAAAGGCAAATTATGCGGCATTATGCGACACATTTTGAGATAGTATAACTTTATTATTTTGTCATTTTTACACTTGTTAACACCGTCTGGGTATTGGTTGCACCTCATTAGTGCCAGTTTAATGCCCAAATATAGCAATAAGCAATAAATATGTGACCAGTGCAAAGGGCCTTCCACTGTGCGCAAACATGTTATTTATTTTTTAGTAACTTTTGGATAGTTTGAGCTAGAAACACTTTATTTTATTAGAATCTGCAGATTATGCAGCAGATGATGGATTATGTAGCAAAGGCAGCAAATCTATAATTATGCAAAAAAAATGCAGCGGCTGCACAACAGCATAATTCCAGTGGCCCTGATTATAGTGCATAATCTATACTTAGGTTTACTTTGTGCCAGGTACAGCCTGACCAGTGATAATGTCATATTGGGTTTTTGAAAAAAACCATGCCTACTTTACCTTCCATGACGTACCCATGACTTACTGATGGCAGGAGGAACGCAGCAAGGGATTTGACAAAAACAGAGCTGCTCAATCAGTGAGCAAGGACACTGCCATGTTGAAGATGCATTCCAGATCTAATGCCGGGGCAGCATAGGCTCCATGGGCAGGTTCCCCTGGATATGATGGTTTGGTAGGGAGCCAAACATAACCTATTTCAGTAATAAGAGGTAGGAAAACCCTTGCAGGCACTAAAACCCTCTACAACAGACACCCGCGAGGATCGATCAGGATGGCGCCTCAATTAAAGGGGACAGGGCCCGTACCTCCTCAAAGTTCTCCTCAATCATTGCTCCTCATAGTGAAATATACAACCAAACCCACACCCAAGCAGCAGACAAGAGGTGGAGCTCATACTTACAAAGAAGTATAAAAGAGAGGGAAGAGAGCAGTACTCAAGGATGCCTGGAACGAGAAGAGCCTCAAATGATGACTTCGTTCTTTCTCTTCTGCCCTGCAGGTAAGTTTTGATAGGAAGAACAGTAAGGCAGCCTCTAAGAGATAAAGGGAGGAGGGTCGACTAGTACTAGACTGCTTTCTTTCTCTTCTGATCTGCAGGTGTTCTACAAGGAGTTCTAAAGGCGGACACCACTCCTACTCTAAATCACTAACTCTAGGGAGACCAAGAATTGAACATGAAGCATGAAGAGCCTAGCAATAAAATGAACTGTGTTTTGTATGAAGACATATGTTAAGGAAACTATATTAATCTGATTTCCAAAATCCATCATATGGTATGAAGTTGATACCTATTCGGTAAAAGGGCCATATCTCTGGATTAGAGAAATAAAAAAAAGACTCTTTACATGATAACTCTTCTCCTGTCATCTTTGACCACCAGTACCCACACATACCTGTCAAACTCTCCCCTGTTTCAAATACTCTTCTCATTTTCCAAAAACAGAATTGCCCTATCCACTGTGGGATTGTCTACTATCTGAGACAAATTGATCCAATTAGTAACAGCAAACAATATTTAGGACAGACTGACCTTAATGAAATCCAGTTGAAGAACGATGCACAGTTGAATGTGTCTCAGTTCATTCTTGGAGGGGCTTCAGAATAGGTCAGAGTTTACGCTGCTAGACCTGAATAAGTTAAGAGTGATAGCTTTACTCTTTTTCTCTCACTATCTAGACAGCATTCTGACTAACACTTTTAAATATACTTAGAGTGGGCTTTGGGTCTGCCTCTTGTTTAAGTATTTCTTATCCGTTTCAATTTCTTGCTCCAGATGCGGTGGCTGTCCATCCTATGCTTGTTTGACCCACCCCTGAAGCATTTTACGTCTACAATATTTTTTGATTGGATCAGTCTATCCTTCCACTGCTGACATCAGAGAACTATTTTTCTATATGCATGTTTTTGTGGCATGTGGCTTTTAACACTTTTTGGGAGTGCATATTCTCCTACTTCCCCTTGCGCCTCGTTCTCCTTGTCCTTTGACTGCTCACTTACGCCTCTTCCTCCCTTCGTTTCCTAAGTTTCAATGTTTTTCTTCCACTCACTTGTAGCCAGGTGTAATGAATCAATTTCAGATAACTTATATGAAATGCGCAAAATGACCCAACCTCCAGGCTTGCTGTCACTTCCAGAGAGTACAACAGTTTTAAGTACATTAAAATTCCATGTGGGATGTTTGTTCTACATTGTAGGGCTAAGAAGCAGATATGAACCACGCCCTCCAGAGTCCAAAGGCAGCAGCTTAACCACTGTACAACTACTGTGGGTCTTTTCAGTATCGCTTAAAATGTTCACCGAGTATGCTTTGTGACTCCAGCCACATTCCAACTCACTCTTAGAGCAACATGGAGTGCAGGGAGAGAGAAGTACATGAAATAGATAGCTGGAAAACACATGCACCTTCGTGGAGTGCTTAACCAAAAAGAAAAAGCAGTGCTGGGAAAGGAAGCATTGGAAGCGCAGCAGCCAGCCAACCAAAGATATGGTAAAGTGGCTGTGCTCCACCGGCGGGACAAACACAAGATTGGCAAGCTGGGACACGAATAGGAAACAGGCAAATAAGAGTAACAGGAAAGCCAACCAAGGGTAAGCAATTGGCGGGCTTCAGGTCCTCATATGTTCTTGGTAAAGAACCTTAATCATGTGTAAGATAATTTTACAATACTCATTATTCCCTAAATTGTTGCCACCCTTTTCCAGATGTTCCCTAGACACTATTTCATGATTATGTGTTTGATTTAGGTAAATATTTGCATATGCATAAATATATCGGTCAATATGTATTTATATGTATTGGACTCAAATTATTGCTTTTTCAGTTAATGTTTCTTTATAGAAGTTATTTTAATTTTGCTGGTAGTCGTCCAAGTGGTTTTCAAATGTACCCGTCATACAAAAGTACATGATTGTGTTTTAACTTCGTTGTTTTTGTTCCCAGCTGGATACTTGTGTGTTAGTGGTCGGAAAGTAAGATGTTATTAAGAGGCACATTCAAGGAGAGTTCTGGGTATCCATGTCTGAAGTTTTAGTTGAGTGTTTCTGACCTGAAGGTGTTAGATGAAGAAGGAATTCTGGTTGGCTGACATATGTGCAGACTAGTGTATGTGTCAAAGAATGTGGGTGGATGTTATGGGGTGTGAGTGTGCATGAACGTTGATGAAAGTGTGTCCGTTAGTCTCTCACTAACCTGCTTTGGTTAGGTGTAATGCAACTGGTGCTCATGTAAAGCGCTCTGATACCTTCAGGTCTAGTTTGCGCAATATAAAACTCCCACAAAAAAAAGTTATGTTATGTATATTTTGAAAGCACAACATCATCTGTGAGGGTATCCTGGTGCTTTTCAGATGAGAGTCTAGCCTCGATGAGACTTACTCGAAGAGCGAGTTCATCAAATTCTCAGTGGACATGGATGTCTGATGGCATGTATAGTAGGCTGCCTGGCAGTGCTTAATTTGTATAAAAAAAAATGTGCCAGGGTCCTCCTCAGGAGCCCAGCTTGCACCACCCATTGCCCCTGCCAGTGACAGTACCAGCACAACTGCTAACCCTCGCACTTCTACAAGAGTGAGAATTCAGACTATTACAGGCCCCCAAAGCTATGAGTATGGTTTGGGCAGCAGGTATTAAGTCTTTTTAAACGTTTATATAATTAATAAACACCTGTTGTGTGCTCATCTTTAATTTAGACAAAGAGCGCCACCATGTGGGAAACTGTCATAAGTACCGGTGTGGGCAATTAAGTGCTGGTGCCAAGCACTGGAAACCACCAACTCAAATTAAGCCCTGCTGCCTGTGCGGCAGTTTTAACCCATTTCTGATAGAGGGTGTCATTCTGTATGCATGCCTGCTGCGTAGGTACCAGACAACCCAAAAGACCCACGCCCACACGTTCACCTGTATTCAATTCATACCATATGTCACTGTCACTATGATGTCTGGTGCTTCATGACACCAGTATAGCGCCTCAGTCTGCACCAATCTTTCTCGCCACTATCTTCTTCCAAAGCAGCATTGTGCTTCTGCTCTGCTCAGCCATAGCACAACCCATCTTAGCTAAGCTTCCTTTAATGTACCTGCCTACTGCTCTACTCTATACAGCAAACAAGCCCTTCCCAGCCCTATTTGCAACGACTCCTGCCCCACTACCATAAGTATCAGACACTGGCCATGTAAGTACAGGTAAGATGTACTGTCTGCAAGAGGGACTGGGGGTACTTCCAACATACTCAAGCCCTTTAGATGCGAATGACACCCATGTCATATTTTCAGAATTCCCAAGCTTTTCAGACAATCTCACTGCCTCAGCTGGGACATGAGACTGTTAGACAACCTTGCATTATATCTGGATCTAGTGTAAGTCCCATCATCCTCTTCAGAGGAGAGTCTTGCAGCTTTTGAGGCCCTGCACCTCTCTTCTGCCTTCTGCAGGGCTATTGTGCAGGAAACTGTAACACACATAGGCGAACGGTGCTCAGCAATAGATGGAGAGGGAAACAGGAAGGGGCAAATGGGCTTAGTGGGCTATCATCACACTGTTTCATTTTTGCTACCCACCATTACGTTTAATTATATCTATCCATTTAATAGAAAGTAACTTCTGTATGTGATGTTTTCATGCCAGCACCCAATTAAGGATGGCTACAGAAAATGGGAGGGAATTGGGCTTGCAGAAACCCATACAGTCTCCTATCCATTTGCAGTGCAGAGCACAGCTGCAGACTGGCACTCGGTGAGCTCTTCATCCCTCACAGGGGTTCCTTTGTAACATCGAAAATATCAGCATTTGTTCACTCTAGCATTCCTCTCTAAAGTAAGGAAATGTGGCTTTCACTGTTTCAGGACCGGCTGTCGTGTGGTGTCACGAGTAACAGTGTGACACCCCAAGCCAGTCTCTTTAGTAGCCCATAGCCAGTCTCTTTAGTAGCCCACAGCATTCACTTTATACTGGGAGTCTGCAATCCCTGTATACAAGTCCCTCTTTAGTTTCCATATTACAAGGGGCAAAGGCAGGTTACAGTAAGGCTTTCTGCTCTGTTTTTCTAGATGAACAGTGATACCCAGAAAGAAGACATTCATGGCAACATGTTTATTTTTTGTACGCTTTAGGTAAATAGAGGAAAGGTAGAATCTCTGCATGTTTCTACACATCCTAAGCAACAGAGTTTTTTTTTTATCTGACTTGTATTAAACCGATTCTAATATATTTTTGCAGCAAACATCTGTAAGAAAGTGGCTCTGTATATACTGTTCCCAAATAGGTACAGTGTGCACAGAGTCCACAGTCCCCAGAGGTTTGGCAGAGGCTAAAGTTAGATATAACCTTACTCTCTAAAGTGGTAGCTTGGTCGAGCAGTAAGGCAGTATCAGAGGACAGTGTAAAGCATTTGTTGTACACACTCAGTCAGCAAATGGTCTCACACACTCAAGAACTGAACTCTAGGCCAATGGTTTTGTATCAAAATATATAGTTGTTTTATTTTAGAACCAACAATAGGTATCAAAATATACTTTCTCAGAATGAGTTACTTTAGTTAAATACTTTTCAATAGGCAATAGACTTTTGAACACAGTAGTTACAGTTGTTGCATTAGGCAACACAATTTCAAACACAATAATACATTGAGCTCAATGGGAATTTCTAGTTAAATGCAATAGATTACTTTTTGGATTACTTTTTCTTACCACAGGACTGGATCCTAGATTCAGTCCTGGGACATCTCCTGTAAACAGTTGAGTAAAAACGTTTTGGTTACAGTTGTGATTTTTAAGGAATATTATTGTATTTTAAAAGTTGACAGAAACTTTTTCACATAGAATCACCAATGTTATCCTATGGGAGGAAATTCACTTAGCAGGTAAGTGGGGTTATTGTTACTTTTTTCTAACTCAGTGTTGGATCCTGGATCCAGCACTGGTGCATCTCCTGTAAACAGTTGAAAGAATGTGTTTTTGTTATACAGGCGATTTTTAACGAATATTTGTAAGTTTGCAAAATCGACACTTAGAAACTTTTTCAGCAAAACCAGGCAATGTTATCCTATGGAAGGAAATTCAAGTTACCGGTAAGTACAGTTATGATTACTTTTCAGGGTCAGTGCTGGGCACCAAGATCCAGCACTGGGATCTCTCCTGATAACAGGTGAGTAAATTCGTTTTCGTAATTCGGCTGATTTTAGATGAATATTTTCAGTTTTCAAAAGTCGACACTTCGAAACTTTTTGGAAGAAAAAGTGTCAATGTTATCCTATGAGGAATCGGTCTTTTGAGTTGGGGTTCTGGGGTTAGACTCAGGGGTCTCCCAGGGTCAGTGATGCACTGTTGTGGCACCCTCAGCGGCACTAGGGCGGCCGGGTGCAGAGTGTTGAGGCCCAATGTTATCCTATGGAGGATAGGGGGACTCCGGTTGGTGGCTGCTGGCAAGCAGGCCACGGGGTTGTGGGAGCAAAGCTCCTAGGGTTAAGCTCAGGGCACGTTGGGGACCAAGTTAGCACCAAAGGGGCACCCTCAGCGGCACTAGGGCGGCCGGGTGCAGGGTGCTGTTTTGAGGTCGGGTGCCCTGTTGATTTCAATGGGGATTTTCGGTTTTGGTTTTCAGCTGCAGGCTCGGTCCAGGAAGACTTCCAGGAGGAACCAACAGCTGGGCAGGTAAGTTGGAGGGCTCGGGGACGTAGGTGCACCTCTGGTTCTCTTCTCCAGGGCGCAGGGCGGCTGGATGCAGGGGTGTCTTTTGAGGTCGGATTTCACCTTACCGGGCCACTCGCGGTTGGGGGGGGGTCTCCGTGCAGAGGCTGCAGGCGACGTCGGGGAGTCCTGGAGGGGTCAACCCACAGTGGACTCAGACTCCGGAGCGCTGGGGGACCTCGCTGGCACTGGTGGGCCACTTGAACTCGGGCTGTAGGCGACGGGTGCAGTGGTGGTTCCAGGCGTCGGGTTTCTTTTTCCTCAGCAGGCTCGGAGTCTTTGTTTGGCGTTTCTTTTGAACAGAGCTGCTGTTCACAGGAGATCCGGTCTTTGTTGAAGGCAGCCAGTCCTCCCCGGGGTTCTGGAGGTCGCTGGCTGCAGGACAAGGCGATTTTTAGTGCAGGATCTCTGGAAACTTCAGACGGGCCGGTAGGGCTGGGGCCAAGTCAGTTGTTCTCTGCAGTCTCTTCTGCTGGGCGTCTTCTTTTGTCCTTTTCTTCTTAGGTTGCGGGAAACTGAGGAAGGAAGGTTCAGGGTGCCCCTAAATACTAAATTTAGGGGCGTTACAGGTAGGTAAAGGGCAGGGACCAGTGGGTCCCTTCCCTGGGGTGGGTACACTCCCTATCCTGCCCCTCTCCTGTGGGAGGGGGCAGTAGCCTAGTCCTGATTGGGCAGGGCTCCCCATCTTCAAGATGGCGAGAGCCCGGAGTTGTGCTTCACCTCGCCTCCCCACCTGAGGGGTGGGGTCGGCAGAGGCTGGCACATCCCCTTCCCCCCTTGGGGTTTCCCGCCAGTCTTCCCGCCAGAGAGGGGGTCAGAACCGGTGGGGGCCAGTTGCTGAGTACAGCAAGTGGCCTGGAGAAGCTCACAAAGGCGGCATGCCTTTGAAGCTTCCCCTGCCCATCCTGGGGAGGAGACCTAGCACCTCGCCCAGGATGTGCATTGTTGCAGGCCCAGGAGAGCGGATGGCTCTCCACCCAGGGGTCCAGCAACATGTCTGCTGTGTGGCAGCCGGGGCAGCCCCTCAGACAAGACGTGGATTGTAGGTTAGGTTCAGGGGGCAACTCTAAGTTGCCCTCTGTCGTGCATTTACATTAAATCCCACACTGGCATCAGTGTGGGTTTAATGTGCTGAGAAGTTTGATACCAAACTTCTCAGTCTTCAGTGTAGCCATTATGGTGCTGTGGAGTTCGTAATGACAACCTCCCAGCACCATATACTCTTAATGGCATCACTGTACTTACAGTGCCCAGGAATGGCCCTGGGTACTGTAGGGGCACCGGGCTCATGCACCTGTGCCCACACCACTGGCATAGTGGACCCAGCTAGAGGGGTGACTGAGGTATGCCAGGGCAGTGTGTTTGTGGGCATGGCACACAGGGATGTGTGCCATGTCGAGACTCTGTTTAGTTCTGCACCAAGACACTCAGCCTGCAAAGGCAGGGTGTGTGTGTCAGGGTACAGGGCCTCTAAGGGTGGCACAATAAGTGCTGCAGCCCTTAGGGGTCTTCTCTGGTCACAGTGCCCTGGGTACCTAGGGTACGATTTACCAGGAGCTTACCTGTGGCCAGAGATGCCAATTGGGTTTAGGCTTTAGTACAGTTTTTAGGGAAGGAACACAGGCCCTGGGTACCTGATTGGCAGGGACCCAGGGCACACCAAGGAAAAGTGCATCAGTTATCAGGCAAAAAGTGGGGGGGTTACTGCAACAGAAACCCTTTCCTACAACATCTAACTGCTTTGCAATGTGTTTAATTCTACACTACACATTCTAAGTTTATTCTTTAAGTTTATAAACACCCTATCACTTTCCTATGAAAGAGCACCGAGCCAAGTATTCAAGTAGTTTGTGCTTCCAAGGGTGACTGTGGGACCACGTAAGGCGTCACTCAAACAGAAAGTACGTAAGCCCTCTCCTATGAAAATGAGTGAATAGACACAATCAGTGCTTAATTTGTATAAAAACAATAGTGCCAGGGCCCTGGTCAGGAGGACACTAAAGCTTGCACCATCTGTTACCCCTGCCAGTAATGCCAATGGCAGTGCCAACACAACAACTAACCATCAAACTCCTACAAGTGTGACAATTCATACTATTCCAGGCCCCCAAAGCCATAAGAATGGTTTGGGAGGCAGGTATTAGTCATTGTAAATGTTAACTGAATTTATAAACAGCTGTTGTTGTGCTCATACTTAAATTAGGCAGACAGCGCCACCATGTGACAGACCGTCATTAGCACCAGTGCTGGCAATGAAGTGCCGGTGCCGAGCACTGGAAACCACCGGCTCAAATTAAGCACTGGAGGCAATGCGCCAAATATGGGTTTATATGCGAGGCTGCGAGCTTTGACAAGTGTTTCCTTCAAGTGTCTTACAGGATTTCGCTCAATTTATTTACTCAAAAGTGTTCACACCATGTTTGTCAAATTTGTGTCATAACGTATATAATAGTTTAGTTTACTTGCACTACTGCCACAATCAAATCCTCAAATACCCCAGCCTTTGAACTCCATGCAATCAGACTGTGAAAGTACCGGACAATTTACTGAGCGCTATTACACAGTTTGTAGCTTTTTAGTAAATTTAAATGAAAATAAGGCTGTAAAATGCACTATTTGACCCATTTTTTTTCAAAACTTTCTCAGAGGTGCACGCCCCTGAAACATCTGTTGAGCAAGGTTGGCTCACTGACTCCAATCGGATTTTGGGCACTATCCATGCGGGCAGCTGGTTGTGCCATGTCAGTGGTGGATGTGGGTGGTGCCAGTGGTGAAAGTGAGCGGCACCTGTGGTGGAAATGGGCAGTGCCACTGGTGGTGTCAGTGGTGAAAGCGGATGGCATCTGTAGGGGAATAGGGCAGCACCTCCTAAGAGGAAAAAAAAGGCATCTGCACTTTTGTCCACAAATTAAGCGCCGGTTTAGATCACTAATTCACAGAATGCAACATATTGCTGGATGGTTGAATGGACTAACAAAGGCAGGTCTATGCAATAAAACATCGCAGTTGTGTGTTACTTTACTAACTCGACTCTCGGGCGCGGCGGGGGGGGGTAAACTCGGTAGCCCAGTGGATTTACCACTTGCTTGTCATCATGCCATGTCTGTGTGACCAGCAGGTTACAGGTTTAATGCATTCAATATGGTCCAAGTCTATTTTGGATGAAAAGAAATGCCTGTTAGGTATCAGGAAAATATAATTCCTATCCAGAGTTATGATGCCGCTCAAGCCACTGTTACAAATTGATAGGTAGCGGAAACTAAATTATTCATATCTGTCAAGTGTCCTCATGTCGTGTCAGCCATTCCTGGCTTTGAGGCCAACAGCACTTTGCTTTCGGGGATTTGCAGACCTGTGGGTATAATGGGACAAAACCTGCAAGTCCCAGACCGTAGACCTCTGCTGCATAAACTCCATGGCTGAAGTCACACACAGTTCTTATTAATGTGGAAAAAAGACAGAAGCAAGCAAAAACGAGTAGTACTGGGGATATCCAGGGTATCCAAATACCAAGGGTGAGAGTGATTCCACTCTCTTCCTATCTTTCTCCCTTTCCTGCCTTTCTATCAGTTCTTTGGGTGAAAATCTGATGATGAAAAATAAGTTACGTGCTAGTTCCAAACTTATGCAAACTATCTGCACACTTCATGAAAACAAGTGTGCGTTCAGAACCTGGTGAGATATTTATACTGAATCAGTTAAATGGATGAAGCTGGTATTTTTAATTACAAGATATCTTTAGTGGTTTACTTATTACATGTAATTGAAAAACGTGATGCCCTCTGTGCCCTCCCATAGCAGAGGCCTACAAAGCAGACTGGTTCCTGGGCATTTCACTGCTCGAGCATGGTATATCCCACCAGGGTTTATCTTGACAAGGTGAAGAACTGTCCTCCCCCCCCCAGCACTTAAGTTCGACAGGGACTGAGACATTGTCTCCCCTCTCGTCCGGTGCTGTAGATTGGCCAAGCCACAGAGGATTGCGCCATCCAGCGCAGACCCAGAGCTCATGCCTCACATCTGTGGCAGCTCTGGGAGTACTCATCATTCCTCACAGCTCCAAACCAGAAGCATCCATTGGGCTTTCAGTGGGACTTCAATACAGGACAGGACTTTGCTTGCTCCATTCACTGTGTCTTGTTGCCTCGCAATGTCTACCTGAGTCTTGCCCGTTACTGGGAAACCTCCTTATGCGATGAGCGGCTCCTCCGATTGGAGGCGCCATGTTGGCTTCAACTGATACAGGTGCCAATATTGTATACCACCATGTAAACCATTGTTTTACCAAAATTGTCAACACCACACACGATCCTCAGTCCACACCTCACTCCAGCTGCCCAGCATATTTCCTCCTCACACCCAGAAAGATGGCTCTGAAAATTAGCTTTTCAAGGGCATGCAGATATGATTGTCAATGCTGCTCTAAACAGATGAGGGCCAATTGGCTTTGAAAAAACTGTTTGTAAACAAGGGTTATAGTAGTCCCTTTCGAGTCTCTAGGTGTGATGTTAGAACGTCACACTGTCCCATTTAAATTGATGAGGATAGAGGCCACCAACTAGAATATCTTTGCAGGGCAATCCATGCCCATCCATCTGTTAATTTTCATTGGATGTATACACAGACGTAATTATGGGGCAAATTCTTGCTAGGGTAATGTGCATGATCTTAAAACGATCGAAAACCTAGTTTCCACACAAGTTTCCATGTATCCCGTGATGCTTTACCTTGCACAATTTTGTGACAGTACTGGAGATGATATCCACTAAAACGTCTACCAATTTCGATAAAAAATCGAGCTGTACATTTGGGCCCATGTATAATTGGCAAATGTGCTTTTTTTGTATATCCTATTAGATTCTTAGGGTACTATTTAAGTATCACTATTAATTTATTTTTTGTTGCAAAAAGACATACCTTCTTTTCAGAAAGTCACAATCCACCAATCCATTTCTAAAAGAGTCCATTGATTTGTGCTGCTGTACTCTAAAAGTATGCAAAAACAACAGTTGATGGACAGAATGCAGAACAATGTCATACATTCACCCCAGTACAGAGATCTGGGCCTAAATCCATCGTTTGTTTGCTCACCATGCCATTCCAGTTTGAACCCAGCCATATGCAAATCAGTCTTGACCCTGCACCCAATGGGAACAGACCAGCCCGAACTGCCAGGCCAGGTCCTCCCTGGACTGGAAACAAGCACCCTAGGACCGGTTTCGGGGTTTCACCCCTGATCAGCCAGGATGGCTTGACTCCAGTGGCATGGAGAGCACGGGACCCACGTCTGGGCATACCCGTCCCACTCGGGGTGACAAATGCAAAAACAACAATTGATGGACAGAATGCAGAACAATGTCATACATTCACCCCAGTACAGAGATCTGGGCCTAAATCCATCGTTTTATTGCTCACCATGCCATCCAGTTTGAACCCAGCCATATGCAAATCAGTCTTGACCCTGTGCCCAATGGGAACAGTCCAGCCCGAACTGCCAGGCCAGGTCCTCCCTGGACTGGAAACAAGCATCCTAGGACCGGTTTCGGGGTCCCACTCATATAGCCAGCAGTCTCTGAATTTAAATAATCAGATAATGTGGTATATACGTCTTATACACGTTGGGATTTGTGGATGTAACATATTAACAATAGTATGCATCTTTGATATACTTCGGGATTTCGGCACATTTCTAAATTCTACTGTAAGTGGGTTATGGGGACAGAACGTATGATCCATTAGCTGGACTTCCTCCTGTTTATTGAGTATGACTGACAAACTATTGACAGGTTTTTGGAGATTGGGCAGGTACCCTAGCTGCCTGTGGTGTCAGAAACAATCAAAAACTAGACTTTGTTGTCATAGAAATCTACTCTATATGGGTCTATTGTAGGTTGCTTGTAGTCAGTCTAACTGTAATTAGGGATTTTGGGGCAGATTTACAAGCCCCTTGCGCCACTTTTGCGTCATTTTTCCCATGTTAAAAATGACGCAAAAGTGGCGCAAGGGGCTTGTAAATCTGCCCCTTAGTTTTTACAAGGGTAGTTATTTTACAAAGTTCACCTACCACGTATTTCAAATGGTATTCCGTGGATTGATCTAGTACCACATGTATGTTCCTTATACTAACATGGCTGGGTACATGGTACAGTGGCGGGAATGATGCTTGGGAGAGATTCCAAATTATGTCTTAATCTCTTCTTCCATTGGATAAAAAAGGTGGATAAAGGAAGATGGTAGATGGAAGAAAATAACCTAAAGTTAATTTGGGATTTGTGTAAAGCAGAATCAATATATGAAGTATTTATTGAGGGTGCTTCTTGCCTGTTCAATTCAACAATAGATGGTGTTGGGCTTGGGAGCCGGATTAAACAATCTCAGATGGGGTGTTTGTTTTCATTTTATTTTGCAATGTTTATGACCAGGTATACATTTTTAATGAAATAATGGCAGTGATATTGGACAATGGTCGTTTTGATTTGGGATGAGAGTTTGCCTGCAAAATAAACTGTATTCCACTCAGCGTCCCATAATGCAGGCCGCAATATTTTCTTTAATGTTGCTGCCAGCTAATAACACCGCTTGCTCCGGTGGGACTGTGAATCCCACGGGACTCTTATGGGAGTCTGGCAGGATCAAATGTCAATATATCTGTAAATTTTAACCTTAATTTCTCAAAAACTAATAAACAGATTTACACCTAATCACAAAAAACATACTTTCTGTGTACAGATCTAGCTTTCTGCCAAATTTGGTGTCATTCTATTCAGCAGTTTTCTCTGTATCGTTGTCAAATTTTTCCTATGGAAAAAGCATGGGGGAAAAAAATGTTTTGAGACCCACCGCATTTCTCAATTCCCGCTTGACCGATCACCCTGAACCTTTCCAGAAAGGAGCTGAGGTGGATGAACTTTTTTTGAGGAAAGTTTTGTGAAAATTTGTCAAACGGCACCAAAGTTATTAGCAAAACAAAGAATGTCCTTCCTATGGAAACTTTGACTCCCCTGACTAAACAGTAGGTAATATATATACCCAGGATTGTTGCATGCGTGGAGCCAGCAAGGCAGCGGGGGCCCTGGGGCTCCCCTTATGACCCCCAATGGTGTGTGCTGTGGGTGACCCAGGAGGGCCACTGGGGTACCCACCTAAGGCCTTGGGCATGGAGTCCGTGGGGCCGTAAAGGCTCATGGAGGGGGCCATGCGCCCCCCTCCCCTTATAGAAATAAAAGGCCATAGGGGATGGGGGCCCTGGGGCACATAAAGACTCAGGTAGGGGGAGGGTACACACCTCCCTCCCCTTAAAAAAAAATACGTCACGGGGTTGGGGTTCTTGGGGCATGTAAACACTCAGGGACAGGGGCCACATGCTGTCCTCTCCAATAATTATTTTTAAAAAAGGTGCCCCAGGTGGGCTCCAGAACAGTCAAAATAAACAGGAAAAAGCAAACAAATAAAAATGACTGGCAGGAGTTGCTCCTTTATTATTCATTGCTCCTCGGAGTGCCCCATAATGCCCTGCGAGGGCTGCTTACACATTTTCTTTCAGCTAGGTGATGTCCCTAGAAGGGGAAGGGGCATCACCAAGCATTTTTTCAATGTTGAGGAGGGTTGCAGGGAATGCAACCGTCCCCCAGCAATTTCTTTTTTTAAACAGTAAGTCACCAGAGTCAATAAATTCATGACCCCAGGAGAAGCGGTCCTATTTTACATAAACACTCCTAACTGGAGCTCTATGCTCTTTAGTGCTCTTTAGTGCATAGAGCTCCACCTAGGAGTGTTTCTGAAAAATATGGTAGGTTCACCTGGGGCCATGGATTTGAGGACGGTGTGGGGTCGGCGATACATACGGTAATAAAATATTACTTTTTTTTTTTTAAACTAGAAATCTGCTGAGAAAGACCAAATGTTAAAGTGGCGTTATAGTTGGAATTTGTAATTCAATCTTACTTTACATTAAAAAATTATGCCAACAAGGTTCCAGGACCTGGGGGGGGGGCACCTTTTGGGAATCAGGAGTCACTCAAGCAGAGGCCAGCAGCAGGGCTCAGGTAGGTCTAGTAGCAGGACCAGTTGCAGGAGGTCAGCTGGGCAATTGCAGGGAGGCTTCTGGAGTTTGTTGTGTCCCTTTAACTCACAGAGAATGTCAGCCAACTGACCCTTGGATTTACTTTGGGTAACTGGGATAAAGGCAAGCAGGTCCTTCTTCTGTATCTTCTATGGGCCCAGTGATGTTCTGATGAGCGGCTCTAGAGGTCCGATATGTATACCTGGTGCCAGCTGTGTGTGTGTGGGGGGGGGGCTCTCTGATCTAGCCCCACATATGTTACTGGAAAGTTCTTCCACTTCCCCTGTCAAGTATCCAAACTGTCTGGGGGACAAAATGAAGGGAAGGCCTGGTGTCAACTTCCTTTGTGTACACAGGAGGCAAAGCCCTTTGAAGTGTAAGTGGGGCTGGGTACAGCCCCTCTTCAGTCATCCTTTCAGGATGCCCATTCTTTCCACACCAAAGTCCCTTTTCTGTTACTGTCTGGAAGCAATGCACAAACCCCAGCAGCAGCACATTCAGTCATGTGACCCAGGACACTGGCAGAAGGCACAGATGGTTAAGACAAGAAAATGCCAACTTTCTTAAAGTCTCGTTTTCTGAATTCTAACTTAAAATCTGTCTTTTCCATTAAAGAAGGCTTTAAATTACAATTAATTACAGTGTAAATAGCTTAGCTCTGCTCCCAATCTAAAATCAACACTTATAAAACGTAATAAGGTAACCCAGTGTTAGTCAAAGAGAGAGAAAGGTTTTGCAACAGTGAAAAATGACTTAAGGAGTGTTTTACTGCCAGGACGATGAAAGCATAAGTACACATGTCCCACTTTTTATATACAATACACCCTGCCCTATGAGCCTTTAGGGCCTACCTTATGGATGACTTATACGCATTAAAAAGGAAGGCTTAGGCCTGGAAAAAGGTTTATTTTGCTAGGTCGAAAACGCAGTAAACTACGCTGCAGGCTGCAGTGCCAGGCCTGAGACATGTTTAAAGTTCTACTTTAGTGGGTCCACAAAGAGTGCTGCAGGCCCACTATTAGCATTTAATTTACAGGCCCTGGATAGATGTAGTACCATTTACTAGGGACTTAAAAGTAAATTAAATGTGGCAATTAGGTGTAGGCAGTGCTTTAAATGGGAAAAAAAAGTGCAGGTACTCATCAAATTGAGCTGTGATCTGGGGGCGTGGCAAAAAGGCATGACTAGGAGGCGGGGCAATGGGCGGGGCTAATGACACTTTAAAGGGCGCAAGAATTTTTTGGGGTGCGAATGACAAATTGCTTCAATCTGTAATATATTGTTGATACCCTTGCATTTACTAATTAACATTTTTTTTTTAAAAGTGTTATTTTATTAACATGCAGAACCGCTTATCCTTATTACATCAGATTATACCAGTGCGTTGATAAGCATTTTTTCGTTTAAAGTGATCGTTTTCAAACGTGAATTTAAAAACATGAATTCTTCCCTCCACCCTGACAACAATGCCAATATTGAACTTATGTTCATCCTCTTGAGGGGCCTGGGTTCCTATTAAACATGATCACTATAATTTATCAATCAAATCAGGGGAGGATTTTGTAAAGTGCATATCCTGAAATATATGTAAGCCCGTTTTTATATAGCGCAGCTACTCACCCTTACGGGTCTCAAGGCGCTGGGGGCCGTAGTGGAAATTAAGTGAGCTATTGCCCAGAGTCACATGGTGCTGAGCTGAGCTGCCGCAACCAGGGATCGAACCATGAACCCTGTGCTCCGAAGTCAGCTGCCCTGGCCGCTGCACCACACCTCTCCACTTCTAATATTGAGAGGTTCTCCTATATGTGATAATGAAGTAAAAGGAGGGAAAGTATAAACAATTGCGTAGGATCACAGTTTGGTAAAGTGGGGAAGCCAGGATTAATCCCAGATTTTCTGATTTCTGGTCAACTGCGCAATGTGAAACCACAAAACCTGGAATTAATCCTGGCTTCCCCACTTTACCAAATTGTGTGATCCTAGGCAAACAAAAATGTTAGTGAGAACCCATGATATTCACTAATCCGCTGAACCCCACTTATGGTGTAAATTGGAGAGTTGTATAAAGGGCAACAACGGAAGAGGATAGCTAAATGAGGTGGTCGTTCCCACTGAAACCTCTCTACATACAATTTCATCTCACTTACCTTCAGTAAAAAGCTCAAAATGCATCTGTTCTCTATAGTTTTTCTAGCCATTTTTATGTATTTTTTTTGGTCCCTACTGCCCTTCATGTCGGCAGCAGGACACCCAGCTAGTTAACAGCGTTATAAAAACTCAACTTAAACAGACCCTTCCTCCAGACAGTTATGCGCTTTGACAATTTGTAGTCCCCTTTAAAACTTTATTCAGTCAGACTCCCTTTTACCCTTCCTGTTTTTTTTTTTACTTTACTGCCCTATATTTGGCTGCTGGCATGTATGCCATTTTTAAATGGCACTCCACAATGCATGCATGCACTGTCAATTTCACAAATCTGATCTCTTGCACTTCAAGGCTTTCAAATGTTAGGATCTTTAATGGACGTTTTGGCAAGTTTAACTCCAGTTACTTGTGTCTTGGGTTTCACACCCAATTCTAAATTATTTTCCTTATATAAAGCAACTCTTTTGGTCACATTTCAACCATTAAAGTACGTGTGTACTTTACATGCTGAGCTTCATAGTCACACTATTTCTTACTACATCGCATAACACTGACGTTATTTTATCCGTTCATGTATAGAGAATTACCATCACCTTGACACTGGAATACTTATCCATCTCTCAACTAGAACTTTTGGCACTTACTAGTGAATAAAAATTCCATTTGCGAAAGTTTAATAACCAACGCTAGTGGTTATAACTAACAATTTTCTTTGATTCACTAAGTGCCCGTCTATTCTTAAACCTAATGTTTATCTTTATTTTCGCCATCAGTTACGTGTATAATTTGGAGAATTGCTAACAAAGCATTCTGATTGCTGGTGCAGTATGCAGTGCTTACTGTTTTTACTAGTGATTAATAGTAATTAAGGCCTGTGATATTTCAATCAGAATGGTGCTTCCGAGTTTGCTAAACGCTTCCAGTCTTGAGAAAGACCATTCAAACTCAGAATGGGCAAAATATGAACACATTACAGCTGGATGGAATAAACACATATGTAACTATGGCTTTCATTTTCATCGAAAGCGGGCTTACTTAATTTTTCATCCCATAAAAACCCTCCTGAAGATCCGCCCTTGGAGAGAGGAGCAGGGCCAGCAGCGAGGACCGGAGCTAAACACAGCAGCAGAGGCAGAAACAGCAGGAAAGGAATTTATTAGATTCCTTTCGTTTTGTTCCTGCCTCTGCTGGAAAGCAGGATTGGATGGCGTGGGCCCTTGGAGAGATGTAATGCAGGGCACCGGGGTGAAGTGCAGCAGCCGCCCCTGCATTACACAAGCACACTAATTTGTTTCAGGCACGGTAGTCTGAATATTAGTGTGCTTGTGTTATGAAAGGGCGGCTGCTGCACTTCACCCCGGTGCCCTGCATTACATCTCTCCAAGGGGCCCATCCAATCCTGCGTTCCAGCAGAGGCAGGAACAAAACAAATGGCGCGCAGGGTACTAACCGGAGAAGTTGATGAAAAGGGTTCCTCGCCGGGTCTGACTGGCGATGGCAAATCCCTTCACGTCACGATAGTGCTCTTCTGGACTGGAAAGTGGTGATCCTGTGGCTCTGCTTTCCGTCCTGCGCTGGGAAAAACGAAACGGGAAAACCAGACTAAACTGGCCCTTTTAAAGGGCTTCTGATCTTTCCCGCGGAACGATTACCTGGCGGGTGACGTCAGACGTTGCTTGGCTGTGCGGCTTGTGCCACGTCACTACCGGTGTGAAATGGCCATGACCCGAAACGCCGACCTGCTTCCATGAGTACCGGTACTCTCCTTTGTAAGGAAAAAGTGCTGGTACTCTTGGAGGCAAAAAAAAGAAGTGCCGGTACTCAGTACCGGTGAGTACCGGCCCATTTAAAGCACTGGGTGTAGGCCAATTTGACATGTTTGAAGAACCGAGCACAAGCACGTTAGTGCGGGTTAGCAGTGCAGAGAGTCGTAAAACCAACAACATCTAACTCAACTAACAGGAGGAGTGAGGGCCAAACGTCTGGGGGAATGTTAAGGATATGAGGTCTAACAGTTACATACTTAGAAGAACACCGTGATGAAGCTATATTTGCCCGTGTTTACTATTGTTTTGGTTCTGGGACTTGCGTGACACTAAACAGCACTATAAGATACAAAGCATAAGAAAAAGGCAGCATCATTCAACATTTGTGATAAAAAAGCTATACTGTGTCACAAGTGGATGTAAACACAACACCAAACCCAAGAATAATAACCAAAGGAGGCATAATGGGCAGGAACAGCACCAACAAACCTAGGAATGCACTGAAAACGTCACACAAAAAGGATCCCATACCAAGTTAGAAATTTTTTTAACTTTTTAAATAAATAAAACAAGATCAAATCAACAAAAATCCAATCAATAGAACCGAAGATATACAACTAAAGATTTCAGTGAAAATAGCGCCAAAAAACACAAAGCATTGTGGATATCTAGTTGCGCCGAACAGGGACGAAGTCACAAGTTTAGGCCAACCACAATGGAATGCAGGCCAGCTACTGGGACCCAGTTAGGCTTCGCTCAACAGAGTACCTCAAATATGGTATTTGCAGCATTGCGAGGAGCTGCTTCGAAGATGTGCTTCGCAGCCAAAGCGATGCATCAGTTCCGAGATGCGGTGAGACTGTGCTACGAGGGCATGTGTCGTCATTGAGGATCCGATCGACGGGGCTTGCGATGTGAAGTCAGGCATTGAGGCTGCAGTCAATGAGGGATGCGAGGACTTGCGCCGAGGATGCATCATACAGCGGCAGTTCCGATGAGCTGCAATGCGGGTCTTTCCGACAGGTCCAATCCATGCAGCAGCAGAAGCGATGTGTCGGTTCTGCTAGGGTTTGCACTGCGCAGCAGAGGAGATATGTGGTTCAAATTGATCCATTTATGCTGGCAGAGCACCTTAAGCCCACTTCCAGGGGTCCAGGACTGGGGTGGCACCACTTGGCAGGGTAGACTCACAGATGGCAGATACAGGTGCAAGGTTGTTGGAAGCTGCTTGTGTCCCTGAGACTTCAGATCAGGAGGCAGGCCAACTAGCCCTTGGAGTCACTCTGGGTTCTAGAGATGCAGGTCCAGTCCTTCTCACCCAGGCAAGACAGCAGCAGCCAGCAGGTCAGCACAGCAGGGCAGCAGTCCTTCAGAGTGGTAGTACTTTCAGCAGCACAGCACAGCAGTCCTTCTTCCTAGCAGAGTGGGGAGCAGTTTCTAGAGGCAGGCCTTTGAAGTGCCCAGGTGCCCTGCCTTTCTATCCCTGGCACCAGACTAACTACAGGGGGTATGGAGCCTTTTGTGTGGAGACAGGACACAGCCTATTCAAGTGTAAGTGGGGCTGGGCCCAGCTTATCCATCCCATCCTGCCAGTGATGCCCCATCCAGTCACACCTAAGCTACTCATTGTGTATGGCTGTCTAGGCGAAATACACAAAGCCCAACTGTCAACTACACCCAGTCATGTGACCCAGAGAAAGGCTGCAGGTACCAAATGGCTAAGGCAAGAAAATGCCAACTTTCTAAAGTTTGCCCTAAGTTTGCATGGTATGCCCAAATGTGGGTCCCTTGCTCACTTTGCCTCTGGATTCAAGCTAGCCTGGCTGATGAGGGGTGTTACCCTGAAACCGGTCCCAGGATGCTTGTTTCCGGTCCAGGGAAGACCTGGCTTTGGAGTTCGGGGTGGACTGTTCCCATGAGGAACAGGGTTAAGACTGATTTGCATATGGCTGGGTCTGAACTGGGGTGGTGAAGTGAGCTCAAGAACAATGATGGATTAAACCAAGATCTGTGACTGGGGTGAGTGTCTGAAAAGTTTCAGCGCTCTGTCCATCATTTCCTTCTGTTTGCTTTGTTCACCTTGAGTTGGCAGGGTAGGCCCAGACGTTGGTCCCTTGCTCACTTTGCCACTGGATTCAAACTAGCCTGGCTGATGAGGGGTGTTACCCCGAAATCGGTCCCAGGGTGCTTGTTTCCGGTCCAGGGAAAACCTGGCTTTGCACTACGGGCTGGACTGTTCCCATGAGGAACAGGGTCAAGACTGATTTGCATATGGCTGGGTCTGAACTGGGGTGGTGAAGTGAGCTAAAGAACGATGATGGATTCAACCCAGATCTGTGACTGGGGGTGAGTGTCTGAAAAGTTTCAGCGCTCCGTCTATCATCTCCTTGTGTTTGCTTTGCAACTTTCTAAAAGCAGCATTTTCAAAATTGTAATTTAAAATCCAACTTCACCATAAGTTAGGATTTTTCAATACAATTCCAGAGACATCAAACATGAATTGGTTACCTATTCCCATTTGGAAATTATACTTATAAAATGTAATAAGGTAACTCTAAAATGATCCTGTTGGAGAAACAGGCCTTGCAGTAGTGAAAAACAAAGTTAAGAATTTTTCACTACCAGGACATGTAAAACTTGAAAGTACATGTCCTTCTTTTTAAAAACATTTCACCCTGCCCCCTGGGCTGTCCAGGGCCAGCCCTAGGGGTGACTCGTATGGATCTAAAAGGAAGGTATGGGCGTGACAAATGGTTTACTTTGCCAGCTCGAAATGGAAGTTTAAAACTGCACACACACAGACTGCAATGGCAGGCCTGTGACATACTTAAAGTGCTACTTAAGTGGGTTAAACAATCAGTGCTGCAGGCCCACTAGTAGCAATTAATTTACAGGCCCTCTGCACAGGCAGTGCCCATTTACTAGGGACTTACAAGTAAGTTAAATATGCCAATGGAGTATAAACCAACCTAACATATTTTAAGGCGAGAGCACAAGAACTTTAGCACTGGTTAGCAGTGGTAAAGTGCGCAGAGTCCGAAGGCCAACAAAAATTACATCAGCAAAAAACAGTCCGAGGGAAAAATGTTAGGGGGAAACCACACCAAGGATGCCAGGTCTAACTATATATATGAATCTGTTTTTATGGTATTTTATATTTGATACTATTTATATATTTCATGTACATAAATAATTTATAAACTTTTATGATAAAGTTATATTTGTATTTAACAAAGTATTTTGCAACCTGAATAAGTAATTTTAAACTGTGGAGGTTTTTTCCTGCTTTTACTTGGTGTATTATTGAATGAAATGTATCCTATATAGTATGTTTTTTATGTCTATTCGAATTGTCCAATGGCTGGAGGCACAAGTCACTTTAAAAGGGTGGAAAAAAAGCATAAGCGTTGTCATGTGATCAAGGTCCGGCTGGACCGAAACGCGTTATGGCCGATGCTGATTAAATAATTTGAAGCACTCATCTTGTGGTCCGTGCCTGCTTTTTCCAACGAAGGAGTGAAAGGGAAACAAGGCAGTTTTTGGGATATATATATATATATATATACATATATATATATATTCGTGCTACTCGTCTTGTACACACGTCCATAAACCCGGAAAAAGACGATGCGGACCCGAAATGCTGGTGCAAATAATTTATTTTGCTTTGTGCCCTGCACCAACCGCCATTACACGTTTCGGCCTTCCAAAGGCCTTGATCACATGACGCGCTTAATCCTAGTTTACATCTATTTAAAGTGACAGTGCTTGAACCTGGTGACTAAACTAACAATAGACATAAAAGAGTCAGTTAACTCATCAGCATTAATGACCGCATACAACAATAAGTTTATCTGGTGTTAAATCCATTTTAAACAGTATGATTAAATATCATTAAATATGCAACCTTAAAAATAAATAAATATTTAAATAGGTGCAAAACTGCTAAAAACATGTGAATGCGAAACGAGACTTCATATATATATATATATCGTCTTTTACCGCTTAACTTCATTCCCCATCTCCGAAATATTTGAAGCAGGCACGGACCACGTTTCTGTGCAAAGTTCGTTTATTGACTTTCCTTTAGTCGGCCATGACGCGTTTCGGTCCCTCCTGGACCTTGATCACACACACATACACAGTAGAAGATGAAGGATCACAATAAAACAGCCATAAATCATATATACATGGGAAGAGATAGTTTTTTTTAATAAACATATATATATAAGTTCATTAAATGAAATCCATCCCTTTCCTTCCCTCCACATGCTTTAAAGACTCTTACCTCTTTCTATCCAATTCATCCTGCTAATCTACCCCTATTTAGAACAATATAGTAAATATATTGGATCTCAAGAGCACAAACTTAACCTTAATACAACTAATTCTACTATGAAAAGGAAGCGCAGCATCCTGTGGTCCTGTCCTCCCATTGTGCCATACTGGCTACAAGCCTAGGACAGGCTACGGCGACATGGTCCTATTCTAGCAGATCCACTAACCCCCCCGGCCCTCCTGCATGGCTTCTCCAATCTCCCTGATATGACATCTCATGACAGCAGATGGCTGGCCACCTCTTTGCATACTCCGCCATTGGCTGCAGCTCCACCACAGACTTCTGAATGGCTCCTTGGACTGTATCGTAGGCACGACTATTTACCACTTACATGACCAGTCTCACATCTTTGAATCTATCTGAGGCCCCTTCATGACAAGTGTTGAGACGTCACTTGACTGATCCATCCCACGTGTATAGCAGAGACACAGCTGCGCACCCCCAGGCAGACGGGGGCAGTGGAGCAAGCGCCCAAGAGGCGACGGACCGTTACCACATGTTTCTATCCTCTTACGATGTTTGCATACCTGTGGATGCTCAAATGTGCCAATAGACGCTGCACCCTGTCGAATCCGTCCCTTTTTTGATTCTCACACTCCACCCCTTATACCCTTCCTACCTGAATGTGTCTTTTGGATTCCAGAGTGGTTTCCCCTGGGAGAGCCTAGTCTCTGTTCTCTGGGGGATTTAGCATTTATGGACTGCCTACTGGTAGATTTCTAACATTTTGTATTACTTGCATTTGAGTTCTGGTGCATGTGACTTTTGCTTAGCTATTGGGAATTACGTTTCACGGTTCTTGGTGTCACCTACCTGTATTCTCTTCTAGGACCCAACCTTCGATGTCTGTGACTCTTCTTCTTGATGCCGTGTTGTTTAAATTTCAATAAATTAAAGTTGCAAAAAAAAAAAAAAAGCATGCACAGATTACAAACTTATTATCTATTGACCTCTAACCTTGGCTTCTGGAGTAGCGTGCTTCTCGACGCTAAGTGCTTCAGTGTTTCATTAGGGTGAGGAAACACTATATAAATAAAATTTACAATTACATTATTTTAACCCACTGAAGAACAGATCTCTGTACTGGGGTGAATGTATGACATTGTTCTGCATTCTGTCCATCAATTGTTGTTTTTGCATTTGTCACCCCGAGTGGGACGGGTATGCCCAGACGTGGGTCCCGTGCTCTCCATGCCACTGGAATCAAGCTATCCTGGCTGAAGAGGGGTGAAACCCCGAAACCGGTCCTAGGATGCTTGTTTCCAGTCCAGGAAGGACCTGGCCTGGCAGTTCGGGCTGGACTGTTCCCATTCGGCACAGGGTCAAGACTGATTTGCATATGCCTGGGTTCAAACTGGAATGGCATGGTGAGCAAAAAAACGATGGATTTAGGCCCAGATCTCTGTACTGGGGTGAATGTATGACATTGTTCTGCATTCTGTCCATCAATTGTTGTTTTTGCATTTGTCACCCCGAGTGGGACGGGTATGCCCAGACGTGGGTCCCGTGCTCTCCATGCCACTGGAATCAAGCTATCCTGGCGGAAGAGGGGTCAAACCCCGAAACTGGTCCTAGGATGCTTGTTTCCAGTCCAGGGAGGACCTAGCCTGGCAGTTCGGGCTGGACTGTTCCCATTGGACACAGGGTCAAGACTGATTTACATATGGCTGGGTTCAAACTGGAATGGCATGGTGAGCAAAAAAACGATGGATTTAGGCCCAGATCTCTGTACTGGGGTGAATGTATGACATTGTTCTGCATTCTGTCCATCAATTGTTGTTTTTGCATTTGTCACCCCGAGTGGGACGGTATGCCCAGACGTGGGTCCCGTGCTCTCCATGCCACTGGAATCAAGCTATCCTGGCTGAAGAGGGGTGAAACCCCGAAACCGGTCCTAGGATGCTTGTTTCCAGTCCAGGGAGGACCTGGCCTGGCAGTTCGGGCTGGACTGTTCCCATTAGGCACAGGGTCAAGACTGATTTGCATATGGCTGGGTTCAAACTGGAATGGCATGGTGAGCAAAAAAACGATGGATTTAGGCCCAGATCTCTGTACTGGGGTGAATGTATGACATTGTTCTGCATTCTGTCCATCAATTGTTGTTTTTGCATTTGTCACCCCGAGTGGGACGGGTATGCCCAGACGTGGGTCCCGTGCTCTCCATGCCACTGGAATCAAGCTATCCTGGCTGAAGAGGGGTGAAACCCCGAAACCGGTCCTAGGATGCTTGTTTCCAGTCCAGGGAGGACCTGGCCTGGCAGTTCGGGCTGGACTGTTCCCATTGGGCACAGGGTCAAGACTGATTTGCATATGACTGGGTTCAAACTGGAATGGCATGGTGAGCAAAAAAACGATGGATTTAGGCCCAGATCTCTGAACTGGGGTGAATGTATGACATTGTTCTGCATTCTGTCCATCAATTGTTGTTTTTGCATTTGTCACCCCGAGTGGGACGGGTATGCCCAGACGTGGGTCCCGTGCTCTCCATGCCACTGGAATCAAGCTATCCTGGCTGAAGAGGGGTGAAACCCCGAAACCGGTCCTAGGATGCTTGTTTCCAGTCCAGGGAGGACCTGGCCTGGCAGTTCGGGCTGGACTGTTCCCATTGGGCACAGGGTCAAGACTGATTTGCATATGGCTGGGTTCAAACTGGAATGGCATGGTGAGCAAGAAAACGATGGATTTAGGCCCAGATCTCTGTACTGGGGTGAATGTATGACATTGTTCTGCATTCTGTCCATCAATTGTTGTTTTTGCACTGAAGAACACAGCACTACATAAATTTTAGTTAGTCTGGGCTTAATGTATTACAACAGGTCATGTGTTTGCATTAGGCGTCTCACTAGTTGAGGCATGCACCTAATTCCTCGCATGCTTATCATAGATAGCTGATGGCATAAAGGTAAAAGATGTCATTCTGGCAGAACAAACATAGAAAATATTATGAAGCAAAATATAGAAGAACAGCCTGCATGGTCTAAAAGGAAGAACTCCAACTCTTCTGGTTTTTTCCTACAGTCCAGAGTGCATTGTAAGTGTTTGATAAATACAAATTACCATTGCTGGCGAGCCCTGGGCACTCTGTGAGGAGAGTAGCCTTGTTCTGTCTGGTGTTCAGCGGTGCTATTTTGTGACAGGGCTGACATTTCATTTTGAACATAACTGCAGCTGCTTTCCGAGGTTACGTCTCTGCCTGGCTCGCTTTGTTGTCAATAGTTCTCGGCTCTTCAGGTTTGAAAACACATAGTTTACTTGTCAGCGTGGAATCTATTATTTCGTCTTTGAATTTGTAAACGAGAGGGAGAAAGGCTGTGGGAGACTTCCACTTGAACTGCTTCGAGCCGCATGTCCGCGTTCCAAGGGAGAAAAGGACGTCTGCATCCATTGACAATCCGAGTCTGACGTGCCGTCGAGCGTCTGTACGGTGTCATGGCTGAGACACGTTAATACAGTGTTACTTGCAGTTGCAGAGGCCATTTTACAGCAGTTCTCGTTGCCCTACAACAACAAAAAAGAAAATACTCGCCGGTGCACATTTGAGAGTCCCTCTACCCTTGTTATTGCCCGCATCTTGGGTCAATCTTTCGGGGTGGACTTTATTAGAATATTACAGCCTGATGCCCAAGGCTCCGCTGGGCCCTCTACTTGACTGATTCGCCCTCGGCTGCAGCTTGTTGTTGCATTGAAGACGCAAGGCAGAAGTAGATTCGAAGAAGAAGTTTTATTTATACAGCCCCAACACATGTGAACAGCTCTGCAGCTCTGAGGCAACTGTCGGTGTCGGCATAGCACAACGGTTGACCAGTAAGTAACGACATTAACGGTAAGTGGAACATTGAGGGACCAATGGTTAAGCCAGGTTGGCAGCTCGTGCCATTGCGTGAAGGTGGACAACGTCATTCACCGTCGCGTGCCATGGCATGCGGCAGTGATACCGTTACAACACATCTTCCCCTCTTAGAACAATGCAGAAATGATGGGTTAGTCACAAATAAAGTCGTCATATTTTTTGGGTTTGCTGATGGGTCTACCAAATCTCCCTGAGACACCGTGACTGTCAACCCCTACATTTGAGTCTGAGTGTGAATTAATTTCATCACTCCGATCAGGCGGGTGGTGATCAGTAGGTGCCAAGGAAGTGGGAACTACATCATCATCAGAACCATTGTAACTTGCAAGCAATTCGTCATGCATGTTTGATGACCTGTTCACATTACCTGGTTCATCATAATCCACCCATAAATCATTATTGACATTACTAGCACAAGGCTGAATCAGCTTTTTGCCGTCATAACTACACCTGGCTAGTCTGTTCATGTGCCACACTTTGCCATCACTAAGTTTGACAGAACAATTATACACTTTACTTATCCGAAGAGGTGATGAGTATCTACTTTCCCCCTTCTTCACTTTCCTTTCAAGGCGAACTTTAACCAGATCACCCACATTGAATGAGTGATCCTTGACACCATAACGATAGTCATACCATTCTTTGTAACATTGTTGTGCCTTTTCAATGTTGTTTCTAACAATTTCAGGTGACCATTCAATCCGTTTTGACGATTCCATCCAACCCAAGTCCTTGCTGATGGGTTTCCTGCTCCTCATATGAACAAAAGGAGATTCCTTGGTACTGGTATTGGGTGTAATTCTGTAAGCCCAAATGAGCTTAAAGATATCTTTTTCCCAGTTGAGATTACTATTTCTGGAAAGTTGTATGTTCCCTTTCAAAACTCTATTGAAGCGTTCCACAAGGCCATTCCCTTCTGGATGATATAATGAAGTTGTGTTGTGAGTTATGCAATTTCTTTTGAGGAAGATAGGAATGCTTCAGATGAGAATTGAGGTCCATTGTCCGTGAGAATGCATTTGGGTAATCCTTCACACATGAACAATTTGTCCAGAAATGAAATGATACTCGTACTGTCAGCATGGGGAACAATTTTGATCTCCAGCCATTTTGAAAAGTGATCCATGACCACTAGAATGTACTTTAGTTCACCATCATGGCCTTCTATAGGTCCTGCAATATCTAACCCTAACCTTTCCCAAGGCATACTGGGGGATGCTAAGGGATGTAGGGGAATTTTGGTTATTTTGAGACTTTTGTCGGAGTCATTGCAATCTTGGCAGTCTCTGACCATGACTTCAATTTGCTTATCTACCCCTGGCCACCAATAACTGTTTTTAATTCTGAGTTTGGTTTTTGAGATGCCTAGATGACCAATGTGGCAGAGTTTGAGGATTCTTTTCCTTAGCGAGTTGGGGGGAATGGCTTTTCCCATTCTGAATAGGATGTTGTTCTCAAAACTCAATTCATTTCTTAGTTCCCAGAAAATCCTTATTTCTTCTTTGAGAAGTCTCTTGTCAGGCCAACGAGTGTTGATGTACTTGCACACTTTTTGAAGAGTGGTGTCTTTCAACATGTGATCCTTCCATTCAGTTTTAGTGATACCTACAACATCCACATCAAACAACCAGGCTACATTTCCAATGTCATCTTGTTCATCTTCCATACTTTCACAAGGTAAGGGTAGTCTACTCAAAAAGTCTGCTACCTTGTTTTTGACACCCGGCCAGTATTCAACAGTGTAACAATAATCAAGTAATTTAATGGACATCTTGCTAAGTCTGGGGGAGGCATTTTGTAACCCTGCAGCTGAAAGAATTTTGATGAGGGGTTTGTGATCTGTGCGAAAGATAACATTATAACCCCAGACATACACTCTGAAGTAGTTGAGTGCCCATGAGCAAGCAAGCATTTCGCGTTCAATCACTGAATATTTTTCTTCAGCAGGGGTTAGGGAACGAGACGCAAAGGCAACAACCCATTCGTTGTTTTCAGGGTCTTTTTGTGATAGGACAGCACCCAGCCCTTTGTTGCTGGCATCAGTGGTTACAACAATTTGAGCCATCGGATCAAAACCTTTAAGAAAAGGTGCACTACTAATTTCTTTTTTTATGTTGTCAAAAGCAAATTGGCAAGAATGGGATCAAGCGAATTTCGTCTTATTCTTAAGAAGTTGTCGAATGTGGTAAGTTTTTTCAGAAAAATGTTGTATAAATTTTGAATAGTATTCAGTTAACCCCAGAAAAGCTCTCACATCATCTTTGCTGGCCAGGCAGGGTGCTTGGAGAATGGCTTCGACCAGACTTTTTTTGGGGTTTGATACCTTCATGACTTATACAATGACCCAAGTAGTTGACACAGGATTGAGAAAACTTACATTTATCAAGTTCAACAGTTAATCCATTACATTTTAAAATCTCGCATACATGTTTTAAACGTGCGTCATGCTCCGTTTGGTTGCTGCCCATGACCAGGATATCGTCTTGAAAAAACTTAATGCCAGCAGCATCTTCAAAAATGGTTGACATAACTCTTTGAAAGAGTGCTGCGGCCGAAGCCAAGCCGAACGGTACCCGAGTGAAGCGATAACAACCAAACGGAGTGAGAAAGGTAGTGAATTTCCTGCTATCAACATGTAAAGGTATCTGGTGATAAGCCGATTTTAAATCAATAATTGAAAACAATTTCATGTCTTTGGTTGCAGTGAATATTTCATTAATACGTGGAAGTGGAAATTTGTCAACAATAATGTTCTTGTTGAGATCTCTTAGATCAATGCAGAGTCTGATCTTACCATTGGGGCGTTTAACCACAACTAGGGGAGAAATCCATTCTGCAGATTCCACTTTCTCAATTACCCCTATGGTGACCAATTTATTAAGTTCAGTTTGTACATCATCTCTGATGGATAACGGTAGGTGTCTTACCTTATGAATGGATGGTGAAGAGTTGTCTTTTAATTCAATTTTATGTTCAAAACAACGGAGTAATCCTACTTTTCCAGAGAGAACTTCAGGGTATTGTATGAGTAATTTATCACCAATTTCACCATTGTCACTAATCGACAAGACAGGGTCAGCACTGTTGGGATTGAGAATGATTCCCAATTCAGCTTGGTCATACCAACCCAGGACAGATGGTCCTTTTTTTGCAACAAAGAGTTTGCAAATGGCTTTCCTACCTTTGAATTCAAATTCCAGTTCACGAGTGCCACTGAATTCTATGTTTTCTCCTGTGTAACTTTTAGCAATGACATTAGATTTTTCGAGAGAAGGTCCAATTTTGTTTACAAAAAATTGCTTCCACGTGTTGTCATTGACAATTGTGAACGGGGATCCAGAGTCTGCAACAACATTCATCAACACCCCACCCATATTTATTTCGCAAATGGGTTTCTTAATTTTCGTGGGACTGATACCTAGGATGTCATATTCAATAGAAAATATGTAGTTGATTTCATCAGAGTCATCTTCTTGCAAGTCATCAGAAGTCACAATATTTTCATCTAGAATATGTTGGACAGGCTTGCTCTGTTTATAAGACTTCCTATTACAACATTTAGAGAAGTGACCGACCAACCCACAATAGGTACATCTCTGGGATCTAGCCGGACACATTTTGAAATCAGCAAGGTGGAGAGGAGAACCACAACGATAACATTTCCTATTGGACAAATCATTTGCATTTTTAGAGTAAGATTTTTCAGGAGTGCATACACCTTTGGAATTTGCATTAACATTTGTCTTCTTGATGTTACCCGTACTTTTGTATTTGTTAACCTTTGATGGATTAACTAATTTAACTTCCTCAGGTTCCTCAATTATAGCTTTAGCACATCTTCCAGTTAATTCAGCTTTTTTTACTAAGGCTACAACTTCTTTTAACGGACACTCACCGTTAACCCAAAGTTTGTCCTGAATGTTGGGGTTACTGGCATGCATTATAATTTGATCCCTTACAAATTCTTCTTCTAATTGCCCAAACCTACAAGTCAAGGCTAAGGTATTCAAGGCTGCCACACATTCATCAATACTTTCATTTTTCCCTTGCTTTCTTCTAGAAAATTTATAGCGATCCACCGCAACACAGACAATGGGTGAATAATGAGCATCAAGATCCTTCAAGGCGTGCTGAAAAAAATCATTACCCTCCCTGACTTTTTTCTCTATCCGATTATATGTTTTAAGTCCACCCGGACCAAGGCAATACAATAAAACTTTCTTTTTTTTAATCGGAGGTGAAATCTTCATCCTCAACTGTTTCAATATAATTGCAAAAGTACTCCTTCCACTCTTTCCATGGCATGGATGGTTCACCTTTAAGTGGAAGAAACGGTTGTGGGTGTGAAAGATTCAGGGAGCTTAAAGCACACATGCTGAGAACAGTTGATTGGAGTTGAGTGGAACAATAATAATTTTAATGTAGTATTGAAGGCAATGAATGGCAAAGTACTTTTATACAGCTGGCCTGAAATATGCTAGAAACAGGTGTGCGTATCACCAGAAGATGCACGCAATAGATATCATTGCATGAAGAAAGAGAAAGATTTACAAAGTGCTGCCGTTGCAGATGAGAAATCTTCACTTCAAATAATGAGTGCAGAACTTGAAACAGGTGTGCGTATCACCGGAAGATGCACGCAATAAATAACATTGAATGAAGGCAAAGAAACACTTACATAGTGCTGCCGTCGCATGTGAGAAGTGTTCACTTTAAATAATGAATGCAGCACTTAATGCGCGTGATGAAAGATGAATAAGCTCGGAGGATGCACAGCGTTCTATGCCCAGCAGTTTATTTTTATGAGGAGATAATGACCGTGAAAATGGCCGACCGACGTGGGTTTACGTCGATTTTGAAAGGGAGTAGGGCGCGTTGTTTTAAATCAAGAGGAGTGTGTCACTGATGATGTATATTGCAATACGTCATCATACCGCTGTGAGCTTCCACAGGTTCAACATCGCTCCGTGCAAACCGTCAAAGAAACACTCTCACCGCATTGAAGACACCGCAGAATGTCGTCCAGGGACAGGAGGGCACACGGAAGACAGGATACAGCGGAGATGTTCCCTACTGGCCAGATGAAGAATAACTGGAGTTGCTGTGCTACAGCGAAGTTTGACCTTCCGAATACCTTGCGACGGTTCCTTGCTGAATTTGAGGGGCTGTTGGTAGTTCGCCACAGCTCGTCGCCACTTGTTGCATTGAAGACGCAAGGCAGAAGTAGATTTGAAGAAGAACTTTTATTTATACAGCCCCAACACATGTGAACAGCTCCGCAGCTCTGAGGCAACTGTCGGTGTCGGCATAGCACAACGGTTGACCAGTAAGTAACGACATTAACGGTAAGTGGAACGTTGAGGGACCAATGGTTAAGCCAGGTTGGCAGCTCGTGCCTTTGCGTGAAGGTGGACAACGTCATTCACTGTCGCGTGCCATGGCCATGGCACGCGGCAGTGATACCGTTACAACACTTGTTCGTATAACTCGGGGGTTGGGGGCATTAATATAGCATTAGAGCCCGCTGCCGAGGGTTACAATTGGTCGGTAAAAAGTCCCTTTATAGGAGTTATAGGCCTTTGCCGGCAGCTTGGTCCAATAACTCGGGGACGAATATGTGATAAAAGTATTAGAACTTGCACTAATGTTTGCACTGGTTGTTAAAGCCCCTTATCACCCAGTTATTAGCCCTCACATGTGGCTTGTGCCAATAACTCACGAAGGATACTATGAAATAGAATTATAGCTTGCTGCTGAGGGTTACACTGGTTGTTAAAGGCCCTCTGTCCGAGTTATAGGCCATCGTTTGCAGCCTATTTATCGTAACCCGAGGCAGAGGGCTATAACGATTGTTAAACGTTAACGAGTTATAGGCCTGAGCAAGTGTTGATGCCTTATAACGAGATAGAGGACCTTTCATGTCCAGTCTAGGCAACAGCAGAATGGCTAGAACGATATTAAAACAAATCTCCAGAATATTGTACATCAAAGGAGGAGAAACAGAAAAACAAACGTTGGAAACTTTGAGCCCAAGGTCTGTGCCCATCATTATTTTCTCAGTGCCAATGAATCTTTTTCAATGGAGGTATCACATTCCAATGGTCTAATTAGGCATTACTGCAGGCACCTGCAGGCAATAATGTTTGTTAATTAACCACTCTGCAATCATAGGCCCGAGCTACAGGTGAGGGCCCATTATGAAGGGAGTCGTTTACAGCTGCTATTTCCACACAGGCAAGGGCAGTAAGACTATTAGCACCAACCCCCTCCGCCCCCCCCCACACACACAGCAATCCACTTCACCAACTGGCAGCCTTATAAATATGGTTTCTCAAAAACACCGCACAGCTCTGGTTTTCTCTCCCGTGCGCTGGTCTTAGGAAAGATGCTGTCTCTTCAGTGGCACGGTATGCCTCCTCCACCTAGGAGGAACTCACTAACGTGGGGATCTACATGTCAGGGGTCCTGGTTTTGTGGGATAGCACCACAGATTACTGTGTCAGTCAGCCTGTGGTAAAGTTAGGTGTAGTTTGTTGGGTAGTGGTTTGTCAGGAGGACTGTCATCGGTGCCACTTGATCGATGTTTCACAGTAGTGCTGGAAGTGTCAAAGGAATGCCACATAATTGTGTTAAATACACGCCTGTGCATTGCAGGATTTACAACTACACAATTAATTCACCGAAGAGTACCACCTATGTGAGGGATTTATCCATCAATGTATTCAATATTTTCTAAACTTTGCAAAGTTCAGAAAGATTGAAAAGGTTTTTTTTTTTTTATTTGCATTGTTGTGGAAATAAAATATTTGCAACTTTGCGTTGTGTGCTCTGCATGCATATATCAGCTCTTTAATATTTCTATGGCCAACCTGTTTCATACCTGATGATAACTTTTCAGGCTCATGACCTTGGCCTCCACCAATCTCTATCCCATGTCCCTTAACAATTCACTAAGGCATATTGGTTTTACACTTCTTGTATTTCTTGGAAGATGAGAAAAGGTATAGTGTGTTTCTATGATTTGGGCTCTAGACTGATAAATACTTGGATATGAGAGGTCTTTTAATGTCTTTCCTACGGCTGTGCTGTGTCTTGAGACATTTCCTTTCCTAATTTTTCACTTAAACGTCTTTGCTTCCTCCAAGAATTGTGCATCGATTTTGTTTCTCTAGGGCACCAATTACTTAAGATGAAATTTAAGGTTTGTGTTTCTTCCACCAGGATCCCTGCTACCAATAATACCGGCTCTGGTTTTCTCTTTGTGGCACCTTTATATTGGAGCCACTTTAGAAGTAAGCATTAAAAAAAAAAAAAAATAGGTTTAGTTTGCAGAAGTGCCTCCAGTTTTATGTAGTACAGTCTGTGCCTCAAATATTAATCAGCCTTCTTTCCTCTTCTGGTAGATGGGTCAAGTATGGTTGCATCTCAGAGACCAATTAGAACATGTGGCGTCTAGGAATGAATTTCTGTTTTTGTTCAATTCCCCTCAGGTACTCGGTTCTGGAATATCCATGCTGTCTTTTAACAGCCTTTGAAGCACAGCTAATGAGTGGACTTAGCTGCTTGGCTCAGTGGTTGAAGTCCTAGGGCCAGATGTACGACCATGTCATTTAGCGACTCGCAAATTGGGCTCAATTGCGAGTCGCAATTTGCGAGTCCCTAAATGACTTGTGCAACAGTGTCTGAGACACTGTTAGCGATTCCTAATGGGGTCGCAAATTGCATGCCTCATGCATATTAAGGAGGGACTCGCAATTTGCGACCCCATTAGGAATGGCTGGCCCTCCCAGGCATGGTGGCCTGCTGGGCTCAGCAGACCTCCATGTTTGGGACTGCTTTTAAATAAAGCAGTTTTAAAAAAAAAAAAATGCAGTCCGTTTTCCTTAAAGGAAAACGGGATGCATTTAAAAAAAGAAAAATTAAACGTTTTCGTTTCATTTTTTAAGGGCAGGTAGTGGTCCCTGAGACCACTGACTGACCCTAAAAAATATTTCCCCCTGCATTCGCAAAGGGGAAGGGGTCCCCTCGGGACCCCTTCCCATTTGCGAGGGCTTTACCACCCTCTTGAAGAGGGCAGTAAATTGCGTTATATAAACTCCATCAGGTGATTAGCCACGCTTTATCAGTCCTGATTGATTAACTGATGATGTGCATGAAACATGGGATCCATGGGCTTATTATGACATAGCAATGAAAAACTAGAGAAGTACATTCATGATGAATTTTGTGTGGATTGTCAAAGAGTGGTCCGTTATTAGAAAATCAACAATTTTTGCCCTCTTTTAACTATGCCACCTTCATAGAACTGCATGGAACTCAACCTATCTGAACTAAGTTAAGCATGCAAGTATTTGCTTAGTTACATGTAGTTGTATGAAATGGCACCAAAGTTATTAGCAAATCAAAGATTTTGACCCGCGCTTTAACTTTACCCCTCCTTATCGTAATATATATGCCCTTGTCAGAGGGTAATGGGGCAAGTAGAGGATACTGGGTCCACCCGTGAGGGTTGAAGCCTTTCACTCCTGAGGTCAGGGGGCCCAACCTACTATGTGTCCTGAGCCACTAGGGCAAGTAGCACTTCAGGACTTGACTCTCTGTGGTAGCGCAAGTTGAGCAGTCCAAAGCTTTTCGGCGGGGTGTGGGTGGGGGGGGGGTGACACAGAGGAGTGAACACAGGTTTACGACTCAAAACACATGCAGCAGCCACAATAAATGACATTCACAAACAATACACACAGTCTCTTGAGGTCAGGGCTCTAGTGTTTCATAGGTGGGTCCTCGAGTAATTCTCCCCTTAAGCTAGCGGTAGTGGTTATTCCCCATTCTCTATAGGTGACATCCAGGATAAGCCCCACTAGTAGTCTGAATCTCAGGACCCCTACTCCAACTCTTAATTAAACTCAAAAGTGTTCCATCACTGCAGTGCTTTTGACAAGCAAGTTCCCCCAGGGTAGACTGGGCCAAAATAAGTCTTACCCATGCCAGCAGGAGTGGAGTGACGGAGCCCCTTAGCACACTACCTTTGCAGGTGTGGCTGTTTCAGGTAAGTCTTTCACATTCGGCTAGATGAGCTACGGTCGGCTGTCCTCGAGTTCCTCACACGCAATTCTCAGTGCTTAGTTAGGAAAATAAAGAGTGCTCTCCACAGAAGTCCTAGGCCAGTTCAATTAAACATTGACACGCCAAAGGCTGGTAGTCTAGAATCCACCTCATGCCTCTTTTATCCATTCCCAGACAATCCCAGCCCCTTTATCTCACTCTTACAGGTTCATGCTTTCTTCCTTTGTGACGGTGTTTCTGTCTTTGTCTTCAACAGTCTTTACGATTGGTGCGTTTTTCCCTCTGTTGCTCTTTGGGAATGTCTGATGCGAAAAAATAAGTGGCAGTCCACTAAAATAAGTGCTGGTGGTCCCTGTACGCTCAAATTAAGCACTGGCGGTCCTACAAAAAAAAAAATATATATATCCTACTGGCTGTTGCCTTGCTGACTTGTCTATATCTTTGCCGCCATTTGACGAATCTTCATGAAACTTTCCCCAAAAAACTGTGTTGCTGATTCTAGCTGTATATGGAAAGTTTAGGGGTGATCCGTCAAGTGGGGGCTGGGAAAAAAAGGGGGGTAAAAAAAAAAGTGTGTTTCCCATGTTAATTCCCAAAGGATTTTAGACACGACTACAGCCCAAACCGCTCAACGGAATTACACGAAATTTGATAGGACGGTAGATCGTGATCCAAAAAGCGACCTTTTTGTAATTTGGGGTAAATATGTTCAGTAGTTTTCAAGATATTAACTGAAATCCAAATTTGTATATCAAGCAACGCAGATCCTCCTTAGATTCGCAAATCTACGCGCCAACCGCAATGCCGTGATTGGCTGGCCGCAACCTGAGAGGAAAGTTGCGGCCACCATTTTGTTCATCTGGTTTCGGTTCCCAGAGGGGAAAATAAAGTAAAAGAATTAAAGAAGTGGGTCAGGTTAGAGGTACCCTGACCCCATGGGACTAATGGAGGGGTCTGTGAGGGACCCCTCATGGGCAAGAAATTGTCCAAAAACTTTTTTTTTTACCATGCAAGGATCCGCGGATCCTCCCCAGATCCTGGTGGATCTGCGATCCAGACCCCAATTTTAAAAAAACACACACTCACTGTTAGACCTGGCTCTTTTTGTAGGGTTATCCCCAAACTGTTTTGCCTTCTTCCTCCTATTTCTTCTGACCTGTTTCTGTTGGCTTTAGGACTCTGGGCACTTTACCACTGCTAATCAGTGCTAACGTCCATATGCTCTCTGTGTAAATTGTAATGGTGATTGGTTTATTCATGATTGGCATATTTGATTTACTGGTAAGTCCCTAGTAAAGTGTACTGTGTGTACCCAGGGCCTTTAAAGCAAATGCTACTAGTGGACCTGCAGCACTGCTTGAGCCACCCACATAAGTAGCCCTACAACCAAGTCTCAGACCTGCCACTGCAGTGTCTATGAGTGCAGTTTTAAACTGCATTGTCGACCTGGCAAGTGCACATACTTGCCAGTCTCAAACCTTCCCCTTTACTACATTTAAGGCACCCCTAAGGAAAGCCCAAGGTAGCCCCATGGGCAGGGTGCAGTATATTTAAAAGGTAGGACATGTAGTGGTGTGTTTTGCATGTCCTGATATTGAAATACTGCTAATTTTGTTTTTCACTATTGCAAGGACTATCTCTCCCATAGGTTATCATTGGAGATGCCTTGTAACATCTTACAAGTGTAACTTCCAATTGGGAAGAGGGAGATTTTGAGTTTGGGCTCCCTAAACTCACAATTAAAAAAAAACATCTTTCTGTGAGGTTGATTTTTGAATTGTGTGTTTGAAATGCCCCTTTTAGAAAGTGAGTATTTTCTTGCTTTACCATACTGTGTCTCTGCCTGCCTGTGGAATCCACGACTGATTTAGACCGACAGTTGGGCTGTTTGTGCATTCACTTTAGACAGTCAAACAAAGGAAGCGGAGGTGTGCCCTGCATATCCTGATGGCCCATCACTAGGTTGGTGGGCCTTCCTGAGCTAGAGGGTGGGAGGAGTTATCACTGACACCTGAATAAGACTTTGCCTGTCCTCGTACAAAGCTGTCTCCACCCCCCCTGCAGTGTGTCTGGAGCCAGGCCAGGGAAGGGCCGGGTCTTGTGCACTACAAAGACTTTCCTTTGAAGTTTGCCTACTTCAAATGCAGAAACTGGTGTAAATACGGGAGCTGTAACCCCACATTTTTAGAACACTTCTGGACCAAGAGGAGATTCTGCCAAGAAGAGCTGAAGAAGCTGCAGGAGGGGAACTGCCACTCTGCTTGTTTCTGTGTTGGGCTGGCCTGCTGCTTCTGTCTTGTAGAGTGAAGGATTGGACTTTGCTTTCTGTATCCTTCTTGGCAAAGTTCTCCAAGGGCTTGTGTGTGCTTGTCTCCTGTTAAGAAGGTTCAGGGACATAAAAGACTTCTTACAACTCTGCTTGTGCTGCTGGACTCTGCCATCTGCAAGTCCTACCCTTGCCTGAGGTGCCTACCTCCAGTCAAAGGGCCTCAGACATGGGTTCTGCAGTTGATGTCTGTAAGAACCGGAATGAAGCAATGCAAAGCCTCGCCATGCTGCCTCTCAGAACCAACACCAGATGACGCAAAGCCTCATCAAGTCCCACTGCACAGCTGACAGCTCCTTGGAACCGACGTCGAAAGACGCAAAGCCCCGCCGCGCAGCCCCCAGTACCGATGCCAGATGACGTGAAGCCCTGCAAAGCAACGCATCACCTCCGGTGGACAATGCATTGCCCTGGGCGACATTTTTCATCGACACCGCACTGCAGTAAGGAATTAACGCATTGTGCCGCAAACGACGCATCACCTCCACTGTGGCAGTAAGGAACTGCATCACCTCCACTGTGGCAGTAAGGAACTGCATCACCTCCACTGTGGCAGTAAGGAACGGATGCTTCACCTCCACTGTACAGTAAGGAAGCAACACATCACCTCCCCTGCACCAGTAAGTAACCAACGCATCACCGGCTCTTTCGATGCCACTTCTCCCCTGTGCCTCGCATTGTTTTTGTTTTTGACTCACCCAAGGTACTTTGTGCTAAAAGTACCCCTACATAGATTTCTATGGAATACATTTGCTTAACCTTTAAAAAGCGATATCTTTACTTGTGTATGTTGTATTTTTGCCATTTTGGGCTTGCTTTGATCAGATAAAGATTGGTTATTTTTCTAAACTGGTGAGGTGTTCATTTGTAGTGTTTGCACTGTGTATTTATGTACAAATGCTTTACACATTGCCTCTGAGATAAACCTGACTGCTCGTGCCAAGCTACCAAGGGGGCGAGCAGGGGTTATCTTAGATGTGTAATCCCCTTGCCCTGATTAGAAGGAAGAGTCCCTACTTGGATAGGGTGTAAGCCACTGCCAACTAGAGCCCTCCATTTCTAACACTCATTCACAGATCCACACACCTACTCACACACTCACTCACACACCCACTTACACACCGACTCACAGACCCTCAAAACACTCACACACCCACAGACCCACACAGCTGTCAAACACACCCACTCACAGACCATCAAAACCACTCAAACACACACTGTCAATCACACACCTACAGTCACTCTCACACCTACTTACACACCCACACAACCACTCACACACCCAAGTTGCAGGGACATTACAGTTAGGAAATAGCATTAAATAACCTTAGAAATTCACTGAAAAAAACAGAGGTTTGAGGAACGTTATAGTTAGGAAATAAAATTTAAAAAACCTTAGAAATTCACTGAAAAAAACAAAGGTTACAGCGACATTATGGTTCGGTTCAGATTTTACACACACAAAATCACAGCAATTCAGCAGTTATAGTTATCGTGAGTAACTATAACTCATGCCTTAAGGTAACTATAACTCGTGCCGTCTCCATGCACTGTTAATTAGCCCACATATTACATCACTCATGGGTTCCTGTCTTCACTGCCGCCCACTTGCCACAGCCTACAACGTCTAGCAGGCGCAGCGCCACGAGGTGCTGCTGGTCATCCGCTCACACCAGGAGGCGCATAAAAGCCTGCAGGGAGTCATGCAGCGCGGGTTCCTGTCTTCACTGCCGCCCACTTGCCACAGCCTACAACGTCCAGCAGGCGCAGCGCCACGAGGTGCTGCTGGTCATCTGCTTGCGCCAGAAGGCGGATAAAAGCCTGCAGGGGGTCCCACAGCGCAGATTCCTGTCTTCGCTGCCGCCCACTTGCCACAGCCTACAACGTCCAGCAGGCGCAGCGCCATGAGATGCTGCTGGTCATCCGCTCGTGCCAGGAGGCGCATAAAAGCATGCAGGGGGTCCCGCAGTGTGGGACGTGCACGGACACGCCCGGGCAAAGCCCAGGCCAAGGGCGGGCCCGTCTGCGCCCATCAGCGGCAGGAAGAGGCAGGAAGAGGCAGGGCAGGGCCACCCCTCTTCCAAATTCTAAGTGGTACACAGCACTCAGCAATAACACGAGGTGAGTGTCGTCCGTAATGACTCGCCAGTAACTCGTGAGGTTACTTTGGCACTGTAACCGCCAAAGAACAGACTTTGAGCCACCATAATGGGGAAGCGTTCTGTGTTACCTCCTGCACGTCCCATTACTAGTAGCATTGATAGCATGCTTAAGAGGGTGGTTAATATCGTATCAGGCGAAATCGAACTTACGGAGCGCCGCATGTCGCTGGTCAGTGAGGGTGGATTGAACATTTCCGAACCCAGAGGTGTACTAACTAATCATATACACGAACTGGGCCCCGTAACCACACGGTCTTTGCCACAGCCCCACGGGACTAGCAACTATAAAACTCCACTCGCAAGCGGGAGTACAAGCGGGTGTGAGATAGCTGGGCTACAGCCAGAGACAGATATACCTATATTCCCAGGAATTTTGGCCTCTAAACGAAAGAGGAAGAGCGGGAAGCCCATCTTCACCTAAAGGAAACAACCGACCCGAACGGCTCCTCCCGAACTTGTTTGTCCGCTTGGATGCAGCCATCTTCTAGCACTAGCACCTCTGGCTCTCTTGGCACCCCTGTGAAAGCACCTAATTCGAACACGAGTCGCTCCATCTGCACTCAGACTGAGATGGTACCGGACTTTGAGAACTTTGGGGACGCTATTGCCAATATTGTTTCTGCAATGGTGACCAAACAAATTAATGAGCTTCTAGACATAAAATTTACTTTGCTACTGGATCGCCTAGATACCTTGGCCACACTTACAGGGAAACCCAGTCAATCAGTGGGAAATGTACAAATTGTTGCAACCGCGGGGAGATGGCCCATTGCCACATCTGGTACCCTAACAAATGATATTCAATTCCCTATTACGACCATTGTTCCTGAGATTGCAATCCTGTCGCATGCTGGCCTTATTGCCAGTAGCGCGTGTAATACATGCAGACAAGTTAGGGAATGCCTCCAAATGAAGGTAAATTCAGTATCAAACCCCTCCCCTAATACGAACAGAATAGTACCCACTGATGGATTGGTTACTATCACGCACTCCAACTCCACCTTAGGCTGCACCAACAGACCAAATAGGGCAGACAGGGCAGACCCGCCACTAACGTCTGGTAAACTAAATAGCAATGCACTGGTAGCCCCCAGCAGAAATCCCTTGAGGCCAAGCTTAGATGTTTTTGGCTTACCCCCGGCAGCCTGCCCTTACGTGCTGGTGTTGGCAGGTGTACCGACTCTAAAGTGGGACCAGAACGAGTCATGGGACCAACTACGCAATAAATGCATGGATTGGCTCTCAAAGAACAGGGGGTTCCACCCATCAGACACAAATGAGATCATCATGGCACGTAGAGTTGGGTGGGTTGGCGCATTTCCAAAGAACATTGAAGGGAACTGCATTGTGATCAATTTCCGCAGACCGTCTATGGTGAGATCCCTATTGAGAGCACGTGAGCATACAACAATTAATAGCACCAACATATGCTCACTGCCGCGGGGCTATTTTTATAAACCGGATCTTAGTCCCCGCGTAAATGAGCCCCCCCCTCCCTACTACACATAACAGGTTTTTGGCTCTGTCGGAGTTGGACACCCAGGACTGACTACTGTCACGCCTGGAATTTCTTGATTCCGCTGCTGGGTCAGAAACTCCTTCTCCAGTGACTGAGTTCATTGATCCACATGGTCCAACAAAGGTCTCGACCAGTCCAGACTTGACCATCCTGAGCTGGAATGTGGCCGGCCTTCAGTCCAAGTTGCACCAACTGGATTGGCTGAAACTCATAAGGGAGCAGGATATCCTCATGGTCCAAGAGACTTGGGCTACTCAAGACCTATATATTGACGGGTTTGAATGCTATAATATTTTAGCCCCAATTCCCAAGTTCGGCCGACCATCCGGGGGTTTATCAATATGGGTAAATATCGCTGCAGGTGGCAGTGTTAAACCCATAAGCACCAAAAGCAACAACTTTCAAGCCTTGCTGTACAACAGGGGGGTCTCTTTTTATTTAATGAACTTTTATAACAATGATTTTCATTCAATACCAAATGGAAATTTTATCAATTTATTGCCTCTATCCAGTATCCCAATGACTGCCTTAAAACAGTGGGAATTTTTTGGGAGGCAACTTTAATGCTAAATTACCTCACATGAGGACTAGTAAATGGCCATGTAGCAAAGGAATAAGTTTCCATAGGGGCAAGGAACTAGTGGAACACTTGTATAATCATAATTTAACCAACGTTATGGAAATTGCTGCCGTAACAAATGACAATAATCCTCCGGAGCCGACATACATAGGGAGGGGTTGTGTTTCCACGATCGATTATGTCTTTATCTCCCCTGTCCTAGAGGACTGCTTATTGAAAGCAGAAGTTATTGCCACAACCTATGGGGACCTCAATCCTATTCAAACAGTGATGAGACTATCCTCTAGGCCAACGCTTAATATAGAATGCGGCGCCAGGAACTTATCACCCTCTACTGACAATCTAAGATTGGCCTGGCGGGGTGTTAATAACACTGATTTGTTCTGTAAGATGGCCAGGGATAACCTGAATCTTATCAATTCCTGTTTGCTGGCCCAGGACCCCCATCCTGAGGCAATTAACGCTTTCACCAAACGTTGTGAAGCCATCAAATCTTTATTGTCAAAGCCTATTACCATAGCGCAATGGGAACCTAGATGGTTTAATCATGAATGTTCAGAGGCTAACAGGCAGCTACGAAAGGCCCTGCTACACAGCCCGAGGTGTAACTCACTTGTTAGATCATTGAGGCAGAAGTATAAGCTAGTGATTGCTAGAAGGAAGGAAGAACTATTAAAAGATCGCAGGGACTCACTTGTCAATGCTGCCAGCCTAAAAAATGGGAATATATTTTGGGCTTCTGTCAAAGACTTGAGAGTATTGGGACAGCCATTAACTCCGATAAGCTGCAACATAACAAGTGCAACCTGGGAAAGTCACTTCTCTACGATCTACCTAGCTCCCGTACAAGATTTGGATCCTTTCAAGCACAGAACCCCAACTAGGATCCCAATATCGTTTTCCGAGGTTGAGGAGGCTATCCACCAGAGTGTGGGCAATAAAGCCCCAGGTCCAGACGGGCTACCTATCGACCTCATTAAATATAAACCTGATTTCTGGGCCCCTCTCCTGCTAAATGTTTTTACCAACTTAACTAATACCCTGCTCATGGTCAACAAGTATTATTGTCCCAATTTTCAAACAAGCATTGGCATAGCCAATAGGTCTCGCTTTTGGGACCTTATAAGTGTTTACCCATGCAACAGTTGATGTTGTTGCACCAAGGATATTGTGCTGCATAACTAAATACTTATAAGGTCCCAAAAGCGAGACCAATTGGCTATGCCAATGCTTGTTTGTGCTAGACATAGAAAAGTTTGTTCCCACTTCCTGATGGTCTTTGGGTGCATCTGTCACAGGACCGAGTTGCTCTCACACCCTAGACACTGCAGGGAGACGTGTGATCATTGACTGCATTTGCTTCCTGCAATCGCTGCACGGTTTACAGCCTGCGATCTTCAGGGCAGACATTTCCCATGGCGCTCGGTCTGCGAAAAAAATGCTTTTGAAGTCAGACACCAACATAAGTTCGGAGCATCAAAGGGTGTGGAAAAAAGAACCAATGTCAGCGCATAGGGATGGTGTCCATATGAGGAGCCATGCCATCACTTTCAGAGGTAGTGTGAAGCCGCCACAGAGTCGATGGCGCCCCCTGTCAGCGTTCGAGAGTAAATGCTAGGGAACGTGCTGGATCTAGTATGGTGCCGGGGGGATTCAAAATGTGAGGAATCTGCGGTAGAAGCATTCATCAGAAAAGCGATTTACAAGTCTACATCGAGAGCAATGAACGCAGTAAAAACCCTGCAAGAAATGGAGCAGCAACCACCCGAAGCAGTCGTCCAGGGCCACGTGCTGTGCTGTGGAAACGTAATCAGACGGATTTACATAGCATTTCCCCAGACACAATGGCTTTGCATACACGGATGTTGTTGGAGTTATTTTCCCATTCTTCAGGATTGACACTGTGCACATGACATGAAAACTTCATCTGATCAATGCTGACGTATGAGACATATTGAGACAGACCTCGCTATAAATTGGGTGGTGAGTCAGCCCCTAAGGTAACTGATTACTCTGCGTTTCCCTTCAAAAGTCTTAACTTTATGCTGAAAAACAGGGGCGTTGGTCGCTTAAAACATTTTTAACAACCGGCAAAACAAGCAATGGCCGCGCGCCGTGAAACTGACACGGCCGCTCTGCCGCGAAAGTGAAAGTAATCGCAAGGGAAGCCAAATGGCGCCTGATCGCGCGTGCACGCTCGCGTGAACGCAAGCTGGTTGCCAGCAAAAGCCACTGCTGTTTGCACTTCCAAAACCCGCTTACTAAAACTCTCGCCAGAGCAGCGCATGCGCTGGCTCAGGCGAGACCTAAAAAGGCGACCGCTCGCAACCCAGTTGTTACAGGCCAATCTCCTTAATAGATAACACCCTCAAAATTTTGGGTAGAGTTTTATACAACAAAACCTCAAATTGGGTCGAGGAAAATCACATTTTAGAGTCCTGCCAACTGGGGTTTAGGAGCAAAGTAGGCACAAATGAACAATGCCTAAATCTTAATTTACTTATCGGAAAATATACCATAGCACAGCTTTTATGGACCTGACCTCTGCCTTTGATTTTGTCAATAGGTCCCGTTTATGGTCCATCCTTTTAGCATATGGTTTGGATGAGGCTTTGGTGCATTTTTTGGCGTACCTACACACAGATTTGAAGGCTCGTCAGAAATGGCGGTGGGGGTGAGGTGTCTAATGATATTAAAGTAAGCAGAGGGGTCAGGCAAGGTTGCGTCTTAGCCCCTCTTCTTTTCATTATTTATATAAATAACTTGCATAAATCACGGACTACACTCACTAATGATGTACCCAGAGTCAAAGGTAAAATACTTCCTGTGTTAGTATACGCTGATGATGCGGTTCTAATGGGTCGCACACCGAATGCACTACGCACTTTAGTACGGGGATTTACCGACTTCATTACTAGCCTAGATCTACGCACTAATTTTAAGAAATCATTTATAATGTTATGTGGGCCAAGGAAACATACCTTAAATTCCATATCTGTGGGTGATCAAAAATTAACTAGCTCTAGCACTTTTCCATATCTTGGGTTGGTCTTTGCTGCGAACAGCACCTGGATTGAACACGCAGTGTTTTGTAAGAACAAGTTTTCAAAGGCCACCAACTCTATTCTCAGCCTCCCTCGGGGCAATTTTAGCTAAAAGTTCAATGATCCAGCAAGAGGAAAACAGATTCTGCAGGAAACTATTGGGCGTACCGATTTCTACTTCTCAGTATGCCTGCCATAGCGAATTAAAATTAAGCTACATTGAAGATTTTATAAGGGCACGCCCTGCATTGTTTTAGTTGGCCATATGGTCAAATCCAGCAGCGTCCCTCACTAGAGATATAATAGATTATTGTATCCGCTGTGAGAAAGGGATGGACATTTCATGGCTTGCCGGGGTAAACAAGAGCCTAAAAAGTGTTAACTATGACGGGCTTTTTCTAAATCCGAGTATAGCTGAGACCATAGACAAAAAAGCGCTCAGGACAGCACTGTATAAACTCTACAGCACGGAAAGACTAGAGAGGGAATCAAAGAAATCAACTGTCGTAAATTTCATACCGATTGAGCATACCGCACACTGTTTGCCTAGCTACCTCACACTGCCCATGTGTCATTGGGAGAGGGGACTTCTCTTCCGTTTAAGGGCTGGCACTGTGTTAGACTTGGCATCTTTTGGCGTGTTTCCCCTGACTTTTTGCTTTCTGACCTCCCGGTTTTGACTCTGTTTTTGCTGGTGTAATGATTCTGCGCACTTTCCTCACTGCGGTCCAGTGGGAAAGTGCAAGTGCTCCTGTATAAAATGTGTTATGGATTGGTGTTTCCATGATTGGCCTATTTGGTTTATCTGTCAGTCCCTTGTAAAGTGCACTGCGAGTGCCAGGGCCTATAGACCAAATGCTGTTGGTGGGCTGCAGCACTGGATTGTGCCACCCACGCAAACAGCCCGTAAAATGTAACTCGGGCCTGCCAACGCAGAGCCTGTGCGCAGCCTGGGGCTGCCATGTCGACTTGGCAAGTGCACACACTTGCAAGTCCCTAAACCTTCCCTTTGCTACATGTTAGTCACCCCTAAGGTAGGCCCAAGGTACCCCTGTGGGCAGGGTGCGTTGTATGCGAAAGGTAGGACATGCCCTGGTGTGTGCGGCATGTCCTGATAGTGAATTACAGCCTAGTTCGTTTTTCACTATTGCAAGGCTACCTGTTCCCCTAGGTCCAGAACGGGCAGTTTTGATTATTACAGCTTATAATCCTAACTGACCCCGGGAACATGGTAGAAATTCGAGTTTAGTATGCCTGGACTCAGAATGATAAAATGCATCTTTTAGTGAAGTTGGTTTTAACATTCTGGGTTTGAAAATACCACTTTTAGAAAGTGGGTATTTTCTTGTCTAACCATCCAAGCCTGCCTCTGCGAGGTTGTGTATTCCTTGTCTGGAGTGTGAGTGACAGGGGCTGGGGGATGCCAGGAGACAGGGTGAGTCAGCGCAGGGCTGAATAGCAAGATCTACATGTAGATGGGTGGGAGGGGTCGCACCTGGGCCCTGAATAGGACAGTGCCTTCCCTCCACAATGCTGGCTCCACCTCCTGTGGTGCGTCTGATGTCCCTGGCCTACTCACGGAAAGAAGGGACGGAGACGTGTCAACAAAGTGCTCCAGAACTGGTTTGGACTAGGCAAAGGCCTCTCTGCCTTCAGAGAACAAAGGAATTTGGGATATAAATATTGGGGCCCTGACCCCATGAATTTAGATCTCGCTGGAATCAAGGAACCTGCCAAGACGAAAAGCTGGAAGAGCTGCCAGGAGGAGTACTGCCCCTTTGCTGTGTTGTTGCTTTGTTGGGTTGGCCTGCAGCTGCTGCTTCTGCCTTGGGCAGTGAAAGGACTGGACTGAACTTTCTACAAACTTGTGCTGAGTATCTCCAAGGGCCTGAAACTGAGCTGGCCTCCTGTTAAGAAGTCTCAGGGACTACAAAGACTTCACAAGCCTCTGGGTACCGCTTCTGGAACGCTGTTTCAGTTGCCACAGGGGAAGGGAACTGCAACCGACTCCGTCAACCGAATCCATCCCTGGCCGGTGACCTGTTTGCACCGCATCGCCCCGCTTCGCATCGCAACCCTGGTCTCACCGTGGGCGACGTCCGACGCCGCCAACATCGAGCCGCTGCTTGCACCGTGACCTGTGGGCACCGCAGTTCGCATCGCACTGCTTCACTGAACCAACCGGACCCGACCGACGAGGTCGCTGCAACTGGCTCAAGAGTCGTGACCGCACCGCATTTGGGGCACCGCTCGCACGTCTGCGACGCACCGCTCTGACTCGCACCGCTGTCCGACGCCAGCTCCCGCACTCCGGCTAGGTCGGCTGCATCGCAACCTGTCAGCACCGCATCGAGCATCGTCTCACCCTGCATCGCACGCCTTGGACTCACCGACTCCGTCTGCACGACGCTCATCGAGCCGCTGCCTGCACCGCATCGAGGGACACCGCACCCTGCATCGCTCCGTCTTGCACCGCAACCGCGACGAACGCCGACCGGCTCGTACACTCCGTACCAGCCACAACGAGAAAAGGTATTGGGCCCGAGTCTGTTCACGACTCTGCTGGCCCGTATCGACGCGGTCGGCTGGAACTGTTAGACTCTGTGGTTTTCAGCATCACGGTAGGCTCGGACGGAGCTACCGACTCGTACGAACTTTGCTTTTGTGCTATTCCTGCAAAGAAGAAGTTACCGTATCAAGTATTCATTCGTAAAGTATAGTATTGTGGATTTTTGTCGTAATTGGTCTTGTCTTGAGTATATAAAATAGTGGTTATTTTTCTAAACTGGTGTGGTGTCCGTTTGTAGTGCTTACACTGTATTACTGTTGGTTATGTGCAAATGCTTTACACACTGCCTCTGAATTAAGCCTGACTGCTCGTGCCAAGCTACCACGAGGGTGAGCAGGGGTTACTTCACGATTGTAACACCCTTACCCTGACTAGGAAGAAGGGTCCCTACTTGGACAAAGGTGCAAACCCTTGCCAACTAGAGATCCCATTTCTAACATTGGTTGTCAGCGGTGAGGATAGGACTTGTGTTTGCACTTGACTTACAGTGATTGGTGTGCACTACTACCATATCGCAGACCATTACGTACCACATACTGGTTCTTTTTCTTTTGGCCTATTTTTGATCTTGCCAGTTTTCAACTCACTACTTTTGTCATGCCTGAATCAATTGCATCATCCGTTGCATCTCTGGAAGTTATCTTTGAGGAGGATAGGTTGGAATCCTACGCCGTAAAGGCGCTACGAGCGATTTGTAAAAACTTGAAAGTCCAAATTAAAGGCCTCACAAGGAAGGAGGAGCTACAGAAGGCGCTGAGGGCCTGGGTAGCAGCCAGACATGCCAATGGGCAGCCTGGTAATCTCAGTGAGGAGGTGGAGGAGCCTATTTCCAGGGTGGATGTGCTTTTGGGTAGGGGGAACCCGCCAGATCAGGCAGCAGCAGTCTGTCCCCAGAGGAGCTGGAGGACAGGCGGGAGGCAAGGCAGTTTGAGCTGCAGAAGCTCAGACTGGAGAGTGAGCGGGAGGAGAAGAGATTGGCCATAGAGGAGAGGAAGATGCTCTTAGAGCATGAGAGAGAACTGAAGGAGCTAGAACTTAGGAGTAAGTCAGGCTCAGATGGTGGCAGCAATTCGTCCAGAAAGGCAGACAGGATTGTGCACATTCCCAAGAACGTAGGCAAGGAGTTCAAGAAGGGGGATGACATACAAAGGTGGTTTCAGGGTTATGAGGCAGCCATACACATGAATGGGGTCCCTGAGGAGAATTGGGGAGCAGGATTGTGGCCACTTTTCCCGGAAGAAGCAAGGGATGCTCTGATAGCTTTGGGTAAGGGGTATCACCTCACCTATGCTGACATGAAGGATGCCCTTCTCACGAAGTATGGTCTTACTCCTGAAAAGTACAGGGATCAGTTCAGGTCCAGTAAGAAGTCTGATGCCAACACTTGGTTGGAATGTGTGGATGTGTTCTGCAGGTCTCTGGATGGTTGGGTGAAGGGCAGTAGCGTAACAGATTTTCAGGGGCTCTACAACTTGATTGCATGGGAGCACTTGTCTAGTCTATGTTTTGCAGATCTGCGCCAGCACCTAGTGGATAGTAAGCTAACTGACCCCAGGAAGCTTGCTATGGAAGCGGACCGCTGGGTGAGTACCAGGGTCCACAAGAAAGCGTTTGGGGAGACTCAGCCAAAGGTGGGCAGGGTCCCCAGCAGAAAGGTGGGGGGACAAGGGTAAAGCACAGGAGTTCTCTAAAGGGCCCCAAACTAGTACCCAGGGTAAAGGTTCCCAGCCCCCGGTGATAAGAAGAAAGGGGTCTCCACAGGGAAGCCTGTTGAGACCGGCCCCCGCAAGTGTTATGCATGTGACCAGGTAGGTCACTTTAAGGGGGACCCCAAGTGCCCGAAGGGGACACAGCCGCCCACCGGTGGACAGTCCAAAGTGTTGGCTAGTGTAGCGCTTGGGGAGGAGGGGTGCCCACAGGAGGGTGGGGATCCCGCAGAAATGACCCTTGTCTCACTAGGGGACAGTGAGATGGTCCCAGGAAACCAGGTGCCCCCTAACACAAAGAAATATAGCACCTGGGTGACCATTAATGGGAACAGGTTAGAGGCTCTCAGAGATACTGGAGCCAGTGTGACCTCAGTCCGGTGTCACCTGGTGTCTGAGAAGCAAGTAGTCCCAGGAGCATTCCACCAAGTAGTTGCTGTAGACAACTCAGAGCGCCAATGTATGGTGGCGCAGGTTCCCTTTGAATGGGGGGGTCTCAGGTCCCTTGAGGGTGGTTGTGAGCCCTACCATGCCTGTAGATTGTCTGCTAGGAAACGACCTGGAGCAGTCCTTATGGAAGGAGGTTGAGCTCAGGTCTCACTTGGAGATGCTTGGGTTGCCAGAGTGGGCATGCGTGTCTACTCGGTCAATGGCGGCCAGAAAGGGTGATCAAGAGGACTTGGAGCCTGAAACAGTGGCCCAAGTCCCTGCCAAGAGAAAGGGCAGGGGGCGCGGGAAACCGGCCCCCGAAGTTCCCACGGACCGGGAGGAGGCGGACCTCGAGGGGGACGTCCCGGTGCCTACAGGGGAGCAGGTAGCCGAACTGGGAGACATCTCTGAGCTGACCCATTGGCAGCAAGAAGGGGTCCCACCAGGGAGGAGTTCTGCAGGGAGCAGAACGAGTGCCCTACTCTGGAGGGACTGCGGCGGCAGGCTGCAGACCAGGCAGCTGGTAATCAGTCCGGGTCACATCTGATCTACTGGGAGAGTGGTCTCCTATACAGTGAGCCTAAGGTTGCTGAGCCTGGGTCAGCCCGTGTGCTGGTGGTACCCCAGCGCTTCAGGACCTTCCTACTGGGTCTGGCTCATGACGTGCCTTTGGCAGGACATTTGGGGCAGGACAAGACCTTTGACAGGCTTGTCACCCACTTCTTTTGGCCCCAAATGCGAAGGCAGTCAGATGCACACTGTAGGTCTTGCCAAACTTGCCAGGCAAGTGGTAAGAGTGGAAGGAAGGTCAAAGCTCCTCTCCAACCTTTTCCTGTTGTTGGTACACCCTTTGAAAGGGTAGGGATGGATATTGTGGGGCCACTGGATCCCAAGACAGCCATGGGCAACAGGTACATCCTGGTCTTGGTGGACCATGCCACCCGGTACCCGGAGGCAATCCCTCTCAGGACAACGACGGTGCCAGTGGTGGGCCGGGCGTTAATGGGGATCTTTTCCCGTGTGGGATTCCCCAGAGAGGTGGTTTCTGATAGGGGGACCAATTTCATATCGAAGTATATGACATCCCTGTGGAAGGAGTGTGGTGTAACCTACAAGTTCACCACTCCTTACCACCCACAAGGAAACGGTCTGGTGGAGAGATTCAACCAGACCTTGAAAGGCATGATCAAGGGTCTAACAGAACCCATGAGGCGTAAGTGGGACGTCCTCTTGCCATGCCTACTCTTTGCGTACAGGGAGGTGCCTCAGAAGTCTCTTGGGTACAGCCCCTTTGAGCTCCTGTATGGCCACCCTGTCAGAGGACCTCTGAGTTTGGTAAAGGAAGGCTGGGAGGCGGCTCCCAGGAAAACTCCCCAGGATGTATTTAGCTACATGCTGGCCTTTAGAAACCAAACTGCCCGCTTCAGGAAACTCGCTCAGGCGAAGCAAGCCAGGAAGAAATGAAGAGATGGTATGACCAGAATGCCACTCTGGTCGAATTTCAACCTGGGCAAAAAGTGTGGGTCATGGCCCCAGTGGCACCTTGTGCCTTGCAGGACAAGTGGACTTGGCCATATGAGGTAAAGGAGCGCAAAAGTGACGTCACCTACCTGGTGGATTTGCAGGCTCCAAGGAACCCTTTTAGGGTCCTTCACGTGAACCGCCTCAAGCCCCACTTCGAGAGGTCCGAAGTGAGTATGCTCTTGGCGACAGATGATGGGGTGGAAGAGGAGAGTGAGCCTCTCCCTGACCTCCTGTCTACCCAGGAGCATGATGGGTCAGTAGAGGGTGTGATCCTCTCCCCTACTCTGACTCAGGAGCAGCAGGGGGACTGTCGCCAGTTGTTGGGACAGTTCGCCCCACTGTTCTCTCTGACCCCCGGTGTTACTCGCTGGTGTACCCATGACGTGGACACTGGTGACAGCCCTCCTGTGAAGCACAAGATTTACAGGTTGACTGACCGGGTCAGAGCCAGCATCAAGGAGGAGGTCTCTAAGATGTTGGCGTTAGGGGTGATTGAGCCCTCCTTGGGCCAGCCCAGTGGTCTTGGTCCCAAAGGCTGCGGCGCCCGGTGCCACTCCAGAACTCCGGTTTTGTGTGGACTACCGTGGGCTCAATGCCGTCACCAGGACTGACGCGCACCCCATCCCCAGAGCTGGTGAGCTCATTGATCGGTTGGGAGCTGCCCGGTTCCTCAGCACGTTTGATTTGACGTCTGGGTACTGGCAGATCGCCTTAACCAATGGGGCCAAGGAGAGATCAGCATTCTCAACCCCAGAAGGTCATTACCAATTCCGGGTGATGCCCTTTGGGTTGAAGAATGCCCCTGCCACCTTTCAGAGGTTGGTCAATCAGGTGTTGGCTGGGCTGGAGGATTTCAGTGCCGCCTACCTGGATGACATTGTGTGTTCAGTTCCAGCTGGGAAGAACATTTACAGCACCTTGAGAAAGTGTTGAGGGCTCTGCAAGGTGCAGGCCTCACGATCAAGGCCAGTAAGTGCCAGATCGGGCAGGGTTCTGTGGTGTACTTGGGACACCAGGTAGGAAGCGGCCAGGTGGCGCCCTACAAACCAAGATTGACACCATTCTGGCTTGGGAACCCCCAAGACCCAGACAGAGGTGAGAGCCTTCTTAGGTCTCACCGGTTACTATAGGAGATTTGTTAAGGGCTATGGCACCATTGTTGCCCCCTTAACAGAGCTGACCTCTAAGAGGCAGCCCAGGAAAGTGATCTGGACTGAGTCCTGCCAGAAAGCTTTTGATGCCCTGAAGGCAGCCATGTGCACGGCGCCCGTGCTCAAGGCACCTGACTTCTCCAAGGAATTCGTCGTGCAGACTGACGCTTCAGAGCATGGTGTGGGAGCGGTGCTCTCACAACTGAACGAAGAGGGCCTGGATCAGCCTGTAGTCTTCCTTAGCAGGAGACTACTTCCCAGGGAACAGAGGTGGAGTGCCATAGAAAGGGAAGCTTTTGCTGTGGTCTGGGTGCTGAAGAAGTTGAGACCATACCTGTTTGGGACTCACTTCCGGGTTCAGACAGACCACAGGCCCCTCAGATGGTTGATGCAAATGAGGGGCGAGAATCCAAAACTGCTGAGGTGGTCCATCTCCCTACAGGGAATGGACTTTACGGTGGAACACCGTCCTGGTACAGAACACGCCAACGCAGATGGTCTGTCCAGGTTCTTCCGCCTTAGTGAAGAGAACTCCAATGGGGTTGGGTAGTTCTCCCTACTTTCAGCTGGAGGGGACATGTGTTAGACTTGGCATCTTTTGGCGTGTTTCCCCTGACTTTTTGCTTTCTGACCTCCCGGTTTTGACTCTGTTTTTGCTGGTGTAATGATTCTGCGCACTTTCCTCACTGCGGTCCAGTGGGAAAGTGCAAGTGCTCCTGTATAAAATGTGTTATGGATTGGTGTTTCCATGATTGGCCTATTTGGTTTATCTGTCAGTCCCTTGTAAAGGTCACTGCGAGTGCCAGGGCCTATAGACCAAATGCTGTTGGTGGGCTGCAGCACTGGATTGTGCCACCCACGCAAACAGCCCGTAAAATGTAACTCGGGCCTGCCAACGCAGAGCCTGTGCGCAGCCTGGGGCTGCCATGTCGACTTGGCAAGTGCACACACTTGCAAGTCCCTAAACCTTCCCTTTGCTACATGTTAGTCACCCCTAAGGTAGGCCCAAGGTACCCCTGTGGGCAGGGTGCGTTGTATGCGAAAGGTAGGACATGCCCTGGTGTGTGCGGCATGTCCTGATAGTGAATTACAGCCTAGTTCGTTTTTCACTATTGCAAGGCTACCTGTTCCCCTAGGCCAGAACGGGCAGTTTTGATTATTACAGCTTATAATCCTAACTGACCCCGGGAACATGGTAGAAATTCGAGTTTAGTATGCCTGGACTCAGAATGATAAAATGCATCTTTTAGTGAAGTTGGTTTTAACATTCTGGGTTTGAAAATACCACTTTTAGAAAGTGGGTATTTTCTTGTCTAACCATCCAAGCCTGCCTCTGCGAGGTTGTGTATTCCTTGTCTGGAGTGTGAGTGACAGGGGCTGGGGGATGCCAGGAGACAGGGTGAGTCAGCGCAGGGCTGAATAGCAAGATCTACATGTAGATGGGTGGGAGGGGTCGCACCTGGGCCCTGAATAGGACAGTGCCTTCCCTCCACAATGCTGGCTCCACCTCCTGTGGTGCGTCTGATGTCCCTGGCCTACTCACGGAAAGAAGGGACGGAGACGTGTCAACAAAGTGCTCCAGAACTGGTTTGGACTAGGCAAAGGCCTCTCTGCCTTCAGAGAACAAAGGAATTTGGGATATAAATATTGGGGCCCTGACCCCATGAATTTAGATCTCGCTGGAATCCAGGAACCTGCCAAGACGAAGAGCTGGAAGAGCTGCCAGGAGGAGTACTGCCCCTTTGCTGTGTTGTTGCTTTGTTGGGTTGGCCTGCAGCTGCTGCTTCTGCCTTGGGCAGTGAAAGGACTGGACTGAACTTTCTACAAACTTGTGCTGAGTATCTCCAAGGGCCTGAAACTGAGCTGGCCTCCTGTTAAGAAGTCTCAGGGACTACAAAGACTTCACAAGCCTCTGGGTACCGCTTCTGGAACGCTGTTTCAGTTGCCACAGGGGAAGGGAACTGCAACCGACTCCGTCAACCGAATCCATCCCTGGCCGGTGACCTGTTTGCACCGCAGACCGCATCGCCCGCTTCGCATCGCAACCCTGGTCTCACCGTTGGCGACGTCCGACGCCGCCAACATCGAGCCGCTGCTTGCACCGTGACCTGTGGGCACCGCAGTTCGCATCGCACCGCTTCACTGAACCAACCGGACCCGACCGACGAGGTCGCTGCAACTGGCTCAAGAGTCGTGACCGCACCGCATTTGGGGCACCGCTCGCACGTCTGCGACGCACCGCTCCGACTTGCACCGCTGTCCGACGCCAGCTCCCGCACTCCGGCTAGGTCGCCTACATCGCAACCTGTCAGCACCGCATCGAGCATCGTCTCACCCTGCATCGGACGCCTTGGACTCACCGACTCCGTCTGCACGACGCTCATCGAGCCGCTGCCTGCACCGCATCGAGGGACACCGCACCCTGCATCGCTCCGTCTTGCACCGCAACCGCGACGAACGCCGACCGGCTCGTACACTCCGTACCAGCCACAACGAGAAAAGGTACTGTGACCGAGTCTGTTCACGACTCTGCTGGCCCGTATCGACGCGGTCGGCTGGAACTGTTAGACTCTGTGGTTTTCAGCATCACGGTAGGCTCGGACGGAGCTACCGACTCGTACGAACTTTGCTTTTGTGCTATTCCTGCAAAGAAGAAGTTACCGTATCAAGTATTCATTCGTAAAGTATAGTATTGTGGATTTTTGTCGTAATTGGTCTTGTCTTGAGTATATAAAATAGTGGTTATTTTTCCAAACTGGTGTGGTGTCCGTTTGTAGTGCTTACACTGTATTACTGTTGGTTATGTGCAAATGCTTTACACACTGCCTCTGAATTAAGCCTGACTGCTCGTGCCAAGCTACCACGAGGGTGAGCAGGGGTTACTTCACGAGTGTAACACCCTTACCCTGACTACAGTGGCGTAGCTAGGCACTCTGCCGCCCGTGGCGGTCCCTGCCTTTTGCCGCCGCCGAGCGCCTAAGAGCGGGGGGGGGGGGTGCTGGCGATAAATTTACCTGCCGCCCCGAAATCTCGTGCCGCCCGGGGCGTACCGCCCCCTCCGCCCCCCCCTTGCTACGCCAGTGCCTGACTAGGAAGAAGGGTCCCTACTTGGACAAAGGTGCAAACCCTTGCCAACTAGAGATCCCATTTCTAACACACTGTAAAATATCTGCTTTGTTTTCCCCTTGGGTATAATGCATACCTCGACTCCCTGCCATGTCCGTGCGATGGACAGAGCGGACAAACACTTTTACACTTTTTATTCTTCTGCAAGTTTTACACAAAGTATGCTCAATGGCTGCTAATGCCATTTAAAAAAAAATGCTACCTGTCCATTTAGCAGATGCGCATAGAAGTATACTCAAATTGGAGAATGATGAATTAGTTCTTCGTGTTGCCACTTTTTTGAGAACAGCTGTATGGGCTCGCAAAACGATGTGCAATCCATGACGTTTATCTGCATCTTGTTTTTAAATATTATGCACTTTGATTATGGTATTGTAACTGTTTTTACTGTGATTTAAAATTATTGTATGTGTTGTGCTTTTATGGATATGGTGCTTTCCGAATAGTCTTTTGAACTGATTACATCACTCATGACATCTTCTTTGACATCAATGATAATATCACTGCAACATTTGTGGTGAAGTTATTGATTACAAAACTACATTGCGGGGGCGCGAGTAGAAAATAAACAAAATACAAAATAAGTGTTTGCAATCCTAATGGACAACTCATTGTGAAAAAATAAGCAAGTTTAGATCCTTACACAAGTGTTGCGCTACAATACTTTTGACTCCAGATATGTCTTGTTGACTTCCCAGAATAACAGGTTAAAAAGATTCCAACTTTTGAAACAGCGAGTCCTAGCCAAAGCAACAATGTATCACCATTGCCTAGCAAGGATGTGATCGGCCACCAGGAACTTATAATGTAAGCAAGATGGACACCTCCTTTTGCAAGTCTTGTAAGCATCCTGTGGCTCTGTGGGACATGTAGTTCTCATCACCTTCACTCAGGTGTTTAGTGTAGTGTGTCCATCAGAGACTCGAGGCTTCTGTCCAAGTGGCGCCTATACGCTGTGCACTGCTCCATCCTCTTCTGGTCCTGAAGACGCTCATGTTCAGGAGATTTGAAACAGCGCGTCCTGACGTAACTGAACAGTGCCCTTGTGATGAAAAGTGTGAATAATGAATATACCCATGAAGAGAGGCATCAACACAAGCCACAGGCTTCAGCTAAAAAAAATAGGTAGCTCTTCTATGCTTAGAATGGTATGATCCTCTGATGAGTCTGTAGATTTCTAGAACAAAATTATGATGGCAATTTTGGAATGCTGGGGATGGGAGGCCTGAGGAGATACGTTAATAGATATGAGCGCTTCAGATAAAATAAAGTAATTACAGTAATCGTTCAAGTGCTCCTTGTTATGAAATTAATTTACATTGTGACATTTTGTGATGAGTCAGGAGACTTATCGGGCTAATACCGCGCTGGAACACTGCACTGCAGTCCTGTGAGCAGATAGACTCGGGTGAATTTAAAACAGAGCCTCATTTGCTTGGGTGGCGCTATAAGAGGATTGTTTACATGCAGGGGAACAGACTGCTAGGAAGAATCAAAGCAAATGTCAATGGCTAGCTAAAGAACTACCAAGAATAGTTCTAGTTTCTCCTTGTACCCTCTTTCGTGAATCTTTTGTATATTAGTTTTTGTCTTCTAACAAACTTGCCGTCTTTGTTCACAATTGTGCATACTCTGAAAAGATGACTATGATCAATTTCTAATCAGTGATCGTGGATGGAACTGGTGGGGCCAATATATTGTTTCTGTTTTTTGAAGAAGTCAATTTATTAGGATCAACCCTTGAAACTTATGGCATTTTTCAAACATTCAACTTGTGGGCTGCGAAAGTTGAGGGTCTAATTGATCAAAAGATGACAATCATTTATATTTCTTTGGGATAATTCTAAAGCAGCTTTAGGGCACTGCCACATCACAAACCTTTAATCAATATGCCTCCACCATGTGGAAATATGTTATTGGCACCACGTGTGTTCCTGGATGTATTTTCTTAGGAATATGTACATAAACAGTTTGAAATATAAAGAATAAAGGAATCTACCAATGGCGACTGAGGGATATATCAACACCAATAAAGGACAATAAGTAGTCACATCTACTGACCCAGAACCAAAAGATAAAGTCAAACACCAGCTCAGGGCAGGTATGTTTGAATAGATGTAGACCCACCAAAGACTCACCTTGAAGAGGCGCTCCAATTTGTGGACTCATAACCGCGTTTGATTGGCATCATATTTAGTAATTCATCGGAGTACTTCCCAAAACACCTCGAGATTATCAAATCATAAAAAGCCAAAGAAATGTATAGGGAGTTGGGAAGAATTTACTAAACTACAATTTTATTTACATATAAACATTTTTAAACAAGAATGTGTCCTCAAAAGTTTCCATGACTTACTCAGAAAGGAGTTTAAATTAAAAACAGAAAGTAATATATTATTTAATTAGTCAGATTATTTATGTCTTTTGTGAAATAGTTTGTTACATTAAAGGTGACACCATGAGCATCCATTTCGTGTGCGATTTAGTTTACATGGCTGGAGTGCGCTATGAATTGTGGAGCTAAATATGATTGATGAATTTCAGAGTGCTTTGTTTTTTTATTGGAAAATGTAACTAACTTAACTGTACTGTAAGTAAATATTTTGTGTGCTTTTATTGCACAACATGCAGTGGCACAAAAACCCATATTTGCCACTGAAATGTGCAATATAGTGTATGTGGGTATGTTAAACACTCAGCAGTAGAGACTCAAGTTATGGGGATGACTCACTTTCCATTGACAGTCTGTTTTTTGGTTTGCATATAACTCTTTCACCCTTCTACAAGTGTTTATAAAATCTGGTAGACAATCAGCCCAAGTGGGTAAGCTTTTGCATGGTAAGTTTGGTGCAGATCCATCTAGGGAAGAAAAAGTAGGGGGAAAAAGGTGGGACAACAGGTGTCAAAAATGTGTTTTTCATTCAAGCCTCCATTGAATTTTTTTTTGTTTTTTGAGTTTTACATAGCGCGAACTCGACCCGAAGACATCAGGTATCAGAGCACTTTACATGAGCACCGGTTTTGTTTCAGACGGACACATTAATTTTAGTTAGGCATGGGGAGATTAAGTGATTTGCCCAGAATCACAGGATTTTGAACGCCGTTGCCGAGACTCGAACCCGGTTTCCCAGCTTTGAAGTCGACTGCTCTAGCCATAAGGCCACATCCTCTCTGCAAAATATAAGAAATATTTGCTCTCTGCTACAGGAAAGAGTACTGAACAAAGTTACATCAAACACAGCAAGAAACTAGAACTTAATGCGTAATAGGATAGGTTTGTGAATGGGATAGGTTTGTGATTTGGTGTAAACCCATTGGGTAGTTTTAAAGATATTTGTGTTACATATATGTTTGACCCTCCTAGAAGTGGTAAAAAAAAAATATTTCTTGACTGTCAGGTGATCTGCCTGGCTGGCAACAACTAAAGTTTGTTGCAGCATTACAGGATGCCAGGAACCAAAGCCTGCATCCTTGGAAAAGGGTATCAGAGGTTGTATATGGGGGCAGGTGGGTTATCTGCTGCCCCATGCAGGAATGAACATTTGTATCTGTAATTTTTTTGTCTACTTTTTCTAAATCCCTACAAATATGTAAAAAGGAACATTTACAATGCAGCTATGCCTGGTCAAAGACCAGTGATCACTGCAAGCATGGACTCTGGTGAGGTGCCTGGCCATTGTCCAGGCCCTGTGCCTAGATACTGCAGGTTTGGCTGGATGAGGATTGATGCAGACCTGGCAGAAGGCCAGGCACTGCTTCCAAAGCTCTCTGCATGCTGTGAAAGAGCATGAGCTCCGGTTTGGTCAGAAGTCATGTACGCATGGCAAAAGACTGTGCGCAGCTGGCTCAGTGGCACATGAACCCATGTCCATCGCCCACTATGCATGGCTGAAGGCCATGAGCAGTGGCTTTGGTGGCCCAAGGGGTTGACCCAGGGCCTTTGCACCCAGAGCCCTTTGGCCATGGCTAAAGGCCTTGTACACAGTGGCCCTTGCAGAGGCACAGGGCCTGGCTACAGACTGTGCAGCACCGAGAGGCAGCTACCCTTGGCAGGCAGGTATATGCAGGACATTATATCAACATTGAAGCTGAATGCAGTATATTATAAAGAATTCAGAAATTCACTGAAAAGAGTTTGTTAAAGTTGAGTGGTTAAAAACACAGAAATTCACTGAAAAACAATCACAATTATGATTTTTGTTGAAAAATATCTATTATTTGCAAGTTATGGTTAACCATAACACATCAAACACACAAACGTTGGTGAAAGGAATGCTGACAAGTAGTCTAACCCAGTGCTTAATTTGTTAAAATATAAAGGCCAAATCCCAAGGTATTCTACTGCAGGTGCCACCACCTATGACTCCTGCCACTGCTCACAAATGGCAGTGCCAGCATTACCTACTAACCGTCACACTTAAACAAGTATGACATTTTGGAATATTGCAGGTTCAACCCATGCTGTAATGATGGCCTAGATGTTTGAGATCATTTTATGAATTTCTAAACACTAGTGCTGTGCTAAAAAATAAAAAAGGCTGATATCATATGGTGTCCTTTCACAAACTAGTGGCAGTGTTTAAAAATAAGTGCCAGTGCAAAGCAAAGGCAAACACCAGCACAAATTAGCCACTGGCAATCGCTAGGGGAAGCGTGCCAACCCATCGTTTTTTGCACACTATGCTGCCTCAGATGAGGCCCAGCCTTATACAAACCAGTCTTGACCCTACTCAAGTAGGAACAGTCCAGCCCAAACTGTGAAGTCAGGTCCTCTCTGAACCAGAGCACAAACAACTCAAAACCGGTTTTGGCCTGTTTGGGCCTCTGCAGTCAGTGAAGCTTGGTTCCGGTGGCACAGTGAGCACAGGACCCAAATGTAGGCATCAGTCAATCAGGATTAATAAAGCGTGCTAATCACCCAAAAGGGTATCCAGGTGCTTGCAGGCCCAGGAGTCTTATTCGAACAACCAGGTCTTGAGGGCCATTCAGAATTCCAGAAGTGAGGTGATGGTCCGGAGAGGCATGGAGAGGCTGTTCCAGGTCTTTGCTGCGATGTGGGAGAAGAAGCACCCTTCACTTCTGTTTCGGTGGATGGAGCATGGAGCGTGGTCTTCTCGATGGTTGGTAGAAGTTCAGCCAGTGGTTAATGTAGGTCGGTCCTTGGTTGTGTAGAGCCTTGTGTGCGTTGGTCAGCAGCTTGAATTGGCATCTCTTCTATACTGGGAGACAGTGGAGTTTCCGGAGGTGGGGTGTGATGTGGGTCAGTCGGGGAAGGCCAAGGATGAGTCTTGCTGCGGCGGTCTGTATGGTCTGAAGTCTCTGTAGAAGATGTGCAGCGATTCCTACGTAGAGGGCATTGCTGTAGTCCAGTTGGCTGGTGATGAGGGCTTGTGTCATGGTGCGTCTCGTGTGTAGGGGTAGCCACTTGAAGATCTTACGTAGCATGCGCAGAGTGAGGAAGCAGGCGGAGGAGACGGCGTTGATCTGTGATTTCATAGTGAGCTTGTTGTCAATGATGATTTCGAGGTTTCTGGTGTGGTTGGAGGGAGTGGGTGCAGGTCCTAGGTCTGATGGCCACCAGGAATCGTGCCATGTGTTGCTGCTGTTGCCAAAGATCAGTACTTCTGTCTTGTCTGTGTTCAGCTGCATGCAGTTGTTCTTTATCCAGTCGGCGACGTTTGTCATGGTTGTCGTTGGTGAGGGAAAGCATGAGTTGAGTTGTCTGCAAAGGACCATGGAATCGGACAATGTTGGCCAGCGGGGTCAAATATGCTTTGAAGAGCAAGGGGCTGAGGGATGAGCCTTGGGGACACTGCAAGAGACACCCATGGGTTCAGAGGCGAAAGGTGGGAGTTGGATACTCTGGGTTCTTCTGGTGAGGAAGGAGGTGATCTATCTGAGCGCATCCCCTTGGAAGCCAATGTGGTGGAGTCTTTCGATCAGCGTGTGGTGGGATACGGCGTCGAAGGCTGCCGAAAGGTCGAGGATGATCCAAGCTGCTGTTTCTCAATTGAGGAGAGTTCGGATGTCGTTGGTGGCTGCGATCAGGGCGGTTTCTGTGCTGTGATAGCTACAGAAGCCGGATTGGGAAGCATTGAGTAACTGGTTCTGCTACAGGTCCCTCATGAGTTGATTGTTGATCTTTTCCAGTACCTTTGCAGGGAATGGGAGCAGGGAGATTGGCCAGAAGTTTTTGAGTTTGCTGGGGTCGGCGGAGGGTTTTTTGAGTAGTGGTCTGACTCCGGCATGTTTCCAGGCATCGGGAAATGTTGCAGTGGTGAAAGAGTTGTTGAGTAGGGTGGTGAGTTCCTGGTTGATCCTTTGGTTTGGCTGAAGATGTGGTGCGGGCATGTGTCTGTGGGAGCTCCCGAGTGGATGGATTTCATGGTGGAGGTGGTGTCCTGGGTGGAGAGGATGTTCCAGGTGTTTAGTGTGTGGTTTGTGTCAGTTACAGTGGTGGAATATCTGTTGATGTAGTCTATAGGTGTGGGATGGGGTTTGAAGTTTCTGTATATGGTTGCGATCTTGTCGTGTAAGAAGTGGGCGAGGTTGTCGCACAGCTCCTGTGAGGGTGTGATGATGTTTTTGCTGGCAGCTGGGTTGGAGAGCTCCTTATCGATGTTGAAAAGTTCCTTGGTGTTGCTGGCGCTGGTTTCTCTGCATGCAGCAAGGTCTGCCTTCTTTGTTGCCCTCAGCAGGCAGTGGTAGAGGTTGAGGGAGGTTTTGAAGGCTACCCTGTTGGAGGTCTCCTTGCTTGTGCACCATCTTCTCTCCAACTGTTTGCTGTCTTGTTTTGCTGTTCTGAGTTCTTGGGTGTACCAGCTGGCCTTTTTGGAGGACTTGCTCTGGATGTTGCCCTTGATGGGGACGATGCTGTCTATGCAATTGGTGATCCAGACGTGGCAGTTTTTCACTCCCAGTTCAAGGTTAGTGGCCATAACAGGGTTGGAGGTGTTGAGGGCATGCGCCCAGCTGGTCTCTGAGATTTTGTTCTACTTCCGGTAGTGGGCATTGGTCATCTTGAGGGTGTTGATATGGGGGCTGGAGATGCTGAAGTGGACGATGGACTGATCGGTCCATGCGAGTTCTGTGTCATGGCTGTATTTGACGCAGTTGCTGGAGGTGAAAATTGGGTCCAGCGCGTGTGTCCTGTGGTGGGTGTAGGGTCATGGACGATCTGAGTCAATCTGAAGCTGCTCATACTGTTGAGGAGGTTTTTTGTCGTTGGGGTCATCGATGTGGAAATTTAGGTTTCTGAGAAAGATGTAGTCCTTGGAGTCTAAGGCTAGGGGCGCAATGAAGTCTGCGATGGTGTTGCAGAAGCTGGAGTGCGGGCCTGGGGGTCGGTATGCAAGTGTGCCTCTCATGGTTATCTTGTCTTCTGTGTGGAGCTTGAAGTTGAGTTGTACTATGGGGGTGGTGGTATTGTCGGTGGTGGTGGTACACTATATGGTCTCCTTGTGGATGATGGCTGGTCCTCCTCCTGGCTTGTCGGTGTGTTCCTGGTGAGTGATTTTATATCCACCACTGTAGCAATTTCTGGGGCAGATATGTGTTTGAGCCAAGTCTCAGTGAGGAAGAGGATGTCAGGTGCGAGGGTGGCGATGAGGTCCTATAATTCAGTGGAATGCTTGCATAGTGAGCGTTTATTGAGAAGGGCATATGCATGTTGGTTTTTTTGTTCAGGTGGTGTCTGTGGTGTGTTAGTGGTGGGGCTGGTTGGTGGGCTGATGTGTGTGCAGTGGCAGGTGAAGTGGCAGTGAGTGAAGGTGAAAGGTCCTACCGTGGAGTGTGGGTCAGCATGGTGGCAGTGTTTGTTGCGGCATTCGGGGTCGAGGGTTTAGAGCTCGGCGATGGTGTATCTTCAGGGGGTGAGAGGGCTAAGGGTCATGGCACTGTGCGTGATTTAGGCATGGATGGGCGCAGATGGGCTTGCCTTTGGCACGCCAGCAGCCCACCCATTGTGCGCATCAACTGCGCGGTCACGCTGCGGCCTGCATTACGTAGGTCCTGAGGTGGGCGAGGCTTCTGTTGGAGGAAAGAACAGTGAGTGGGAAAACCTGGTCGGGAAAACCCCAGCGAGAAAACCCGGGCAGCTGCAGAGTCACTGGATCAGTCTGGAACAAAAAGGAACTGGAGGCCACAGGCAAGCGGCAAGCGGCAAGCTAGGAGTCCAGGTGCCTACTGATGTGGTCGCACTGCGGCATGCAGTTAAGTAGGTCCTGGGGTGGGTGGGGCTTATGTTGGTGGGAAAAACGACAAGTGGGAAAACCTGGTCGGGAAAACACCAGCGGGAAAACCCGGGCAGCTGCGGTGCCACTGGATCAGTCTGGAACAAGCAGGAACTGGAGGCCAAGGGCAAGTGACAAGCTAGGTGTCCAGGTGCATATCCTTGGCAACTTAAAGCATTACATTAAACACACAAAAGGTGATGGGAAGAAGGCTTGCAAATAGCCTTAACTGGCTTAGTAGTTGGGACTGGACTGTTCCCACTGGAGACTGATTCACATCTGACTAGGTCGAATTCGTGTTGGAATGGTGGGGCGAAAAATTGGTTGGAATTATACTCAGAGTGATTATTAGTTGTAGGCTATTTGCAAACATTCCTCCCATCAACTTATGTGTGTTTAACCAGAACTCATCCCCAACGCTCTACTCATGACCTAATACATGATGTCACAGCTAGTGTAACAAATGATCTCATCAATAATACTACTGGTTACATCATAGATCACCTCAATATTGACATAACTAATAACATGACTATGTTTTAGGTCAAACAAATACAAACAAAAATGAACATCTCCTCGGTAAATCACATAGGGGAACTGCTCAACTTGTTAAATCAATGTATGTGCATATAAATTCCTTTCCCTTAGGCACCCGTGTGTGTTAAAGAGCTACTTTTAAAAAAACGTGCAAAGCAAACTGCATTAAAAAGGAGGAACATGCAGACGAATCTGTGATATATGTAATCAAAGTTATAATGATTGGACCCCAAATGAATCGTAATCCAACAGGAGAAAAAGTACGCCATCACCTTCCATTTTGTGACTAAGGCATTTCTGTTGACATTGAGATTATATTGTATAGCCAGGAGTGATGCAGCTACTATGTAAAATGTATGTTTTTATACTGACAACTTAGAGTGCCTAAAAAGAAAAGTACCCGTGCACTTTTGGTGCACCATGCAATTATACTTGGTAGAAGTTCCGGCTGTTTTAGTACACATGCTTTCTAATGATGTCTGGGTTAGAATAAGTGTGTGTCGACAAATAATGAACTATAATGAAAATGTGAGTTGATTCCAGTTGTACATGAAGGAAGGTTTTGCTCTCTTTTGACTTTTATTGTCTTAAGGTGGCAATCTTCTGCTGGCACATTTTCTGTTTTTTACCAGCTATGTAAAGGCCTAGGCTTACGAATTTACAGACTGGTGGTTGTACACCTATGCATTCCACAGATTTACGAATCAACTAGGCGTACACTAAGGAAGAGTACGAGTTGCGCGTCCTTCCCTGTTAGAAAATTGGATTTCTGGTTGTCAGAGGTATGCAACCTGTCCAAGCAGAAACCCCAATCCTAGTCAGGGTAAGTGTAGTACACACTAGAAGTTTACCTGTGCTCACCCTCAGGTAGCTTGGCACAGAGCAGTCAGGCTAAACTAAAGAGGCAATGTGTAAAGTATTTGTTCACACACACACACACACACACAGACAGTAACACAGTTAAAACACCACAAAGGTCCTCCATACCAGTTTAGAAAAATAGCCAATATTTATCCGAGTAAAACAAGACCAAAATGACAAAGATCCAGTATACGCAAGTCAGGTTATGAATTATGCAAGATTAAATCAAAATGCAGTGCTTAGAAATCAATAGCTGCAACTGTGGCTATTTTGTCTCGCTTGACCAGGGTAAATCCAAAAGTTCAGTCTGACCGCGATGGAGTGCGGGCCGGATACAGGAGCCATGCAGACCCACTGACAGTACCTTGGACGCATCTAAGCTCTGGGACGATGCGCTGAAAAATGGAGAGGATGCATTGCTGTTGAAGACAATGCGTTGGTTCCAAAGTTCAGGCAGCGTAGTTGATTTGTCGATGTCAAGAGGTCCGAGTGTCAGTTCCGAGGTGTCGATGTCGAACCACTGGGCTGTAGGCGATGCATTGGCGTGAAGCCACGCAGGCAGAGAGTACGTTGGAGTCAGGGGCGGTGTGTCTCAGAAGTCAGCGGTGCGGTGTCCGAGACTCACGCAGCAGCGGTGATTCAGAGACCCTGCGTTGGGAAAGTCGGGGCTGCATTGTAAGTCGAGGTTGTTGCATTGTACAGTTGGCGAGCAGTGTCTACAGCTTCAGCGCAGACAGCAGCGATGTGTCGATATCGCAGGGAAATGCGCTGGTTTGGAATGACGCTTCGTTGTAGATGCGTTGATTTCATGGGTTGCAGCACCAAACACTCACTTCCATGGGCCCAGGGCTGCATTTGGCACCATTTGGCAGAGCAGGACTCACAGCAGAGGAGCCCAGGTGCTGGTAGCAAGATGCAGGTGAAGCCTTTGATATCCCTGAGACTTCAGAACCAGGAGGCAAGCTCAACAAGCCCTTGGAAATCTTTAGAGATGCAGATGTATAGAGTCAAGTCCAGTCCTCTCACTCCCAGGCAGGAAGCAGCAGGCCAACACAGCAATGCAAACAGCAAAGTGGCAGTCCCTCCTGGCAACACTACAGCTCTTCTTCCTGATTGAATGTCCTCAGTTCCAGAAGTGTTCTGAGTATATGGTGTCAGAGGTCCAGTGTTTATACCAATTTCAACCTTTGAAGTAGGGAGACTTCAAAGAAAGTTCTTTGTAGTGCACAAGACCCTGCCCTTCCTTGCCCTGGCTCCAGACGCTCTACAGGGGGGTATGCAACTCTTTGTATGGGGACACGGACAGCCCTATTGAGGTGCACGTGTCAGCTCCCCCTTCTCACTTTAACTCAGGAAGACCCATCAGCACACCTCCATTCCCTTTGTGTGTTACTATCTAGAGGGAATGCACAAAACCCAGCTGTCACCCAATCCAGACTTGTATTCCAGAGACAGGCAGAGGCACAGAACGGTTAAAGTAACAGAATGTTATTTTTCTGAAAGTGTCATTTTCGACTTGCAGTCTAAAAACCACCATCAATAAAAGATTTGTTTTTAAATTGTGAGGCTAGAGACACCAAACTCATTCTTCCTATTGTTTCCTAATTGGAAGTTACACTTGTAAAGTGTTACAAGGCACCTCCAATGCTAACCTATGGGGAGATAGGTCTTGAAATTAGCACTCTTTCACTACCAGGACATGTAAAACTCCAAAGTACATGTCCTACCTTTTGAATACACTGCACCCTGCCCATGTGGCTACCTAGGGCTTACCTTAGGGGTGACTTTTATGTAATAAAAGGGCAGGTTTGGGTCTGGCAAGTAGTTGAACTTGCCAGGTCGAAATGACAGTTATAAACTGCACACACAGGCTCTGAAGTGGTAGGCCTGAGACATGTTTTAAAGAGCTGCTCATGTGAGTGGCACAATCAGTGCTGCAGGCCCACTAGTGTCACAGCAAACAAATGATGGACAGAATGCTGACAATGCAAACATTCTCCCCCAGTCAAAAGATCTGGGTTAAATCCATCGTTCTTTTGCCCACTACGCCACCCCAGTTTGGACCCAGCCATATGCAAATCAGTCTTGACCCTGTGCCCCATGGGAACAGTCCAGACCGAACTGCCAGGCCAGGTCCTCCCTGGACCGGAAACAAGCATCCTGGGACCGGTTTCAGGGTATGTCACCCTTCTTAAGCCAGGCTAGCTTGCTAGCTTCCAATGCAGCTCCGTCTTGAAAAACACTATCTCAAATTCCGCAAAGAGCTGAAAACATGGCTTTTTAATCAGTAGAATCTTTTATTAACTATGACCCTCTCTCTTGCTTTGCATGTCCGTAGGCGCCGGGAAACCTCCGGGTAGCTGTGCGCCATATAAATCTAATAATAATAATAATAATAGCTTGAATCCAGTGGCGCAGTGAGCAAGGGACCCATGTCTGGGCATACCCATCCCACTTAGGGCGAAAAGTGTCACAGCAAACAAATGATGGACGGAATGCTGACAATGCAAACATTCTCCCCCAGTCAAAAGATCTGGGTTAAATCCATCGTTCTTTTGCCCACTAAGCCACCCCAGTTTGGACCCAGCCATATCCAAATCAGTCTTGACCCTGTGCCCCATGGGAACAGTCCAGACCGAACTGCCAGGCCAGGTCCTACCTGGACCAGAAACAAGCATCCTGGGACCGGTTTCAGGGTATGTCACCCTTCTTCAGCCAGGCTAGCTTGAATCCAGTGGCGCAGTGAGCAAGGGACCCACGTCTGGGCATACCCATCCCACTTAGGGCAAAAAGTGTCACAGCAAACAAATGATGGACGGAATGCTGACAATGCAAACATTCTCCCCCAGTCAAAAGATCTGGGTTAAATTCATCGTTCTTTTGCCCACTACGCCACCCCAGTTTGGACCCAGCCATATGCAAATCAGTCTTGACCCTGTGCCCCATGGGAACAGTCCAGACCGAACTGCCAGGCCAGGTCCTCCCTGGACCGGAAACAAGCATCCTGGGACCGGTTTCAGGGTATGTCACCCTTCTTCAGCCAGGCTAGCTTGAATCCAGTGGCGCAGTGAGCAAGGGACCCACGTCTGGGCATACCCATCCCACTTAGGGCGAAAAGTGTCACAGCAAACAAATGGTGGACGGAATGCTGACAATGCAAACATTCTCCCCCAGTCAAAAGATCTGGGTTAAATCCATCGTTCTTTTGCCCACTACTCCACCCCAGTTTGGACCCAGCCATATGCAAATCAGTCTTGACCCTGTGCCCCATGGGAACAGTCCAGACCGAACTGCCAGGCCAGGTCCTCCCTGGACCGGAAACAAGCTTCCTGGGACAGGTTTCAGGGTATGTCACCCTTCTTCAGCCAGGCTAGCTTGATTCCAGTGGCGCAGTGAGCAAGGGACCCACGTCTGGGCATACCCATCCCACTTAGCTTTTCGCCCACTAGTAGCATTTAATTTACAGGCCCTCGGCACATACAGTGCACTCTACTAGGGTCTTATCAGTAAATCAAATATGCCAATCGTGGAGAAACCAAATTACATTACATTTTAGACAGAGAGCACACGCACTTTAGCACTGATAAGCAGTGAAAAAGTGCACAGGGTCCTAATGCCACCAAAAACGAAGTTCAGCACACAGTCAAAACAAGATGTCAGCAGGAAAAAAGTCAGGGGAAACTGCACCAAAAGATGCCAGGTCTGACACTCCCAATGTGCACTTTATAACCAGATGTTTGCTACTTCAGGTAACACCCCAGAAAGAGTGCATATCTATATTTATGATGCCTGTTTATGGACATATCCACATTTATGATACCTGGTTCATTGACAAGTAAGTGTCACAGTGCTGAGAAGTGTGGGGAAAGCACTACAGACTGTCGTGACTACACACACACGTTGTAGGACCTGTCACACTGCTGGGGACGCCTACAACATTGCCTTTAGAAGTCGGTGCCAAATATGGAAATATTACATGCTTTGGAGAACTTTGGCACTCAAACTGTCACCTCCATGCTGCCTTCGTCAACTGGTACAAAGTTTTACATGCAGAGCTTGAACCCTACCGCAGTCATAAATCTGAGCCACAGAATATGTCCAAACATCCATAGGGTCAAAAGAAACTATTTACAACTGCGTAATGTCAATGTCCAACAATAATGTCCAGCTGAGCAGCTAAATTCAAAGTTCTCCCTGGGATTTCAATACTTCTCCTCCATTGCAAAGTTGAACGAGGCACTGATTGAAAAACAATGTCCAAATCCGCACATGTGGAACTGGGACACTAAGATTCGAGCACACTGCCAATGGATGCTGGTGGGCGCAGAGACTGGCATTCCTCCTGCCTTCACCCTCTCCTTAATGGGCAGGGGGTCTGCTGCCTGCATGTGGAGGTGCTTCAAAGGGAGGGAGGTTTCCCCTGAAAGGGTAGTATGGGGGCAGGGACTGGGTAGCTCCCGGTGCTGCTTGTCTGCTAAGAGGGGGAAGGGACAGGGCATCTCCAGGAGCAGCTTGACTGCTATGAGTGGGGAGGGACTGGGTAGCCCCAGGAACAGCTTGTCTGCTATGAGTGGGGGAGGGACTGGGCAGCTCCATGAGCAGCTTCAATCAGGGGTTTATAAAGCGCACTACTCACCCGTGAGGGTCTCAAGGCGCTGGGGGGGGGGGGGGTGAGCGGCTTGACAGCTAGGAGTGGGGGAGGGACTGGGCAGCTCCAGGAGCAGCGTGTCTGCCATGAGTGGGGCAGGGACTGGGTAGCTCCAGGAGCAGTTTGTTTGCTATAAGTGGGGCAGGGACTGGGTAGCCCGAGGAACAGCTTGTCTGCTATGAGTGGGGGGAGACTGGACAGCTCCATGAGCAGCGTGTCTGCTATGAGTGGGGTAGGGACTGGGTAGCTCTGGGAGCAGCTTGTCTGCTATGAGTGGAGACACCGTAACCTAGTTCATGTGCTAATGTCGAACATTAGACACTGCTCTTGCCTTTTCAACGTACAAAGGTCTAAAGCTGGGTTTATAATACACAGAAAGCAGAGCACATGAGTACTTCTAGCAGACTCCAGGAATCTTTCTGGTGCCCTTTCACAGCCCTCACAAGAGGAAGGGTGGCTGGGGCTCTTTTCACCCAGGCCCAGTGCTTTGTGGAGCGCCACACTCCTGTTACAACATGTATTCACAGAATAAAAAGCGGCCATGACTTGTTCCTTCGTTATACATCTAACGTTACAGCATCACTGGGGAGAGGGAGGCAAAATGGTGTTTTCCCTTACCCCAGTTGTGTATTTTCTTAATTACGAGCTGCACTTTAGATAGGAAAGCAAAAAGGCCTGTAAAGTCTCTGCCTCCTGGTCCCACAGAAGCTTGCGGCATGCCTGGGCACTTCAGCACTTAGTTGAAACTAATCTGCTCTGAATCAAGAAGTGCACAGGCTCCATTTAAGCCCTGGATTCAGTATCAGTTTAGAAGATTTTGGTCATGAGCAGTGCCTAATTTGTACAGTATAAATGTTTGCCTTATGAGCGGGCAGGTGTGAATTCCAGGGTGGCCAATCACCAAGACTGACTATTTTTCATTTCAACTCATGCTTCTTTCTTCGACACTTCCTGTCTTTTTTTTCACATGCTCATAGTCTCTTTTTCATCTCTGCTTTCTCCCTTTCTCAATGTTTCCTATTTTCCTTCCTTCGCTTATGTTATGTCTTTCTCTCTCCTGCTCAGGGGAAAAGACATATGAAAAATAAGCCACCAACGATTAGTGCCGGTGCCCTCCACCTGCAACCACCCGCACAAATTAAGCACCAGCTGCAGCATTACAAACTACCCTACTTTAACCTGATAAAGAGAGACTTTTGGTGAACTCCTGCTAAACTGATTGCAATGGAATACACTAACGTTGTAAAACAGGACGCCGTCTTGTGCCCTAATTTGTTGCTTTCCGGGGGTCAGTAATTGAGGTCTTGCTGCTGGCTGGTTTCTTCAAAGCGTTGTGCACAGCATGACTATTTATCAAGAATACATGCCCATTTCGACCCGTGTTTCTTGGTAAACGGCGCTGCATTCTTAGAACAATCATCCACAAGTCTTCAGTGTTTGCAGTTTACAGCACAGACAGCACATACTGCTTTTGGTCTTAGTCATATTTCTTTGACAGTCATCAAAGTCGGAAATTTTGATAGTCAGTAGACTGTGCGGTGATTCGCACTCCCCATGTGGCCTATACCAGCAGATTGCATAGAGGGTTTTTCAACTATTTGACACACAGTGGTAATTGAAGGTTGAGTGCTCAACAATGTGTACATTGGAAGTTTTATCCACAAATAAATCAGAGTGTTTGTGCCATTTCATAAATCAAACCCTCCAACCTTCAGTGATCGGCAATAAAAAAAATGTTCATTTCAAATATGCTAGAAAATTCCATACAGGTTCCTGAAAAGATACAGAATTCTGCATTCTATAACCTGCAGCCAGATCAGTAAACAGTTCTGTGTAGGTGGTATTTGAAATTGTCAGCGGTGTGGGACACCGTGGCAATCCTGGTCAGGAGGTCTCAGGACGGTCAGAAGATACTGAGCCCTAATTGGGTCATCAGCAGCCTGTTGCTTGTGTCCCCTGGTGCCTCGTATTCCAGACGAGGTAGAGCTGTCGAAGGATAACTCAGCGATGCATCAAATAACAGTCAAGAACGCAAGTACTTTAGCACACACACAACTAAATATTAAACACAACATTACGCATATTTACAGAATGGCAGGTGAAAAAACAATTTGAACACCTCCCAAGGGGGCCTTACAAACTATGTATGGTGCAAAACATTTTGTATAGATTACAACTCTTTTTTTTCTTCTTAAGCTCTATTCACTTTTATAAAACATCTCCAGCAAGACGTTCATCGCCCTCCAATTCCTTCACCTCCCAGGTCCTCTCCATCCCATCTGATGTCACCAGCCTCCCCACATTCTACATTCCCCACTCTCAGCTGATCGCCACACATCTCCCTCTTATAATATCTAAAGGTTTAAGATATAACATTCCTTCACTATATATAGCATGTGAGAAAAGTTAAGAAATATACTGCTGAATCCTACATTAGTGAAATACAAATCTGTTCAACACAATTTATCACTGTACAGTGTTACTAAACATTACATCACTTTCCAATAATGTACATTTCTTTGATTACCCTCTAACCATTCAGACATCTCCCAATCTCCATGTAGGTCCATCCTCTAGAATTACTAGACTACGTTTGACTTCCTTTAGTTTGCATGGAATAGAAAACCTGCTATCCCCTCTGCAGGCAAAACCTCCCTTTCTCACCAAAACCCAGTCTCCACTCTGTAAACAACACTTCTTCACACCTTTCCTCATGTTGTAATACTGCACAGTTTTCACTTGCAAATCCCTGACTCTCACGACCACCTCCAGACGATTCACTCTGGCACTCTTTCAACCAGTTGGGACATTCCTTTATTCCAGGCTCCCCTCATTTCAAGGACACAAACAGTGATATTTCTTTAACTAAATGGAGAGCCATTCTCTGCATCCAAATCATTCTCCGTAACTCTTTTCTCCATGAGAGATGATTGGCCAAAGATAACTGAATGTTCTCTATTACTAACCGTTCTTTTTATCACCACCAATCCATTAGCCTGTGGGCGGGAAAGAACAACTCTCTCATGAATTATTCCATCCTAGAAAGAGAACTACCCATTTCTCTGGATACAAACTGCACCCCATTGTCCGATGCAATAGTTTTTGGTATACCTTCATCCATGAAAACTTCCTCCCAAAATTCAATGACCCCTGCTGTATTCCCTTTCTCCATCATTTTCACGGCATAGAGTCACACTCCAGCGATTAATTACATTAATATTACCAAAAGCACAAAATCATAAAGGGCCCAAAAAAACTTACAAAGTTATTGTAAGGTGTACTCTAGTACACTCTACACTTTAATTGAGAGTGAGTGTTCACTTGCCTTGTGGTTTCCACGTATTGTCTCTGTTTTTTAAGTCATAAATCAATGATTCCAGGGGTAAAGATGTCGTGTTTCTGACCCTAGCACAGACGATCTCCTCATTGTCAGTGTAAAGATTACAACTCCTTTTTTCTTCTTCTTCTTAAGCTTTATTCACATTTATAAAATATCTCTTGCAGGGAACTCATCGTCTCCAGCTCCTTCGCCTCCCAGCTCCCTCTCCATTCTATCTGATGTCATCAGCCTCCCCACATTCTGTATTCCCCACTATCAGCTGATCACCACACATTTACATTCAAAAAGGTCACAGCGGACAACTAATTCCCTAAACTCAGATTAGATCCCATATTTCCGAGGCGCCATTAGCATCTTATGGTCAAGCAGATGCTAACCCTTAAAACCACAAAACCCTATTATGTGCCCATAGCAAACCATATAAGGGTATGAATTATCAAAAGTCAGACCTACTGGTTTTGTCAAGGGTGTTCATAATGTAAAAACCAGGCTGCAGGGCTTTACCACAGTCCTTATCAAATTTGCCTTTCTTTACCAAAAAGCCATAACTATGACTTCATCAACAACAGAACTGACTCTTTCCACATACAATTGGACACTTATTTTTTAATCTTGATTGCCAAGTAACCACACAAGATACAAAAGAAAGTCCAACACACAATCTCAGCCCCTGGAGCATCCTAAAACTTAGGCCTACCTACTTCCTGGGTTAAGTTGAAATGTCTGTTTTCAAAGGGTTTCTGAAGAGCAGGTAGCTTAATGTACCCCCACATCTGTGTTGCTGCTATTCCGTATACAGGATCTTGGTGTCCTTAGGGATCTGCCGCCATTTTCTTGCCATTTGAATGTCACCTCAAAAGTTGTCTGAGTGATAGCTAATCAGAGATCCTCGCTGGCATGTCAAAGGAAGACTTGGCCCTCAGTCTAAGAGACTAGTGCATTTTGAATTCAATTCGGCCTTCACCAGTGAGCCAGTCTAGTGCTGATGGAGCAGGTGTAAAATGGTTCTGATTATTGGCAGAACGATTCTTGCCGCTTGTTCCATGCTCCTCGCCTGTCTGACCTTTAGGTGAGGCTAAAGTAGACCTCCTTGCAGGAGCTATGGATCTCAATGCGGGAGAACCAGGGGTAGCAGCTGCTTCACTAAGCTTGCTCTTTGGTATCCCTGGCACTGCCCCTGCTTCCCTTGGTTTCATGACAAATGATGATAGTTGCAGGAACAAAATATAAATATGGCTTAACGAGCCCTCTTTACTTTCCATAGTTTTCACTCCTTTGGCATACACTACCCCACCAACAGACACAGGAAAGCTATTAAGATGCTAAGAGTGGGATAAGTGGTCAACCTTGTGATGTCACCAGAGAGTCCAAGTGTGTGTGATATCACTTCATCTACCCCTCGAATTTTGGTCAGAGTCCATGAGAATAACATCATTGTCTCATTATCTGGGCACTGCCAGCCCTCCTTGGTGGTGTCTGGAAAACAGTACAATCCAAAGTTGATCCCTTTGACTACTGCTGTTACTTTGAGTTGTTGTGAGAAATATTGTAAATGTCCGTCTCAATAAATTTCACACTAAGATTTCTGGCACTCAGCGGTGGAAATGGGGAACCAGAAGGGATCTTGATTTCAAATAATTTTGCACTTCCCATCACAATAAACTATATTTCAGATCTGTTCTGGTATGAGTAACCTTGTGGCAAAAGTGATTCATAAAGTTTTGACATTTGTGGGTTTCGATTCCGTTAGCTGCATCTATGAATAACGCTTAAAACCGGTATATGCACAGTACTAAACACTAAATAAAAGACTCACTGTTTATCCACTTCCATCCTTTTCAGCAGTGGTGGCCATGAAAGTAAGTGGGGGTTCCAATTTCACTTGATACCACACCCCAATCGGTTGTCCTCTTTTTACAGCTGGATGTTAACACCTTTACTTTAAAGTACTTGAAAATTGTCTCTTAATATTCCAAAGACGTAAACTATCAAGCAATCAATTTTACGCTGATTCTCCAACTGAATTTCAAAAGTCAGAAATCTAACCCTCATGGGTTTATTCCTACAGTTTGACTAAATTTGCCAATTTTGGGGGATTTACAAAAATCCTGGAATATTTTGTCACCTACACTTATTTCTGCAAATTGTCTTACAGCTGGACACTCCACAGAAGATTTGTGAATTTACTCAACATTCTCTTTATTTTTGCCCAGCAAGAGAATATCTTTTTGTCTGCACCTCTGCATAATATGGTGTAACATCATCCAGTTGTCTCTCTGGAAAAACGTCTCGAGGGAGAGTTGCATGTACTTCCATACAATATGTTTCTGAATACCCACAAAGTTCTGAAGCCGCCTATTCTGCCCTTTACTGTAACATTTGACTCCAAACACAAATCTTTATAGATTCTTTGAATCAGGATCTGGGAAATTATGTTCATAGAAATCTTGGGGTTTATGGACTTTTATGTGAAGATGGTCAATATTATTCCATTATTCGACTCCAAAGCTCCAACAAAAACACATGGGACAACATAGTAGCTATTGAAATAAGAAACCTTAAACCAAAACTGTTGTCAGATCATCTATGCCAGAAAAGTGTTAGTAACAGCAATTTTGTGATTCGACTGGGAGCAAAGCGTAGCCAATGTGCCCAAATGAAAATGTAACTATAAACAATAACATGTAGCCCTATCTGCACTGCATGACATTATTACCTTTAAGTGACAACTCTGTGTTCATTGCTTTGCAGGTTATTTGAGACCCTCCAGTCCCTTTTCTGGTCAGTGTTTGGTTTGCTGAATCTCTATGTCACCAACGTGAAAGCAAGACATGAATTTACAGAGTTTGTCGGGGCCACCATGTTTGGAACGTACAATGTCATATCCCTGGTTGTCTTACTCAACATGCTCATCGCCATGATGAACAACTCATACCAACTCATTGCTGTAAGTACATGACTTCGCTTTTCTTTTCAACAATCTTTCAGTGTCACCGCTCTATTAATGGTCTTACAGGGCGCGTTCGTCTCGATGCAACCCATATCATATGTCTTTTCGAATGTTAGTGCTTTTTGAAACTTCCGCATCTACCCTTGCTCTTTGGTTTTTAGTCATTACAAATTCAGAACAGGTTGTGCATGGGAAGAACAGTGAGAAAAACCACTTGAAATTGCATTGTATTGTTCATCTCCTTGTATCCTGAAATACATAAAGCATTTGTAAAGATTGTGATTGTGGGAGATTTTAGCTCTAAAGCATATTAAGCTGAATAAAGAAAAACACTTTTTGATTTTCTAATGATTTCCTTGGCTTAGGACAGCCTTATAGCTGTCTTGTTGATTGTGACTGCTGGTTTAGGATAATCTTTAAATTGTATCTTCTGACTTAAGACACTTCTAGGGGACGCCTTTAGTAAGGCATGACCTATGTTCATGGGCTTGGCATTTGAAAGCACTGGGCAGTCCATTGCAGAAATGATTATTACTTTAGATTGGGTTATCAGAGTGAATAGGAATATCCACCAAATGGAGAGAGTCATTGTTAAATGATCACCCATGTGCCCTGTGGAGGTCATATTTGCATTAACCAAAAACGTATCTCCCTATCTGCTCCCATTTGAAACTAAAACTTAATTTAAGATCTGCCTCCTCACATATAAAGAAGTTATTCAACCAGTCATCTTTCCTCCAAAACAAACACTAAGGGGAATCCAGATTCTGACTGGAAATGCCCAATGTCTAGATTTGAAAATCAGCAAAGCATGCCTTCACCCGCCTGGACACAAACTTTGAGACTTACTGCCTGAACCTATGAACCTATCACTCTCAGTGCCATTCCAGAGAGTGGTCAAATCATTTCTCTGAAAATACCACCTCATACAGTGATAAGTGGATAACCCCTTCCCTCAATTACCTCTCATTCCACTGTTCATTCTGCGTTTCTTTTATAATGTTCTATATCTGCTCTGTTTTCGTTGCACTTATTGTGAAGCATTCCAAGGCACCCAGGTAGGATCTGGGCAGATAGAAATGTGTGTTTATTTAATTTTTGAAATAGGGTCCGGTTTCATGCCCAAACTCCCCTGTGCATGACCAAAGGCCATAATCAACGGGAGTAGGCTTTCAGCAGAGGGAAGCGGGATGTTGGGCAATGGTCAGGTCAAAGGCTAAGCCCTGTTGTCATCTTCCGCGCCGCATAGCATTTTGCCTTGCAAGATTTGGCACCGTATGAGTTTGGCCACACGGCCTGGCTGTAGGTGAGGCTATGTGGCTAATCGCCGCTACACATGGTCTTTGGCCATGCCAAGTGGGGGTTAGTCACACTTGGATGGCTTGCCATAGGACCTGGACATAGTTCAGGTGCTGAAGCCAACCTCCTATGTGCCTAGTTGCAGGAACAGAGCCAGCTTCTGCAGAAGTTTCACGATTTGGCAGAGAGGGAGGTGTGCCATCCGTGAAAAAATGCCCTGGTTAGACAGTATGAAAAGGGGGAGAGGCCTGGAAGAACACTTGCCTGGCTCCTTCGAAGGGAAAGGACTATATAACGTGTTGCTGAGCTGAAGAGCCATGAAGGGACAACCCTTACCACAGAGGATGAAATCCTTTTTGAGTTCATAGAATATTACTCATGGTTTTACACTATGGCTAACACTAGATCGTCAGCTGACTTACGAAATACTTTAATGAGGTTGAGCTGATATGGTTGGAGGCGGGCATCACCAATTTCTTTGTTAGCCCATAATACCTGAGGAGTTCATCACTGCTATTGATTCAGTGGCCGGTTTTAAGGCCCCAGGCACTGACAGGCTTACTGCTGAACTCTAACAAGGCATAGAGGCATGTGTTCGCCACTCATCTCATCGAGATCTACGAGGAGGTGCACCAGGATGGAGAGCTGCCCCCCTCAATGAGCGAAGCACTTGTCACCCCAAACCCGAGAAAGGACCCACACAATGTGTGTCTTATCGCCCTCTTTCATGGATTAATTGAGAAACAAAATCTTTGCCAAAACTCTGGCTACCAGGCTTTCTCAGCTCCTTGAATACATGATCGCCACAGTGCAGTCTGGATTTGTACCTCATAGGTCCACGGTATTGAACATTCACATGGTTTTTGAGGTTGTCAACCAGATTAATGCACAAGTTACTAACTTGTGTAACGATATATCTGTAACAGACAGTAGTTAGTGACAGATTCCTTACCTTAGAATATTCCCAGGCGTCAGGCTGGATCCGGAAAGTTTTTGCGTAGCAGTACCCTTGCGCGTCGGTAGGCGGCGTCGTGCGGCTCCGCGTCCGTCGTCGGCGTCGTGATCGCTGGGATGACGTCGCGGGCAGTAATTAGATGCCGCCCCTGCGCGCTGACGTCAGTTCTGTACACGACTTTCCGCGCCAGGAACGCAGAGCCATGCAAGAAGCTGACATAGGTGTCTGAAAAATACTAGGGCCCTGAAAGGGATGTCCTTAACCCTAGAAATCAGTTCGCAGAACGGGGAGGATGGGTGGGCGGTAGGAATCTGTCACTAACTACTGTCTCTTACAGATATATCGTTACACAAGTTAGTAACTTGTGCATCTGAAAGAGACACGTTAGTGACAGATTCCTTACCTTAGAATAGATACCCCAGCAATACCAACCCCGGTGGTGGGTCTGCGAACAAAGATCAGACAAGGAAGTCCCGGAGAACAGAACGGCCAAAGAAGCCGTCCCTCCGGACCTGACTGTCAAGGCAGTAATGCTTTGTAAACGTGTGCAGCGAGGCCCACGTAGCTGCCTGACAGATATCCTGCAGCGGAACACCGCAGCCTAAAGCCGTGGTAGCAGCCGTTGCCCTGGTGGAATGGGCACGCAGCCCAACAGGAGGCTCCTTCTTAGCCAAAGAATAGCAGGCTTTGATACACAAGGTTACCCAGCGGGAGATGGTTCTCTTGTGCACCGCCCGACCTTTTTGGCGCCCACGTAGCCAACAAAGAGCTGGTCATCCACCCGGAAGTGTTGTGTGCGGTTGATATAAAAGGAAAGCGCACGTTTTGGGTCCAGACGGTGGAGCCTCTCTTCCTCTCTGGAAGGATGCGGAGGCGGAAAGAAGGTGGGCAAAGTGATGGTCTGCCCAATGTGGAAGGCAGTAACCACCTTTGGCAAGAAGGACGGACGCGTCCTAAGAACAACCTTGTCTGGATGGACAGACAGAAAGGGAGGTTTGCATGATAGAGCCTGGAGCTCACTCACCCGCCGAGCGGAGGTGATGGCCACCAGAAAGGCTGTCTTCAGAGTCAGAAGACGAAGAGGACAGTTATGTAGAGGCTCAAAGGGAGCACACATAAGAAAGGTAAGAAACAAGTTCAAGTCCCACTGAGGCATCACAAACGGAACAGGAGGGAAGAGGTGTGTAATGCCTTTTAGAAACCTGTTAACAACAGGGGACTTGAAAAGGGAGGGCTGATCAGGAAGCCTGAGGAAGGCCGAGATGGCACAAAGATAGCCCTTGATGGTACCCAGGGCAGAACCCTGTTGGGCCAGGGAAAGAAGGAACAGAAAAACCTCAGAAAGAGGGGCAGAAAGGGGATTCACAGCCTTTGCTGTGCACCATGCCACAAACTTGTTCCACCTGCAGGCGTATACCACCTTAGTGGAGGGACGCCTGGCTGCCAGAATCACATCACAAACTTCGGGAGGCAAGTCGAAAGGAATCAACTGCCGCCGTGCAATCTCCACGCAAGCAGGTGGAGGCTGGACAGGTTCGGGTGGAGGACCGTCCCCTGCTGCTGCGACAGAAGATCCTCCCGAAGAGGCAGACGGATCGGGGGATCGACGCTCATACTGAGTAGCTCGGGATACCAAACTCTTCGAGCCCAGTCCGGAGCCACAAGGATGACTTGGGCCCGGTCGCGCCGAATCTTCTTCAACACTCTGGGTAGAAGTGGTATAGGCGGAAAAGCGTACAACAGACCGCAACTCCACTCGCGACACCGAGCGAGTGCTGCCTTGGAAATTCCAACGCGCAGAACTGATGACATTGCGCGTTCTCTTCGGTGGCGAATAGATCTAACCAAGGCTCTCCCCACTGTAGAAAGAGTCCTTGCGCCACTTCCGAGTGAAGACGCCATTCGTGATCCATCATGCACCTGCGGCTGAGTTCGTCCGCCCTGGCGTTCAGGGAACCTGCCAGGTGTTGAACCATCAGGAAAATGCCCTGATGTTCCAGCCATGTCCAGAGGCGCAGAGCCTCCTGACATAGGGTCCACGACCCCACCCCGCCTTGCTTGTTGCAGTACCACATGGTGGTGGTGTTGTCTGTGAACACCTGCACTACCTTCCCTTTGACAGAGGGAAGGAATGCCTTGAGTGCAAGTCGGATCGCCCGGAGCTCCAGAAGGTTGATATGGAGCCGGGACTCCACCGGAGACCAGAGGCCTCTGATCTCCGCCTCTTCCATGTGACCGCCCCATCCCAGAAGGGACGCGTCCGTCACAACTGTGTGCTCTGGCTGGGGAAGGGAGAGTGATCTGCCCATGACCCATTGCCGGTTCGAGAGCCACCACTGCAACTGTCTTGCAGTCCCCTCCGAGATCTGAACGTGATCGGACAGGTTGCCCTGGTGCTGCGCCCACTGGAACTTCAGGTCCCACTGCAGAGCCCGCATATGCCATCTGGCATGATCGACCAGCAGGATGCAGGAGGCCATGAGGCCCAGCAGCCTCAGGGTCATCCGTACCGAAACCCAGGATAAAGGCTGAAAGATCGGAATCATAGCCTGAATATCCCGGACTCGCCGTTCGGGAGGATAGGCACGAAACTGCGTCGTGTCCAGAACTGCACCGATGAAAAGGAGCTGTGGAGAAGGAATCAGATGCGACTTCGGCACATTGATGGAGAACCCCAGCGAGTGCAGGAGTTCGGCCGTAGTCTGGAGGTGGGAGACGACTGCCTGGGACGAGCCCGCCTTCAGCAGCCAGTCGTCGAGGTAGGGGAAGACTGGAACCCCTGCCCGGCGCAGATGAGCTGCGACCACCGCCATCACTTTCGTGAACACCCGAGGGGCACTTGTAAGGCCAAAGGGGAGCACGGTGAACTGAAAATGCTCGAGGCCTACCGTGAACCGAAGGTAACGCCGGTGGGCCGGCAGGACGGGGATGTGGAAATAAGCGTCCTGCAAGTCCAACGCTACCAACCAGTCTCCAGGGTCGAGGGCAGTCAAGACCTGAGCTAGGGTGAGCATCTTGAACTTCTCCTTCCGGAGGAAGCGATTGACGTTCCGGAGGTCCAAGATAGGACGCATGTCCTCCTTGTCCTTTTTGGGCACCAGAAAGTAGTGGGAGTAGCAACCACGTCCTACTTCTGGGGTCGGAACATGCTCGATGGCCCTCTTGGCCAAGAGGGCCATGACTTCCTTCTGCAGAAGCACCAAGTGATCCCCTGACATGCGGTGGAATTGAGGTGGCATGGCTGGGGGGGTGGTCTCGAAGGGGAGGGAGTAGCCCCTTCGGACAATGTCCAAGACCCACCTGTCCGAGGTGATGGCACGATGGTGAAGGTGATGGCGGACCCTGCCCCCTACTGGCGTGCTGTGCACCGGAAAGGAGGGACTAGGAGGGCTTGGAGGCCGCGGACGGGTTGGAGGTAGTGGCCTGACCCGCACGCTGGTTGCCCGAACCGCCACAGCGGTATCCACGTCCTCGGCCACGCGAAGACGCTTGCTGCGCGGGCCGGTGGCTGGGCAGCTGACATGACTGGGCGCCCCTTCCGTGGCCACGAAAGGGGCGAAAAGCAGAGGTGAGCGGAGGGCGCACAACAGAAAGGCCCAGGGACTTGGCAGTAGCCCGTGAGTCCTTAAAACGCTCCAGCGCATGGTCTGCTTTGGAACCAAAAAGACCGACTCCATCAAAGGGCATGTCCATGAGTGTATTCTGGACATCACCCGAGAAACCAGTTGTTCTCAGCCAGGCGTGGCGACGTAGCGCCACCGTCGTTGCAAGCGATCTGCCCAGCGAGTCGGCGGTATCAAGGTCACAACATATGGTGTATTTAGCCGCATCTCCACCTTCCGCAATGGCGCGGGTAAGCAGTGTCTGGACCTCCTCAGAACACTGTGGTAAAACAGCCGCCACCGAATCCCACAGGGAGTGGTTTATCGGCCCAAAAGGCAAGCGGTGTTGACGGACCGCAAGCCAGCACTGGAGGAAGAAAAAGCCTTCTTCCCAAATTGGTCCAGGCGTTTGGATTCCCTATCCGGAGGGGCGGTAGGGAAGGCGGTTTGGGAGGCAGAGGCTTGGACAACCAAGCTCTCGGGGTGGGATGTTGGGAGAGAAACAAGGGGTCGCCCGGAGCAGGGCGATGGCGTCGGGCCACGTTCCTATCCACAGGAGCCCCTGTGGTGGGCTTGAACCAGGCGCCCAAAGAACGTCAGTCAGTGCATCATTAAACGGCAGCACAGTCTCCGTGGAGGAAGCTGCCGGCTGAAGCACTTCCGTCAGGAGATTAGTCCTAACAGCCACAGTAGGCAACTGGAGGTGCAAGGCTCCAGCTGCTCTACGCAACACCGTTGCGAAATTAGCTCCCTTCACCGTAGCCACGGGAGGAGACAGCATGCCAGTGTCAGGGGAAGTGTCTAGACCACTGGCATCCCCAAGTTCCTCAGCCCAGTCCTGATCATACTCACACTGTTGTGTGAGAGGGTCTTCCGACCCCTCCCAGCTCTCCTGGTCCTCCTCTGGTTCAAAATATGGAGGAGGAGGGACATTTGGGACCCAAGGTCTCATCGGCGCCGGAGCCGGCGTCGAGCAACGTCGGTCTGGCTCCATGTCCGGAGCCGGAGATATCCGGGGAACGACGCCGTCCGGAGCCCCGGACGGCGTCAGGAACGGCACCGGGGACATCGGCGGAGGCAGAGGCGTGGTTAGGTCAACCGGCGTCGATGGGGGTTGCGGTACCACCGGAGCCGGGATCGGGGCCGGAGCCGAGGCCGGGATCAAGGCTGGCGGGACAGGCGACGCCGGGACCGGAGTCGTCGGCGACGCCGGAGCAACCCCATCAGGGCCCGCGGGGCCCGAAGGCGCACCGGAGGGACCTTGAGGCCCGAAGAGGCGGGCCATGGCCGACAGGAATTCCTGTATTTCGGCCGGAGTGGCCCCCGAACCCGGAAAGGACGGGTAATGCGGGGCGGCTCCACAGGCACGTCCGGGGCCGCGGGGACGGTGCCGACAGGGGCCTCAGCCGAGTCGCGAGACCGGCGAGGCGAAGTCTTAGAGCGATGATGCTTCTTAGACTTTTTGTGCTTCGACTTACCCGAGGAGCGCGAAGACTTGGACTCCGACGACCGGCGGGGGCTCCGCGACCGGCCCCTCGACCTCTCACGGGACCGGGGCTTGGTGCGGCGCGGAGCCGACTGCCGGACCTCGAGTAGCTTTCGAGACCGCTCTCGCAAAGCCTTCGGGTGAAGTTTCCGGCAGTCAGGGCACGACTTCGTGTCGTGGTCTCGGCCGAGACAGTAGAGACACTCTAGATGCGGGTCTGTGATCGACATCATTCGACCACAGACGTCGCATGGCTTGAAGCCGGGCATCCCTACGACACGTAGGAGTCGATGAAGACTCGAAAAGAAACAGTGAAAAATTCACCAAAAATTTAGTCAAAAATTGACTAGGGCACTGCTCTTCCCGGATCTGCGCTTACTGGCGCGGAAAAAGAAGAACTGACGTCAGCGCGCAGGGGCGGCGTCTAAGTACTGCCCGCGACGTCATCCCGGCGATCACGACGCCGACGACGGACGCGGAGCCGCACGACGCCGCCTACCGACGCGCAAGGGTACTGCTACGCAAAAACTTTCCGGATCCAGCCTGACGCCTGGGGATATTCTAAGGTAAGGAATCTGTCACTAACGTGTCTCTTTCAGATCCAGAGGTTAAAGCTGCGGCCATGCTACTCTATGCCGAAAAAGCGTTCGACTGCCTTCAATGGCCTTTCCTCCAAGAAACCCTATGACAAGATGGTATACCTAATAATATTCTCAGCCTGAATCGACTCTTATATAAGTCTCCGACCACCCACGTTACTGTTAACAGCTGGAGATCTGGCGCTATTGCGATAGAATGAGGGACCCAACAAGGTTGCCTCCCCCTCCCTTTTGCTGTTTATATTATCTATGAGCCCCTTAACCAGGCAGTTACAGGACAAATATATCCAAAGAAGTCTCTCTTTCCGAAATGTGTGCCTGTTACTGTCCATGTATGCCAACATATTTCTGAAGGACACGGAGGTCAACTTGGTTCTATTGATCCGTGAGATTGCCAGTTTCGGCACTTACTCCAGAGTCTCCATCAATTGTTCGAAATCGGACCTCTTTCCACTCACTGACAGCACTATATCTTTAGAATACCCTGTCAGTTGGGTGACTGACTCGGTTAAATCTCTGGGCATATTCTTGCATGGACAGCCGGAGCTGGAAGTCAGGCTTAATTACGAGCCAATAATAGAAAGCTTAACACACCGTGCGGATCTATGGCTCCAGCTTCCAGTTTCTTTGGCTAGTAGAGCAGCCCTGACTAAGATGGTGGTCTTCCCTAAATTACTTTATTTATTCACAAACATTCCCATTCCTCTGAACAAACATTTTTTCACCACACTCCGTGCCCTCCTAGTATGGCTGCTTTAAGAGAATAAACCAGCGCAAGTCGCCTTGGACATGTTGGTTCTGCCATTTGATCGTGGGGGCTTCGAGATCCCCGACCCTGAAATATACTATCTAGTGGTACAAAGTTACTTTGCAAAATTTGGTACGACCCTGACGCATGCATTCCATATCTGATCCCAGAGCATGCCCAGACCGGTGTAATCCCATTAGCCTCACTATGACCAACGAGCTTGCCCATACCACATAGGTAAGTACATACAGTCGCCACTACCTGCTGGGCCTAGAAAGCTCTTTGCCGTAAGACTGGTACGGCTGGTTTTTACTCCCCAGCCATTCAAATGCATTCTAATCCCGTTCTCCCACTTACGCTCACATGTGCGGTCCAGAATTCACAATCAAAAAATGGCTCTGGTGGAAATGGGTCATCTTTACGTTAATGTCATCTTTCTATCTCTAGATCAATTTAGTTCCTGAGGCAATGCTACTACCCTGGATATATTTATATTTACGCGCTTACGAGACACTGTGAAAAAGACATTGCCAGAGTTTCCGCTGGAACCTACCGAATTTCTTCCCTTAACACAGTTTATTACATCTGCGGACACCACTTTCTGGGTCTCCGAGCTTTACAGACTGCGGACAGCCAAGGCCGATTAGGTCAGGGAGGCTTGAGAGAGGGAACTTGGTATGCCCCTATTTGCTGCGTGGTGGAAATACTGTTGTCAACAAACAGGTACTGGGTCTATGAACTATAGACATAAGATGTGGCATTATACTTTTCGACATAGGGTTTACATCACCCAAAAAAGCAACATTGGATATACCCATCATGTATAACTGAATGCAGCTCGTGTTCCTGCTAAATGCTCTTTGTCTATAACTCGCCCTGTGGTACTGAAAAGTATACTAGTTGACTGGGAATATTCCCTCATATGACCATGTGTTGATGATGTGTTTGCTGTATACCTATAAATGCCAATATATATATATTTTTTTATTACACAGAAATAATTAAAATAGTCATGGGTGAAAAAGAAATGAAAATGTGCAGTGTGTGTAATTTAATACTAAAGTATACAAAAAAGTGATGGATGGAATGCTTGAATTAATCGCAGCCACTGGTAATAACTGGGGCCCCGTCCCAGTCCATCGTTTTTCTGCCCACAATGCCACCTTAAATTAATCAAATCCAAATGAGCACTTGGACGTCGCACTGAAGGAAACAAAAACGTGATGGGTGGGATGCTTGAATTAATCTCAGGTAATGGAAATTACAGTGGCTGAGGCTAATCCAAGCATTCCATCCATCACTTTTTTTGTAAACTTCAGTATGAAGCACTAGGTGTGACGGGTATGCCCAGATGTGGGTCCAGTGTTCAGTGTGCCACTGGAACCAAGTTACACCAATTGGCGAGCCCCAATCGGGGCAAGACTGGTCTTGGGTCCCTTCTGTTCTGTTCTAGGGAGGACCTGGCCTGGAAGGTCAGGCTAGACTGCTCCTTTTGGAGAAGGGTCTAGACGGATTTTCATACGGCTGGGTCCAAACTGAGGTTTTATGATGTGCAAACTAACGATGGACTTGGTTGAGGCCCACTAAATACCAGTGGTTGAGATTAATTCAAGCATTTCATCCATCACTTTTTGGCATACTTCAGAATTAAATTATACACACTGTGCATTTGTTTTCACTTCCAAGCCCCAGAGCTGTGAAGAGACTTATGAGGCGGGTTCAATAAATATAAGGAACTTTCAATAGTGATGGCCCTCAATGTCACCTCCACGTTCGCTCGTGTCGCCGAGCACCCATCCATCACCGGGGTGCATTATGATGTGAAAGAATGCCTCGTCTTTGAATTTGTCATAGGTGATTGCTTGCACCTTCATCCTCTCCGGGAGCCTCCGCGGCTCTGGTATCGCTGGCTTAGTCTGACAGCGGCCTTTATAAACAATAAGCACAATTTAAATGGAATTCATGCTCACTTGGGATTATAAAAAGGATAAAGTAATGCGGGCGATGAAAGCGAAGGATAAGATGCATCCAGGCTGTGTGGCAAGAGATCCCACCTCATTATCTCATGGACCTCACTACAGTAAATGGAGCCCAGCTTCCTTTCAATAAACTGCTTACCCCGAAGAGAGATGCTATCTGGGTGACAAATACCGGCTTGAAGGAGACATCAGCATTGAACAGGTGCTTGTTCAGCTGTTTGTTGCTGTGTAGAAGGGACGAGCTATGGTTTTTGTACTTTTGTAATGTGTATATTGTGCGGAAATGTAAAGCCAGATGTGTAAAGTTAGGGACACAAAGCAGGCGGAATATTTTGCATACTGACTGCTTTGCGGCCTCATCTTCATTTTGCATTGTGACTGATGTAATGATCAGTCACAGGCGCGGGGAGACACAAGACCGCGCGCCTCATTAGTATGTATGAGGCCGGTGTTTTTGTAATCACCTGAGAGTGGCTGTGAATGCAGGGATGGAGGCGGGTGTGTGAGGGACATCTGATCTCAGTCCCTCTGTTTGCATTCCCTCCGTAGGACAGGAGCAGCATTCAGTGAATGGCATCCGGAGAGGACCTCTGTGCCGCTGCCGGCTTCCCAGGGCAGTGGCCACCATTCGTGGTGGAAGCCGCCCCTCAGGCAATTGACGTCACCGAGCAACATTGCTTGTCAAATCACAGAGGATGGGGAGACAGGCATTGGAGATCGCCTTTCCTTTGTGATCCGTTATGGGCTGTTATTGATCACAAAGGGCCCTTTGCAAACATTTCCAACTCACAATGTCGCCTTTTTACTTCGCAAAGTGCAATTTTACGATTGTAAAGCTTGTGATTTTGCGAACCGTAGGCTTTGTGACTACAAAGATGCTTTGTACATCAGACCTCTGGTTCTCGGACTCGGATTACTTACCAGATGCACTTCAGTCAACATAAAATATTGGATGACGCATTCAAAAAGGTGTTACTTTTTCACTTTGCTTCAATCGTATTTACTGAGAGAAATTAGTTCACAAAACAAACATACACCTTTTTGGAAAATACCACTACCATTAAACATATAGCCATGTTATGTATTAGTAATAGTGCATTTTTAGTGTACAATAATGAGCAGCTGCCAAGGCAACCAGTGAAGATGCATGCCAAGGAGAAATTGGAAGATATATTTAACAGACCTAACACCATTCACCCATAGTATAGTGCATAAGTGAGCTCTCCTAGAATCATTAACATTTGGACAAATTAGAAGTAAATGATACAACTGAGTAGAAACTTTAGAAATACATTCACAGTTTTCCCTCCACGCGGGACCTGCTTCTTCTTTACTTTCATAACTCTGTGGTTTGTGCCACCCCCTCTCCCCCCTTAAAAAAACAAACTAAGTGCCTAATAGCAGGGGGTGGGATAAACGCCTACGACCATTTATTTGCTGTTATACTTGATATGATGGACCAATGGTGAATTGCTCCTAATAGAAGCTACATCTTACTTAAATGGCAGCCTGATAGACATATGTCTACATAATACTTTTTGGAGTTGCGAATCTCAATCACTTTCAACAATGGCCTCAATCTCTATGTAACATGGAAATTCTGGAGTGGGCCCAAAAATTCCCGGCACTTAATTGATCCGTCAAACAAAGACCAGCTATGGAGGGAGAAACTCCTCTTAACAGTCCGATAGTAAACGTTAGCCCAATAGTTTCAGCCTCATTGTTAGAGAAGCACAGGACTAAAAAAGGTACCTTAACAAGCCATGACATGCAGAGTTATTTACCATCACCTGGGATGGCCTAATTGTGGTTATTCTGAATGGTAAAATGTGTTGAGAGCCTGCAGTGTGGACCTACTCAAAGTTTGGTGCAGCAGTGCACTGCAGAACCTCCACACTATTCCACTGCATTTAAACCTACAGTCTCCTGTCCCTATTTCATTTCTGAAGGTGGCTAAAGCACAGTTGTTGAGTCGTCTTAGTATTCAAACAATGTGAAAGGGAAAGGTGCCAAATGGATACACACTGAAAAGCTGTGACAGATATCGCAGAGGTCTTTTTAATGTGGCAATACAAAATACACCATGTATGTGTTCTCCTTTTGACTAAAATGTGGATCCAGCTGATCTTCGGCAGGATTGCTCTAAATGTTGAATACCACCTCTGGGTAATCCAAATAAAGTATAGGCAGACGAAGGAGGAGCAGCCTCCATTTGGTTCATGTCTTGTAGCCTTCTGGAAACCTACACTAGATACTGCTGGCCTCACCAACTACCGGCCCATCACTCTCCTACCATTCATCGGCAAGATCATTGAAAAAGCAACCTGTGTTCAACTCCAACATCACATAAATAGTAACCATATCCTGTACAACTACCAGTCTGGCTTCAGATCACACTGCAGCATGGAGTACACTATCTTACATGTCATAGACGATGCCCTCTTGATCACAGATAAAGATGACCCTTGCCTCCTGATATTGCTGGACCTCTCAGATGCCTTTGACACAGTCGACCATCTCACACTCATACATACCATCTAGTCTCGAATGGGATTAACCAGCAGTGTCCTTCAATGGTTCTCCTCCTACTTTTCCAACCAATACTAGTTTGTTCATATGGGCACCTCTACGTCAAAAAAGATCCCTATCATTTGTGGAGTGCCCCAGGGTCCAAACTGTCTCCTGTCATCTTCAGCCTTTATATGGAGCCACTTATTGCTCTACTCACAGATAAAAGCATCAAGATTCACCAACATGTGATGATACACAACTGTGCTTGAATGTCTCCTCTGCTTCAGACATCCAAAACCTCAAACACTGCTTGCACATCAACCATACCTGGATGTCAAGCACTTGCCTGAAGTTGAACCCAACCAAGATTGAATTCCTGTTATTTGCCAAGAGCAATAAATAAGATACAGTACAAACCTGGCTCAATCACATAACAATAACATCTTCAAACCCGAACTTTCACTGTATTCCAAGTCACTTGAATCCACCCTGGACAACAACATCACCCTCAAGGAACACATTGCAAAAAACCCAAAAAAAGACAGACACACCAGCAGTCTATTCTAAAGAAAATCAAACCGTTTCTTCCAGAAAGCAGCTTCAGAACTGCTATTCAACCCCTTGTACTACTGCATCTGGATGGTGGTAATGCCCTATTACATGGACTCCCAGACTCCACACTGGCAACCCTTACGGGATTCTTTCATGACACATCATGTCTCATCCCAAGCCTGAAGAAATATGATCACACCAACCCCATGCTGATGGAGCTCCATTGGCTCCCCTTGCCGGCCCGCACCTCCTTCTACAACGGCTGTATCATTTAGAAAGCCATCACGACCAGCACTTCCCCCATCATGCAGACAAGCTGACCATCTCTGGTGGTTTGTGGCGCACACTCAGCCAGGACACCATCCAACTTCAGAGTAAGAAGTGTAAAATAAAATAAAAAACAAGACAACAGGCCTTTTCCATTTACCTCCCCAGGATCTGGAACAAAATACCCGTTTCAATCAAGACCGCCCAATTCTCCAATTTAGGAAAGAGTTGAAGACTCACCTCTTTAAAGAACATTACATCACAGTGCATTAACCATCCACAACCCAGCTTCCTCTCCTTTAACTCTTTGAGTTCAAGCTTATCTTTGACCATTTACAGCACACTGCTGCCTTTTGGCTAGGTTTGTGCTATAGAAATACCATATGCATACAGGAGCCAACCCCTGTACAAAAGAATACACTTCTGCACAGGTAATGACAAAATAGTATATTTACCAGACACTGAGAGCCAAGGGGAGTACAAGGAAAGCAGCAAAGAGAAAACGGCTACACATAAAAATCACAGATAGGCAAAGGAAACTTTAAGCATAAGACTACACGACAAAAGATTGACACTAGAGCAAGGAATCATGGAAAAACTGGATAACAAACAAGGCAGGACAAGCACAAGGATACTAGGAAATGTAGCATGCAAGAGACTGGATCTGCCAGGGAATTAGAGAAAGTAGCACAAGGCAGAAAAGGGAGTGAGCAAAATGTAAAACAATGCTGATAGAAAATCTGTAGTAAGTCGCACAGGAACAGGACACAGGTTCTGGCTAAAGCAAGGCAAGAATTGGTCAGGAAAACAGGCAGCAAGATTTTCAGTGAATTAAAAAAGGAAAGGGTCCCCTGCAACAAGATGACTTGCCCAAGACAGGGATAATACAAATTAATTTCAAAAAGCAATCTCAGGCAAGTAATTATAAAATGGGTAGAGGGCACAATAAAGGACACACAACACAACAATCATGATAATACAAAAATAGAAAAATTATTTTCATCTTATAAATTACAATGTCACTGTATCAGTAAGAATAATTATAGCTAGAAAAAGCCAGTGAAGCTCTCTGAGGAGTAGTGCGAGTTCGGCACGGGAGGTCTAGGACGAGTCTGGCAGTGTCGTTTTGGATGGTTTGAAATCTGTGAAGAAGATGGGTTGGGATGCCGGCATAGAGTGCATTGCCATAGTCTAATCTACTTGTGATTAGGGCATGCATGATGGTGCGTCTGGTGTCCAGTGGGAGCCACTTGAAGATTTTACTTAACATGCGGAAGATGTGGAAGCATAAGGAGGGGACAGTGTTGATCTGGGACTTCATAGTGAGGTTGGTGTCGAGGATGAGGCCTAGGTTCCTAGCGTGGTTGGCTGGGGTGGGTCCAAGTTCAGCAGGCCATCAAGTGGAGGACCGAGGTGAGTTCTTATTCCTGAAGATCAGCACTTCAGTTTTGTCGGTGTTGAGCTTGAGCAGTTTTCTTTCATCCAGTTGGCCATACTAGTCATGCATTGTTTGAAGTTTGTCTTGGTGGTCACAGTGTCGCCTAAGAGCGAACAAAATTAGCTAGGTGTCATCAGCTTAGATGATGTTGATTCCATGGGAGCTGATGATGTTAGCCAGAGGAGTCATGTACATGTTGAATAGTGTGGGGCTGAGTGATGACCCCAGTGGAACTCCGCAGATGAGGTCCTTGGGTTCTGATGTGAACGACGTGATTCTGACTCGTTGTGATCTTCCAGAGAGGAAGGACGCTATCCATTTGAGGTCGGTGGTCTCTCCATGGTGAAGGATGGTGCATATGTTGTCTGTGCAGCAATGAGGACTGTTACAGTGCTGTAGTTGTTTCGCATCCCGACTGAGAGTCATCCATGAGTTTGTGGTGTTCGAGGTGGTTAGAGAGTTGTCTGTTGATAGTGTTCTCAATGACTTTGGCTGGGTGGGGGAGCAGCGAGATAGGTCGGTAGTTGCTAAGTACTTTGGGGTTGACTGAGGGTTGTTTGAGGAGAGAGGTGACTCGGCATGTTTCCAGCTATCTGGGAAGGTGGTAGTCTTGAGGGAGGTGTTGATGATGGAAGTGAGTGCAGCGCGGATCGTGGCTCTACCCAGGTTGCAGCTATGGTAGGGGCATGGGTCTGTGGGCGCTCCTGAGTGGACTATCTTCATTATTGCTGCAGTGTCCTCGATGGACAGAGTGTTCCATGCTGTCAGTTGGTAGTCTTTGGTTGATGAGGTTAGCAGGCTGAGAAGGTCGATTGGGGGATGGGGGGGCTGCTGGGATTCGATGTTGCTATAGATCTTGGTAATTTTTCTGTGAAAGAAGTTGGAGAGGTTGTTGCAGAGGTCTTGTGCAGGGGTGATGGTGTTGGTTGTGGCTGTTTAGTTGGTGAATTCCTTGATGATTGGGGAAAGTTCCTTGCGGCTGTTGGAGCTAGATTAGATTCCCAGGGTCTTGGGCTCTTTCACTTGATGGTGATACTAACTAAGTGCAGCCTTATATGCGTTTCTTGCAGTGGTTCCTCGGATGGTTTTCTATTTCCTTTGTTGTTTGCAAACTCTTGGTTTCTCTGAGGTCAGAGTTCTACCAGCTAGCCTGTTTGTGGGATCTTTTGGGTTTGGTGTTTTTCAGGGGTGATCCAGTTGTTGAAGTTGTCGTTGATGAGGTCGTTAGTGGGGTCTGAGCAGTTTGAGCCATTCCGTTTCTGTAACTTTCTTCCAGCAGGAGGTTGGGGTGTTGCTAGACTCCATAGGGGTGGTTGGTGGCCCTGTTATGTGGACGAGGCAGTGGTCTGTCCATGGAGTGGAGTGGAGTGATGTGGCTGACTTTAACCTTGTCGCTGGAAGAGAAGATGGGGTCCAGTGTTTGTTCGGCGATGTGGGTAGGGCCTTGGGTGAGGCCGATGTTCGGTAGATTTTTGAGCAAGCCTGTGGAGTTGGAGTCCAGGGGGTTGTCAAGATGAAAGTTGGGATCGGATCGCCTTGGAGTATGAAGTATTTGATGCCCATAGCGAGGGATATGGTGGGAAGGTAGCTGAAGTGGCTCAAGGTCCTGGGGGCCAGTAGGCGAGGGTGTGCTTTTAATAGTGTTTTTACTATATGTCTGAAGCTTGAAGTGAATTTGTTCCATAAAAGTGACTTCTGGGTCTTTGTAAGAGGTACACTTGATGGTGTCTTGTGGTTGATGGCGAGTCCTCCTCCTGGTTTATGAGGGGATGCATGCGAGTGAGTGTTGTTATGCGGGGTGGGTGTGTGGTGCTGTGTGAGGGTGGGTCTCGAGTGCTGACTTGGTGAGGGGTGTATTATGTGTTTGGACAGTGGGAGTGGGTGTATGGAAGCATGTGAAGTGGAAATGTGAGAAGGCAAAGGGGCCCACTTTGGACTGAGGTGTGGCTGGGCAGCAGCATTTGTGGTGGCATCCATGCGGAGCAGGTAGAGTTCGTCGGCGATGTAGCTGCGGGAGGCATTTGGACCAGGGTTTCTGGTTCTTGGCGCAGTCCAGGTGGGCTTGCCTTTGGCATTCCAGCAGCACGGCCTCTATTAAGTAGGGCTTTGGAGAGTGGGAGGAGTGCAGTGGTGGTGGGCGGGCTCAGCAAGAGCAGGAAAGCCTGGTGGGGAGCGGCAAGGTGGAAAAACACGTTTGGAAGAGAAATCATGTGGCAAAAACAGGCAGAAGATACAAACCAGAGCAGTTAGAGGAGCAAAGGATGCAAAAAGGATCAGTTAAACATTGACAGGGGCAGATAGAACGGAAAGTAGAAAGAAAGATTAGTTACCGAGTTGGTGGCAGAATAAGCAGCTAACAGGAAAAACAGCAGGAGACAGACACCAACATGAGTCAGACAGGCCAGGCGAGGTCAAGGTTGCACTGAAGCAGAAGAGAGATGTCTGGGTACCTGTGGCAGTTGATCACCTTTGTTACATTTGCTTTCCCAAATAGAAAACCTATTTTTTTTAAAAAAGATTGTCATTTAAAAGGGCATGTTGCTGGTTGAAAAGGAAATGTTTCCCATTGGGAACGCATCAGGGCGAACAGGCAGCAGTAGTACCCAAGACCACTGCCTCCTTCCTCCGAGAATACGATTCTTAAAGAAGAATTCGCTCCCAGAGGATAGCATCATCTTTGCACATTAGCAACCACCTCTGTTGAAGTGTTGGTAACTTTTCAATGGATAGTGACCGCACCTGCAATTGCAAACCATTGATACATATTATTGTGAATGGCAGTTATGATTGGGCCCCTCTTTCTTGCCCCTTTCTAAATGTGATTTGTAATGATTCACGAAACCCCTTCTGAGGGTCAGATAGACTTTTCTGACTTGCACAGGAGTTTAGTACATGGCCCATCAACATTTTGCAGTTGCAAACCCTCCGTTTTTGTGAAACACAGTCTGGTTTAGAACATTTAGCTCTAAATCCTTTTTCAATGGACCCCTGACTTCACATGACCTAATTTGAGTGAACAAGGAGGACAACATTGCATGGTAATTCTTTCAGTAGCCGTCTATGGTGCTATATGTCCAGTTCTTTGCACAATACCCTCTCCTGCTATTATCATTATTATGATTGCCATTAATATTATCATAGCTCTTTAGCAGGATACAGGAGCTAAATATACAGCCTCAGACCGCATTGATGGGTGGTACCGTGGTGACGGGAGATGCACCACCATAATTGCATTTTGTTTTATTTCCAACATTAATATTAAAACAATCCTATTTTGCTTCTTGGCCTGCAATGCATTTGGCACTCGGAAACCCATATGACAAGTCCATGGCCGCCTGCCCACTGGCAGCCAGTCAGCGCAGCGAGAGCCCCCTGTAACTACACAATGGAAGTCAAAATATCCAGATGGAGAACAGAGGTTGCAGCCCCTTCCATTATCTGCTGCCTGCTCAGAGCACGTGGGCTGCATTAAAACCATCTCTCGCTGCGTTAAACGCGCTTTCATTAAAAGCAACAGCAAACAATGGGGAGTAAAGTGGCGCTCTCTCATGGTGGAGATTACCGGTCTCTTCTTAGCCTGCTTAATTCCAGGGTCCTTCTGCAAAACAACCCCCTCCTCCTTTTTAATTTTTAGAACACCCAACCACTGCAAAAAAAGTGATAGTTTGATGTTTGCTCAGTTTTCACTTACACTTTGAGCTCTATCTTTTTTTATCGTTCCTTTTGAAGATTTTTTTTTTTAATTTCTTTTTTTTTTTATTAAATAAACATAATCAAATAACATTTGACAGCAAGAGGGCGCAGTGCATGTGTACATCTGTAGTTATAACATTACATTAGACCAACAGCTTCATCTCTTTCGTTACATTTTCAATCGTATTGTGAACGTCATAAGCTTAATTCTCCTCGAGCCCGTAGGGAAGAATCATTAAAGGGTGTACATATCATACCTCTACTTCTGTTCCATGCCCCCCAAATTTTGGTCCACTTTTGCGGGCACCCTCTCTCTTCATATATCACCCTCTCCGCTTGCATGCGCCAGTCCATGTCTGCCTCCCACTCTCGTAACCTAAGACCATTGTCACCTTTCCAGGTTCTTGCTATATTACGCTTCCCTACAGCACATCCAAGGGAGACCCAGGTTCTCTCACTGGCCGTCAGATCAGTTGCATCCCATACATTGAGGATCCTTTTAAAGATTTTTGAGCTATACAGGATCATGAAGCTATATTCTAATGCTTTTGAGACAGCATACATCCCTGTAATCAGACATATGAAGTATGTAAGCAACAAGAAGGATCACTGAGTCAACCACTTGGAGCTGACACCTCTGTGTCTCTATTCAAATCCTGGCAAAACCACCTCAAATTATTATCTTACTGAGGTTTATTAATTGTGCACCATTATACAGGTTATACTGTTTACAGTAAGACTTATTTTAAATGTATAAAAAATTATTATTCGTAACATTTTTTTTGCGATTTTATTCAATCAGTTAAAGACAAGGGAAGTAAAAGAAGTAAGGGGTGGATGTGTGGTGGATAATTTATAATGTCAAGGATACCTGTAGTGCACAAGTTCACTGGAGTTTCATGGCCTTAAGTAACCAAATTACCAGAAGTAACTGCTCAGATTAGAGACAGAGAGTAGGCTTTCACAGGAATGTGAAATCAATTTTCGATACAAGGGAGGATCGACTGCAGAGTCTTTAATTGGAAGAGACATGAGCCAGCCATCTTAGCTTCCCCCGAGTATCTAAGGCTAAGTGAGAATCAAAGTAGATGAATCAAAGTAGACAGAGCAAGCTGAAGTGGTGTGGAGGGGGGCATAATAGAGGGCCAGTCTAAATCTAGTTACACCACAGAGCCCCTGTGAAAGAAGTGGAGGTTTAATTTCATGAACTTTTTTGACATCCGTGAAATGGTCAAGGATAGACTCTCCCAAAGCAGAAGAATTCTGCATGGTGCAAAATAACATATGAATCAATTGTGGGTCATAAGCATACATACAGAATCTGGCTCTGATGCAATTGAGAAGTTGGGCCTGGGGACATAGAGATATTCAATAAAAAGGGTGTGGTGTCAACCCATGAGGGACACCACAATTGAGTGTTTTGGGTTAAAACCTTAAGGGAGGTAAAGTTCTGACAATGTTTTGTCAAAAATGAGATCAGCCTGTTGAGAACAATATTGATGCCTGCATTAATAAGCATGGTGGTAAGGATGGCAAGATCAATGGTACCCAAGGCGGCCAATAGGTACAAAAGGAATACAGTCACAATACCACCATCTACAAGCCTCTGCACATTATCAAGCACTGGTACTACAACAAGCTCAATACTTCTACCTAATGGAGTCCTACTGGAAAGAGTCAAGAAGAGTGCTTTGTTCCACAATACTCCAGAGATGAGAAAACACAACTATTTCCAGAAACTTGGCCCAATATGGTAAGAGAGAAATGGGTCTAAAATTAGAGTCCAATGGGTCCTTCTAAGTCTGAAGGTAAGCCGAAACTGGGCCCAATTCCCCTTAAGTATCCAAACTGCACTTCATCGAGGTCGGCCATAACTTTTGACTTGGCCCTGGTCTTGCGTGACTAGAAAACTGCAGTTGGTGTTTTGAACTTTCGGGTGCTATTTTCCACTTAAAACTTTAAAAATTCATAATTCTGGTTCTACTGATTGGATTTAATAGGCCTGGGTGACATTTTATGTATTAAATTTTACTCTGTTCTTCTAAATTGGTGTGAGATTCTTCTTGTGTTGTGGTTTCACTTCATTACTGTTTGTGTGCTGCATAAACAAAGTGCCTCTAAGTTAAGGTTGACTGTTTTTGTACCAAGCTACCTAAGGGTTAAGTAAAAGTTAATTTGGTGACTTTTTTGTGTTTCACCCTGATTAGAATTGTGGTTGTTGCTTGAGTATGGATTACACCACCGCACCTCAACCAATAAACTAATTTCTGACACCATTGTTTCCATACGGCGAGTTCTGTTCCCCAATTTCATTTAAAAATAGTGGTGGTTTGGACATGGTAGCAGCTATCCATTAAAGGAACAATACTCAGGAGTGCAACAACAAACAACTACCAAGCCAAAATAACAAGCTAAAATAGAAAGTTGAAATAACTAAAAATAACAATGTAAGGTTAGGCAGCATAGGGTTAAATAATGTATAACTTGAAATATTCTTCTCTTATTTAATCATTATCATGCCAGATAGAGAATTGAGTAGTCATGCAAGACACCATTAGTATAGTGATGCATTGCTTGAGAGGTGTGGTGTTTTTTGAAAAAGGTATTTTGTAAGTTCTTGTTATGGATAATGGGGGTACAAATAACCTCTGGTCGCTTGAAGAGCTTCGCCAGGAAATTGCCCATTAAGCATTATAGGGTGGCCTTATATTGTCCTAAGGGCAGTGAGCTTATTGAAAGAACCAACAGTATGATTAAATAAGGTCTGCAACTAGCCCAAGCCATCAAAGACTCAGCAAGAAGGGCCCTTTGGGAAACCATTTGACCATATTGTACTACACCCAATTCTGTCACGGGTGCCTCAGTTTCTAACTCTTAAGGACAGACATCCTGGAACCAAATTATCCCCTGAGTAGCTATGTGTAGAACAGGATGACGTGACTGACAGGACTCCAGTTCTTGAAAGAGTGCTGTCTAATCAGTAGACCAACAGGCACAACTGCTTGAATGGGGTAAAAAGATGGAATTGGTGTGTGGGTGATCTTGTGTTGTTCGAGAAGCTTGGAATGTTTCCAGGTGGATCGTTCAAATTATTGGGTCCTTACACAATTGTGGAGGTGAGAAGAAATGTGTCAGATTGGAGAATGTCCAGATTTGGGGCACTGAATTTCTGTCTACAAGGACTTAGTAAAGAATCATTAAGTTGTGGACGTTAGAAGTGGCCCTCATGATGAATCAAATGATAAATGCCAACCTACTCACCAGCACAAAAAACGTTTTTGGAGCAAAGACTATGTTTGAGCCTATCGTTCACAGGTTAGGTTTATTCCCTTGTTCATTGATGACAGCAGATATTTTCTGTATAATTCTTCTTTGTAACTCTATATTTGTCTTCACTATATGCAGTAGTTTTGACAGGGAGAAAGATGTGTTTTATGATCCTTAATCTCTATTATGTTCCCCCAAGCCTTTTCAGAATGTTGTCTCCCATTTCTCTTTCTGCCCTGCCCCCTCCTTCACATAAGAAGTCTTGAGTGGACAATATTATACTGGTGAGTTGAGACAGTTCCTCTATAAGGTGACATTCCTTTGGTATGCTGTGCTACTGGACAAATAAAAGTTTACCTCAAATCCTAGGTATCTAATTCCTTAAATATATCACTCTGCTTTGAGCCCCATCTCAATTCAGTAATCAAAGCCATCAACCGGCAGCATGGGTACTCACAAACATTTTCCCAGGAGTCACAAAGTGTGGTATTTGGTGTGCCCGAGGGCCGCATTTATGCCAGCATGGTGGGAGTGGGGCTTTTTGAGGAGAGGCGTTAACACGGGCGCTTTCGCTAGCTTGGGAGATTCAAGTGTGAAAGGGAAGTAACTTGATTATTGAAGTGGAATGAAATAGAATTGCACAATGTGAAACCAGAATACCTGGGATCAATCTTGGCTTCTCTACTTGGACCAAATTGTGTGATCCTAGACAATTGTCTAATTTCACTTTGCCTCCTGAGTTCAGGATATGCGCTGTAAAAAACCCTTCTCTCTTGTGTTTGATTTAATAAACTATAATGTTCTCCAGGTATAATAATAACCCTGATCACCCAGAAGGTTCTCTGTGACAGCTGAGTTGCCTCTTAGTTCACTATTGGCATTGTTGTGAGGGTGGGCGGAGGCATGAATGTTTCTACATTCATTTTTGAAAACTATCAGTTTTAAAAATACTTCTCAATGCACTGGTAAAACCGTTTCCCCTAGCTGCATCGGAGAACAGGTTTTTTCGAGGGATCACAAGCCTACCTCAAAGTACACCCATGCTTCCCTTGCGTTATGATCTAGGCAGAAAAACAATAGTAGACCTTGCAAGACTATGCCCTATCCTTAATTGGCGCAGAATCTGGTGTACGCCAGAACTGGCCATTTTCGCAGAAGGCCTTAAAGATGTAATGGAGGCCGATTGCTTCCACAAAATTAGCTGGCTGCGAGGCATTAGAAGCTCCCTAACCGGTATGGGAATGTCATCACTGTGGGAAGCCCCTAAAACCACCCAGTTCCCATCAAAAGACCTCATTAAGCAAAGGTACTGGGAATTGATTGTACAAGAAGTTAACAGAAAAAGTGATGCCACAACACTGACAGGAAAGTTCTTGCAAATAAAACCAAGCCCGGCTGTAGAGAATTATTGGGATGTAATCTCCAAACCGCTAGATCGTAAATTGTATTTTCAGTTTAGAGCAGGTTGTTTACCCTGAAGTCTTTTACTGCTAAATGGTTTGCCACTGTTGATGACAAATGTCCTAACTGCGTTGACCTGGAAGAAACTTATGCACATGTGTTGTTTGTATGCCCTGCGTTTGTCGCACCTCACAAAGTATGGCTGGCGCCGACTTGCAGGAATATGGGCACCTACTCGTCGAGTGTAGCAATGAGAATTCTATGTACTAACCGATCTGTATCATATGCAGTAGCAATGGCAAAAATTTTAAGATGGATGTGGATAATAAGATCTAAATTGATTCCTGCAAAGAACTGAAGGAAGGCTTCTTCCATTAATGATAATGAATAACGTCTTAGTCCAGCCACGACCTCTTAAAGTGTTAATTAACTATTTGTTTTAACATAATATTACTGTGTGTATGTTTTAAACTCGGTTTTAAATTTATTCTCTATTTTTATATGATTCACTGCATCGATTTTATCCACCAACTTGCTCTTTTATAGCCAATGTCTAAATTGTGAAATCTGTTTTTTATGAATCCAGCTTTTATGGCAGTTATTGTCGAATAAAGTTTACGTTGACTGACTGATTTACTAAGGTGAAATGCACATGCATGTTAATGAAATACATTTTTTGAGTTTTGAAGACACTTTATTGTGTTTTGACAAGTTTTTTGCTAAAGATCTTAAAAACATAATGCTTTCCTAAACTTAAGTGGTGCAGTACACCTTATTTGCTTCTTCTACGTTTTTTCTCCAGCTAGTGAAAATAAACGCTCCTGCTCAATCAAATAAACAGCAGCTCAGTGTAGTCGTTCTGCTGGGGGGCGCATGTTTAGATCAGGAGGGCCGCATGTGAAGATCAGGAGGGCCGCATGTGAAGATCATGATGGGCCCCATGTGAAGATCAGGAGGGCCGCATGCGGCCCCCGGGCCGTACTTTGAATATCACTGACGTACAGCATCTCAATGCACCTCCAACTCCACCACTGGTGAAGCTAATGTAAGCCTTTGTGACAGTGACTAGAGTACGCCAACATCATCTAGATTGGCTCCCCCAGCAACTCAACAAAAGGCTTGATAGGATTTAAATCAGGCTGCCATCTGAGTCTGAATCTGAGAAGATTTGGCCATTTAAGTCAAGCCATGATACTGCTTCTTTGGCTCTCTGTGAAATGTGGGGATTTATTCAAATTCCAATGCTTGGTTAACAAGGCTTACTAGGGCAACGGTACACTATATCTTGTTATATGATTATCCCCATTGGATGCCTCATAGGATCCTGCACTTATCAACAGCACATTGGATCACCTGGTAAGCTTGCAATCGGGTTCCACATGGAGGTGGCATTCACAGGATCCAAGGTCCCAGCCTGTGGAATGCAAACCCAATCAGCACGGAACTCACCAGCATCCTCAACACCTCCATGGCCACAGCAACCTTCCCAGACAAATGGAAACATGCAGATGTCAGACTCCTCCTAAAGAATCCCACCGCCACCCCAGCTACCTCAAAAACTATCGCCCTATCTCCCTTCTCCCCTACTTGGCCAAAGTACTGGAGAAAGCCATCAATCAACAGCTAATCGAATTCCTGGAACAAAACCCCCTACTGGATGCCTCACAATCAGGATTCCAGGCCAACCACAGTACAGAGACTGCGCTGATCACGGCCATAGACTTCAGAACTCTCCTCGCCTGCAGAGAAACTGTGGATCTGATCCTCCTCAACGGCTCTGCCTCTGGAGCCGCACCCTGCATAGAGCTCCTTCCTCAAGACAAGGCCAGCCACTTCTACAGCGTGTCAGCCAAAGTTACTCAGGAAGTGGAACCGCATCAAAGGTATGCCACCAGCAATTATAGGCCGCCTTTCCTGATCCCTGCATGTGATGCACACTGTATCGGCTTATAACACCATAATTTTGAACTAAGGACAGAGTCTATCCTACTGCGGCGAACTTCTGTTTTCATCAGCCTTACCGTAATTTAAATATATGTATATAAATATATATACATATATAATATATTAAATATTAACAAAGTAAAGAAGAAAATAAATTATATTCATTGAGGAATTATCTACCTTCCTAAGCCTTTGTTCCTCCTTTAACCTTACTATTCCGTCATATACATTTTGAAACTTGTTTTTTTTCATTTGTAGCTCTTCTCAGACGGATTTTCTGCATGATATACTATGTCCTTGCTTATACTCTTAACCTGCTTAAAGTTCGAACATTATCAATAAGCAATTTGACCCGTCAAATAAGTTCTTGCACAACAAAGGAGAACCCCCACTGAAATGGAAAAATGGAAAGAAGAATTCCTCACATATCTAACAGCAATAGATGCACATAAAAGACCCGTTGAAAGGAGGAAATGCATACTATCACATTTACCAGGATCTGAAGGACAACAGTTATTCAATCCTTACCCAAAATTGAAACATCTCAGGACCAAGATGACTTAAATGAGTTTGAGGAAGCCTTAGCAAGATTGGAAACACGTTTTAAACCCACAATAGCAAAACTCTAGAAAGATATCATTTTTACACTCGCCGTCAAAGTGAAAATGAAAGTTTTGATGACATTTTGACAGTACTTAGAAGTTTGTCATGTTCATACAACTTTGGACCCACCACAGATGAAATTATCAGAGACCAACTTATGGTCAAAATGAATTGCAAGAACACCTTTGGGTCATCGGAGATCCTACTTTATAAGAAGTGATAAAAACAGCTGAAGCTATGGAACAGTCAATGTCTTGTGCCAAAGAGGTAAATGAAAATAGACAAAAAACTAAATGAGGATATTTGTTTTACTAGAGGAAGATCTTTCAAAGAGAATTTGAGCAATCAATGGAAGAATGAAGCAAAATATGGATGTAATAGGTGTGGAAATGAGTTAACATAGCCGGCTTTCGAGGATGCCCTGCCATAAAAAAGAATGTTACATTTTGCAAATGTCAAGGACATTTTGATAGAATGTGCACAGATAAAAATAAAACTGGAAAGATACAAGTGGCTCAGGTTACTCTGGAAGAAGAGAGCCAATCATTTACAATAGAGAAAAGTGTCTCAGAAGATAAAATGATGGTATTTGTTGATACAAGAAGACGTTGATCACATTCAATCCAATTTTACCATACCACCAAGGTATATCGTAAACGTTCTGGGAAAGGATTTCAACTTTTTAATGGATTCATGGTCTCCATTTACAATTATATCCAAGGAACTTTATGGAAAATACTTTGCACAAAACAGATCTGCTTTGGAAGTACCCGATGTCAGTGCATTAACGTATGATGACAATACCATCCTCCTTAATGGGTACTTCATGTCTATAGTGAAGTTTAAAACCAGATCAGCTAGAATTATAATTTATGTTGCAGAAGTTTAAAACCAGATCAGCTAGAATTATAATTTATGTTGCAAACAAAGGAGTATGTATACTTGGGTAGAGTGACCAGAGATTGCTCAAAATTAAACTTGATCCAAGTGCCATTGACCCTGTGTTACTTATCTCAGAATCCAATCTTATTGATCAAATAAAAGACACATTTTGTGAAGTAGTTAATGAAAAAAATGGAAAAATTAAAGAGCTTCACTCACTGCTTAAAGTTAAAGAGGAACGCATTACCTGAAAAACAAAAATTGAGAAGCGTACCGTTTAGTGTATGGAAAGAACTGCAAATCTTACTTGAAAACCTTTTGAAAGATGGGGTCATTGAAGAAACACAGGCTACAGACTGGCCTTCTCCCATAGTTTTGACAAAGAAGGCTAATGGACACTTAAGGCTCTGTGTGGATCTAAGATCATTAATTGCTAACATCCCTGTAGACAGTCATCCTTTCAAAGTCAATGATCTCTTGACAATGTTGGATTGTGCCACAGTTTTTACAAACTTAGATTACGTAGTGCATACCATCAAATTGAACGAGCCGAGGAATTGAGACACCTTACAGCCTTCATAACACCTTTTGGAGTGTACCAATACAGAAGAATGTCATTCAAACTTGCATCGGCGGCCTCAGAATTCCAACGTGTTATGTACCAAATTGTTAAAGATATGGAAGCTCATGTCAGATGCTTCCAAGATAAAGTGTTAATATTCTCCAGAGACATAAAGGAACATTAAGTCATATTGGAAGAAGTTTGCACAAGACTCTCGAGTGAAGGCCTTGTACTTTGCCGCAACAAATTTATTTTGTTCAAATTTCAGGTTGATTATCTGGGGCATACCATCTCAGAGAAAGGAGTTACACCTAAAGAGTCTTTTTGATGCCATAAGGAAGGCACCTGCTCCAGATGACAAAGACAAGTTAAGATATTTTAATGGACTTTGTGAATACTATGGAAAGTTTGTAAGAAACTTTGCAACATTGATTGAAGCTCTTAGAAAACTACTCAGGAAAGGCATGGAGTTTGAGTGGGGTAAAGAACAGAACAAGGCTTTTGGAAAATGTAAAGAATCAAATAGTCAATGTACCTACACTTCAACCATATATCAGCGGCAAGCATTGTCTCTGAAAAGTTTCAGCGCTCCGTCCATCATCTACTTGTGTATGCTTTGTTGCCCTAAGTTGGCAGGGTATGCCCAGACTTGGGTCCCTTGCTCACTTTGCCACTGGATTCAAGCTAGCCTCGCTGATGAGGGGTGTTACCCTGAAACCGATCCCAGGATGCTTGTTTCTGGGCCAGGGAAGACCTGGCTTGGCAGTTCGGGCTGGACTGTTCCCATGAGGAACAGGGTGAAGACTGATTTGCATATGGCTGGGTCTGAACTGGGGTAGCGAAGTGAGCTAAAGAACGATGATGGATTCAACCCAGATCTGTGAGTGGGGGTGAGTGTCTGAAAAGTTTCAGCGCTCCGTCCATCATCTCCTTGTGTTAGTATTGTGTAATCTCAGTAGAGAGAAGTGCCTATGGGCTTGGAGCTGTTCTTCATCAACAGAATGGAAGAAACAAATAGACAGTAGCGTTTGCCTCCTAGACTTTGAATGAAACTGAAAGACGGTATTCAGTTATTGAATGTGAACTGCTTGCTTGTGTTTGGGCAGTGAATCCTTTCTAGCATTTCATAAGAGGGAGTAGATTCACTTTGTGCACTGACCATAAACCACTAACAGATATTGACTGTCACCAAGGTGAGGAACATGTAATACTGCTCTGGTGGCCAGGTTATGTTCTAAGCTCCAAGACAATAACTTTGATATGATTCATGTTCTAGGAAATGTTAATCAACCGGCTGACTGTCTGACCAGACTTCAACATAATAAACCTGAAAGGGTAGAAAACGAGGATGATGAACTTTATGTGGTTGCACAAATTTGTGATATATGTGCCATTAGCGAGGAAAGTGTGAATGAAGAAAAATGGATGAGTTAACAAAAGAAGGACAATGTATTCGCTCAAGTAAAAAAATATGTGAATGAAGGTTGGCTGGCTCCAAGATCCTTAATCATTTGCTCAAGTGGCGAATGAATTGAGTGTAGATGGGAACTTGGTTTTCTTTGCTGATAAATGTGTTCCCCCTGAAGGAATGAGAGATATTATTCTTACTGAGTGCCACAAGGGTTGCATGGGAATTTTATACTTGAATTTTTAAAAATATATTTTTGTTGACCTACCATGGACATTGAGGCAGAAAGATTAATTAGAAACTGTTTGACATTTTCTTAGGCTGATAAGTCCTGTAAAACCAATTTTACACCCATGCATAATGTACCTTGGTACAATGCCCCGTGGCAGAAATTAAAGCTAGATATTTCTGGACCCTGCAAGAAATTACCTTACACCATTAGATATGCTGTAGTGCTTATTGATTACCATTCTAAGTGGCCTGAAGTTATTTTCACTGATAATGTTTCCATGGCCACTGTTGTTGAATTTCTTATGGAAGTTTTCAGCAGAGAAGGGTACCCAAAGCAAATTGTCACAGACAATGCGAGGCAATTCCCCTCTGCTGAGATGTCTGAATTTTTACTCACAAATAAGATCAAACAGATGCATACTGCTCGGTACGACCCCAATGTAATGGTCCAGTACAGCGCTTATACAGATTTCTCAAAGATAGTGTACACTTAGCCCTAGTTGAGGACACTCCACTTGTTGTTGCCATCAGAACGAGACTATGGGCATACAGAATCTCTCTCACCCCTGTCACTTGGAAGTCCTTGTTCTGATTATTAAGAGGGAGAGAACCTGCCTCCTCTGTGTGTCCATGGTGGCTTAAATTTAGATTTCCTCCTCACTGTGAAGGGAATTTCCATTATACTATGACAAAGAGTAAAGAAAAAGTCCAACATTATTGAAGAGACCCAGTGAATATTATAAAAAGAATCCACAAAACTATGGACCCAGACTTTTGTGTAGGAGATATTGTCTGTGTATACATTCTCAGAACGGTGGAAAAGGGTACTTCCAATTTTTATAAAACCCATGATGATAGTGAAGATCAATGAGAATAGCATAATTAATACAGATGCAAATGATGGAATTTCAAAAGACTGTCTTAATGTAAGAGCAACTTCACCTCATTCAGTAATAGGTCACCTGACAGAGAACTCCAATTGGAATTCTGACTGTCATACTGACAAGTATTTTCAGGTTCCATTCCCTGAAACGGAGACGTCAATGACTCCCAACAATGAAAGTTGTGATGGGTCTGCTGTGGATAGTGCCAGTTTTTCTGGGACAGACAATGCAAGTGTTGAGACAAGCTCTGGTATGGAATGCATAAGGTTTTCACCCCGGGTGAGGCTACCTTCATGCAAAGTTACCCAGAACTATTGATTTTCTCATGACAAAGAGGGATGTGAGTAGTTTGCCTTTATTAAATGCTATGTTATTGCTTCTCCTTTCTTCGCAATATGGTCAACTATTGTGCTTCTTTGTTTCCCCTTTCTCCCTTCCGCTTTGCGACCTTCCAGTCATCCCTCCTTCTTGTAGATTAATGGTACAGCCTCAGATGTTGAGATAGGTTGTTTCAGAATGTTGGGGGTTTCGATGCAATGCCAATCTCTTTGAGGAATGAAGAGTTCTCGCGCCTTCTGACAATGTTATTTATTACGACTACAACAGCAGGCCTTGCAGCATTAAAAAACGAATTTGAGAGTTTTTCACTACCAGGACATGCAAAATTTAAAAGTACATTTCCAACATTTTAAACACACTGCAGCCTGCCCTGTAAGCTATTTAGGACCTACCAGGGTGTAGGAAGGTTTAGGCCTGACAAAAAGTTTATTGGCAGTTTAAACTGCACACACAGGTTTTAATGGCAGGCCTGAGACGTATTTAAAAGGGCTACTTAAGTCGGTGGCACAAACAATCAGTGTTGCAGGACCTCTAGTAGCATTTAATTTACAGACCCCGAGTACCCTACTTTACAAGGGACTTACAATTAACTTATATGTGCCAATTGTGTGTGAGCCAATGTTACCATGTTTAAGGGAGAGAGCACAAGCACTTTAGCACTGGTTAGCAGTTGTAAAGTGTGCAGAGTCCTAAAGCCAGTAAAAACGAAGTCCCTAAAAACAGGAGGATTGAAGGAGAGCCATGCCAAGGATGTCGGGTCCAAAGGCTTCTTGGGCTAAAAATCCAAAAACACTTTTTGTTTATTTATGTTTTTCTAATTTTAATATCCTATCTCCACCTCTCGCAAATTATGGGACAATCCATAATCATACATCTGAAAGGTGCCGAAGTAGGATTACAGATTTACCTACTGTGAGTTTAATAGTACCTCATTTATGTGGTTAGTGATCTTTCCTGGATACAGCCCTTCTGAACTGTGTTGGACACCCCTGCTTTTATGGATCCTACCAAAGAAAAATTATACTCTCTTGACGTACAACACTACAAACATTTCTTAAATATCATACATACCTCTATTGCTGCAGTTTGTATATTTATGTTCTGTTTATTGGGCTACTTTCCTTAAATTGCATTTCTGGTATCGAACGACGCCATCTTCACATCCCCACTCAGCATATCTCCACCAAGAAGCAGGGAGACCTTGCAAAGGCCTGTGTGGGGAAGGACACGATGAGCATAAAAAAATGCATTTCTGCCTGTCGCACGGCGTGGCCCTAAACATCTTCTCAAACGCTTAAATAGGGCACATTTAAATAAAAGCTTGATGCTTCCCTTTGCACGTTAGCAGAGAGGATTACTTCATTTGTGTGAAATACTGCGCATTTGTGACTAGAGCGTGCCCGTTAAGTTACAGTAGCTGCTTTGTTGACTCAACATAGCGCGTGCACCTGGGGAACCCGGCACGAGGATAATAAACGTTCGAGCTGAGGCGGCAGGGGCTCGCGGGGGCAGAGCTGCAGAAGAAGCAGGTGGAACGGAACCTGTGCGTGCGGATTATGCCGCAGCACCCGATGGGTGAGATTAGCTTTTGTTTCAGGCTTCTCAGCAAACCTCTGTAATATGCATTCTACACCAATACCCAAAATTATAATTGTCCATTTGGGGATTCTGGCCTTTGAAGGAAAAAAAACATGACGTGCGTCTTTTGGCTCTTATTCAGGTTTTACTAGTGCCAACAAATATCCTTAAATCTAGTGCTTAATTTTTAATAAAATAAGTGCCATAGCCCTCGTAAGTAGGTCCCTGCATTTTGCCCACCAATTGCCCATGCCAGCGCTGCCAATGACAGTACTAACACAGCTACTAACCATCACACTCCTACAAGTGTGTCAATTCAGACTATTCCAGGCCCCCAAAGCTATAAGAATGGCTTGGGTGGCAGGTAGTAGTCATTTTTAATGTATATTGAATTAATAAAGAACTGGAGTTGTGCTTATCTCTAAATTAGTCAAACAGTGCCACCATGTGGCAAACTGTCATAAGTGCCGGTGTGGACAATTAAGTGCCAGTGTCCAACACCGGAAACCACTGGCTCAAATTAAGGTCTGCCTAAATCTTCTAGTTTTGTATGGCGAAAGACTGGATTTATTCAGAAGTTGACTCCTGGCTCTTACTAATATGGCTTTTATGATGTTAGGATAGCCCTGCGGGATTACACATGCAGGTGATGGATTTGAAACCCCAGCAGAACCTGATCAGACCAGAGGCCTAAGGGGGTTGGGTTCAATTCATCCCAGAGTGTAGGAACAACTTGATGCACATATCCTTTATATGTTGGCTGCATTTTTAAGTGTGTGATGCTGGCCCTTTCAGAACATTAAAAAGAGCCCCCATCATGGACCTCCTCTGACTCTGCCTATTATCTTTCCACGACAAATAAAACAAGTGCTAACATCATGGCTTAGACACCAACCAAGTCTAAACCTGGGACCACGAGTAACCAGAAATAACCAGCCAGAAGTTAATAAACCAGCTCAGCATGAAGTTGTGGTGCTTCAGGCATGACTGTGCATAGAGCATTACGAGATATAGAGAGCTAGGTTGTGAGTGGGGAGGAGGTTGGCTATGGTTAAATCTTATATGTTACCGTGAATGCTACATAGAAGAAGTCCGCACCACCTCTCTGCATAAGAATGTTAGTACAGGTGGAATGAGTGCTAGTTGTTACAAGTTGTTGTTGGTACTTCCAGACTTTTGCACAGTCTTAATACACACAAAAGCTCCAGAAATATTGATTGACCATCATTCATACCACCCAACTTGGAGCCTAACTTCACATCACCTACTCTTGCTGCCTGCTCTGTTTTACTTTCACCATCTACCTGCAGATGCCATCTTTCCACTACTATGTAATTGCTTGGTTATTTGATATAGCGCCAACCTAGTTTCAGGGAGCAATAGAGCACATTACAGATTAAATTACACTGGCAGGAGTATATCAAACATTAATTACTATACATTGAAGAGACGTAACCGGGGTCTGGATTCAGACTGTAATACTGAAATCAGAATGCAATATTGAGGGGGATATATACTTAGGACATGATTAGACAACCTACTGTCACATGTTTATAATACACATAATGCCACAGTTACTTTCTGACGTGGTTGTTTGGTTAAGTGAGCCCAGGTGTCAGGGTTCCATATGCAGGCACGTAACCTCTAGACTTTCTTGTCAGGAGATAATAATGGTCTTACCTTTGTAGACGTGCGCCTGAAAGTGCAAATCCTCCTAATAGTGTAATTGCACACGGTCATAATGTTTTATCAAACTGTCAAAATACATAGCAATTTGTACAGTAATCTTTCCTCCCAAGCCCAGTAAATGGGAAGGAATGTGTCAGTAAAAGTATAATAAGTGGATGTTACTTGCAGGCAGTGGCGGCCGCCAGTAACAAAGGGTGGTGAGGCGGGTGGGGTGCGCGTGGGGGGGTCGGTAGAGCGGGCGCAGGGGGTTAGGGGAGAATTAATAATAATTAAAACAAACTGACCTGACGCCACCGGCTGCCTCCCACATCGTGTTGCTCCTGCTGGCCATTTCCTGGGTCCCAGCAGCCCCTGGGACAGACTCCCAGCCAGTCTGTGGGGGATTCTCCAGCCCGGCTGCTGAATGCAGCTGGGCTGGAGAAACCCAAGTGTGCATGTGTGTTTTGGTCGGCCTGAGACGGCCGGCCAAACACACATGAGCACTTAGGGACTAGAGAGTGCACAATCACTCCTCCTCCCCCTCCCATGCCCGCCCCTCCATTCACAAGCTGGCAAACGAAAAATAAAATGATGCAAGAGCATCGTTTTATTTTTCCTTTGCTGGCTGTGCGCCAGGCAGGGGGCGACGCTTCTCCGCCATTGTGGAGGAGCCGCCACTGCTTGCAGGGGCATAGCTTAGTCAATAATGCTAGGTGGTGTGCAAGTCTGAAATTTCCCAACAAACAATGCGTTGTACCCAACTAAAAATAGGACTGTCTGGGGCAACTGGACAGTGGTAAAGAATAGGGTTAGGGGTATTGAGTTTTCAGTTATATGGAAAAGTAAGGCCAGCCAGCAAAGGGCTTAGTGAGATAGTCTGGACTATGTTGACCACTCTAGTGTCGTTCCTCCTCAAAGGAATGTAGGGCAGAGAGGCCCAGGAGAGCAGGCTAGCATAAGCCCATAACTAACATCAGCAAACCAGGCTTAGGTAAGCAGTGAGAGTTGATCTTTTGGGAGCCACAGCCCACCATAAAACCACGCTTAGAAGAGAGGAATCAGGAAGGGCAGTCTAGGTTGAAACTGCAAAATAGTAGAAAATGAGGCAGATACCTAGCAGTGTGTAATGACCTAAGGCACCTAAAACTCCAGCAAAGAAAAGTTTTAAACTAGCTAGTCCATATGACGCTCTTCAGCTCTCTCCCTGTGCTGGCACACTTGAGGCTGCCAAGCGCCAATGCAAACACCCTTGCACTATGATCCAAGGGTGCCTGCTCCACCCATAGAACGCCTTCCCAAAACAAGGTAAGGGAAGACAGTATGGGTTGCATTGCGTTACTCTGTACTTACTAAACCACACAAACCCACACAAAGTGTCTTTGCATGGCTTAGTAAATACCAAAAATTAGTTTGCGTCGGGGATGCGCCACAAAAGTGACGCAGCCTAGAGGCAAAATTATAGTAAATATGCCCCTACGTGTTTAAGCCAATAATTAAGGGTGGATAGTTAATACACTGTGTTAAGTCCTGTAGACAGGTATTGCGTGACATGGATTCTCAGATTATTATAATAAGCAAGAGGTCTGGTGTTGCCTACCTCTCTGACAAAACCCTAGAAGTTGACTGTTCGCACTGTAAGAATCCTGGTTAGGCCCTTTTCGGAGGGGCTGTACATTGTTTTGTACATATTTCTAATTTTGACTGTACACTTGATGGTTACTTTTTTGGAAAGCTAATGCTCAATATAGTTGGCCTGAGTTGTTTATGGTTTGATGAACCAATGACAAAAGGTATAAGCTGGATTAGTTCTATAGGGAGAGTTATGCCAGATGTCATAGGGCTAAACTGTTTATTATGAAATATTACAACAGCAGTAGGCTTGACTTAATTATATGTTACTGCCAATTGACCTTAAAGGGTGGATTGATATTACATTAGAAAGTCATTTTGTTATACGTTATCTCACAGATTACGGATTGCTTCCTTTGACAAACCATACTAGTGGGATATTTGCACAGTGAGAAACCATCCTTGCTAGACCTTCTTAGGACGACCTGGCAGCTCTATTTGTCTTTCAGGTCCTTGTAATAAAAACATAAAAAGTCTACATGCATATACATATATAAAGTGTATTTTCAAGAGTCATTCTGCTTCCCACCATGAAAGCGTGCTGCATGGGATGATGGGTCAGCCCATTTTTGCTATTCACTCTATTGCCCTGTGAGTTGCATAATTTTCCCTGATCACACGTGCACATCTACCTAAAAATAATTGCGATTCCATTTCTGTGCTTTAGTTTTTTAGTTTTCTATTCTTTCCATTTATAAGCCGCTTTCTTTTCTTTCCTCCTCCCTTTTTCCAGCAGATCACCAGACAGTCCTACTGGGCCTACCCTTTACCACTCATTTCATCTGCAGTGTGCTGCATCCTGCGCAGTCACTAGTTCTACACTGGGTAGCTATCTTTGAATGGCTTGGTCAATAGTGTATCATAGTTTCACAGTTCCAAGATGACCACCATGTTTAGAAACATTAAGTTGGCCACCTTGGAGCAGTACAACAGTGATGCACTATACACTTTGGTGTTCTCAGATGATACCTAGGGGGATGTTTACGGAGGAGCCATCTTGAAATGGTCTTGTGCATTGTATATCACTCTCTTTACCACTCTAAGATGGCCATGTTGCTTCTAAACGTACCAATACAAGGTGGCCGCCGGCTGCTATGTCTAAGATTATTATTTTACAGCAAGCATATGTCCACCAAGTTTAAGTGGTGACATTTGTTTCTTTTTTCTACTTTTGTTCTTTTAATTTTTCTTTCATGTGCTTTTTGAGGTTGTGTAGGTTTTACTACAGATGGGTAATTAGGTTAATGCAAGAATGAGTCAGTGGGTGGATGAATGGATGCCTGAGTACAAGGATGAGTGACAGAGTGCATGTATGATGATGTATTGAATAACTAAACTCATCAGTGACTGAAGAGACACTTTCAATTATAAGCCTGGCCTACTGGTATTGCCAATGCTTCTTACTGACTTTTACATACACACAGGCAGCACTATGTCTGCATTATATTTACATGGAATTAAGTACAACATACTGACAACATGAGGAGTTAATGAAACAAAGCAAACACAAGGAGATGATGGACGGAGTGCTGAAACTTTTCAAACACTCACCCCCAGTCACAGATCTGGGTTGAATCCATCATCATTCTTTAGCTCACTTTGCCACCCCAGTTCAGACACAGCTATATGCAAATCAGTCTTGACCCTGTGCCTCATGGAACAGTCCAGACCGAACTGCCAAGCCATGTCTTACCTGGACCGGAATCAAGCATCCTGGGACCGGTTTCAGGCTAACAGCCCTCATCAGCCAGGCTAGCTTGAATCCAGTGGCAAAGTGAGCAAGGGACCCACGTCTGGGCATACCCTGCCAACTTTGCCACTGGATTCAAGCTAGCCTGACTGATGAGGGCTGTTAGCCTGAAACCGGTCCCAGGATGCTTGATTCCGGTCCAGGGAAGACATGGCTTGGCAGTTCGGTCTGGACTGTTCCCATGAGGTACAGGGTGAACTAAAAAATATAATACTTATAAAACATTTAAACATGGGAAGCATCGGGGATTTAATAAAGAAAACAATGCACAGCGCAGTAGATGAAAAAGTGCTGGGTGGGGGGCAAGGAAACACATGCGCTCCCATGAAGCGATTTTGAATCCAAAATTAAAAAAGCATCCACAACGGTCAGCAGTGGAACAACACAAACTACTTAATCAGAATAATGTAAGACTGAAATGCTCCCACGATTAACAAACGATAGAATAGTGTGGCAAGCCTAAAATCAAGAACAGGGCTAGTGAAAATGCTAACAAAACCATCCAATCAAGGTGCTCATCCAAAATTGACTATAAATTAATTCAATATTTGAAACAATAGGTTTGCCAAGAAATACCTAAAGCTGTGTGTAGCAGAGACCTAAAAAATGATGAGATTTCTTAATGATGCTTAATTAGGTGCAGATGTGCATGAGTTCTGGTACTACAATGCTAATGAGTTCAGGTCAGAGTATTGTTTTATTCTATATGGCAACTGAGCGGACTAAAATCATATATCAGTTAAAAAATGTGGAAACATATTAGCTGCAACTTTATATTTTCACCACCAAAAACAAATAGGGATAAATACTATTAAAAGGAAAAGAAAATATATACTGATAAAAACAGTAGGAAACGCCAAAACTGGGGGAGATATATATGGTGAATGTTACTTACCCTGTAAGCATCTGTTTGTGGCATGTAGTAGTGCTGTAGATTCACATGCTTACAGCCCTGCCAAGTACCACGCGTCAGGCGTGAGACTAACGCATTTCAGTGTGGTGGTCCGCACCACCGCACTGAAATACAAAAGTCACGCATAACAGAGCCTCCTCAGCTGTCAAGCTGGAGCTCTAGTATTTATGCACCATATTAAGACAAACTAAGCTGGAGTGGCAGCGCGCCATGAGCCCTGCTCCCGGCATGCTTGGGGGCTGGCTCAGAGTCCGCGGCATTAGCTGGTACTCTGACACAATCTAACAATATTGACCTGACACTGCACTGTGCGTGTTTTTTACATCCGTGAGGATGTGACTCACACCTATAACCAAGGCGGGACGTCCTGACGCTGCCGCCCGCTGAGCGGCCGCAGTTCAACAGAATAAAGTTACAGACTGCTTGCACCGCGTGTGCCACTGGAAATTATTTAAAAATGGAGATCCGTCGATTCGACCGGGTCACCCGACGACCGCCATGGGTGAACTGCACGGACCGCGGAGAGTCACAGGTCTGTCCTCTGACCTGCTCAGCTACCATCTGCGGTGCAAGTGGGCGACATAAGTTTCGGCTGCTCTTTGAAGTTCAGGGATCAAGAAGTCACTGAGTGCGGTGCCGCAGCAGCTCCTCCGACCTCGCTGCTCGAACCGCAGTCTGGCGCAGGTGACCTGCAGTGCTGGGCACCAGGGCAAGGCACAACTGCCAGCAGATGCTCACCGCCACCACGGCCGGTAATAAATCGACGATAAGTAATGCAGGGATATGAGATCCCACCCGCACTCGATCCCAGGGCCACCAGCGCCGGCTGAGAGTGACTCAGTATGAGGCAGGCCATTGTTACTACAGTCAGTTAGTGAACTTAGTGCAGCAAATATAGGTCGCATCAGTGTATCTGCACATTCGAGTGGGAGTGACCCGACGTCACCTGACCCTAGCCCACTGGGCCGCGGTGCCGCCTCAGCAGCTGCTGTGAGGCGGAGTCTGCATGCTGCATGATAAGCGCCTGAGAGAGTGAGCGCAGGTAAAGGGTATTTATCCTAATTAAACTAAGTAAACATTATTTGTGCCGCAAATTATGTGTTAATTGCTTGTAAGACTAGTAGCCTGTGCAACTTACTCTTTTATTAGACAACTCAGTGTATGTCTTCTTTTAAAATAAATTACAGCCTGCGGCCGTGCTGTGACCCCAAGCCTGTGAGTGTGCCTCTCCTGCCCTTCCATTTCTGGTGCTTTGCAGAAGTTCAAAGATTTTCTTAGTGTTTCTTGTTGCTCAAATGGGTGTAATTTCTGATATTTATGTGTTTCCCTGGTCTTCTTTGCTTAATTTTGCTTGTGACAAAGTGTCACTCATAGTCGTTGAAATGTCACTCATAATTACACTGAAATTATGAAAATGTCACACATAGTGATCCGAAACCTTGGCAGCTATGTGCTTAGCACAAGTCCGTCATCTAATGTTGGGTTTGAAAGTGTGCAAGTTGTTTTCTTCGAAGAAGTCTTTCGAGTCACGAGGTAGTGACTCCTCCTCTTGCTTGCAGTGCGCATGACCCATCAACTCCATTGTTAGATTGTTTGCCCCTCGGCGGGTGTGGATGGAGTGAAAGGATAATGTATCCTATGTAGATGACCATGTAATAATGGAATGTAGGATGTATAGAAATGCAAAATGCACAAGTCACCGGGGAGGAGGGTGGGCGCATGTGAATCTACAGCACTACATGCCACAAACAGATGCTTACAGGCTAAATAACATTCTCCGTTTGATGGCATGTGTGGCTATAGATACCCGTGCTTAGCATAGACTAAAAAGCAGTTTTTCTGGTGAGCGGTGACTAAGTTGTGCCCAGTGCATTTGTTTGAAATAATGTACGTAGTACTGCTTGACCAACATTTGCTTGTTGTCGTGCCATAACATGTAAATGTATGTGGTATAGTCTATGTAGCTGCTTTACATGAGTGATCTATTCGAATATTCCCTAGAAATTCCTTAGAAGCCCCTTTTTTGCATGTGGAGTGGGCTTTTGGCAGGATAGGAAGGGGTCTTTTGGCTTTAGCATAGCAGGTCTCGATACATTTTACTATCCAACTTGCAATACCTGATTTGGAAATTGCTTTACCTTTATGTGGTTTAGATAATGCCACAAATAGTTGTTGCATTTCCCAGAAGGATTCTGTTCTATCTATAGAGTACATTAGTGCTACCTTAACATCTAATGTGTGTAATGCTCTTTCTGCCACTGAGTCTGGTTGAGGAAAAAATACAGGAAATTCAATGTATTGAGCCATGTGAAATTGCGATACTACCTAAGGTAAAAATTTAGGAATAGTTATTAAAACTACTTTGTCTTTATGTACTTGGAAAAAAGGTTCCTCTAGAGTTAGTGCTTCAATTTCTCCCATTCTTCTGAGTGAAGTAATTGCAATGAGAAAAGCAAGTTTCCATGACAAAAGTTCTAGTGGTAATGTGCATAATGGTTCAAGTGATGGACCCATTAACCCTATTAGCACAATATTAAGTTTCCAAACTGGTGTGGGTGGAGTTCTAGGTGGAATGACTCTTACGTACTTGTAGAAAAACTTTAATTACTGGAATTCTAAATATAGAAGTTTGTTCTCTATTTTGAAGGTATGCAGCTAACGCTGTAAGATGTACTTGAAGTAGAAGCTAACCCTGCAACTTGTAAGTGAAGCAGGTAACAGAATGTTTTGAGGTGATGCATTTAGTGGATCAATATCTTTTGAGTGACAATAATGAACAAAGCGTTTCCACTTTGCTGCATAGCATGCCCGTGTGTTGGGTCTTCTTGCTTCTTTTAAGATATCCATACTTTGTTGTGGTAGATTTAGGTATCCAAATTCTAAGACCTCAGGAGCCAAATTGCAAGATCGAGACATCTGGGGCTTGGGTGTCTTACTACTCCTTGGTTCTCAGTGAGGAAGTCTCGTCTGTTGGGTAGCAGTTGATGTGGGACTACTGACAACTCTAGTAGTGTTGTGTACCATGGTTGCCTGGCTCATGTGGGAGCAACTAGGATGAATGTCAGGGATGTCTGCCTCAGTTTGTGAATTTCAAATGGAAGCAGTGGGAGAGGTGAAAAAACATAAGCAAATATCCCTGACCAATTTATCCATGGTGCATTGCCTTTGGACTGTGGGTGTTGGAACCTGGTGGCAAAGGTTTGGCATTTTGTGTTCCACGGTGTTGTAAATAGGTCTATGTACAGTTGTCCCCATTGTTGGAAGAATGGGTGTAGGACTTGAATATTGAGTTCCCACTCGTGGATTTGTTGGTGTGTCCTGCTGAGGAGATCCGCCAAGTCGTTCTCTACTCCTGGTATGTACAGTGCACACAACTGAATGTTTTGTTGTAGACCAAACTTCCAGATTCTTTGTGCTAGGAGAGACAACTTTGGAGATCTGGTCCCACCCCCGTTTTTGCAGATAATACATGGTAGTCATGTTGTCTTTTTTGATTAAAACTACTTTGCATGTGAGGTGAGGAAGGAATGCTTTTATCACTAGATGAACAGCTAGCAGCTCTAGGTGACTGATATGTAGAAGGGATTGACTGCATGTCCAATGGCCATGTACAGCCATTTCCTGTGAGTGCACTCCCCATCCAGTCATTGATGCTTCTGTTATGGTTGTTTGCAGGATTGGGCTTATAAAAGGACGTCCCTGTAACAGATTCTTGGAGTTCCACCATTGCAGAGCGTGGCAAACTTGACGGCTGATCAACACTGGATCATCCAATTGACCCTTCGCTTGAGGCCATTGTTACATTAAGCGTTGTTGTAGAGGGCTTATATTGAGTCTGGCATGAGGTACTATGGCTATGCATGATGCCATGGTCCCTAGGAGACGCATCACTGTTCTCAAAGATATTTGTTTTTGAGGTTGAAACTGTGGCAACAGGGTTTTTAAGGTTTGTATCCTGGCTGCATTTGGGTAAGCTTCTCCTGTTTGACAGTTTAGGATGGCTCCCAAGTAAGGCTGTATCTGGAGAGGATACAGGTGTGATTTTACTGCATTGACTGTAAAACCTAGTTGGTGCAGGAAATTTATCGTTGTTTGTTGCAAACATTTGTGATGTGTTGCTTTTAATAAGCCAGTCCTCTAGATATGAAAAACGTGAATATTTTGTCCTATTAAGTGGACTGCTACTACTGCTAGGTATTTGGTAAACACCCTGGGGGCTGTTGTGATCCCAAACCAGGCTCTTTTGAATTGAAAGTGTTGTGCGTAGAAAGCAACTTGAGGTATTGCCTGTGTGCTGGATGAACTGGAATGTGAAAATATGCATTCTTCAGGTTTAATGCAATCATTAAATCTCCCTGTTGGAGAAGTGGTATGACGTCCTGAAGAGTGACCATATGAAACTTTTCTGAAAGGATGTACCCGTTTAAAAGTCTTAGGTCCAGGATGGGTCTAGAGCTCCATCCTTTTTGGGTATGAGGAAGAAAAGGGAATATACCCCTGTGCCTTGTTGTTGTAATGGCACTAGTTCTATTGTTCCTTTGATGAGTAACGCTTGAATTTCCTCTTTTAATAGCTTGTGATGATCTATTGATAATCTGTGGATGCGAGGGGAATGTTTGGAGGTGCTGAAGTGAGCTCCAGACAATAACCATGTTGGATAATATCTAACACGCATTGATGGGATGTGATGTTTATCCATGCAAGAAGGAACTGTTGTAGTCTTAACCCCGACAGGTGTTGTGTGATCGGGGGAATGGTGGGCGAGTCAAGGCTTGGTGTTGGTGGAGGGTTTGTTAAAAGTTCCTTAACCTCTGCTTTTATTATTGTTTCCTCTATAGGATCCCCTATAGTATGATTTTGTGTCTTATTATAGGAGGTAGATGTGTCACTGGAGGTTGTTTTAGATCCTCCACGATATGTGGAGCGGCGAAAGAACCCCTTTGTGATTGTGTTTGAAGAGCTTCCATTGCCTTTGCAGTTTCATTGTCTTTTTATTTTTTTCTAGGAGAGTATCCACCTGTGGCCCAAAAAGATGATCTCCATCAAATGGAAGGGCAAGTAAATTTGGTTGAACTTCTGGTTTAAAAACAGATACCCTTAACCAGGCATGTCTTCTTAATACAAGACTGGTATTTTTACCCCTAGTGTCAGCAGCATCAAGGGCACATCTTATGTTTGTATTGGTAATGAGTTTTCCCTCTGATGCAATTTGGCATGCCCTTTTTTTATGTTCTTCTGGGAGGTATTGTAGAATTTCTTCCATTTCGTCCAAGTGTGCCCTATCATATCTTGATAAAAGCCAATAGAGTTAGCAATTCTCCAGTGGTTGGATGATTATGCTGCTACCCTTTTCCCCTCTGCATCTATTAGTTTGTTTTTTGTCTGGTGAGGGAGCGTCACAAGTTTCTTGAGAGTTTGCTTGTTTACAAACTGTAGCCACTACCAAAGAATCCGGTGTGAGTTGACTCTTAATGTAAGTAGGGTACACTAGGGAAGGTTTATATTTTTTATCAACTCTAGGAGTAATAATCTTAGATCTAATTTGGTCATTAAAAATATCTGTAGAATGCCTGAGCATTCCTTTAAGCATGGGAAGATATTGTGTGGAGTGTTGGGGAGAAGTGTTTCAAACAAAAAAAGCATCTTCTATTGCTTCAGTCTATAGTGGTACCTTATAAAAATTAGCGCCCTACTGATAAGGTCATGGTAAGTAGTGGTATCAGGTGGGGAAGGTTTGGATGGATTAAGAACAGGATCAGTGTTATCTGGTGGGTCTGTGTCAAATGTCCCCCAGTCATCTTCTGCGGGTAATGTATATTGGTCATTGCCCCCCCATCCCTTGTAAAAGAATATAGTGATTCTTCTGGTGAATCTACAGTGTCATGAATTGGGGACTGTTGTGGTGATTGAGTTTGTATATCTGGAATTATAGGAGGGCTAAAGTGAAGTGAACTAGTAGCTATATCCTTTTTTTCTTCTTTTTTGCAGGAACAGAAATATCTCTTTTCTCTTGAAAAGAAAGTTCTTTTTGCTGGTTATACATGTTCCTGAGGGGGCCTGGTGAGGATTCTTCCTGTATCAGGGTGAATCATTAAATGTTTTTGCCGAGAACACAGCTGCTGATGTAATTTCTCAAGTAGTGGCTGTACAGTCTCTGGAGAATGAGCAACTGTTTGTTTTTTTGGCTCCGACTCTAATTTTTCCCCAGCAACTTTCGTTGCCGAGTGTTTCGGTTCCAAAGCCATCTTTTTTGATGTGGAGGCTTGACACTTTTTCTGATCCAAAGATTTTGGTTCCAAAGATGCGGAAGCATCTGCTTCAGATTGTCTTGGTGCATAAAGTTGGGTCAATTCCGATGCAGAGTGTTTCGGATCAAGGACTTTTGCTTTAGGCTGTTTTTCTAGACATTCTGGATTCAGCCAGTCGGAGCCGACGATGGCCCGTAGGCAGTGGTGGCCCAACAGCAGACTTTTGGGGTGTTGGTTTTTTGGGTGCAGGCAGACAGGGCAATTTACTCATGGTTTGCTGCCCTCCTGTGATGGTATCTTGTTCTACATCTGAGTCAGAGCTCTGTTCCAGAGAGAAGTTACCCCTCATCTGCAGCCGACAGATGTGCCTCCATTTTCAGTTCCTCCGAACCGAAAATTTCCAGCATGTGTTCGATGCTGCGTTGAGACATTTGCAATCTTCTGCCTTTGCGATCCCTTAAACTCTTTTTCGATTGGAACTATCTGCAGGCATCACAGTTTTCTTCCTGATGATCAGGAGATAAACTGGAATTACACACCTTGTGTACATCTGTGTGAGGAAATTTTGCGTGACACGAAGGACAAAATTTAAAAGGTGTCTGTTCCATCACTTTTCGGTCGTTTTTAAGAAAAGAATGTGTAAGAGAATTTCCGCCCCAAAGGGCGCAATCGAATCAAGTCCCCTGGACAAATTTGACGTTAGTTTGATATTTCTATAACTAGTGATAGAATCTCGATCGAAAACAATACCGACGATATTAGAAAGAATCCTACTGACTGTGTTGACCGGAGCAGAGGAGCACACGACCGAACCAAACAGTGGACAAAAACAAACAATGGAGTTGATGAGCATGCGCACTGCAAGCAAGAGGCGGAGTCGCTATAACTTGTGATTCGAAACGCTTCTTCGAAGAAAAATAACTTGCACACTTCCGAGCCCAACACTAAATGGCAGACTTATGCTAAGCATGTGTATCTACAGCCTCACATGCCATCAAACATATAAATATATGTATATAAATATATGTAGTTAATTCAGCCTTTCACAATGTTTCTCCTGATTTCTTTTGAGGGTGTTCTGTGGATAACAGGTATTTTCATCTTTGGGGTCTGCTATACAGATACCAACCACATGAACCCTTTGGAAAACTAAACACCAATTTTACAATTAAATTGACATAGTTGACCCGTTATCAAGTCAACTACAATGTACCCACAAGGGTACAAGCTACACAAAAGTCACCTTCCAAACATAACACTGCAGAGAAAGTTTTATTCACCAACATCTGGAGCAAAACCTGCAATATGGAATTAAACACAGCATGTGGCATGGCATCAGAGGCTATACACGTGGCTTAAAATGAAAGGCAAATCGGTTTTACACGTAAAATGCCAGATTCACACACTTATATTAATAAATTAGCAACGCTTCCTACTTTGTAAACCCAGAAAGTAAAATGTTTGCCCAACTCGCAACTGCAAAGCCAACATAGCACTCAGAATCGAATTTTGTGCTGCAGCCAGCAGTCTGTTATATGTAACATTGTGCTTAGAAAATTATTTTGGATAACTTTGATTATGGAACAGCTTAAACATCATTTTTGAAGCATATAAGTAATTAAGTAAAATAAAATAAATGGATGAATTGTACATTACCTACCTCACCAAAATTATACCTCTTTGCCAACTGGAAAACTTAAAAGCCTTCTCGATGCAATGGTCTTCCTGTTAGTGATGCCCAAGTCCAAAGCTACATTGGCCTAACAGATTCCCTTACACTTCTTTCCTATGAAGTGAAGGGGCCATCTGCATTTAGAAGGGCCCCCGAATCTTCATCGGTGAGAGCAGATGTGTTCAGGGGTGAGAATGTTCTTTCCTCCTCTGGAGACAGAGTGGGTGGACCTTGGGCAGAATTGAGAGAGAGGGAAACACTTAAGCAGTGATACCATTTTAGAAATCTATGCCACCTGGTAATGTGGAGGTTTTTTTTTATATTTAGGCACTTTAGTGAGACAACAACTGGGTCATAGAGCAGCAAAATATAGCCAGAGAAAATGAAGGATTTGCTTAGATACACTCACCAATCACAACAGAGGTCACTTTTTAAAAACTGCTGCAGCTATCCAATGGGAAGACAGCCAACCAGAAATGAGCAGAGGAGAATATGCCTCCTTGCTGGAAGGATTCCCATCAGCTTAGTGATGGACCGTGGAGATGAATCTCTAGCTTCATCCTGAATTTCGGCTGATGAAAGCTGCTCTCCGGGCTAAGGGAGTTAGCAGGATGCTGACCGACAAGTACAAAAGGGACCAAGTCCTGACTAAGGGTACCCACCATCTGTTGAACTTCTCTTGTAGGGTTGGGAGAACACCTGGAAGAAAACCAGCAAACAAATGATAACTGGACATTTGACTCTAGACATAACAGGAAGTTGCGTGGGCCTATGTCCAATGAGATGTAGCCTTGACTTGTGTCAGAGAAGAGTTTCCTGAAAGTTTGGAGTCTTTTGGGGGAAGGGGACAAGTCAGAGACCTTTGGGGTCATTTTAAATTTAGTGGATGTGGGGCATACACGGTTATACACTCTAAATGGAGCGGATGGGACATCAACTTCTTTTCTGGAGGATATCACACATCCACCAAACTCTAAAGAAGCCCCCATAACTGAAGATCTGGAAAGTTTTTCATTAGCTAATTTTTAAAGAAGAAAATCTGCTACTGCAAGTGAGAAGCTTTTTTTTTTTTTTTTTTAACTCGAGTCTTCTAAAGCAATTCATTTTGGAAACGCTTTCTGGAAAGGTCAATGCTTTCTTGCATTTCCAGAAACACATGCAAAATTGCCCTCTAGTGCCCATTTTTTAAAACTGCTAACACTTTGTTTTGTGAATCTTACTTCCAAAATCTGCTTTCCTTCAAAAAACTTTCAAATTCATTTTTTCGTTTATTCCAATGTCGCTCTAATTTACGTGCTTATGGCTGGCCAGCACATCACCCGCGTTCACTTCCGCTCTTGCTTTGCCGTCCTTGCCTGCCATGGAGCTTTGCCCAAGGACAGCTTTTGGCCACTGGTCTGTGTCTTTCTACTGGCTATGCACTCCGCAGGTACTTTTTTTTCTTACATTTACGATCAAGCACTCCATACGAGTGCATCTGCAGGCTGTCTCTCTCTTCCCGCTGGTCTTGCCGCCTCTTCCCGGGTCACACCTCGTTGCTACCCCCGGGTTATGCACATATAAGCTGTGCTGAAGAACAAGATGGTACCGAAAGAAACAGCCAATCGCTGTTTTTAGGTTTTGCCTGCACAGCGCTTGCTCTGTGCTTGTGAAATCTATTGTTAATATAGATCCTAAGAGGGGCATACATCCCACCCCCTTGCTTTCCTTGCTTTTTATTGGTTCCTGTGCTTGCCACTTACTTTTCCACCACTTCTATTGACTGTAGCATGTTCTTCCTCGTGTGATTTCTCTTATCAGTTTCCCGAGGCCCAAGTACTGTTTTAATCCCCTTTTGAAGCAGAGCTTTTTTGAGGTTTTGTCTGCACAGCGCTTGCGTGCATAGCCAACAGTTCACAACGCTGCTCCCCCCCCTTTCAGAACTGCATGTGATCCATGTTAAATGACCAGTGTGTATGAGTGTGTATTCACTAGCTGCTTTTGCTGATGAGAGCCATCTGGACTCTAAATGCGTAACTAACATGTCGCTTTCAGCTTTTGCTTTATCTCTTCGTCCCGAGTATTGCAGCGGAGCTGCTAACGCTCGATACTTGTTTCCGTTAGAATCAGACTCCGTGGTCTTCAACTCCTGGACCCCACCTCAGTCACACTGCAGAGGTGGCCACAAGTATGAGGTATCTCTTCGTCCTGAGTATTGCAGCGGAAAAATCTTGAATTATACATTTATAATGGTGGTTTCACACGTTTCTCCGCACTTTGTTATCTTGTTTATTATTGACTTTTCTTTCATTACCTGAGTCCGATGGGACCCAGACCTAAACTGTGATTCCCAACAGGCATGAACAGCTACTGAAAGTTAAAGGACGTCTACCTTCTATAGATTACGAAGTTAGTTTGGTTACACGGTCGGGGTCACAAGCAGCAGTGTAATGCCCCAGTGTGACGTCCCTCTCATGCACTTGGCGTGTGTTGGATGTGAATCACCACTGGACGCATGGCTTTAAATGAAGCTAAAGCCAACAATGAGTAAACCTGATGCAATCAGTTTGCACAGCGTGCCCTGCCCCAGGCCATCTGTGTGACAGTCATTCAGAGCTGGGAGTGTACTGCTGCCTCCCCAGCAGACTGAAGCTGGACGCACTGACTGCTGCTTGGAGCCCTGGCACCGGACTCTTTACCGAGAAGCACCATGTCTAGAAACGCGAGCGCCCCTCCGCCGCCAGAGGAACCGGGGACTTGCCATTTCTCTTCTCGGTTTGGAGTGAGTGTGCAGGAGTGAGCTCTTTTCGGCTCAGCACTCAGTGGGAGGGTGGCGCCGCTGGTGGCACCGTCCCATACACGGATGAGCGCAGATGCCTCAGTCAGTGGGCTTTGTTCGCTGCCAGCGCCACCTTCCAGATGTGTAGTGCTGTTATTTGTAGGCACTGGCACCCCAGGGCCACCCACAGGAGTCCCAGATGAATGAGCTAGAGCGACAAGATGTGCTTCTTTGATGGAAACATGATCGTTCGCTGTCTCGGACTAGACAGATTTACAGGGTTTGATTCATCTGTTTAACAAATCATCATTTCACCAACATCAGTCACATATATAATCTAAGTTAAGAATGTATTGAAAAACTACAAGAGGCACAAATATTGCAGCTGAGCTCTTGCTTTGTCTGTAGTTGCATTTCTTGGAACACAAGGACACTGTGTTCACCTTCTCCTGGGTGAATCTAATGTTCAAGACTGAAGAGAAACCTCTGAAGAACAGTTGTCGCACATCTGGAAGAGGTACTGACCTTCCAAACCCGAAATGCCTTTGTTTGCCATGGGCTGGGTGAACCGAAATGACTGCATGAAAATGACTGCATGAAAACAACTGGACGTTGTCTTTCAAAGAAATACTTTATCAAAAGGAGTACACAGAGGGAAGTATTTTTTTAAACAGTAATGTATCCTCTTAGCATGTTGAGTCATCTGCTGCGTCATAATTCTCCACAAAGCGCTTATGCTGTGCAGAGCTTTGCCTGTGCTGGTAGTCTCGAAAGGAACTATGCTCAGGGCCACTGGAATTATACGGCAGAGGAGGGCCAAATTATGCGGCGGGGTTAAGTAAATTATGCAGCATCTAAAGACAAATGAGGAGGCATAATGAAGCACATTTTGTGATAGTATTTTTTCATTATTTTGACATTTCTACACTTGTTAACACTGTGGCCGTTAACTGCACCTCAGTAGTACTGGTCTTAACACTCAAATATAGCAATAAGCAACAGAAAGGTCACCAGTCAACCCCTGCAAAGGGCCTTCCGCTGCGCAGCAACACGTCGCTGTGTTTTTAGTAACTTTTGAACCGTTTGAGCTAGAAACAATATTTTTTGTTAAAATATGCAGATTATGCAGAAGATGATGGAATATGTGGCAAATGTGGCTTGCGAAAAATGCTGTGGCCGCACAATCACATAATTCCAGTAGCCCTATGCTATGAAGAGCTGTGCTCTTTCAGTCTCTAAAGGGCCTATGCAATAAAGAGCTCTGCTCCGACTGTCTCTGAAGGGCCTCTGCTATAAAGAACTGTGCCTTGAAAGTCTGAGGGGACTATGCTTTGAAGAGCTTTGCTCTGGCAGACTGAAAGGCCTAAGCTACCACGTGCTGTGCTATATGCGTCTCTGAAGGGTCTATGCAATGACGAGCTCTGGTCTGACAGGTTCTGAAGGGCCTATTCTGCCATGTTATGCTCTGACAGTCTCAGATGTGCCTATGCTGCCTTGTGTTATGCTCTGTCAGTCTCAGATGGGCCTATGCAGCCTCGTGTTATGCTCCGACAGTCTCTGAAGGGTCTATGCTGCCTCGTGTCCTGCTCTGACAGTCTCTGAAGGGTCTATGCTGCCTCGTGTTATGCTCTGACAGTCTCTGAAGGGTCTATGCTGCCTCGTGTTCTGCTCTGACAGTCTCTGAAGGGTCTATGCTGCCTCGTGTTATGCTCTGACAGTCTCTGAAGGGTCTATGCTGCCTCGTGTTATGCTCTGACAGTCTCTGAAGGGTCTATGCTGCCTCGTGTTATGCTCTGACAGTCTCCGATGGGCCTATGCTGCCTCGTATTATGTCGCCATGTGCTATGCCCTGACAGTTTATGGAGGGACTATGCTGCCATCTGCTATGCTCTGAAAGTCTCTGCCATGGGCCTTGGTGCAAGCAGGGAAAATGCCCCCCTTGTTCGCTGTTGGGGCAATGATGCATTGCATCATTGTCAGGGTTCAAGGTGCCCCTGTTTGATGTAGCCACACTCTGCTAAAGTGAGGCTCCCAACAATCTGTGATTACCTGCGATTACAATCTTATCCTGTGAGATTTCATCAGCAGTGCTAAGACACCTTTGTAATATTTTTGTTTATTCGCATCTAAACCTCGTTAAGCGAGTGAAAACAAACAGAATAGCCTTTTAAAGTCAAGAGTGTTGGTACGCACCTGCAGCATGCCCTGGGCCCTCTCTCCCACTTTATTTTTTGTAAACTAAAATGTTTTCGTTGAAACGCTCTAATTCAAAGTTACTCTTGCAGAAAGTGCACAATGCAGAGTGCTCCTCACTGAGGAGGTCTAATGTCCAGGGTCGAATTGTATGCAGCTATTTTCAGAGGCTGAGATGGAGAATGATGTTATAATGCATCAGTTTCTCTCGAAGCCCAATAACCACAATTGCCAATCAGGAAACTTTAAATGTAGAAATGGGAAACCTCATAGACAAATATATTCACAAAATACACAATTCACACAGCCCATACACACGCATACCCAACACGCACGCAACACAGAGATGCAAGCATTCATTCCACACACAGACCACTTGCCTCCGCCTCAGGTTCGGGTCCCATGAGCAGCCATAGATTTATGAAGAATTAACAACCATCTAATAATTAGATGCCACCTCCAAAGTATATTTTATTGAAATAATTGCCACTGGTCTTTTTACCAGCTTTTTACAGCCACATATCGCAGAGCTATTTGGCGTTATCGTTTTTGTTTTTTTGTAAATGATGCTGCATTGCAGCGGCTGCTGTCCAACATGTCTTAAAGTAAACAAAAAGAAAAAGCTACGGTGCATCCGTTGTTGCCCACACAATACCAGTTTGTTTTGTATATACTTTAAGCCATGTTGTACCTGCTCTGCAACACTTTAAAAAACATTGCCAACGCCAATAGGTCTTGCATAGGCGAAACCGGTTGGCTTTGCGAATGCTTGTTTCCTTTGCACTCTCCCAAAGGAAACAAGCCTCACTTGTGCTGGTTTACCCATCCCATCCACTTGCCGCCATGATAAGAACATAAAGCCCGAGGCTCAGAGGTTTCACATAAAAGCGCAATACTTAAATATAATCTTCCAAGACATATCCTGTCACTGCAGGGGAGCACATTTGTGCCTGTGTGAGTGCATCCCTTTGTGGTGTGTTGGCACAACCGTATGTGCCGGTGCACAAGTCTGAACACTTGTAGTGTCACTCCAGTGAGGTAACTGGAGCGCTGGACTTGCGGTAAAGAATGAGTGAGGAGGGGTTTTTATGTTACCACCCCTTTGCTATACACCATAATGGTTAGACCCGGTGGCCACGTGGGTCTTCAATAATAAATATTGGAGTGGCAGGGCGTGGTCAGAAGGGGACCTGCCTGCGCTGACTACAAAAGAACCTCATCGCTGCCTTCGAGAGTTTCTTTATAGGCCTCACCAGAACCGCACCATGGACACACCATCCACGGGACCATATCGATCCATCCCCCCGCCTCCCCCGAAGTGATAAATCAACATCTCTCTCATGCTTCATCTTACAACTTTCACTTTTCAGCCAACAGCAGCACTTTGCTTCAGAAGTCCGATAGAACAAAAATGTTAAACTGCAAGTACTAAAATGCAAAGTGCGGTTATATATACACAGAGTTCCCTGGGGTGAGAAGGCTCCAGTAAGCTGATGTGTTGCGTGTCAATAGTTGGAAGCTGTGGTGCCTTTGGCCCTAGGCCCGCATGCTGCACAAATGACCACACTGACACACAGTAGTCGGGTACTGGAACTGGCCCCGGGCACTTACGCCCGGCCCCTTTTATTTGCAGGGTCACCTGACCGGTGACGCCTGTGATGGGTGGGTGTATGGGGTGTAAACAGGAAGAACACTAGAACGTGTCCAGCAGGACACTACATCCCTCCCAAACTTTAATGAAAAAGAAACAAACAAAAAGTCCAACCTATGAAAAAAAAAAAACAACAATACACAGCACCAATGAGTCTCTTCAGGCCATCTGCTGGGCGGTGCTGGAGCTCTGGCCCACACGGTCAGGAAGCTTTGGTCCGCCTCGGCAATGAAGTTCAGACCGACCTAGTCTCGCGGGGTTGGAGTCTATTTACAAAGTTCAAATAGCGGTGCATCTGGAGAGGTGGTAGAGTCCACTTTGGAGATATTGAGGCACTCGGGTTCCGGTGGATGACAAACCTACAAATACTGAGGATGAACTTGGTGGATGAGGGCCTTCCTTGGAGGCGATGATGCTTCCCAGTTTCCGCTGGCAGAGCAACTTCCAACTTGTCTCTGCTGCTTGGACTCCCCTTTCACAGGAGTCTCCTGAAGGGCCTTCCTGCCGGGCTACCATGGGACCGTGTGGGCTGTGCGGGCCTCTCGTAGGCCGCGCAAAGGCGTCGCTGAGGAACTGCCAACAGGACCACAGCCAAATCGCTCATGCAGCCGCAGAGGGTGGTGTCTCAGTCTGTGTGCTCTCGCCATCAGGACTCGGGTTCTATTCTTTCCTCAGATGATCTTTGGGTGACCAGTCTCCATCTGCGACCTCCAGGCTTCCCGGTGCCTGTCGTGGAGCTGCTGCCGACGCATCTCTCCGATTCAGATTCTCCTCTCACAGGAACTCCATTGAGGCCCTTGCCCCTGGATTGCCACGTGACTGCGTGGGCTGTGCGGGCCTCTCGTAGGCCGCGCTGAGGGGTCGCTGCAGAACTCCCAACAGGACAACGGTCAAGCCTTGTGTAACCCCAAGGGTGGATAGTCCAATGGTCGGGTATGCTCTTCTTCGGCAGGCTTCAGGTTTACTGGGGCACACAGAAGGTTCCTGGGTGGCTAGCCTAGTTGAACTCCGGATGTCTCGAGTGTTTGGATCCACTCTGGTGGTGCGATGCTCCACAGATGTTCTTGGTGATGATGCATCTGTGTGACGGATATGATAATTTTCTTTCGGTTGAGCAACAGGTGGCGGTCTCTTGCTTTTGGTGACCTCGTGGAGTGAGGAGGACTGGAGGGACTTCGTTCCCACTTACGGTTGTCTTCTGGCAGGTGCACTTGCTAGATGTGGTGCCATCGATGCCAAGCAGCCGGTGACAGGTGAGTAGACGGTCGCACTGTGAAGCGTGGGGCCTGGACACAGATCGCGCTTGCTAGCGGCTTACGGTTGGTCCTCCCGCGAAGCTGTCTCCAGTGATGTCTCTGCACCCCGGTGGCTGGCTTGTGCTGATGGACACCTTCTCCAGTGCTGACGCGAGTCCTCTGTCCTGTCGCTCTTCTCTTTTTCCTTCTTGCGCGCCTGTGGTGGTTGTTTGCCCTGTGGCGTAGTGCCACTCTCCTTTCCTCCTTCGCGGAGTGGTGTCCTGCCACGCTCTTCTTCTTCCGACCAGGTTCGTCACTCGGATGTGGCGTCCTGCCACATGTCTCATGTTTGCGCCACATGGACATTTTGCTGGTCGTGTCCGGTTCTGGGATGATCTTTACTTTGCTGCTGATCTGTCCCAGGTCTGTCCTGTTGGTAGGATGTGCTTCTTCTCCTTGAGGACCTCTTGCCGGCCCCTTCCTCTCCTCAGGGGTTTTCGCGATGCTCCTCTGCTCTTCACTCAAGGGCGTCGTGCTTGTGCCTCAAGGCTGCGCCGTCGTGGCGCTTGATCCTGCCTCCGTTCAGGCATGCTTGGCAGGGTTGGTCACTTCGAGTGACGTGCTCCTTGCTTGTGGTGCGAATGAGGCAGTGTGAGGGAGGACACTCTGCTGTCTTCGGCCCGCTGCGGGGCTTCGCCGGTGCAGAGGAGATGTAGATGCTCTCCGTGCTGCCTTCAGTAGTGCTTCTCTGTGAAGAGCTCTCGCTATCCAGGGCGCCCGCCCGTGCTGTCAAGCTTCTGGGTGCCTGAGTCAGCGCATCTCGAACTCTGCGCTCTTGGTCCTTCTCCATGGCGCCCTCTTCTGGCATTTGTGTGCCCTTTCTTCTGGCTTGCGGTGGTGGCTACTTACCACTGGGGATAGGTGGTGCACTACTCTTGCTTGCGGTGGCGTAAGACGGCCACTGGGGGTTGCACGTTCGGCGCGTATGTCTATAGGGTCTTCATGGGGCTTGGCTGCCCTCGGTCTTATTGCCTTCTCTGGACCTTGCTTGGTCACTTGATACTTCTCTTGGCCGGGGCAGCTGTGAGCGTCTTGTTGCTCCCTGCGGGGTTTACCAGGTCTTCCCCCTCTTGCAGCGAGTGATGGGCACCCAACATGAGGCATGTGGTGCTCACTTGGCTGATTTCTCTTCCCTTGTTTAGGCATTAACGGGGTACTGTCCTGGTGCCTGCTGACATTGCAGTCTATGCTTCTCCTTTTCTTCTTCTTGAGCGCTGCCTTTGATTTACCGAATCCCTTCCCGGGGGGCACAGGGTGCAGTCCGTTCCTGAATTGGCTGTGTTTCACAGCTTCAGTCTCTCAGGACCATGTGTAGCAGTGTTGGAGCGGCTTGGTCATGTTCAGGTGCCGTGTGCGCCATGAATTGGGTCGGAAAGAGCCAGTAGAACCCAAACTGGGCTTGCGCACAGTTGTAGTACAACTCCATGCCTGGGGCACCCATGCCCCCATGCCCAAAAGGCAGCATCAGAGTCTTCCAAGAGGCCCTGGGTTGTTTATCCACCCAGGCAAGGGCGAGCATGTTTGAACGCAATCTGCACCTGAAGTCGGTGCTAAGGGGTAGCAGGAGGTTGACAAATACATACAGAAACTTAGGGAGCACTACCATCTTTGCTATGGCTAGTCGTCTTGCGAGGGACAGCGGTAATACCTTCCAGCGGCCCAAGCGGCTCTCAAACCAATCCATGAGTTTCCCATAATTATATTGCCATAGCTCCTCAATGTTTCGGCTTAGCAAGATTCCCAGATATTTCACCGGGGTCTCCGCCCAGCCGAGTGGGAATTCTGACTGGATCCGGTTGGTGACCGTGGTCGGCAGGAAAATAACCGACTTCCCCCAGTTAATGGTGATACCTGATAAACCACCAAATCTTATGATTTACCTGATCAGGGGGTCAAGATTCTCAGCCGGGCGCTTGATATATAGAGTCATGTTGTCCATGTACAGCGACACCAGGATCACTCTTGGGACGAATTCTAGGCCGCGATGCGCGTGGTGCTGTCTCAGGTGAGCGGCGAGGGGCTCCATGGCCATAGCAAAAAGGAGGGGAGACAACGGGCAGCCCTGTCTTGTGCCGCGGGCCATCAAGATGGGGGAAGAGATTATTCCATTTATCCATAGCCTCGCCGTCGACTAGTTTTAAATATTTAGGGCTAACGCCGAAGTGGGAGAGGAGCGCAAAGAGTTATGGCCACTCTAAGGTATCAAGGCATCCAAGAAGATCGCGCCAGCTGAGAGGGATGGATCTATTTCTTGCATGGTTGCAAAAAAGGTGCGTAGATTGTGGGATGTACCCCTACTGGGGACAAAACCACACTGGTTGGGCCATAGCACCGTGGGAAGTAGCGGGAGAAGCCATGTCGCGATTATTTTAGCGAGAATTTTATTATCCAGATTAATCGATAGTGGCCTGTAGTAATCACAGAGCAGCGGATCCTTATCTGGTTTAAGGATCGTGATAATAAGCGCTTCCCGGAGGGATGGAGGGAGCACTTCCCTCTCCAACGACTCCTCATACATGTTGAGGAGATGTGGCGCCAGCAGCAGAGCAAACTCTTTATAAAAAGCAGCCGTCAGTCCGTCCAGTCCCAGGGGTTTATCGCTGGGTAAAGCGCGGATCACTCCTATTACCTCCTCCTCTGAAAACGGCTCGTCCAGATATCCGCGGTGACCGTCTTCCAGCCATAGTAGCTGGATGGAGTCAAGAAAGGGGTTCAGATCAGGGTGGACATCAGATTGTCTCCCAGCATAGAGTTAAGAGTAGAAGGATAGCATTCCGGCTTGGACCGCCTACTGCCCAAGCGCCATCTCATTGTCGGTAGTACGCAGCTCGCAAATATAGTCGTTGGCCCATGGTTTTTTAAAAAGACCAGCCAGTGTTTTTCCAGCGCACTCCTCCTCGCCGTACCTTCTGGCGCGAGCCTCTTTCCCTAGTTAGTGCGTTTCCTTTTGGGCTGCCTCCTCAAACTCGGTGATTTTCCCTTTAATGTTCCCCAGGACCGCCATCTGATTAGTGGTGAAATATTCCATTTCGAGCTCCCGTATCTCTCCATCAAGGCGCAGGAGCCCTCCTTGCAGTGAACGCAACACTCCCGCTTGCTTAGCTGTGAACTCACCTCGGATCACAGATTTTAAAGCCTCCCACAATGTGGAGGGGGATTCCACCGTGCCCTCATTCAGTGCAAAGTATTCCAGTATGGCGGAACGGATTGCATCTCGAAATACTTGGTCTCGCAGAGCTCCCGTTGGGAGTCTCCAGCTAAAGGCTCTGCTAGGGGCACCCGGTAATGAGAACACAAGCAATACCGGAGCATGATCAGATATCATTCGGGCGAGGTGTGTTACTCTGGAAGCCCATGTTACTACATCCTTCGAGGTCAGCCAGAAATCTATTCTGGACCAAGTAGGGCCCGCCGGATACACACAAGTGTCTTCTTCTTTGTGCATGTTGTGGTGGCACCATATGTCTACCAAACCTTAGTCCGACATGTTAGTCTGTGGCTGCTCTGCCGCTCGCGGGTGGGGTTGACGAGAGTCTCCGGATCTGTCCCTGTCTGGGTCCAATATTACATTGAAGTCCCCTCCCCACAAAACCGCACCTGGAACAAGCGTCTCAACCAGTCGCCCCACCTCCCCCAAAAATTCTGTGCCATCTACGTTGGGCACGTACACCGAGACTAGCCGAATTGGGTGGCCCCCTAGCACTCCCACTACTATTAAATATCTCCCTTGTGGGTCACATAGCGCCGTACGCGTGCACCAAGGTAGCCCTTTTCTAAGGATGATCGCGGTGCCCCTCGCATAATTGGAGTAGCGTGCGACATATTTCTCACCCATCCATCCATCCCGCCCGCAAGCGCGCGCAGTTGGGCCCCGTCAAATGCAGTTCTTGTAAGAAGCATATATCCACCCCATGCCAGTTAAGGTATGCCGCGACCAGCCGTACTTTCCTGCAGTCATTCAGGCCACGGACATTCCACGTCACAGCTTTCAACGCAGTCACGTTTTCAGCATGCACGCCCATACAGTCAATTGCAGTGTCCTACATGCTTGTAGCTTCAGTACCCACCAGTGTGAGGCAGCGGGAGGCCGGAGCGGGGAAAGAAGAAGCAGGGGGCGGGGGAAAAGAAAGACAACAAAGCAATCATAAACTGCCCAAATCCCAGTAACACCTCCCACCTCCCACTACAGCCACCCAACTTGGCTGAAAAGCAATGCCCCTACCCCAATGTGGCCACAAGTGACCAACCAACAAGAACAAAGTAGGACTCTTCCCGTAGGGGAAACCACTAAGAGCCTGGCGTGTCCCAGCTGGCAGAAGCTGGGTGGCTGGCTGTAATAAGGAAACCTTGCTGTCAACCGGGAAGGCAAAACAAATCAATGAAGGGACATCCTGAGAGGGTGAGAACATCATAACGAGAAGATGAGTGAGGGTGCCCGCCCACCCCAACCCGAAGAAACAGTAATCATTATATCAGCTCAGTTCAGGCAAGTATTTAGTCATTCTCCCTGAGGTGTTCGCCTTCTTCTGCGTGTCGCTCCACACGTGAAGGTTGCTTGGGAGGTCGGAGGTTCTGAGCAAATTTGGCGGCTAGTTTGGGGCCTGTAAAGTATGTAGTTTTGCCAGAGTGGAAAATGCGAAGTTTTGCAGGGTAGATCAGGGAATAGTTAATGTCCTGTTTCTGGAGCATTCTTTTCACCGGCACAAACTCTCTTCTGGCGGCCTGTATTGTCAAGGTGAAGTCTGGGAAGAATGAGACAGCGTGCCCTGGTACGTCGTTTCTTGCTGGTCCCTAGCCCTGCACAGAACAGTGTCCCGGTCCCTGTAATTAAGTAAGCGAGCTATTATCGGTCTCGCGGGGCCCGGGGGGGGGGGTGTGGGGGGTCTCGGGCCGAGAGCTCTGTGGGCCCTTTCTACTATGCAAACTGCAGACAGGGAGTCATCGTACAGGGAGCACAACATTTCCTCCACGTAGTCATCAACGCGGCTCATGGCACTGGACTCCGGAATCCCCACGATGCGGAGGTTGTTGCGCCTGGACCTAGCTTCTAGGTCTTCATTCTTACTCCTGATCACTTCCAGGACTTTCTCCATACTGAGCAATTTTTCCCTCATAACTGCCCCTGCGACTTCCAACGCTGATGTGCATTGTTCGACCTCCACTATCCTTTCGCCATGACCGGCTACCTTATCTTTTAGTCTGTCTAGCCTGTCAGCCATGGTGTCAATTTTTAGGTCGATAGCGTGAGGGACTGTTTGAGGTCTTTAAACATCTCGCGTATGTCCGGTTTGTGTGTGGACGTGGCGCCCAGGTGCACTTCCATCTGTTCTTCCTCCGAGGTGGGGGCCACCCGGGGAGGTCTGACCTGCATGAAGGACAGCTTTGACTGCCGGGCGTCTGTTTTTCCCATGTTGGCTTGTCGCTCCCAAATTCCCCAAGGGATGAACCACGGTAGGGCGGTGATAAGTAGTCTCGCTGCGTTGCGCCGCTATATGCCGAGACCTTCTGGAGGGCCGGTGACGCCACCTGTATTGCACACCAGTCTCCATTGGTGCCAGTCAAGGAATGATAGCTGTGGCTGGGCTCGGCACCACCTTCGGTAATAAGGGGGGGTCCCCTTCCCTCGCAAGGTGCTCTCAACTAGAGGCCTTATAGGTCAAGGCCTGCTTACATGGAGGTGCTGCGCTGATCTTGCGGCCTTCTCGTGGCTGCCCCGGGCTTATTAGACTCCCCTCACTCAGGCGTTTATTGTGGGGCGCTCTTACTGCTGCACTAACCTGTTTATCACTCGCTGGGCCTCCCCGGGTGCTCTAGTCGCACCCGATCACCCGGGTGTCCCGTTTCGCCTTTCCTCTAGGCGCTGTGTCAATGCGCGGGGGACCCCTTCAATGTTTCATATCGAGCCACACAGGGGCCCTGTTGCGCCCAGTCACTTCGCACCAGGCCCAGCGGCCCTCGCCAATTCTTTGCGGGAGGGGGCCAAGCGATCCCGTCCGCTGGCTCCTGCCCCCCGCAGCGCTTCTCGACGTCTGGGCTGAAAGAGGATCTCCAGGAGTCACCTCCCTTCGGGGCCTGCGTCTACCCCAGCTGGGCCGCAGTCACGTTGGGCCTGCAAGGATTATCTGCTGCGGCCCCAAGCAGGAGCCAGCGGTGTGATCCACTCAGGGCCACACAGATTTCCGGGACAGGCAGCCGCTGCAGAATCGCCGCACTCCGACAGTTCTTACGTGGCCCCGGCGACAGGTACATAAGCTGCCTTGTCTTCTCCTGCAACGCTGCGGCCCCGGCCTGACTGTTTCGGGGCTTCCAGCTCCGCCGTCTTTCTATCGGGCTCCGGGTCGAGCACACAGGCCTCACCCAGACCACCCGGCTGTGGGCGGCCCAGGCCGGGGAGGCCGTTCCAGTCTCCGCAGTCATCCAAGCCCAGCAGGCCTACGCGTCGCTCTGCCCGCCTCAGCACGTCCCTCTGGGCTCCACATTTGCGGCTCCTGCTGCTGCGTGGTACCTGGCTTCCTCTTGGGTCCACTTGTCTCCCGGTCACTGATCGTGGACCAGGGGGGAGTCAGGGGCACAATGTGGACACACCCCGAGGCGCCGGACAGTCTCACTCTGCTCTATCACAGCGGTGTTCATGCGGAGTTGCACGGAGCCGCCATCTTGCCATCTCACGCAGCTCCACTCGCCTCCTTGCCGTTATACGGGTTCTGGGGTGTCCCGGATCCGATCAGCCTGCTCCACAGCAGTTGTGCATCTGTCACCTTCGTTTTGGGGGTACAATGTCTGTCTGACTTGACGGATTTATGCCAGATAGCCCATCTAGCCTGCAGAGCCTCACAGAGTAGCGGCCATCTTGCAGCCGGGCTCACTAGTGCCCCGACCCAAAGATATTTAAGCACTTAACATGAGCACCAGTTACATTACACAAGTGCACATCGTTTTTTTGGTTTTAGGCATGGGGAGAATCATACGCAGAGACATTTTAAGACATGGGCAACGTGGGCCCTGGCCCAGCCTTTCAGGGGAACCCCTTGATAGAGCCAGCTCTGTTCTGTAGAGAGTCTTGCCCTTATGATCTTGAACAGTTCTCAAACAGATTGTTTTAAATACTGTTTTCCTTTAATTTATTTTTGATGTGAGTGATATGACCATGCGATATTTATAAAAAAGCTAGTTTTAGATTAAAACAGGACCTCACATATGAGACATAGGAGGGGGTCACAATGATTATTTGCAATAATATTAGTGAGCTGCTGCTGCATTATAATATTGAAAAAAACATGTGGCTATCCCTGAAAATTAGATGCAAACAGATTTAAAATGTGGACCAGTGTGCGCCTGTGCACTGGTCAAAGAGGGCATGAATGAGCTGAAACTGGATAATTAATTCATAGCTGGCCGAACAGGAGCCCCAAAATACCTTTGGCCCAGGGCTCCCAAAATCCTTAAACTGTCCCTCCTCACAAGATGTTAATCCGACACCGAGACTCCAACCCGGTTCTGCTTTGTAGCATGTCTAAAAGGTGCAGCCATATCACAGAACAAGAGCCATATCACAGAACTTTTTTTCTTTATGTGAAGCCATGTTGGACAGCAGCCTGCACTGCTGCGCAACATGTCAAAAAACCAAAGTGACAAAGCCAATAGGTCTTGCATAGGTGAAATCTAATGGCTTTGTCAATGCTTGTTTCAACATCTTACGATCCTTATATCAGTTCATGTTTGTGTCATTCTGATAATTTAATTTTGTTGTGTTTAGCTTTAAATTTGCATGGGAATTTGATCTTGTTCATTACATAAGTAACTTTTTTGCTTTGCTGAATACGTACCACATGCACATTTCTCAAATGAAGGCCTTGGGGTTTGTGCAAAACTACCAGGAATGGTTGCACAGAGGTTTCCTCACATTAAGCTAGTTTTTTTAAAGGAATTGTTTTTACAATTGTAGATTGTTTTGACTTTGTAGGAGCTTCCCATTAAGAGTTCAGCATCTCTGACTGACTGACTGACACCAAGCGCTCTCTCCCCCACATTTTAACAATCTGTTTTCCTACAATGTAACTAAGACATTCAAGATTCATCAGTATGACTTGGCTCAGCGAGCTTTACGTCACTCGGTGTAGGGGCCAATAATCACCACACATGAGCATCAGGCTGCGTTTTTAGGATAACAACTGAGCATGTAAATTATTTTCATTAGATCAATTGTATGTAAATGGATTTATGTGCGTTTTTTAAAACCTGGCATGGTTCAGCCCTCTTGCACTACATCGTTGGTGGAAGGCCGGTGGCTTAGCAGTTGTAGCCCCTCATAAGGCTGCGATCCATAATCATTTTTAATAAGCTGAAACCCTGTCTGGTTTTACAATTCAGTGGATCCCCTCCCCCCCCCAGTCTTCAGCTAGGGACCACATATGAAGAACAGGCGATTAATAGCAGTTAACACCCTATGCAGAGGGCTTTATCTCTTATTAACATGCTGAGGTCAGCAGAAAGTAATAAACCATATATATATCTTTCAAGCAGCTGTTGCGCGCTGTGGCCTATGAACTTAAAACCAAGTGCGGGAATGCTGGCATTAAGATGGCCTCAGCCCAACTCTGAAGGAAGGCTACGAGGTAGACACATGTCTGCAGGTTGTTTCCGGGGTCCCGGGTCCGACTGCACCAGCAATCCACTCACACTGAGCAAGTCAGTGGTCAAAGTTCACAGACAGATTAGGCAGTATCAATATAGTGGCAGCCACAGTTCCCTCTAAGGTGTGCGCCTGCGCGGCCGCTCATCTTCATTCTTGATGCCGCGCAGAGATGGATTTACAGCGAGCACACGTTTCATGTGGCAGATGACTGATAACTGCGTCTTCGTCAGCATCCTGTCATTTGTGTATGCGAGCTTTCCTTTTATTTAAACTGTAAAGGTTTTCAAAGGTCAGAAAGGAAAAGCAGCATGGCTGGTTTCTAAATACTTGCAAAGTGACATGTTTTCATTTCTAAATGCACGAGTGAGATTTCGGGTGTTTCTTTGGAATGGGGATATTTCCAGTGGCGGCTGGTGACATTTGAAAGTGGTAGGGCGTAAAGGTTCGGGATGTGTGCCCTACGGGGAGGGAGCGTAGCGAGCAAGGCCGATGATCACTAGAGGCACATGGAACTAAAGCCTCAAAGCTCCTGGTGATGGAAGACTATGCTAAAGCAGTGGAGAGGGATAACGAACAGTAAGGTAAAGGTAAACCATGCTAATGGCAGCTGTAACAGAAAATGCACAGTATAGGGGAGGAAGACCATGCAAAAAAGTAGTTTCATTTGATAAAGCACAGAATAGTGATGAGGACAATGCTTATGGCAGCTGTGAGGGATACAGCACAGTATAGCGTTTGATGGATATGCTAAATGCAGCAGTAAGGGATTTAGCACAGTATGGTGATTGGAAGGCCATGTTAGAGGCAGCTGTGAGGGATGAGTAGAGTGTTGTGAAATAAGACATAGCATGGCTATAAAAAATCATCCAAGAGACCTGTCAGAGCCTCACGTCATAACATGTGGCACTAGACCTGGCTTTTGCACGAACAACACTGTGCATGTTGGGACTTGTAGTTTCATTTGGTTTGGACAGTTTTAAGAGGATTAAAAATTATAGCAGGCAAGGTATTTGCAAAAACCCCACATCAGTCAAAGGGTTTTAACTAGATTCACTAACGGGGAGTACAGCAGCAGACAAAACATCAACAGCAAGGAACAGCGCAAGCAGATGCGGTAGTGCAAGCTTCTCTCGCTCTCTCTCACACATACAAATATACAACAGCTATAGCATATTCTTCCCAAACACATAGAACTGGGATACACATATCTATGTATGTACAATTTTGGAAAGGAAGTTAGGTCGTTTACACCATTCACCCTGAGCACAGACATCTCTCACATATTTATTTACTCAAAGTGTTTTCTTCCAAGTTACTCAAGGTATCTTCCAAAAGATATCATCTCACCTGTGCTGTAATTCCATGTGGTTGGGCCGAATTTATAGTTTACAGAGGTCAAAACTGGCCCTCGATAGAAGCAAAAGTCACAGAAATTGGTGCCTCCTCACAGGCCAGAGTCTGATTAGAGTGAAATGGAATATAGAACTCGAAATACATACACAGATGTATTGGGCTCCATGTCCCACCCTGTGAACTATCCTGGCCTCCCTCTCGAAATCCCTCGTCATCAGCATGCTTTGTTATGAAGACTTTCTCCTTTTGTGTTTAGGTTCGTTCCATTCCGCTTAAATAGCCCTCGTGTGCATTGCAGAATATCACACAACGGAAATGCCTGGTTATACATCAGACTGTCACCTCATGATTCGTACATTTAGAGAATTTGTAACGCAAATGACTGACATGTACTGTAGAACATGTTGCTTAATTCGAAGTTTGGGATTTATTTGATTTAACACACATAGAGCTAGCTACCTGATGACAAAATGTGGATGCATTCAAATAGGAAGTCAGTCTGCTCTTATGGAAATACTTGATTCGATGTCACACAGACACTAAGGAAATGACGGAAACAGATCCCTACGTTTGTCGAAAGAAAAAATAATTTGCCTAATGAAAGTTAATCTACTCTACTAAACCCCAACGAAAACATAAAGAATACCGATCAATGGTCCATTACAGTGAAAGTGAAAGGATAGGCTTTGGGCCTTTTTTGTCATGCGTTTTCACACAATAATCCTACAATGCGTGCTACGTGATTCTCAAAATCTAGGTAATGCAACGAAGAGTAAAAACAAAGAGTAAATGTTGGAAGGTGGCAAATCGAAATGCGCCTTTGTGGTCTGGTTTCTCAGTTATAAATACACAAAAACACCTCCACCGGATGTGGTCAGAAGTAGCAGAATTTCACAAATCTGGCACACACAGAAGAATACAATCTCTAGGTGACAGCCTTGTATAGGCGGTTGCTTGATGGAGTCTGCTTGTAGAATCTTGGTGCTTCTAATGGTCTTTGCCGCATTTAATTTTCGCTACACGATACTGTCCTGTCACAGGGCACTAAAAATGATAACGCCGCAAAAATATGCGCATCAACTCAGTGAGCACAGTGTGATGCTAGATAAACCTCTGCAAACACGAGCACGTGAAGTCTGCCCTGAAGGCTCTCCTCTGGCTTTATTTACATTTAAAGTTCTCCGTCCCGTCTAAAAAGAACCCTGGGGCTGTGGTCTCGAACACCTACAGAAACTGGCCCCACAATGCACCTCGGCCATTAACCTTAACTCGGTACTGATCAGGGGTCATATGACTGAAGAACACTGAACATGGGTACCAATCGCATTTGATTGTATTCCAACTTCCCTTTTCACTTTAATTAAAATGTACTCTTATTATCTGTTGTAGGACTCTGAAGCACTCAAAAGGTAAATGTAGCACGTCATAAAGCAAATGGATAAGTAAACACGCCTTTCCATCGTCTTGGTGATGCTGGTATCAAATGTTACAATAAGGCCAGGCAGGATTAGAAATGTACCTCACTTGCATGAAACACACCCAATTCAGGTGGGCCACTCCTTTTGGTTCTTTTAAGCCAAAATTTAGTCAACTGCGCGTCTGGTCTCAAATACACGTTCCACATGAGAAATAATAAGCCCTGCTCACAAGGGGAGCCTCCGTGTGTACTACAAGCCCCAGAAGGAGCACGCAGGTCGAGGAATTGTATACTTTATTCTAGGGGCCGCATGTCGCAACGGTGGTACATTTGATTTTACACCGTTTCACTTACTTTGGAAAGTGCAAGGGATTGTTGCACTGATGCTGGAAGACATAACCAGGTAAAAAAAGCACCGTCCAAGTCATCGTAAGGATCTGACCTTTTACAAACAGAAATTTATTTTGATCGCCCTGGACACAAAATAACGATCTAATAATTTATGGAAGTAATGCCGTACCAAAAACGCAGTCGCGGGTGGGAGGGGGGAAGGGGGAGGTGGCAATGGGGTCATCGCGGGAGGGGTTGAATTAAAAAAAATATATAGAATAAAACTTACCGTCCTGGGCCACCTCAGCTTCTGGAAGGGTCCCGACTCCCGCCGTCCTGCGTTTTCCAATTCCGGCTTCAGCTCTCATTGTCATCACGGAAAGGCAGCCTCCCTCCCTCCCCTCCGCCAATCACAACGCTGCAATGGCAGCGTTGTGATTGGTGAGGCGCAGCAGAGAGCGCCCCAGCCGGCCCATTTTCTCCATGTAGGCTGCTGCATGGCAGCCTACATAGAGAAAAAGGGAGAGTGGGCGGTCCTGCTCGAGGGCAGGGGGGGAGTGGCTTGCCCACTGTTGTGGGTATTGACTGTTTGGTCGGCCCCAGGGCTGACCAAACAGTCAATACCCACAACAGTGGGCAAGCCACTCCCCCCCTGCCCTCGAGCAGGACCGCCCAGCCCCAACCACGCACTTCTGCTTTCTCGCAGTGCGAGAAGCAGAAACATAAAATGGTAGTTATTACCATTTATGTTTCTGCCTTCTCGCACTGCGAGAAAGCAGTGGGGCGAAGCCCCCACGCCCCAATGGGGGAGCCGCCACTGGATATTTCTCATTAAATAAGCTTCTCTGTAAAACGAACATGCATTCTCATTTCTTCCTTTCTGACAGAAGCTTTGTTCACTCCTTTTTAATGTTTTAAGTAAAGTTTATTTAAGCTTTTCAAAATAAACTGAAGAAAGGGGTTGCTGATAAGGAGTGTTGTTTTGCCTCGGGTAGACAGGCAGATAGAAATGTGGATATATTAGTTGATGTCCCAAAAAACATGGTTATTATTATGCTGGTGCTAAGTAGTGCTGAAGACTCTTCGCTGCTACGTCAGTCCGGACCTGCAGCAAATCCATCTTTCCCAGCACAAATAATATATACTATTCTGCCAATGTAACTCCGTACTGACCAGGAGGACAGCTGAATCCTGACTATTGATACACAGGCACAGACACATAGTATACTATGAGAAGGTATTAGAACCTACTACTGGGGTCAGATTCAGCTCAATTCTACACGAAAAGTAAACTTATTATATGTCCATGTCAATTTATATAAACCCCCATGTCTTTGATAATCTAGGTCTAGGAACTTGTACTTTAGATGATATGGTAACTGAGACACAGTGAGGTAAAGTGACTTGCCTAGGACCACACAGTGTGGTGTAGAGGAGAATGTATGACTAAAGATAACACAAATCAGTCATAAAAAGTGAGTATGAGTGGAGGTGGAAGAGTGAATATTGGTGCATCATGGCAATTAGCTATGGCTTTTAGCATTTCACTTGTTGGTGTATTTTTTATTTTTCTCTACTATTTTTGCTTTTATTTTGATGATGCTGCTGTACGACGTTAACTTTTTTTTTTCTTCCAATAAAACATTTTTACAAAAAAAAGTTAATTGTCAGAATTATCAAAAAGGTAGCAAAGGGAGAAAGAAGGGATGAAAAGCAACCTTCAAGAGCGAGATAAAGGGGTGGGGAGAGTACTGTGTTGGATGAAGGAAGCATGAGGTGAATCAAGAGAAGAGAACCTTGGTATTCAGCAACCCCGACATTCAACAGTGGTACTGGTGGGCTTCTGTGGAAAAGGTGGGCACAGCACATGTTCTTTCACAAATTAAGCAGTGCTTCTAAGTTTGCATTGTAGCCATATAAGATCAGTGTTTCCAGCTAAATGTCTGATTCATTTTTCAATAATGATCTCAGAAATAGTCCCAGAACCAAGGTGAAGTCCCACTGTATTTAAATGCCTTTAATTTTTCACGCAATGTACTGACCAAACATACTTCAAAATGTACCTCTTATTTTCCCCAAAACTCCACAAACAAGACCCCAGAAAGTCCCTGTGAAGTTATTCTTAAATCTCAATACGTTTGACCAAAGGTTATTATTCCTGTGTGCTTTTTAATAGTATGCTTTTTCACAGATGTCATAATTACGAGGTCCTAATTCCGTAGGGGAACAAACTCTATAAAATTCTATCTAGGTTTTAACCAATATTATTTCCCACTGTAATTTAAAGTAAAGGATACTAATAATAAAAAGTAACACCAAAAATATGTGTGCTTTAAAATGTTACCCTTCTGTGCAGCTTTATACTGTATTGATGGGAAACCCAGTCCCTGTCCCTCTTTGTGGTGTCTACTAGGGGCCGTACAACTCAAAGCAGGTATTTATGTTACAAGCTTGATCCCGCACACAGCTGAATAAAGCGTGCTCACAAACATTTTGCTTCCGCACAAAGACAAAATAATTAGAGGGAACATGGCAGCACCCTTGTGAACCAATGAAACGAGCTGGGTCAGCCGCACGGTCCTCGAATGGACCCTACCTGTGGGCTCTCTCAGTTCTACTGAATTCTATACTTTGTTCGCATGTATCAATCAATCAATCAATCAGAACATTTGTAAAGCGCACTACTCACCCGTGAGGGTCTCAAGGCGCTGGGGGGGCGGGGGGGGGGGGGAGGAGGTGCTGCTACTGCTCGAACAGCCAGGTCTTGAGTAGCCTCCTGAAGGTTAGTAGGTCCTGGGTCTGCCGTAGGAGGATGGGGAGGGTGTTCCAGGTCTTGGCGGCGAGGTAGGAGAACGATCTTCCGCCGGTGGTCGCTCTTCGGATGCGGGGAACGATGGCGAGGTCGGCGGAGCGGAGCTGGCGGTTCAGGGTGTAGAAGGTGAGTCGTCTGTTGAGGTATGCCAGTCCGGTGTTGTGGAGTGCTTTGTGTGCGTGGGTGAGGAGCTTGAAGGTGATCCTCTTGTTGACGGGGAGCCAGTGTAGGTCTCTCAGGTGGGGTGAGATGTGGCTGTGGCGAGGGATGTCGAGGATGAGGCGTGCAGAGGCGTTCTGTATGCGTTGCAGTCGTTTCAGGAGTTTGGCCAAGGCTCCCGCGTAGAGGGCGTTTCCGCAGTCCAGCCTGCTGCGGACGAGGGCCTGGGTGACCGTTCTTGTTTCGGTGGGGATCCACCTGTAGATCTTGCAGAGCATGCGTAGGGTGTTGAAGCAGGAGGACGAGACGGCGTTGACCTGCTTGGTCATGGAGAGTGTCGAGGCGTAGGAGATGATGTTGAGGTCGTGCAGTCGGGCGACGTGGGCGAGCGGTGCCATGTAGATGTTGAACAGTGTCGGGCTGAGGGATGATCCTTGTATCTGGTCTCTACCTCGCCTGTAGGGGTCATGCCTCACAGAGGACATAGGAAGGGGACAAATCTGATTTTTAGGTTCAAATTGTTCCTTTACATTAGCACTGCTTCCCCCCCAAAAAAGGACTTTCTTAGACACCTGGTTTTCAAATACAACATTAATTTTATATTTCTCAGTATAGGATATTTCTCTCGATTGCCCCACGTACAAGCCTTTCAATTGTATTTCTGTTTAATCTGAAGTCAACGAGTTAAACTTCGTGTTAGAGCTGCGTTTTATAATTAGCCACAATATGTCGTGGTCCAAGTTGTATAATTCTCAAAACTGCAAACAATGTGGAAAATGAGAACTCCGTGGGTCTGGAAATATTATCTTAAAAGGTTAATTTCATACAGGTGCTGAAAGTTTTTTTTGAGAAGTACGAAGTGCACCAGTAGCAACAACAAAATTACAACAAGTCAACATTCTTGCTCTAGGAGGGATCTTTCTATATTAAAATACTAGGGCCGGGATTATGAGCAGGATCCCATTCCACGCATTAATGTACCTATTCGTATATTTGTTAATATTGGCTAATCAGACATTAACACTGCACAAGATGCATAGGAGTGCCGAGGAATCTGTGTATAATATGCTCCATTGCAATCAATTGCACCTTCTGAATAAAGAAAGTTTTCCAGGGGTACAATCAGCAAAGGAAGACATCAGAGAAGAAGATAAACTGCAGAGCAGGAACCTCTACAACTGCTTTCTAAACTTATTAGCAACGTCAACAGTCCTGCCCTTGGCTGCATATTCCATTCCGATTGCTGGCTGTTCACTCCAAGATCCGCCGCGGTACCAGAAAACCACGGACGGAATCATTATTAAGCATAGAACTAAATATTGGAAGTACTTGAAACAAAAGAGAGCATGCTGCGCCTATAAACAACACATTACGGTATGTAGCGCTATACATTAAGCAATAAATCATATTATGAAGCAGGGTTAGGTTCATATTACAAACTCAATGATGCCTAAAATTCGCCCATTTATTATTATGGTAGCACACAGGATTCATGCACTGAGGTAGGATGCACGCTGTCCTGGCCCACTTACAATACTTCCCAGGAAAGATTTTGGGAGAGGATGTGGCGTAAGGACCTGAGCTGCCAACTTCGGAACCAGGTTCGAGTCTCGGCAGCAACACCCTGTTATTTTACTAATTCACCTGCAAATCACCTACAATCCCCCAGTATTTAATTTGCAACAAAAAAATAAGAATAAGTCCGGGGCCCTCATCAGGAGGCCACTGTAGCTTGCATCACCCATTACCCCTGCCAGCGCTGTCAATGACAGTACTAACACAACTGCTTGCCATTAGACACCTACAAGTGTGACAATGCAGACTATTCCAGCCCCCAAAGCTATAAGAATGGCTTGGGCGGCAGGTATCGTCACTTTTAATGTATAGCGAACTAATAAACAACTGTTGTGCTAATCTCTAAATCAGACAAACAGCGCTACCATGTGGCAGACTGTCATAAGTGCCAGTGCCGAGCACCAAAAACCACCGGCACAAATTAAGCACTGATCTCCCCGTGTCTACAATTCAGCGCCTTGAGACCCTCACGGGTGATTTGCCGTGCTTTACAAATCTTGGAATTATTTATTTATCCTAAATATCCACATTTTCTATTCAAACTTACTGAAAGCAAAACATAAAATTGCTTGGCAATGCAACACTTTCACACTTACCTATAGTTCGTTTTCAAAGAAGAATGCTGCACACAATTACACTTGACTGTTTCAATAAACATGTGCTTGCACAATAACAGGAATGACTGCCCGCTTCTGAACCAGTACAGCAACGCCGACCCACAAGGTCGCCACCTTCATTCTGCATGTATGGATAGAACCAGGAATGAACAGTGAGTCTGAAGGTATAGAGGAGAAGTATATCGAAAAACTCAACTGTGCAATATCAGAAACCCACAGGTCTGATGAAAAACCTTCCCACATAAGCACAGTTTTGGATACAAGCTCCCACAAGTCACAGACACTACACCACAACCTTGGAGTAAGGCCCTGTGTTGGATTGGTCCAAAGAAGAGGCTGATGGGGTCAACATCTTCGATCACAAGGCTGAGACCACTTTCATTGGGTAGAGCTGGAAGAGCTGAAGATCTGGAAGCCTTACAGAATTCCTTACCACACTCTGGTATTCAGGAGTGGAGGAGGAAGATACCTTGCTGCAAGAAATTGGGTTGTTAGTGGAGAGGGTTGGAAGCCCCACTCAGACATCAACCACAATCCTCGTCAAGGTGAATCATAAAAGTCACTAAATTAGCCTGTGTTGAACCCTCGGGTAGCTTGGCACAAAGCGGATAAGCTTCACTTAGAAGCAATGTATAAAGTATTTATGCAGCACACAAACAGTAATAAATTGTGAATATAGCACAAAAAAATGACAAACCAATTTAGAACAATAGAGTGCAATTTATGAAATAAAATGATACCATAATGACAAAAATCAAATCAGCAGAACTGAAGATACTGAAGCACAAGAAGCAAAAAGCACCACTCGCAGTTATCTGGTCACGGTGGACGGGGGAATGCTAGAAGTTCAGGCTAACTGCGATGGAGCACAGGCTCGATACAGAGTCCAGGTTAGTTACTTTCTCAAGTCTGGCGCAAAGCGCACTATTCGCTTTGGATGATGCCTTGAGGAGGAGGCTTTCAGCGTGAAGAACAGGTCAAGTGTAGCTGACAGTCACCGAAGGCTGTTTTTGTTGTAGCGCGAAGTGCAGGTCTCACATTAGTTTGTCTCGGGCGGTCGCTGTCGGGTCAAAGAACGGGTCCCACTGGAGCTTTCGTGTTGGCGTTCGTCGCGGGCAGTTGATTTTTGGCACAAACAGGACCGTTCATGGTCACGAGGAACCCACACTTCAGCTCTCACTGATGCCAACCAAGGGTCCAGTACCTGGGGGTACCTCTTGAATCAGGACTCACTCCAGCAGAGGCCAACCTCAGGGCTCCAGCCGGTCCAGTTGGTGCACGTCAGCTGGGCAGATGCAGGGAGGTTGCTGGAAGCTTGTTGTGAACCTGTAGCTTGCATAGGATGCCAGCTATTTGACCCTTGGAGTCACTCTGGGTAGCCCGGGATCAAGACAAGCAGGTCCAATCCTCCTTCAGACAGCAAGGCAGTCCTTCAAGCAGCATGTCTGTCCTTCCGAATCTTCCGCAGGTTGAGGAGTGTTCTTAAGAGTGGTTCTGAAGGTCCCATTTTTATACCTGGTGTCACCCTTTTTTGGGGGGTTTCCTTAACCTAACCCCAAAACTAGTTCTGCTCAGTTCTTCCTCTTCCCAAACCCAGCTCCAAACTGTCTAGGGGGCAAGGGCAGGCCTTGTGTCAGGTTCCTGTGTGTGTGTGTTGTTGGACAAGATCCTTTGAAATGTAAGCAGGGCAGAAACAGCTCCTCCACAGCCATCCTGCCAGGAAGACTCTGTCCCATCTAGACCATGGTGCAATGGTTCTAGACCAAAAACACATTCTTGATTGGGGGGTGGGGCGGGAGAGACCATTAACAGGAGCAGATAGCTAGAGACTCCCACAGAGGGTTCAGAAACTTTAGGCACGAAAATGCCAACTTTCTAAAAGGGCCATTTTCAATCAGCTTATCTCTATCTGCTTCCAATCTGACTTTAGCAATTATTAAATTTAATAAGGTAACCCAGTGTTTTTTTTTATTTGTACATTTTCATGTTATAACAACAACAAGTCATCCGCTACATTGCTATGGCAGTACAGAATACAAAGCAGCAAGAAGGTACAATTGCATTACAAACAATATGATATATCAGCATTGCAGACCATAAAATTACACAGCAAAATACATCAGCATTGCAGGAATTGTCATCAGTCAGGTGATCCAGCTAATACATAGGCAGTAAACGGTCCCCAAATGTCCCGTGGTCTGGAGGTTCTCGGGAGTTCTTCCCCATAACAAATAAGCTGATCTCGACAGTATGCAATATCTTTCAGCCAATGCGCTAACTGTGGTGCTGGTCTACCATCCCAATGTATCGAGACCCTACGCTTGGCCAATAATAATGCCAATGCAACTAATTTTCGATTACTAGCTTTAAGGTGCAGCACATTTCCCAAAAGACAAATATTCATATTACATACTATAGATTCACCCACCATTTCTGTCAAAGCCGCTGTAACTTTCTCCCAGAATTCAGCTACTTTAAGACAGCTCCACCCTAAATGCTGAAAATCTGCATTGTCGGTGCCACATCGTCTACAACAATGCGAGTCCCTCAGTCCCTATTTATGAAGTTGCACTGGCGTATAGTACATCTGGTGAACGTATTTATAGTGAATCAAACGAAGATTTCCATTTGCAGTGAATTGACCAGTTAGCTTACAGCATGTTTCCCATTCATCCTCTGTTAGTGTCTGCGGTAATATACTGTTCCATTTACCCACGGGGCCTACACTCACATCCACTTCATCAGCCTGTGAGGCATTATATAATCGAGTAATCATTTTAGTCCTAGATTGAGTGATGTATGTGAGTTGTAAAGCCGCCAGAGTCGGAGGCTCATCAGGAAAACAAGGGTATAAGGCTTTAATCGCAGCTTGCAGCCTACTGTATGTAAAGGTCGACATAGCAGACCCATCCCCATCATTTAAGAAGGCTTGAAGTCCAATAAATGTACCGTTAGGATATATATCCCCCATAGTGTGCACACCCGCATTCTGCAGAATTTTTAGTGATCCTACTTCACTTGTCACCGATATCTTCCCATGGTGCAGTAGTGGCATTGCTGGCGCATATAGCGGTAATCGCCGGGCGCGCCTCCCAAGTTTCCTCCAAGCGTGATTCGTACACTGTACCGTATCAATTTCATCCTTCTCAAAGACCGTAGTGTCATTGACAATCATGGCTTTCAGTGGTATTGGGTGGACTGCCCCCGCCTCCACCGCCACATGTGGCGTGTATGGTGGCACGTTCTGCCAGTAAGAGGCATATTGCGCCTGCGCACACAGATAGTATAACTGCATATCGGGCACTCTAAACCCACCCTTTTCATACGGCAACGTTAACACCTCCCATTTTATGCGCGGCTTTTTCCCTCCCCAGACTAATGTTATCAATATCCCACGCAGCGTATTAAAAAAATGTTGTCGCAGTATAATGGGTATATTTACAAACAAATATAAAAATGTCGGTAGGACCACCATTTTAAGTAAAGCCACTCTGTCAGCAAACGTTAACGGCAGCTGTATCCACCTAGTGACTCGCTCCTCGAGTTGAGTAACCGCAGTTCCATAGTTTGTACGAATAACAACTTGTGGGTCTTTGTGAACCCAAACACCCAGGTATTTGATTGGCTCGTCACTCCAGTCCAGCGGGTAGTTCAGTTCCACCCGCTTTGTGCACTCTGTCAGAGAGATCACAACCGACTTGTTCCAGTTTATACCCAGACCTGAGTGCCATTCAAATCTATTATATTCCCTAATGAGTTGCTCCAAATACACCTCTGGCTTATGCACATATAAGACCATGTCGTCGGCATACATTGATACCGCTAATGGCCGTTGACGAAAGCGAAGTGCTGCTTGCGCATGCCGCTGACGCAATATGCAGGCTAGTGGCTCCAACATTACCGCAAATATGAGAGGCGACAGGGGGCAACCCTGTCTCGTCCCACGTCCAATCGGGAACGTGTCAGATGTCCTACCATTAATGCGCACACGAGCCACTGGATCTGTGTATAACAGCTTGATCCAGTTAGTGTATATGAACGGCACCCTCATCCGATGCAGCACCGCCAGCATATATCTCCAAGAAATGGAGTCAAATGCCTTTGCGGCCTCCAGTAGGACCGCCACAGCAGGCAAAGTGGGTTCCAGAAGATGCATTACTGCAAAGAGTGTCCGCAAGTTGTGGAACGGGCAGGGATAAATCCCGATTGATCGGGCAACACCATCACAGGCAGTAGTACCTGCAACCTAGTGGCCAGCACTTTCGCTAGTATCTTAACATCCGTGTTCATTAACGACAACGGCCGATAGGATTCGCACTTATCAGGTTCCTTTCCAGGCTTCGGTAGGGCTATAATTAGTGCCTCACGGAGTGTGTCCGGTAGTGCTTGCCGTTCGTAAGCGTCTTCGAACATGGCATGAAGGTGGGGCACCAGTATGTCAAGATATTCTTTATAGAACTCCGCTGAGAGTCCGTCTGTGCCTGTAGCTTTGCCATTCGGCAGAGTGAGTATAGCGTCTCGTATTTAGTCTACTGTCAGCGGGTGCATTAAAAAGTATTGCTGCCCCTTGGACAACCATACCAGGGCTACATCTTCTAAATATTGCGCTATTTCAGGGTCATCAGCGATCTGTCTACTGCGGCACATATCCATATAGTAATGCATGAAAGAGGCGAGGATACCCGCATTGTCACAGTGTCTATGTTCCCCGTCAACAATAGATTGCACTATACTGTTTTTCACCCGTGGTTCTGTTATTTTGGCTGCCAAGGCCCGTCCCGGTCTACCCCCCTCTCCATAGTACCTAGCTGTCCAACGCCGGGACATATGCTTCACCTCCAGCTCCGCCAGTTCATTGTACTCAGTGATTTTCGTACGAATAGTCGCTAACATGGCGGCATCTGGCATACTGTCATATTGACGCTCGAGGCCCATCAGTTCTTGTTCAAGGCCCTTCATAGATCCCCGGAGCGATTTGAGCACCCCTGCTTGGAGTCCTATGCATACCCCACGGATGGTCACCTTGAACGCTTCCCACAATATGCCCAAACTATTTACTGAGCCAGTGTTGTCCTCAAAATATTGTACAATAGCTTCCCGCACCCCCTCCCGAAACACCTGGTCCTGTAGAGCAGAGGATTGTAATCGCCACTGGAACTGTGGTGGTGTGTACATTGGCATTATCATTGTGAATAGCGATGGGGAGTGGTCAGAGAGTGTCCTGGGTAGATGGATAGCCTTAGTTATTAGCGAGTTTATGTCACTGGTAGTCAACCAATAGTCCAAACGAGACCATGATTGATGTGCGTAGGATTGACATGTACCCTCCAGCACCCCCGGGTGCCGCAATCTCCAAATGTCTATGAGGGACAAATTTTGCATACCATTTTTAACAGCTTGTGCAGCTTTTTTAACTGAAGGGTCCGCGTTAGTATGGCGGTCCATTTCCGGATTTAGTACTACATTGAAATTCCCCCCACAGACAATGGCGGCTGGTTGTAGTCTATAAATCTTGCTCCAGAGCGCCTCATAAAAATCAGGGTCATCAACGTTAGGTCCATAAATATTAAGAATAGTTACCATCATACCACACAATTTCCCCTGTGCTATGATATATCGACCATCATTATCTATGTCCACATGCGATATGACAAACGGAAGATTTTTTAAAATTAAAATCATAACCTCCCTCGCATAGGTGGAGTAGGACGATGCCAATTTCACCCCCGCCCATCTATTGGCCACTTTATCAGCTGCATGTTTGCTTAAGTGAGTTTCTTGCAACAGCGCCACTTGCACATTGTGACGATCCAGATAGGCTAATACCCGCCTTGTTTTCTTTGGGTTGTTAAGACCTCTGACATTCCACGTTACTGTCACGGGCCCTCCGTGACTATGACCATGAAGGGGAGACGGAGTACTCATGAGGAATAAGGAGATGCCCCGAGATGTTTTGTTAAGAGGCTTTTTAATGAACAAGGTCAAAACAATAGTTGCGGCCAGTCGCTATCGCCGTGGTAATGGAGAAAGGAGAAAGCAATATAGTCTTTGTGGTCCGGGGGAGTCCCAGGGTCAGGGAAGCTTCGGCGGCGTTCAGCGCTGAATCAGCTTCGGCAGGCGGACATGCCGGCATTCAGGAAAACAAAGAAATAAGCCTCGGTCAGTGGTTTGCTCTAGTGAGCCATTTTGACAAGGGCAGGGGAGTGCGAGGGGACCACCACAACGACCCAACACCTGTGCAGCCCTATAAAAAAGATCGGTGTCCACCCTCTTTGATTTATCCCTTCCCTCCCCGTGAAAACGCAAGCCCCCGTAGACGCTGACGTACCTGCTCCAGCCACTCTCCTCCTGGAGGGTGGCGGGGCGATGCGAGGGGTCGTTGGCCTCCGGGCGTCGGATCCTCCTTCGGTTTCGTCTCGCGGCCCTCCGGGATACTGGACGACACTGGACTCTGTAGTGGCTTCTCCGGGCTTCCTTCACGTTCCTCTTCTTTTCTCGGTTCTCCGGCTTGTCCGCTTAATGGTTCCTTCTCCTCCCCTTTTAACGTATCGAGGCTTCCTGATTGGGCGATGGAGTCTGACGTCAGGCTCTCAGGGATGTCCTCCCGCAGGCCCCAAGCGGGCTTAAAGGGGTCAGGCCAGTCCTGTTCATGGAGGAGGAGCAAAGCGTCAATATCAGACGAGGCTGGTGGGGCCCACTCGCTAGGGGATCCGTGACACAACCTCCCCCCTAGATTTCCCCGCTTGGGGGAAAGAGGATAGCGGGAAAGAAAGTCTGCGTTCCCCTGGTCCGTTCCCTTACGGTGGCGCACCTCAAAGCTGAAAGGCTGTAGGGCCAGGAACCACCGGAGGACACGGTCGTTGCAACCTTTGTTCACCTGGAGCCACGTCAGGGGGGCATGATCAGTATACAAAATGAAGGGCCTACCTTCAAGGTAATAGCGCAGTTTCTCGATACCCCAACGCACAGCCAGGCACTCCTTCTCAATCGTAGGATAGACCCTCTCCCTCGGAAACAACTTCCTGCTGATATAGACGATAGGCCTCTCAGCACCCTCACTATCGAGCTGGGATAGTACTGCACCGATACCCACCCCTGAGGCGTCCGTCTGGAGGTTAAAGGGTTTCAGGAAGTCTGGCGTCATGAGCACCGGGGAGGTCGTCAGGGTTGTCTTAAGGAGTAGGAAAGCCTGGTTTTCAGAGACCGATGGGGTACGCAAGTGTGAGGCAGGGACTGTCCTCCGTAAAAGATCCGTAAGGGGGGCAGCGACCTCAGAGAATTGGGGAATGAAGCGCCTGTAGTACCCCACCAATCCGAGAAAAGCCCTAAGGTCGCATTTAGTCACAGGGAATGGAGTATTCTGGATGGCTTTTACCTTCTCAGTTTGGGGTTCTATTAGACCCTTCCCCAGAACGTTCCCCAGATATTTAACTTTTTGAAAAGCGAACCTGGACTTTTTCGCATTGATATGTAGACGAGCAAGTCCCAGCTCGGTAAGGATGGCCTGGAGGTGCTGTAAGTGTTCCTGCCAAGATTTGCTATATACCACTATATCGTCAAGATACGCGGAGGCGTAGGATAGGTGAGGTGCCAACACTGTATCCATTAGTCGCTGAAAACTAGCGGGGGCCCCATGCAACCCAAACGGGAGGACAGTGAAGTGGTACAGGCCATCGGGTGTGGAAAAAGCCGTTTTTTCTTGGTCAGCCGGGTTGAAGGGGATCTGCCAGTAGCCCTTGGTGAGGTCTCTGGTTGAGATGTACCGAGCCTCACCAAGGCGCTCTATCAGCTCATCCACCCTGGGAAGTGGGTAACCGTCCTACTTCGAGATGCGGTTAACCACACGAAAGTCAATACAAAACCGGATGCTGCCATCCGGTTTTGGAACAAGGACCACTGGGGAACACCAATTGCTCTTGGAGCGAACTATGATCCCTGTTTTGAGCATTTGAGTCACTTCGTTCTGGAGAGCAAGCCGTCGGGCCTCAGGGACCCTATAAGGTTTCTGTCGGACCACGACTCCTCCTTGAGTCGGGATGGAATGTTCGGCCAGAGGGGTCCTGCCCGGCTGATCGGAGAAGATCTTTTTATGGTGACGGAGGAGGTCCATGATTTCTTCCCCTTCTTTGGGAGTTAATTCTGTGTTGATTATGGTATCCTGAACTGTATGGGTCAGGGGTTCTACGATGGATACAGTAGAGGCCTGTTTAGGAGGAGGGCCCAACCACTTCTTGAGGAGATTTATATGATACATCTGCGTTTTTCTCGGGGAGAGACGCAGAATATAAGTAGTTTTTCCTATCTTTTTGGTGATTGGGAAAGGTCCCTGCCACTCCTTCCTCAACTTATGTGAGGAGGAGGGAAGAAGGATCAGAGCCCAGTCTCCCACCCCTAGCTCACGCCACTTCCTCCCTTTATCATAAAAGTGTTTTTGTTTTTGTTGGGCCTTTTCTAGTGATACGTGGGCTAGGGTTCTCAGCTTGTACAAACGGGATTTGATCTGGTTTGCGTAATCCAACAATGAATGTGCTTCCTGAACCCCCTCTTTTCCCTAACTCTCCTTTGTGATCTCTAGGAGAGTTCGGGGCTTTCGACCAAAGAGTAGCTCAAAAGGGGACATACCAAGACTACTCTGGTTCTGGCTTCTTAGCACGAATAAAGCCAACGGTAGTAGTTGGTCCCAGTTTTTTCCATCCCCAGTGAGCATTTTCTTCAGGGTGAGCTTGAGATTGCCGTTGTAGCGTTCTACAAGCCCATCCGTCTGGGGATGATAAACTGACGTCTTTATGTGCCGAATATTCAGTTCTTTGCAGACCTGCCTCATTAGCTTTGACACAAAAGGAGTCCCCTGGTCGGTGACGACCTCACGGGGAAACCCCATTCGTGAGAACACTTCTACCAGTCTCTGGGCTATCGTAGTGGTTGTGGCCGACCTCAAGGGAAGGGCTTCCGGATATCTTGTGGCATAGTCCACAATGACAAGGACGTATAGATAACCCCTGCTGGACTTGGGTAGGGGGCCTATAAGGTCCATACCGATTCTATCAAAGGGGTTGCTGATGATAGGAAGCGGATGCAACGGGACGGGGGGAACATAGGGATTTTTCCTCTGGCATATCTGGCACTCCTGGCAGTATCGCCGAACCTGTGCGTAAACCCCTGGCCAAAAGAAACTACGAAGTATGGACTGGGTCGTTTTTTCGGCTCCACAATGCCCTGCAAGGAGATGGGCGTGAGCGAAAAACAAGACCCGATCCCTAAACCCGGTTGGTACTAATAACTGGGGCTCTTCGCTGTCCGTGGCTACCCTATAGAGAAGCCCGTTCTGTTCGATAAAACAGGGATAAACCCGTCGTGGTGATTGCTGTGTTTCCTTAGCACTCTGCCAGGCGTTACTGAGAGTTGCGTCATTGAGTTGGGCCGTTCTGAAGTTTGTGTCGATGGCCCAAGGCTCGGAGGCTAGGAGGTCGTTATAGGGTCTATCGGTTTTGGTCTGTTTTGATAAGGCTTCTTGCATGAGAGCAGGGAAACAGGGGTTGTCTATCCCCACTATAAGGGACTCAGGGAGAGAGGGCAAAACCCCCACATCTATTGGGAACCCACCTCCCCACTTGGTTTTGAGGTTAACCCGGGCCAACGGATAGTCCTTGGTATCACCGTCCACACACCTTATACTGACTGTCTTGTTGGCTAGCAAGGCGAGGGAGGACAAGAGTTCTTTTCTAACCACTGATTGTTTACATCCTGAGTCTAACAGGGCGGTTACAGGCTGGCCGTTCAAGGAAACACTCACGTAGAAAGTAGGACCCATTTCTTGAGCGTAGAGGATGGACCAGGGGAGATAGCTCACATCCATGGGTTCGTCTTCCGTTTTCTCCCTCTTCCTTCTACAGTACCTTGCGATATGCCCCCACTCCCCGCACTCAAAACACTGGGGACCTGATGGAGGGGGGGCATCTGACTTCGGGGCTCTTGTCCTAGGAAACTCATGTACTGGCCTTAAGGGTTTCTTCTCTGCCCTTCCGGTTTGTGGGTTCCTAGAGTATTTCTCTGGCTCTCTTGTCGGTATTCGGTTTTGAACCCTAGCATAAGACGTGGCCATCTCAATGGCGTGTGCCAAAGTTACACCTGCGTGTTGCCGCAACCAACGTTGTGTACCATAGGGTAGAGCTTCAAGGAATTGCTCGAGGTAAATCCTGTCCATGATTTCCTCGGGGGTGGATTCTAGTGGTTTCAACCAGCGGTCGGCGGCATCTTTTGATTTATAGAACAGCACTTTCGGGGGGTCACCGGGATTACCCCTTTCCTGTCTGAACCTCAGCCGATGGGTCTCTTCATCTACTCCCAATCTGTCCAGAATGAACTGCTTCACGTGGCCGTAGGCGGCTGTACCGTCTCGGTTTGCCATCTGGTACACCGCTTGTGCCTCCCCTGTAAGTAATGGAGCAAAATAGAAGGGCCATCGGTCCGCAGACCACGCACTGGCCCTAGCTGCTCTTTCAAAGTTTAGAAAGAAGGAAACCGGATCGTCTCCTGGTACGTATTTCTGTAAGGGGACCAGGGTGCCGGGCTGAGTGAACGCCCTCCCTTGTCCCAAGGCAGCCAGTAGCTGTGTCTGTCCCTCTGCCAGTTTGGTGATATTGTCGGTCTGGGTCTGTATCGCCGAGGTAAAGAGTGTCCTGTCCATTTCCGCCTGGCCGGCGGTTTTCTCCATGGCAAACTCTAGTTTGCTCTGGCCTTCTTTCATTTGTGCGATGAGGTTCTCCATCCTGTATCGGATGACTGATCCCACTTCTGACACCAAGTTGTCACGGGCCCTCCGTGACTACGACCATGAAGGGGAGACGGAGTACTCGTGAGGAATAAGGAGATGCCCCGAGATGTTTCGTTAAGAGGCTTTTTAATGAACAAGGTCAAAACAATAGTTGCGGCCAGTCGCTATCGCCGTGGTAATGGAGAAAGGAGAAAGCAATATAGTCTTTGTGGTCCGGGGAGTCCCAGGGTCAGGGAAGCTTCGGCGGCGTTCAGCGCTGAATCAGCTTCGGCAGGCGGACATCCCGGCATTCAGGAAAACAAAGAAATAAGCCTCGGTCAGTGGTTTGCTCTAGTGAGCCATTTTGACAAGGGCAGGGGAGTGCGAGGGGACCACCACAACGACCCAACACCTGTGCAGCCCTATAAAAAGATCGGTGTCCACCCTCTTTGATTTATCCCTTCCCTCCCCGTGAAAACGCAAGCCCCCGTAGACGCTGACGTACCTGCTCCAGCCACTCTCCTCCTGGAGGGTGGCGGGGCGATGCGAGGGGTCGTTGGCCTCCGGGCGTCGGATCCTCCTTCGGTTTCGTCTTGCGGCCCTCCGGGATACTGGACGACACTGGACTCTGTAGTGGCTTCTCCGGGCTTCCTTCACGTTACTCTTCTTTTCTTGGTTCTCCTGCTTGTCCGCTTCCTGGTTCCTTCTCCTCCCCTTTTAACGTATCGAGGCTTCCTGATTGGGCGATGGAGTCTGACGTCAGGCTCTCAGGGATGTCCTACCGCAGGCCCCAAGCGGGCTTAAAGGGGTCAGGCCAGTCCTGTTCACGGAGGAGGAGTAAAGCGTCAATATCAGACGAGGCTGGTGGGGCCCACTCGCTAGGGGATCCGTGACAGTTACCCATGTTACTTTACCACCCTCCAATGACATCAAGACTGCACGTTATCTGAGTAGTATCCGCAAACACTGTGTCTGTGCTATTTGTTACATATTGTTCACTTCCATGCATTCTGCCCTGCACTACACAACATTGAAACAATCCCCCCTCCCACTTAAGCATCCCAAATATGCTAAGGAGCCCCAAAACAAAAAACACCATAAACAAAATTGCCCCCCCCTCCCGCCGTGAGTAGCTATCCTGCTCACAGCCTACAATCATCCCCATAAACTGCTTGGGTCGTACCCTCATGGAGGACACCAGCCGCCCACCGACCCCCCTTGGTGGAAGTAGGGGGGGGTCAGGTCAAATCTATTATTCTCCCGAACACAACTTACTTCTTCACGCCGTATTCGAACATACTGAGAGAGAGTCTTGGCGCCCTGAGTCCGTGTCATACAATACAGAGTGTTCCATTACGAACCTTCACCTATTTGCAGAGGAGGTATGCCATAATTCCCAACCGTGATACTTGCACACACCCTGGTATCTTAAATGTATGTCATTGACCAGAAGTATGTTCCAACTTTGTACAAGGAACAAACAGATCAGTTTTACCATATTGCATCATTTAACCCACCCAACGCCCAATGACACAGCGAACACTTCAGATGCATTTTACATTTATACGTCCGCCAATTTTTCCAATTTAGTGCTGCTGCCTGCTTCCAGGTCCGTCTCAGTGTCCGACGCTGCCTGCATCTGCGTTTTCTTTAAGCGCTTAGACTCAAACGAGAGCTTAGACTGTAGATGCTTGTCAGGCTTCCCCATCGCGCTGTTGCCGGTCTCAATTCCCTTGAGTTCCACTGCGAGCCACTGTCCCCAGCCTCCAGCAGTCAGTCAATACACACACACACACACACACCAGAAGACTCCAACACCGTCTCTCCGCTGCAAAGGGCCAGCAATCCTTTTCCGGAGCTACACAGTTAAGTAGGCCGATTATCGCAGTGCTTTTCGGAAAGCAATGCACGATACCACCAGATCGCAGCGTTTACACTGTGCCGGCTCTGCACCACGACCCTAGTATCCCCTGACGACAGGATTACATCGGTCTGCACCTGACATCTCGCACACAGCAATTTCTGCCCAGAGTCCCGCGCTCAATGTCAGGCCTACTGACTTGCCACGTAGTGCTTCCTTCCCCGCAGTCAGATCATACCGTAAGCATCACTCAAGCGCCGTAGACACAAAGCTGCATGCTCCTACCTTCATGCTCTTCCATCCATGGGTTACAGCAGCCCTATCTCGCGGGGGCCGCCAACACCCGTAGCAAGCACGCCGAGACAACAGGCTTTTAGTCCCGACCACGGCCTAATAATTCAGCCGGTGCGCCCTCACAGCGTCTCGTCCTCGTAATGGCGGGCAGGCTAGGTCGGCAGTCACAACAACGCAGTCCACACGCGTTCTGTAGTGTACCTGGGTACTGCATCAATTTGTACGGGCCATATAGGACTTCCGGCTCCAACACCACTATGCCTGGATGCAGTCACTAGGGCGGCCTGTGCGTCCCCTACAGCCTTCGAGCTCCCGCACACTCCCAAGCGGGGCGCAGTTCGCCTCCAGCAGCTTCGACTTTCCAAAACTCCCGCCTTGCACTAGTGCCAGCGCCGGAGCGACTCCGCAGCGCCCACTCGTCCCGCCTGGACAGAGCAGCCGTACCTGCACACAATGGTCCACTTGGGCGATTCCTGTACAGAACCGCAGCGGCCGCCGGCCCTCTCTCCACTTATCGGCAGCGTTTGCTTCGCGTCACCAGCTGGCTTGCACGGTCCGCTCCCAGATCAAGCCGGAGCAGCGTCCTATCCTTCCAGCGCACACCCTGAGTGGTATCCGCTTCTCCGCTGTATGTGTACCTCGGCACGCAGGTAAGCACTGTGCAGTGCAGCGATTCACTCTTGCCACCGTTCGTAGTTCGCGATGGCTGCCATTTTGTCCTCTGGGCTGCAAATGTCGAGTTTTAACAAGTATACTGCTGCATACTTATCGGAAAACTCTGTAACAAACACAGCATGCGAAGCTCATTCCAATGCGCTGTCTCTCTTTCGTAGATAGTTAGGAGAAATGCAGGATATTGAACGGATTATTGCCCCAACCAGCAGAGCTGCACTAACGTGCGGCCATCTTGCTTCGGGCTCACTAGCGCCCCCCAGGTAACCCAGTGTTAACCTATGGAAGAGATGGGCCTTACAACAGTGAAAAATTACTTTGGGAGTTTTTCACTGATGGGGCATGTAAAACTTAGCTACACATGTCCAACGTTCTAAATACTATGCACCCTACTGTAGAGGTGACTAGGGACTACGTTGGGGGTGACATCGTTTTTAAAAAGGAAGGTATACCCCTGGAAAAAGGTTCATTTTGCCTGGTCGAAATGACAGTTTAACACTGCACTACAGGCTGCAATGGCAGACCCTAGATATTTTAAAAGGCTCTTTTAGTGGGTGGCACAATGAGTGCTGATGCCCACTAGTAGCATTTAATTTAGAAGCCCTGGATACCCAGGGTACTGGGGAACTATAAGTAAATTAAAAATGCTAAATAGGTGTCAGCCAATTTTAGCATGTTTTAAGAAGAGAGCCCAAGCACTTTAGCACTGGTTCACTGGTGAAAAGAGCACAGTCCTACTGCCAGCAAAAAACGAGTTCAGCAAAACACATGCGGCAAACAGTTTGGGGGAATACCACGCCAAGGATGTCAGGCCTAACACTTCATTGTATGGAAGAACATGCTCCTAATTCTTGAATGGTTCAGACACCATTCGGTAACCAAACAGTCTTAGACGTAGTAACAGAATCTTCAAAATATTGGTCTTATAAGCCCCATTCTCTAGTTACTGACCACCACTTAAGTCGTAGAAAACAATGCAAAAGCACATATCCCATCACAGTACATATCAGACAGAAAATGGGCTTGCTGCACTAACGGTGCAGAGCAGTCACCACCCTCCTGCATTGCCACTGCCACAAGGTCAAAGTTCCTCGGACTGAGCCTTATGTGCAGCATAGATACCACCCTCCATGCCATGTTATTACCATCATACACCCTTTTCATGCCGCTTTCAATACATTTACTCTCTGCATCTTTAGGAGGACATTCTTCAGGGTTAACAGATGATGGCCAAAAGGCTCGTCACACCGCTGAAAGAGCGCTAGTTGAGTCCTCCTCAAGCTCCTTGATTTGGAAACCCAGGTATTTCCTCAGGTGGTCAAGGCTGAGCCCCACCTTTTTGCCACAAACATACTTGGCCTTCTTGAAGAGCCAGCAATACGGAAGAAATTAGTCTGCATCATAGCACTCTCCTTAGCCAACATCTGTGTGCCCCGTGCTCAGCTTTTGCTGATGCCAGCATCTCAACAGCATCATTCACCAAGAACTGCACATCAGGCCCATAACCTCCAATTAATAGACAACTAACAAATGCGGATGAAGGAAAATTATTGTTACTGGACTTGCTGGTACACCTCCTGCCTTAAGTTTCCATAATCAGAAGACCTCTTTTTGAACCGCTGGAGGACCCACCATATGCATATGAGCCATATCTGAAAGCCAACGGAGTTTGCAACCCAGGTAGTAGCCATAACACCCTAAGAGAAAGAAAGCCCCATGCATCCGGCCGTCACACAGAGCTGTACTCACCATATTGCCAGAAGCTGCTCCCCAGTCAAATCTCGTAGCCTGGCAACCACTTCTTCAAGGACATACGAGCACAATGGAGAGAAGAGAGACAGACTCCTCCTCTGTCCTCCAGGTGCATCTTCAAGATGTGCACAGTCTTTCACCCAGCTCAGGTCTTCCTTCAATGTGCTGAACCCCCAACAGCTGCCCTGCCCCACACAGGTCCTGTAACAGAAGCAACTGGAACCACAAAGCAAATACCAAAGCTAATTTATACCAGCTAGTCGCACCCCATGTCCGTTGCCAGCCTTGGCCCTAGCTAGCCATGCAGGAGCCAAGGGACTTTACATCCTAACAGATGCACCCAGTGACCCACACTAGATTGTCCCTGTAAAAGCTCAACTCAAAAAAATAAAATAACACAAGACAACTGCAGAACAGGGTGCTACAACAGGGCCTGGGGTGCCTCTCTGGAAGGACGTCGTCTGGGTCGGTATTCCTAATATATTCCTGCTAGAGGTTGTGGGCGGGGCTAAAATGTTTTTGTTGAAGGAGAATAAGGCAAAGGAGTGCCTGCACGGGGAGGAGGACTCGCCTCAATTTATAATGACTGGGAAGGGGATGGGAAGGTCATGTAATGGAAACGTTTGAATCCCCATTCAAGGTGCATTAATTGATTTGACCATGAGCACCCCAGCTGAGTTTCTGCTACATAAATAACAATGCCTATATCTGTGAAATTTCTAGGCTTCTAGCTCCAAAAAGTCCTTACTACTCAGATGTTATTCATACCTTAAGATCTTATTTTAACAATAAGATAGCTAGGGGCTTAGAGGGACATTGTGGAGTGAATAAGGTACACACCTCAAACTGTAGCCTGTGCTACAAAGATTGCCAACGCAGATGATGCAACAGCAACTCCGGGATGATCAGGCTGTATTTCTTGTCTCCCAAAACCAGGCAAGCCCCACCATGGAGGAATCACTTCAGGGAAGATGCGATAGAAGGAAAAAGCAATGACTGTCATAATCTTCTACGTACGGTAGACCTAGAGGAGTGATTGACACCTTCAGCCAGACGTTAAATGCACGCTATGGGTCTAAGTGGACCTCCCATAGGTGGGCGGCGACCTGTTCAAACTCACCAAGATGTCCAGATTGGGATAGCTGGACCGGGCACAAGCACACAGAGTATAGTCCAATACAGAAACCGAAATCCAGTAACGAAAATAAAGGGAATTTATTTAAATAAATGAACGAAGTGAACAGAAATGAGAAAATCGGACTTTTATAAGGACAGGCGGTAAAAGTTAAGAATACGTTTTTGTTCTAGTTGACAGATTATTAATAATAATACAACAGGTTAGCCTGGTAGAGCGGCACTGCCTCATGCATAAAGGTGGCAGCAGGTTGCTTAATCTGAAGCATTGTAAACACCAGCTGCCCCATTTATAGGTCTGCACATTGACACATCTGCCCTGAAATGTTTTTGTTTCCGTTTATAAAACTGCCTTCGAAGTTCAGTGCTCGCTAGTGTTTCCCTCTCGCTCCTACAACCAATTACCAGCTGGTGGTCACAGTCAACATAATGTGGAGAAAATGTGGTAATGAGAGGTGCAAAGCGCTCGTGCAAAAAATGTTTGTGTGATTTATTTCACATCTATTGTGCGGATTGTTAGTCGTTCTAGATCAATACTGCAAATGTCCTTTGGGAGAAGACGAGAATTAAAATGTCTGTGGAAACTTAACGTTGAAAACGACAGGCACCAACAGGGCAAATAGGCAAAACAAAGGGTACAAGGAATGCATTTGGTAAAAGTGGTCGCAATTTCCATAACAACTTTTACTGATTGGATTGGTAATTTGCATACCGACCTATGCACTAATAGGTTGTTTGACAAAATAATGAATCGTAGTGGGTCGCAATTCAACCGACCTCATGAATATTAACGAGGTAGATTGCAAATTGTGACCGACTATGATTTATTGCCATCACTGGTGGAAAACACTGCTGCTGCTTTTGGTACAGGGGGCGCTGCTGCAAAACCGGCCCCCTGTACCAAAAACGTCTTCCACCGGTCGAAAACTGGCCCCCACCCTTCCGGCCCACCAGGAAAACACCCGGTGCCCGCTACGGCCAATCAGGCCCTGCACTGCCTACTTTTAAAGATGGTTTTGCCAACATTCGAACAGGAAGTGGTCCCTTAGGAACTCTCTCCCATTTACAAATGGGTTACCACTACCTTTGTGTAGCTGGTAAAATATTAATATTTTGTGACCAGATTTTGGTCACAAAACATTATTACATACCAAAAGGAATCTGTATTTGGAAGGGACACCCTAAACATCAAATGCCAAATCGGTATGGTTTCCTTAAAACCATTTAAGGATTCAGAAAAACTCTTTCTGAATCGTTAAATGGGTGTAGTACATTTGAAAAAGGTTTTTAGCATTTGCAGACCCTTTGATTTACTGAATCAGAAGGTTTAAAAACACTAAAAACCTTTGTACATCTGGCCCAAAATGTTTAGTTTCAACTTCCAATCCACTCCCTTTGTATTAAAGCCTCAAGAATATAATGCCCATGGGAGACTGTTTCTGTTTCTAATATAAGCTCAAAGAAAGCCCTGGGGAGTAGGCTTCTGAATATACTTGGACAGGGCCTGCGCCCACAAGCATGGCTTGCTAGAACTAGCCAAGCCTTGTAATAGTAAATGTGCGGTTCAAATTCTTATAAAGGAAAGATGAGAGTGCTCCTACCATTAAGGCACATTTCCGTTAGTCCACAAATTGAGAAGTGTGAAATACAGGTAGATCAACTTTCCAAGGCAGACTTCTCTAAATAAATCCATGATGAGGCTAACACCTGAAACACAGAACAGAAGTGGTCTTCAGGAATATAATATTGAATTTTGCTCAGCCACTTTCTGCCTTTGATATTTGTATTAATGAAAGAGCTAGGAACACTAAATGTATTGCAGGGTTAACTATTGTGAAAGTCAGTTTGCTTTCTGCCTATACTTTTCTTTGCTTTTGTAGGCGTGGATGTCAGCTCCTGGGAGGCGGACAAAGGAACGCTCTTTCAAGTTAATTTCATTTGTAAAACTAAGCAGCCACTCATTGATCAATCTCTTTAAGGATATGCTGCAGCTTATCTATGCCCTAAATGATTGGCACCCTGAGATATAACTAGGATTCTTCTTCATACTAGTAAATAGGGACAGACAACCAGATGCCCCCGTTGGACAGGACCATTTTTGGGTGATATTCCGTCAGATTTTTGCACAGATGCTGAACCCATTTTTGCTGGCCGTAGGACTCTGTGCACTTTATTCCCACCAACCAAAGGTAACGTGCTTGTGCTCCCCCTTCTAAATACAGGTAAATTGCTCTACATCTAATTGGAACATTTAATTTACTTATAATACTCTAGTATATGGTACCACGTGTACCTGTGAATTAAATGCTAAAAGCGGGCTGCAGCACTAGTGCCACCCACTACAGAAGCACTGGAAAACATTTCTCTGGGCCTGCCCCTGCAGCCTGTGTGTGCAGTTTTAAACTGCCATTTTGACCTGGCAAAAGAAACCTTTTTCCTGGTGCAACCTTCCTATGTAATACCTGTAAGCCACCCATGAGATAAGCCCTAAATTCCCAATAGAGCAGAATGCATGGTATTTAAATAGTAGGACATGTGCATTTAATGTTTCACACGTCCTAACAGTGAACCATCTCCAAAATTGTTTTTCACTATGGCAAGGATTTCCCTACTACAAGAAAACACTGGATTACATTATACGAATTTATAATACTTACCTTCAGTTTGGGAGCAACTAGAACCATGATTCAATGACTTATTTTAATAGCAATTCAAACTTCAACTTGAAAGACACATTTTATATTACTATTGTGGAACAACACTTTTAGAAAGCTGTCATTTCTCTGTCGAATCCAAATGTGCCTTTCTGCCAGTGACACATGTCATTTGACTGTTAATGGCTCTCCTGTGGTCTTGTCTATTGCTTCCAGACAGTGGAAAAAAGGCTTGGGTGTGGAGAGGTGTTTTCCTTCCTTGGGCAGAACGGCCTGCAGGGGGTTGGGCCAGCCCCTTCCTGAGCTTCAACAAATGCCTACCTAGTCACTGGCAAATGTAGCTCACACCTAAGGCTGCATCCTTTTGTCTTCCTAGTCAGTTTGGCTCCAAACCCAGTGAGGTGGGAAGGCTGCCCCAGAACAAGTTTAGAGTGACCGTAAGGGAGAGTTTGCCCGTTATCATAGCCACACATCTGGGTGGGCACAGGGAGCTCTGACCAGGAGAGGAAGGGTTCTGTCATGTTGGATTTAGATAGAAAGGGGCACTGTGGGATAGTGTACAGTAAAACACAGAAAATGCTACAAAAGTGGGTACGGTAGTCACTGAACTTTTGGCCTATTGGTTAGGGAGTGGCCAGGAGTTTCCCCCACCCACGGGCTGTCACTGATCATAACTGTGGCATCCCCAGTACCCTCTCCTCAGATCACTTCTAGACCTGTGGAAGAACAGAAGAGCACCGGACCTGCTGTCTGTGACCTGAGAAGAGCCTTGAAGACTGGATCTGCTCTCCCTCGAGTACTCAGGACAAAGTAGTAAACTCCAACGATTCAATTCAATTCACAACTCTAGAGCACGCAGCTGCCTCCGAAGAGGTGTCCCGGTACTAGCGGAAAGCTCATTGAAAAGACAAGCCTAGAAAGGGTGCAGGACCACTTTGCCTACTACGCAGGAGTCCAAAAGTAGTGTCTTAAGACCCTGTCTGAAGCAAAGTATAGAAGGGCTGCCCCGTAGACCAAGTGGCAGTGCATTCCAGAGTCTAGGAGCCAGATATGTGTAAGAACTCCCACCTCTTCTTGCTTTGTAAATGCAAGAGACTTAGAGCAGTTTCAGCTTATTGAATCTTAAGGATCTGATTTGCGAACTGGGCTTCAATCTTGTCCCAAGGTAAAGAGGACCTTTATGAGTAAATGCTCTAAAGGCAAAGACAAGAGCCTTGAATTGAATTTTTCTTGATGATAGGGAGCCAATGAAGATGCCGGAGGTGATGAGAAACAGACTAGCGCGGGGAATCTTGAAGGTTAGGCATGCAGCAGAGTTTTGGATTTTTTTGGAGCCGTTGAATTAGGAAAGCAGCCAGGTTTAAATACAGGCTATTGGTGTAGTCCATTCTGGACGTGATCAAGACATGGACAATATTTTTCAGACAGTCCTCAGGAATCAGTAGGAACACACTCTGTAGAGCCTTCAAGGTGGCAAAGCAAGTGGCAGATAAAGACTTAATTTGAGGCTCAAAAGTGAGATTAGAATCCAATTTTATTCCAAGGTTCCTTACAACCAGAGCCGGGCAGTGAGGGGCACCTAATGTCAATGGCCACCAAATGTTTGCATCCAGAGAGGACTTGGTGCCAAAACAGAGGCTCTCCGTTTTTTGGGAATTAAGTTTCAGACAGCTGGGTTATAAGGCTGACCTTCTGTTTGGGCTACAGGGCATCAACAAGCTCCAAGAAGCCTTTTTACTTCATTCCCAACTAGCCATCTCCAACTGGACCTGCCCATGACCCTGCTGCTGGCCTTTGCTGGAGTGAGTCGTGCTGTCTCCAAAGGTCTTGGAGCCTTGCTGGTGTCAAAGGGTACTCCTCTTGAAGTTCACTGAAACCTAGCAACTTTTTTTGCACTAAGAACAGACAGGGGACTGTGACCTACCTGCCAAGCTGATCTGACGAAGGTGCACTCCCGGTGGGCCAAAGATCTAGGCCACTCCTGCTGCGTTCTTCACCACAGGAGCAAACCTGATTCCGTGGGACCTCACGGCGTATACGTTTAGCCTTGTGGAGCCCTCTGCAGCTACAGCCTGCAGCCTTGCCCCGCTGGAATCCGAGATCCAAAAAAGTGACTAAGTACCAAGGTTGAAATCTTCACCAGGTAAAGGCACAAGAAGTATTCGGAGGAACATTCACATTTCTCCCACCCTGAGCTTTCCAACCAAGAGTCAACACCTTCATCTAGACCTCATCTAGTGGCTATCCGATGACGTGAGCCCTCTTCGGCCATAACCTGCTGCCTTACCCCACTGAGGATTTTTGACTGCTACTAAAGAGACTAAGTTTTAAGGTACAAATTTTCACCATGACGAGCCTGGTCTCTGTAGCCGAGCCATGTTTTATTGCGGTCAATCTAAACCTTTGACTTTGTACTCATCAAGTGCAACCAGATGACTGCGCGTAATGCTTTTTGGTGGTATTTTGAACCCCAAATTTTAAAAAGTCATAACTCTGGTTCTACATATTGGATTTTTGTTATTTTGGTTTCATGTTTTTTCTTTACCTTAACTTTATTGTTCTAAATTTGTTTGGGATATTTCTTGTGTTGTGTTTTCACTTCATTACTGTTTGAGTACAGCATAAATACTATATACATTGCTTCTAAGTTAAGACTGGCTGCTTTGTGCCAGGCTCCCAGGGGGTTAAGCACAGGCGTATGTAGTACTCTTGTGATACATCCTGACAGTGATTGTGATTATTGGAGGTGGTTCCTCACCCCCCTCAACGAATTCTCCTTTCACCCTTTCTCGGTTTTCCCTCCTCCTCCTTATGCACGTCTCATTTCATTTGGATTTGCTTCTCTGCATTCAAGAACAGAAAATCATTGCAGATCTTACAACAAGTTAACACATACTCATCAGTATTTATCGAGGACTTTGTGTCATCCATGCATTGCTAACCTCAGCATCATCTATAGCCAAGCACTTTGAATAAGACATATCTGTCGCAATGAGGACACTTTTAAAGGACATCTACAGGACCTTTGTAAGGAAGGAAACAGGCTGTTAGTTGTGTGGCCTCTATAAGTAATGGGTGCACATTCACATCCACTGGGAACTAAATAGCGGAGTAGAGCAGTCGAAGGCCAACTCAAGGAAGGTGGTGTGGGCTAGTTATCACCATTCGCTGGCATGAAATAATAATACTCAATAGATAATTGTTCAGTCTGTGCTTTTATTTTAGAAAGTAAAAGTACATATATTACACACACACTACTCAATACAACACAGTAATTTACAAATATACATGAGGCTGGTGGAAATACCTTTGGCAATATTACATTTGACCCCTAAACGGTCATGACCCCAAAATTCACGGTACCCTCTTTCATCCAATGTACTGTACAGCACATAACCATCTATGGAGGTGTCAGTTTACATCAGATCAATGTTACCTCTCTTCAAGACCAGAATCACATGTCAGGATAATCCTTCATTCCATCACTGACTTCAGTAACCATAATCCCTCTGCACTTATGAATAATCAGCCATTGCAATCATGTGCTCGCATTATCACTAATAAAGCATTACACCCTCCTCGCACTTATTATGGATAATCAAGCATTGCAATCAGGTGCTCCTATTATCATTAATAAATCATTGCAGCCTCTCAGAAATGTTTTCTCATCAGCATTAACAACCCTTTAAATAAATCATTGTAAATAATATCTTTGGATGAAGCACTGGTTAAATTCATGATGAATAATACTTTCAAATAATACATTGTCAAACCATCATGAATCACTTTTCAATAAGGCATTGTTCCAATCATTATGACAACTATTTTTAAATAATGCATTTTTTAACATACAGCATGTTTCTGAGTCTTTAACAACCTTCATGCCACAGAACCTGTAGTCAGACTCAGGCCCTAGAGGGCGCTGCGCTCCCAGCTGTAGAGCTCCTGCTCCAACCTTGGGAGAGCCTAAAAACATAAGCAAGCTTATGGTGGTCACCCTTCTGTAGACCCTCCATCTTAGGGTCAGTACTTTTGTCAAGATCCTTTGGAGGGGGCACTGATGCACTCCTGTACCCTGCCCCACTCCTTTGCTCAATGGTGGTGCCCCTGCCATCCTGGAGCCACCACATTTACCAAACTTTGGGCTGAGAAAAAGCCCGAAGGGCATTATGGGACGTTCCCTCACCGGGAACCGTGCATGTTTGATGAGCAGCTCCAGACGCTTGTTTTAGATGTGCTGTGAGGCCTCTGCTTTTTTTCTTCTTGAGTGGCTGCTCGGTCCCACCTGGGCACCCCGCCGGCCTCTAAGCACTGGGGCAACCCAGGGAGCCCACCCCTGGCTGCCCCGCCAGCTACCCACGCGAGCACTTCCTCGTGCAGCCATGGGAGCTGGAATTTTTCCTCCCGTACCTGGGGGCAAAGTACTCCTTTTTGGTGGTGGCCGCCCGCTCCCCTCAGACACTGGCACGGGGAGCGGGGCAGGTCCACCACCATTCGGGGGAGTGCGGCGGCACTCGCCCTCCTCCTTTTGACTTTCGGGGCCTGGAGATGGGGATCCCGGGCCCCTACTCCATTCAGGGGAGCACAATGGCGCTGCCCCTGTTGCTACGCACATCAGGTCCGGAGTTGGTGATCCCGGGCCCCTCTTTGGACTCTCAGGGGGCACGTCAGCGCTCCTTGCTTCCTTTAAAGTCCAGAAGCCAGGCACCCATGGTCGATCCTAGGGTGCCACGTAAACCGATCTGCCCCTGACCCAACCCTCCTGCAGAGCCTGCTTGGACAATTCAAAATGTCGTCACCTAGGGACATCACTGCCAGGGCCTTTCCCACCAAAACTTCAAAGAGATGCCCCTCCTCCCTCCTTTGTTCAGCAGGCTTGGGCTGGCCCATCCCTGGTACAGTGTGACAGCTGATTGATTGATGCAGATCCTTCGTCCCCACCCCCTTCTTCCTCAGGAGCGGACTGAAGCACTATTAATTGCTCCCTTTGTGTGGGGAGGCTTTTGTTCCTGCTGCTGGAGAGAAATGCGAATAACTTGGCACAGCAGGGTGACAAAAGGCTTGGGCTATGATCCTGAGTGGAGTCAGAGAAATATGACAATTCTGGATGACCCATAAGTTGTACAGGTATCTTTGTGAAAGAGTAGTTTCACACATGCAGCCCTCACAAGTGTTGCACATGTGTAACTAGCCAATTGCCCCTTACCCTTGGCTGCATTGCAGTGGCCTTATTTTAAAAGGCAGACACTAGTAGTAAACACACGCAGTCCATTTACTGTGTGTTTACCGTAGGTCAGTCACCAGTAGTGGGATTCACCCTCAATAAAAAGAACAAAAAACAGGTGATCATAAAAAAAAATCCTGGTGGATTAGATGGGCAGAACACATCACGTTACAAGCTTATTAGACATTCCAAACGCGTGGCTAGCTTTTGCACATCATACTCCATAAAAGTTACCACGGTAGATATCTTTTGATTTAGAGGAATTGAAATGTCTTTCCAAATTATAGAAACTAATAAGAACCCTCTTCAATATGTAATTTATTTAACAATGTCCTGCTAAAGCTTCACTGGACTATTTGCCTGGCTTGAAGAGCTTATCATACATGCCCAGTGACTATTCACAGAGATTGTAGTGTTAGAAGATTTTAACATTTGCGTGAAAAAGACAGAAAAATACTGTCACCCTCAATGTACTCCATGCTAAGCGCATGCTTTGTCTCCCGCAACTAGTTTAACTAAGGATAGGGTGGTCCATATTTGAGATCTAATTTTTAACATCTGAAAACTCGTGCTGTTCCTATATACAATTAAAGACCATATATATATTTTTTTTAATGTTACAACTGGGAAAAAAAAGACTTACGGTTACAAAATCCCTAAAGTTCCATTACAAATCATAACTGGAACACAGCCACTCCAAAGGCATTTAATGAGCAACTCGATAAAGTAATCACACAAGTTGGCAAGGCTGATGCTTCTAATACCATCAATGTAACTAAGCTCAGTTCTCACCTTACAATAACTTTAATCTACATCACCCCACTGGAAACAAAAAATAAAAGTTAAACGATATCTGTCCATGGTTTTCACTGACTCTCTATGCAGCTACAACCAATTAGTGAGACAAAAAAAAAACAACTATTACTCACAAAACAAGCTTAGCAAAGAATTATTCAAAACTTTAAAATCTCTGAGAAATCTAGCTGCCCTCAGCAATGATACTTTAACTACAGTCTTCCAGGATAAGGTGAAGAAAATAAGAAATGCATCCCATATTGAAATTTGAAATGAAAGTGAAACTAATAGTGGTCATTTCCCACAGAAATTTCCTTTATCACCTTCTCACCTCTTTCATTTAGGGATTGCAGGCGAATCACAGCATCTAGAAAATCCCCTGCCCCCCACCCCCTCCGCCTTATATTCTTGCTTCTTGGCAAACATTAATATTATAGCCAAACTATCATCAAGCAAATTATAAATACATTACTGACTGTAGAGAGCCCCGAAGATTTTAAATCAGCATTTGTGCATCCTATACTGAAAAAGACTTCCCTCAATCCTGAGCACCCTGCCAATTATTGTCTTCTATCATTGCTACCTTTCATGACATCTCTTAGAAAAGGTAGCCACTATGTAGCTGCAATCTGTTAGATAGTACTCAAGTATGTTTCAGGCCAGTTCTTAGAACCAAACCAGTCATCAATTTGGTTATAAACAATCTTGGGATGCTAGCTGATGGCAGAGATCAGGAGTAGTGATACTCCTGGATTTATCCACCACCTTTGGCCCCTTCAACCACAACAGATAGAAATCCTTTCTATAAAAGACAGAGTGCTCCATTAGATAACATCTTTTTTCACAACTAGAACGGCACAAATAAAATGAAATTTTACAGTTCATCTGTGGAGGAAACGGAGTGGTCCGTATCCCCACTAATATTTAACCTTTATTTTAAACCTTTGGCCTCGGATCTGCAATATATATATATATATATATATATATATATATATATATATATATATATATATTCATATATATATACATATATATATATTCATATATATATATATATATATATATATATATATTCATATATATATATATATATATATATATATATATATATATATATATATATATATATATATATATATATATGTGTATATATATATATTCCAAATAGCAAACGCTGACTCGGGACCCGCACAACACAAGGTGCAAACTAAGGATTTGTTTCAGATAGCTACCCACAACGCATTTGGCTGACATGGGCATTAATCACATGATTAACAGTGCATGCACCCACAATTAAAAGGCTCTGGAAATGGAAAAGAAACACCTGATACTGCTAAAGAGGCACCATCTTGGAATGGTACCTAGTGTCGACTAGTCAGTCCAACCAGGCACATAAGTACATAAAGACAAAATACATACATTGTAAAATACATCCAATATATGTCTATATGCATTCTATATCAGTGGACCAAATGTATAGAGAAGCTAAGTAACAAGCTCCTCATACATAGGCAGTGATTGTCAAGTTGCCATCGGCCAAATTACATCATAGTGTCACTCATGCGAAGACCTATAGTATCTCTTATGTTTGTGTTGTAAATAGATGCAAATTATCATCAGTGCATGATATCGAAGACATCTATGTAGTACGTGTGACAATGCATATGCTATGAAGACTGACAGAAATCTGATGGTACTCTGAATTACAGATACACATCAAGTACGCAAATCACATAGTGGACATCTATTTCTGCAATAATATAGCCCAAATAGGCAAACTACTCAAAGGATATACATGGCAGTCTCATGCACAGAGTCTATTAACCAATGGCATCCGATAAATCTCTTTGATATATATACACACATGAGGATCTGACTATTGAACAATGCAACCATAAAGGTCTAGTACTTCTGAGGAGTTATGGGTTAAGACACAGTGCTCAAGTGGACTACTACATGCCCACTTAAACACATCAGCACTGATAAGCAGAATATGAAATAAAGTGAGATCTTATCTGTGAAAGGGTTCCAAGCACCCAAAGCGAGATTCAAAGAAAAGGGTAGGGGGTTCAAGCCCCACGAGGCGTCCCCGCATCTCAACGATATTCCCTTCTTTTTCTTCCTGTGAAATATAATAAATAAAAGATTTATTACTACTTTCAGATAAGGTGGATATGCAGTAATAGATACATACATATATCTCCTAGAGCTCCAATTGCAATGGTAGTACCCAAGGCAGCACAATAGTGGTAACCACAGGTCCCTAAAGAAAATATGGTCAAACAATGTACTCATCGCCTAAGCGTACCTAAAGGTCTTCTTCTGTGTTTCAGCCTAGGGGTCTCTTTTTTCCAGATCTATAATATACCATGATTCCTTCCTTAAGATAGTAATTCTGTCACCTCCCCTAATATTACATGGTCCATGTTCTATAGCATAATATGCTAATTTGGTCCTGTCACTATAGTGTGCTTCTTTGAAGTGCCTAAACATAGGATAATGGGGGTCATTGTTATCGATGGCTCTCATGTGTTCCAATACTCTCATCTTCACTGTGTGTATTGTACTGCTCCCATCTCTCTTGTTGCATGGGCAGACAAGGACATACATCACAAATTGTATACTGCATGTCAGGAATTGTTGGATGGATTTAGTACCCCCTCCAAATAGCACCTCAAATAATCTTTTACTCGTGCTGTATTGACACGCTTTGTATTTTACGCAGGGAAGGACACTTTTTTATATTTGTATATGTGCAGACAACACACAACTAATTCTAAATTTAAAATACAATCCAGGTAACTCAACTGCTGGATTATCTCCCTCTTTGAAAGCAGTCAGTGCCAGGATGACTCAAAACTGCCTTAAATTAAACCCATGTAAATCTGACATTTTACCAGTTCAAAACAAAGACAATGCTGGGACTCAACCTTATGCCTCCTCCCCCTCCACCAACGGTAGAATGCCCCAATCCCATCTTTGATAGTAATCTTGCCTTGAAAAGCAAATCTCTGCTGTCACAAAGACTTGTCTCCAACAACTACAGGCTTTTCGTCGAATAATCCATTTTCTATCCTTCTCAGAGAATGATCATTTCCATTGCATTTATACAGTCTCAAATAGACTATGGCAATTCCTCCCATGTCTCCTATATTGTCCTTCCTAAGGATAGGATCTATGGCCGTCACAAAATCCAAACACTTTACCAGATGCATGTTTAGCCTAAACGAATGTGATTGTGCGTTGAACTATCTGTGTCGCCTTTACTGGCTACCTGTGTAGAAATGCATCCTTTTCAAATCAGCTTGCACGATCTTTCAAAACTCACTCTAAATTCTTAGTAAAGAATATTCATAATTGGGCCCCAATCTTTATAAAATTCTATGCATCAATAATTCCAAATGGGAATGTGGAGCCTTCTGTGTTCAAGGAGCTCAGTTGTGGGTCAACATACTAAATTGTGTCTGATTAAATTCTGGAAAGCCTTGCTTTTCTTCAGTTAATCCACCTGCCTCCACCTAATTCATACAGCCTGCCAGATGCACCATTCTAAAGCGCTAAGACACTCCTCCGGAGTTCAGGTTTGCCCTTTATAAATAACCACAAATAAATAAATAAATCATACAGCAACAAATTGGCAAGTCTTTTAACTTACACAGGGAAGCTCTAATATTGAACACCAACTGCGGAAACAAAAACCGTTGTCGTAGACTTTGATCTATCAGCTTCTAATAACAAAAATATTACCAGAAACATTCCCCATAGTGTCTACGTCTGAAAAACTACAAAAGGTTTTTCCAAAATCCTCCAGTCGTTGCTTATTGCAGCATTACTGATACACAAGCACTTATTGTGAGAGCAGAAGTCAACCACGCGCCTAAGCACATGCTTCAGGAATTACAAATCAGCAAAAATGAATAAGAAACCTAACCAGCCTGTAGCCTCTCATTTTTAACTTGTACACCACATGCTATCAGACTTGATGATTGTCGCTATGGAACATGTTTTCAAGACCAAACTAATGGACTCCAGAGAAAACCTCTGGATTTACAATTTGGAATCATTGCATCCAGATTGACAGTGACAATATAATCTTATTACTTTGTATAGTAGGAAATCTAATGAAGGCACTGATGCTCCATTCTAAATGCAATCTTCACTGATGATACGTTTTGAAAATGCAGAGCTGCCTGCCGAGCAGTCACTGACCAAGTACCCTTGTACTTCCTGAGGAAGGTGGAACCAGAAACCTTGTAATGAAATATCGAGCTGATGCAAATATTTCTGACTGAATAGCTCAAAGTTCTCCACAGCTCCCTACCACAGTATGTTTGTGGTCTGGTGGCTCAGTGGACTAATGCATCCACTTCAGGGGCCTGTGTTCGACCTCATGGTCACAGGTTCAAATACCGGCGGGTACACTCAGCCTTTCATCCATCTGAGGTCGATAAAATGAGTACCATTGAGTTGGGTAACAATAAACATCTGTTATTCAGCGCCAAGATGCCTCCGGGTGAACATGCGCTTTACAAATACACATGTTATGTTATGTTTGTAGTAGGGCGCTACACATTAAACGTGTCTAGGTTTATGAGGGCATGACTTGCTTCCGGGTGTTGAGGACATGAGCACCAAGGTCCTCACCAACGCTGAATAAGATTCAGAAAAGTATCTTAATCTTGTGCAATTTAACTGCCTGAGGAACTATTTACAAGAAAAAATAGTACGGGAAAAAAGAGGTTGACACTAACTAGCATGACAGCCCTGATTGACCCCTGGCAGTTGGAGCCCTGTGATGGTCGGATTGAGTGGAGAGCCAGAAAATGACCTACTGGGGATCTGAATGAAGGGTACAAATGGACTCTGTGCTGTCCCTTCTCTGGCTACCTGTAGTAGGTTGAGTGACCAGGTGGTCCAGGGATGACAAGAGGACCAAGCATAAGTGACTGCCCAAGCCTGATGGGCACTCATCAATGGTAGTGAACGCCAGGACCAGATGGACATTCACCAAACGTATTAGATTAGTGAATGCCAGGGCCTGACGGACCATAACTAATGGTACCAGATAAATGAATGCCAGGGCCAGATGGCCACTCACCAATAGTGCTAGATCTACATTTTGAACTAAAAAGTGAAAAAACGAACTTTGAATTAATAGGAAAAAAGCAAAAATTAGAAAACAGAGATTAAGAAAACAATGCGGGAGTAGGTGAAAATAATGTGGGTGTAAAATATATTTAAAGTGAATAAGGCAAAATATTAGGGATAGATTTCGGGTAAGGGCATGTACGGGTGTGCATTAGAGGCAGTGTTATGGTAAAGGTAAGGGTAAGTGCTAGCGATCAAGTTAGGATCATGTATACGGTTAGGGCTAGATTGACATGTTTTAGGACTAGGCATAGTGATAGGTTTAAGGCTAGAGAGGAGGTAAGGATAAGAGATACGGTTGGGATTATGGCCACTATTAGGGATAGGGTGGTATTGAATTAGTGTAAGGCACAGTATCTGGGATAGGAGATGTATGTAAGTATGTGGTATTTATACAGCAAAAATCTAGCTGAACTGCAGCAAAGCACTATACAGGGTCAACGGCAAAGACACAGTCATAGTGTAATGGGAGTGTAAGCTGATTTTTGGACTGTTACTGCATCATGATTTAGTGCTCTTTAAAGAGGTGCATCTTCAGATCTTTCCTAAAAGGTAAGGGCCATGTGTAAGTAAGAAGGTTAGTGGTAGGGTTCAAGGCTTAGAATTAGAGTACACAACAGGGAAGGGGTAAAGTGATCGTTTTAATGCTACAATTCGCTAGGATACCTTAAAGAAAGAGTTAGCTCATGTAAAAAGAAACAATGAAATGTTTGATAAAATGCTAAACCTCTTGCTTTCAAACTAGTTGCCAAGCACCAACACGGTATTAAATTCCTACAATTTACAATTCTTCTTCATAATAATAATAAAACGTGTGTATGATATTATATTTAATAATGATAATAACAATAGTAATAATAGACATGCTTGATCAATACACAGTCATTATTATTGGCAATAATATTTTATTAAAATAAATTCTGTTAAACAAATACAACGAACAGGAAAAACAAACAAAGTGTATCAATTTAAAAATAGATTGCAATCCAACAAAATTCAACAACTCACACTCAAATAAACTGCTTCTTGCAAACTGATGACTTCTTTGATCATATCTTTTTAGTCTCAACAAAAAACTGCCCCAGATCATCACAACCTCCTTGTTTTGCAATTGACCAATTGGCAACCATGCTTTTTGTATGTTACAACATTAAAAACAGCCTTCCTAAAATCCAAACAACAAACTTTTACAAAAGGGAAGCAATCAACTAATAAGCCTTTGCAATGCAATAGGTCTCGCATTTGCGAGAGTTTAAGCTAATAGGCATTGTAAATGACAATGCCTTTTATTTATCTGTTTTGATAACACATAAATAAAAGGCATTGTTATTTACAATGCCAATAGCTCAAACTCTTGTAAATGCGAGACCTATTCAAAGAAGCGGCCGCCATTGTCCCGGGCTGCTTAGAAAGTGAAAGTGCGCATGGCGCGCTGAATGTTGCAGGAAAGCATGTCGTGCCTAGAGTAGGAGAAACTATTTAAAGAAAATAGTGCTTACAGAGTAAATAAGACATACCGTCAAAAACCGAAGTAAATGGGGCAGTCCTCCTGGGAGGTTACAAATGAAGACTAGGCGGTACTAAGGAGGGACTAACAAGCCTATTAGGGAATCAGAAGCCAGCATTTACGAAGGACAATGACACAAGCCAATGACAAATATGGGTGGGCTTCTATTCCGTACTCCAATACAACATGCCTCGCAGAGCAGCGCATGAGCGCTGCCCAGGTTCGACCTAAAAAAGGAAGCATTCAACTAAAATACAAGGTGAGCTACAGTCCAAGTTATTACACAAACATTGCTTTTCATTTCTTTCTTTTTTGGCTATCTCCCTTTATTCTAATTTTGAATTTTCCATAGAAATTCCTAAGGACATAGTGGCAGATGGCTGCTAAGGGGTATCAGGATAGTTGCATTAAAAGCTGGAATTTGAGCTCCTGGGTTTTTTGAGAACTTGCAGTGAAGCCATTGACTGCTCTAATGAAAACGGCAAACCCCCGCTACACTAAAGCCTGCTCTGAAGAGAATCATAAGAACCTAGTGGAAAGGAGAGTGCATCACTAGATGGAAAGAGAAGTTTACCAGAGATAGACTTTAGCAATTAAGAAATTATATTAGAGGTAAAGTGCCAGGAGGGCTTTTAAGAGTGGTATTTAATAGCCATCTCTAAACTGTGACACGTCATGTAACTGTATAGTGCCTTGAAATATTACCAAAGGATTATATTATCCCCTACATAGGCAGCAGCTTTGCAAATACCCGCAATTACAGTATACTGCAGGGTCATCTCTGAACACAAATATAGGATTAGACACTCACAGAAAAATGGAGATGAAAGGGATTTACAAATATGAAACATAGTGATAAGTACACCAGAAAAAGGCCACCTTTGAAGCTGCTGTAATTTCGAACTGAGAATATTGTATACGGCAAAACAGTCTAGGCATCAGTAATTTCGTCTTGCAGTATTGCAAGCAGTTTACACATGATTCCCCTATGTCCTACTATGGAATGGGCAATAACATGCAGGAACCAGCATTACTGTAGGTTTTTTTTATGTGATTTCATAGTTCACAGACAAATCCTTTCAAGGTTTGCCCAAGAGGATGTGTTCATGGAGGCAAACAATGTGATTTTACTTCTTACGGTAATACCACAGGACTCGTAATACCAATGTGAGCGGAAACGACTATCTCCGCCCAACTGTGTATTATGACCCAACTCATAATGAGGGCCAATTTACCTAGACTCGGAGAGTAGTGGGTGGTGGAAGTGGACAACCTAGATGATTCAGAATGGAGAGAACTCCTGCAGAATCCCAGCGAGACGAATGTTAATGCCCAACTTAGGTCAGTCCACTTTAGGTTTTTATATCACATTTACTAAACCAGACAAAGATTATGGAAATCCTGCTTTTTTGTGCTGGCAAAGAAAGAGAAACTAACATCTACCAGGGAAAGACAAGACCACAAACACGAATATGTGGTTGATAGGCAGAGATGGATGTCTAATGATGGAACAGTTTGCTGAAGAAGCCAGCGGACGCTCCTAGGACGCTTTTACATCCCACTAGGAGAACACTGTACTCTAAGAACTAAAACTCTAGTTGACAACACAACACCACTAAAACTCCCAACAACTAAAAGATTAATAGAGACCCAAGGAACTATGTGCTACTTATTTAAATATAGATGGCAATCAATTTTATGTTAATATTCAACAAATGTGTTCAAGCAGTAACAGTTTGCAGTTATTAGACTCACATAATATGCTGTCTAAATAATGACAAAATGCAATTATTCAATCAATACATGTTTATTTTTGAATACATGAAAATAGCAATAAAGTTGTTTATAAAGAAAGAATAAGAACGTCTTGGGCAAATAAATGACATTTTGGAGAGGAGTGATCCGATTAGTTGCTATTTTAGTTGCTAGGCTTGGTAGAACAAATCCCCTGTGAATTTCCAATTCAGTCCATAGCAGATTCAATTTTAAACTTGATTTGTTTGGCTATGAATGTGCATAAAATCATCAGACCTACATTTTAAGAAATATTTTAGTTTAAAGAGAAAAAATTATAAAACCTAGTACCATACATAAGAAATTAAAACAACTATCAACAAAACCGAATGTCCATAAATCATTCACTGACTATCTCAGACAACTTTCTGTCCAACTCTTAGGCCACATGAGCAAACTCAGGCCAAACAGTCTATGCCTTACAGTTGTGCACTGATGCAGTACACAGATACAGGAATATTACCCTTTACTAATGACATCTTAAGCACAAAATAAGTCAAACATTTAGTATATCTCCCTTAAATGACACCAACATTGGTTGGCTAGGGTGTTAACTGAATATCATTTAATGTGATTTTCATAAATGATACTCCTGAAATATTGTTTACTTGAAAGTTATTTTTACTTATTAGAATGCCATTAGGCAAAGGCAAAGACAGTAATAAGATGAACAATGACTGTTTGATATATAGTATGTTAAAAATGTCCACTAATTAGAAAGAGTCACTTTCATTGTTCTAAGCGCAAACATCAACGTGGATATTATCAAGGCCTTCTATTGAGCTCATCTAGCCATCAGCATTCAGGTCGTGTCCTTTATCTGATGAATCGTGGTCTTACTCTTCAAGACCAGCACCTGGCCTCACCGTCCTGCTGCCTCTGTCTGACTGACCATTGGTTTTACTCTTGGGCTGAGAATGCGACCCTGCCTGCCGTGGCAACCCGAAATGGGCCCGTGTGCACTGTTGTCCACAAAGTCAGCACACAAGCCTGGTCACCTCTTGTGTCTTGAGGGCAATCACTGAGAGTCTTCTGAGGCACCTTGTTTCTGGTTAGATAGGGGAGGGCAGAGTCTCCTAAATTCTTCCACTCAGCCCCTAACAACCTGTTGAGCATCTATGTCTCAGGCCATGAACGTGCCAAGTGTGCACAGAGTCTTTTCTATTACTACCACAAAGAGTGCAATTTGTTGAGCGTTTGTGAATGCACTGAGTGTATCTTGCAATGGATAAACATAGGACCTTCAGATCACTGCAGAGTGCAGCATCCTGTGTTTACTCACCGTGTCATTGTGTTAGATACGAAAATTGTTTTAATGTCTGTCAAACTGCACTGGCTAACAAATAACTAAACGGAGCAAAAGAAGTGTAATGCCCCTTTACAGAAAAACGGTGATTAATGCACCTTGGTGCAAATTGCAAACATGTCTAAGTTCTGTGACTAGATTACAATTTCCACCAAGGTGCTATTAATCACCCTCGCCAATGTTCGAGGGTGAACATACAGTCTCTCCCTTTATGGCCAACAGGGATAGTTTTGTGGCTGTGCATGGAAGCAGCCCCCGACTGGTTGACACGTCTCTTCTTGGGATGGTGGCATCTCTCTCTTGGGTACCAGTAGATAAGATTCGGAGTAAAAGCCTTCTGTTCACTAGACGGATATGGGTGCCTAGGCCTGGTGTCAGTCGCTCCACTGCTCCCTGGAGCTAGGCCTGCCCCTTTGGTCTAACAAACACCTAAAATAAAACTCATTCCCAACTTCCGGCTCTAGATTAGATTAGATTTAGATTATAGAGCGCATGGCTACCCAAGGGCTTCCCAGCGCTGCGAGATTCCCACTCCGCGAGGCTAGAGATGGATTAGTGATACTGCTTGAACAGCCATGTTTTAATCGCCTTCCGGAAAGCTGCTTCCGATGTCGGTATACGTGGTTCACGTTGTAGCGAGTTCCATAGCTTGGGTGCCAGGAGGGAGAATGATCTACCTCCCCATCTGGCTCTTCTGATTCGTATAGTTTTTATTAGTCGTTCGGATCCGTATCTCAGGCTTCTACTTGGAATGTAAAGGGTCAACAAGTCTCTAATTTTACTTGGGCCCTTGTTGTGTAGAGCTCTGTGGGTCATGATAAGTGCCTTGAATTTAATTCTGGCCTCCACCGGAAGCCAGTGTAGTGCTTTTAGATGCTTCCTAGCTGACTCCTTGGTAGGGGCCTTGCACAGCAGCCTTGCTGCGGCATTCTGGACCACCTGGAGTCGGTTGATCACAAATTTGGGCGCCCTTAGGAAAAGTGAATTTCCATAGTCCAGGCGTGATGTGACCAGGGAGTGGACCACTGTCTTTCTGAGCTCTAAAGGAATACGCTCCAGTATTTTGCGGAGCATTCTAAGTAGTCCAAAGCAGATGCCTGTCAGTTTTTTGGCTTGGGTTGCCATTGTTAGGTCCTTGTCGAGCCAGACTCCCAGATTTTTGATTGATTCCTTTGGCGTGGGTGGGTTACCGAGGCATTTGGGCCAGCTTATTAACGGCCTAGGGACTGCCTTGTTGCTGAAGACCATTAGTTCCGTTTTATCCCCCTTCAGTTTTAAACAGCTGTTTGTCATCCAACCCGTCACTCTTTCCATACAGGGAGCTAAGCTTTCGGAGTCCCCGTTGGTTCTGGGATCTAGGGATATCACCAACTGGGTGTCATCAGCGTAGGCTGTCATGAAGACATCGAACTCTTGGACTATCTGTGCCAGTGGCTTCATGTAGACATTGAATAGTGTAGGACTCAGTGAGGAGCCCTGGGGTACCCCCCCAAGTCAAGGGCATCATCCTAGAAAGGAGACCACTCTCCATAACTTGGAAGGTTCTTCCTTCCAGAAACAAAGCCAGCCATTTAAGAGTGTTACCTTGGACTCCGATGGCCTTTAGTCTATTTTGTAAAATATGGTGGTCCACCGTATCGAACGCTGCGCTCAAGTCCAGCAGTATTAGAGCTGCAGCACTACCTTGGTCCAGAGACATTTTGATTTCCTCAACCACTGTTAGTAGTGCTGATTCCGTGATGTGCTGCGCACAGAATCCCATCTGCGTGGGGTGGAGGCATTGGTTTGTTTCCAGAAACATGTTTTTCCACCAATTTTCCCACAAATGGCAATTTTGAAATGGGGCGGTAATTCCCCAGTTGTGCTGAGTCTAAGTTGGGCTTTTTTAGCAGTGGGCAGATTATAGCGTGCTTCCATGCCCCTGGTACTACGCCCTCTTCAAGTGAAAGGTTCATAATCTTAACTAGTGTTGGAAGAATGGTGTCTGCGACTTTCTTTACAATATGCGGTGGGGCCGGGTCTAGTGGCGAGCCTGATTTCACCTTATCCATCAATGGCTTCACTTCTTCCAAAAGCACTGGGGGGAAGGTGGTGATGGTTTGCATGGGGGCAGTCTGTGCCTCCTCGACTTCCTGCCTTGGGAGTGTTTCTCTTTCGGTCAGGAGTGTGGTGTAAATATCCGTAACTTTAGTGCAAAAGTAGGTTGCTAGGTCAGTGCATCTCTCCTCTGAGGCTACCATCATATGGGTAGTTTGTGGAGGGGCGGTTAATGCCTTAACTACAGAAAAGAGTTCCCTTGAGGAGTTCTGTGCCTGGCTAATTTGTGTTTCAAAGAATTTAGTCTGTACTTCTTTGATGCTGTTATGGTAAGATCTGATCGCCACCTTGTACTTGGCTTTCAGATGTGGATCATAGGATTTCCTCCATTCTCGTTCTAGTTTTTTACAACTTTTCTTTAGGGGGAGTAGTTGGGGGTTAAACCATGAAGCAATCAAGGGCCTTGATTTTGATTTAGAGAGAGTTTTGGGAACTATTGTATCCAGTGATTGCATTATCTGAGTTTCCCAGTTGGAGTAGGCTTCAATCACTGTTTCCGGTATCTCGGAGTTCGGCGAGGCCATGGGCCCTAGTCTGTTCCCCCAGGTCTCGGAGTTCAATTTAACCCATCTTCTTTTCTTCCTTTCAACTGATGGGGGGCTTGCTCTTCTCTCCTAGTCGGTTATCTAACTTGAATGGGATGAGGTGGTGATCTGACCAGGGCACTGGTATTGGTGGGGCAACTATAATCTTAGGGCCATTTGACAGAACTACGTCAAGAGTATGACCCTTGATGTGAGTGGCCGATGTGACTAACTGTGAGAGTTGAAGACCCTCAAGATCTAGCTGCAGCCTTTTGACACTTGGGAGGTTCTTGTCCTCGAAGTGTAAGTTTAGGTCCCCTACTATGGTTGTGTGTGGTTTCTTTACCAGAGTACTAGCTAGAAAACCTGGTAGGCTATCTAGGAACTCTCCATAGGGGCCCGGAGGTCTGTAGATTGGTGTTGCTCTATTGGGATGGGGTGAACAGGACTATGATATTTAGGATGAATTCTGTGATTTGTAAAGGAGCACGCATTAAATATATACATTTTTCCATGCAGCTATTTTCTGCAGCTAGGGAAGATGCGCTTGATAGAAAGATCTCATTATGGAAGACACCCATCGCGTGCGGACAAGAGAGCAGTTGAGAACGGTGCAATGATTCTGCAGTAAGAATTGATTAAGTATATTGATCTGTAATTAGCACAAGCAGGTCTATTCGCGCCGCTGGGTCCATGGGTGATACCATTATGAAACGCATCTTCATTACTTGAAAGGACAGTGAACTCTATGTGAACCCATCTGACTGAAGGGCCCCATATAAGATATGCCACTGGAAAGAGTCCATCCCAGGACATCTCTCATCCTTCCTCTCTTATTCTTCTTCTGACTTGGAAAGAGATACAAGCAGAGAATAAATGGTAATTTGCCCCGATTGAACTTTTTCTCAATGCATATTGGCGAACGCCGAGAAACTGAATCATTAGACTGATTTTCTCTATAAAGTGGGGGTCTGTACATTACAGTAAATAATGGTGGTCTTCCTTCCCCACGGCAAAGAGGGTTTCTGGGGGCAGGGCTTTAGAATAAGTTCGATGTTACTTCAGAATGCTCACACATTGATTACATTTTATGAGTAAGGTTATCAATCCATCCACATTCAATGTTTGTCCCAAGATACCCATATCTGATGTACACATGTGCAGAAACCTATAATCATTACAAAATAAGAACATGTTTTTATAAAGCGCCTCACCCCTGCACTTCTGAGCACTGTAAATAACAGGTATAATCATAGGCCCATTTGATGATAGTCAGAATGCCAACCCTGGAGGGATGGGATTCTGAGCAGGATTAGCACTGAGCACCTGCCAAGGACACGAAAGGTCAGTGGCGAATACTTAGCTCACTGGCCCATCTCCCCAGCAGAGCCTGATTATAGCTACATATTTTAAAACTAAAATAACTGATTGTGGAATGCCAAATGTCGAAGTCATTTTTAGGCCAGCTGCAGTTATTTGCCATAAACCTATAGTCGATTAACATGTTGTGGCTAGGTCAAGTTTTACTTTATCGATTTGAACAATGCAAATCATAAAATTAGATAAATGCATACATCTCATAATAACATAAAAAATACATTGACGTTAAAACCACAGATTAAAAAAACAAAAACATTGTATCTCAAAAAGATACAGTGGCAATATTTCAGGCCCAAGGGATGATGATCCCAGAAGCTTCTTCCATGTGAAGAAACCATAACAAGCAATCCAATGGGGGCCACAATAATGAGCCAGTGATGGGCAGCATTTTCTGATTCGCTTCCACATGTTTAGCTTAGAAAAAGAATTGTTGCATTCGCTCTTTAGGATTGATGTTGTAAGACTTCAGTCAAACTTGACCTGTCTCTCAATCCTTTGATGGAATATTTAAAGGTAATTTGTAGATACTGGGTGCTCAAGGCAATTCCCAACTGAGTACTGTTAACAAACGTGCAATGATTGAGAACAGTGAAATAGTAGCATCACCAGCACAAAGAGATATAACAGGAACCAAATGATTGGGAACCAACTTGAAAAAGAATAAAAGTGGAAAAGTTTGCTTCACTCTTATTTAAAAGAAGGTCATAACCTGGAAGCCGCATCCTCAAAATGACCTCACAAAATGTTTGTTTGCCGTACACTGACAAGTATGGTGTCCTCAAAAAGTGTCGTAAACGTGCTTCATGCAAGCAGAGCCGGCCCTTGCTAAGATAGCGCCCTGAGTGGAGAGAAATCTGACGCCCTTGCGGATGCCAGTGGATACTTTTTTTGTTCACTGGTCAGTCTCTGGCTGAATAGCGAATGGCCCTGAACACAAAACTCTACGGATCTCCCCACAGCTCACCTAAGCCGCCCATAGCTTAGTTGCCTCATGCGGTTGAGGGTGCTGTTGGTGGGTGTCAGCAGGGGTGAGAAGAAGGGAGGGCAAGTAAGGGGGATGATGGAAAACATCGCCTAATGAAGGACCACTTTAAGTTGGCAAACCTGACAGAGAAACAAGCAAGCAGGGACACGGACAAGGCTGGAGCAATACGAGAGGGGCGTTGCTGTTTGCACATGCACACAGCTCCGTGCTCCTCTCAGAAGACTGGCGCCCTGGGCCTGCGCCCACCTCGCCCATGCCAAAAGCCGGTCCTGCAAGCATGAGAAGTGACTCCGGAACTTATTTAGAGTTTGGTGGATGTGGCTCATCTGTCAAAAATTGGAGGCTCTTCCATTTACTTTTTACGTGACATCTGCAACTTTTTGGTGAATATGCTGACACCCCCTTTCCCCCCCCCCCTTCCAAATTTGAAATAAGGACCCAAGTTGTTTGGGGCAACGCCAACCCCACCTGGTATCAATCACTGAAATGTTCCTGTTATTATTTCTGAGATTCCTGTCAAGTACCTACAGAATATCACCCCGCAGGGGAAGGGTAAATTAACACTCCTACAGATCATTTAGAAACCGGTTTTAATTAGCAGGAAATATTTCTGAAGGGCTAGATCTTTCAGAAACAAAAATAGTTGTATCTAATTAATTAAAAAATTAGAAAGGAAAAATCAGGAAAAAACCTTTCTTTAGAGTGGTTGGGTGGCCTAGAATAAAGGTCTTTCAACCACTCCAAGTTTTCTTAAATCCTCCAAAAATAATAAATTCCTGGTTGTAAATTTATCTCTGGGCGCACATACTAGCCCTATGTTTCCATTGTGTTTTAGCTTAATTTTGTATTATTCAAACCATCGGCCTTGGTAGACAAGCAAGAAGGATGCTTCAATCACCTCATGGGTTCCTAATGGCCCTAATATGCTGCAAGACTTGCAGGTGTACTTTAAGAATTGTTCTCCCTGTATACATCACGGGGCATGTACACCTTAGTACGTACACCGCATAGTCACTTTTGCAGCGTAGTGGTTTGTTGATCTTTAAGAGAATGCTTGAGCGTGGTGAAAAGACCTGAGTGGTGTTTACTCCATGTCTACAGGCCTTACACTTATGGCACTTCCTAAAACCAGGGCTGCCTGCAAGTCTGCTAGTGTTTGTGGACATCCCTGGGCTATTAGTCAGCAGATGCTCCCTCTGGATTTGGCTTTACGAAATGCCATCAGGTGTTTGTCTCGCATCAAGGTTCCTATATTAGGATCATTTTTGATCAGGTGTCACTGGGTATTAAGTATGCGCTTGACTCCATGATGTTGTGTGCTCTATCAGGTGATCTTGCGCATCTCTTGTTTCCCTTCTTGTGTTTTTGTTTTCTCAGAGAACAATGGTTGATCCTTGGCCTTCTTGCTGCCTTTGCTCCTGGCTCCCTGCATTACTTCTTGGCTGTATCCCTTATCTAAAAACCTGCTGCCCAACTCATCCTGTGCTTCTTTCAGTTGCTGTTGATTGCTGCAATTCCTTCACATGTGCAGGTTTTCTGCATAGGTGATGCTATGCTTCAATTTATTAGGATGAAAACTGCGAGCATGGAGAATTGTGTTGCCCGCTGTAGGCTTTTTGAAGGTTTTGGTGTACAACTTGCCATGCTCGATAAACAGAGATCCAAAAACTGCACCTACTGCTCGCTGATGTTAAGTTAAATTGTTGCCATTCAACTTTTCAGTGAAGGATCGCACTGATTGTTCTGTACCTTTCCATGTGACAAATAAATCGTCAATAAAGCGTGTCCACAGGATAATGTTTCTTCGCATTCCTGTGCGAGCACCTGCTCCTCCCACTAGCCCATATGCAGATTACAATAGCTGTGGGTAAAGCAGGTGCCCATTGCTGTCCCCCTCACCTGCTTGAAGATGTCCTTTCCAAATAAAAAAATATTATTGTAAAGACCTCAATGCACCATAGTAAGCAGCATCTGTGTGTCTTTGTATAGGGTGATGGGTCTGGTACTAAGGAAATATTCTACGGCCCTCAAGCCATCCCTATACGAAATGCTTGTATACAGGGATGTGATGTCCAATGTAAAAGGTAAAAGTTTTCTGCATCTGTTAATGTAAACTTGACTAGTGCACCCAGTACCCACCTAAAGAAGTGGAACAGCACCTTGACGCCCTGTGATCCCCCCGGTCCACCGCAGTCATTAGCGGGCTGTTTGTTGTGGAGGGAGATCCCGGGGAACAGTCTTCTTCCGAGGTGACTCACTTCCTGGCAGGGCCACGTAGAACCGCCATCTTGGTTAGGTTAGCGGTCTAGTTTCCCGCTACCTACCAGGCCGGGCACTATAAGGGGAGGAAATGGCGCGAGCGCGTAGCGGGCGAAAGGCAAGCCCGTCTGCGCCCGTCCGCGCCTCGACCGCGCCTAATGCCAGAACCCCTGGATCTGGTATTTCAGAACCCAACCACACCATCAGTTATTCCCGTGAGGAACTATTGGCCTTAAGACATTGTGATACTACCGACGTAGTCAGCCGGCTACCCGAAAGTATGACACTCTCAGGAACCACAACACTGACGCCCACAGACTTAACCCAGCCCCTCCCAAGAAGCAAAAATATAATCAACTGTCTACTCCTAAATACCAGATCTCTGATAAAACATCAACTAGAGTTCCATGATCTTGCCTTGACACTAAACATAGATATAGCTTTTCTAACAGAGACGTGGGCAGACAATAGCTCTGGCCCGGACATAGTTGCAGCTACACCTCCTGGTTACGCCATCTTCAGATTAGACAGATAACTTAAAAGGGGTGGGGGCCTGGCGATTTTATATCGAGATAACTATAAGGCCAGATTTGAACCACTACATACAGTAGATTTCGAAGCCATGACCTTCTCCATTGAACCACTTGACTCACTTGCCCTCAAAGGAATTTTGGTGTATCGTCCTCCTGGAGATAGGAATAGCTTCATAGATAATATCTGCCCCGTTATGGAAGCCTTAGTCACTAATGAAAAATGTATGGTGTTGGGAGATTTTAACTTCCACTTGGAGAATATAGAAGATCCAAATTCATTAAAACTTATTGATCTAATGGACTCATTTGGACTGCCTCTAGTCAACAAAGGTCAGACACACAAAGCTGGCCATCTGCTAGATGGTATATTTTCCAACTGGGAGAATCTTGTGGTATCTCCATCCCTTCCATTGACCTGGTCAGACCACTGGGTGGTCAACTGGTCAATGATGGCCATGACATCAGTACAATACAGACCAACTGTACAACTTACTACCAGTAGAGCCTGGCATAAAATCCAGCCAGATGCACTTGATAAGGCGATTGCCGCTACCCCTTGCCAACTGGAGCAGGATGCAGCAGCAGAACATAACATCGAAACTCTCTCTCACTGGCTTAATACGGTATTGGATACAATAACTCCCATCTCCAACATAGCAATAAAAGAAAATTGTCCCAACCTTGGTACAATGAGAACTTGAGATTGTCCAGACAGGAATGTCGTAGACAGGAACAAAGATGGAGAAGAAATTATGCGGCAGAGGAGAAAATGGCCTATAAAGTTAAACTCGCTCAACATAAGAAAGACATTATAAAAGCCAAGACAGACTATTTTACCAAACACATAAAAAATGCATGTGATACTAATAAAACCCTATTTTCGGTTATCAATAAGCTGGTCAAACCTAACAAGGTCAATCATATGGAATCAAATCAGGATTTCTGTAACTTACTAGCAAACTCCTTTCAAAAGAAGGTGACTAACATCTATGATAAATTTGCTAGTATTAACTCTCAGAGCAAGCATACACTTAGGGGCACATGCATCAATGTAAAATTTTGCGAATCCTTAATTGCGAATTTTAACGATTCGCAAATAACGAATCGCAAAAACAGATGCAACAAAAAAATTGCGAAAAAATAAAGAATCGCTAAAATTCGCAAACGCTACTGCGAATCCGAAATTTGCGAATTCGCTAATAGCGATTTCGCAAATAGCGAATTCGCAAATAGCGAAGTCGCATTTGTGATGCATCTTGATGACATCAGAACCAGGAAGTGAGCAGCACAAGCCCCATTCCCAGTGCACAGTCAGAGGGAGAGGAGGGAGCTGGCTCTGGGAGCTAACTAGCAGTGGCATTGAGCAATTGGAAAAACCTGGTAACTGCAAGAAAATGGAAAGCACACAAACAGCAGAGGACAGCCAATCAGGCAGGAAGCAAAAAATGAAATTCTCAGAAAAAGAAAGTGACACACTAATTGAGGGAGTTGTCCACAGCCATGATAAGCTGTTTGGGAAACAATCATTGAAAGTGGCAGAGCAGGAGAAAAGGAAAATATGGATCCGGATCCAGAACCGGGTGAATTCCAGTGGGGTGACACACCGCACCATCGATGACCTGAAGAAAAGATGGTACGACATGCGCAGTCGGGCCAAGGAGCGCATAGCTGCCCGTCTGAAGGAAGCAAGGAAGACAGGAGGGGGAACACCGATAGACACTGGGAACACTACCATGGAGGAAATGGTTGAATCCACTATCCAGCCTGAAGCTGTTGTCGGTGTGACACAGCTAGACACGTCAGGAGCAGCAAACACATCTGAAGGTAAGATGACTGCATGTTACCATTGACCTAAATAATAAAGGTAGTACACCACCCCAGTACAGCACAAGTGCACACTCAGAACATCCAGTACACAATGTATCCATGAAGGGAAGTGCATTATGGGAGATGTAGGCAGGTCAAGCATATACAATGTCAAACACACAAATAGGCTAAGAACAACTCAGAACAGTGAACATATTCCAAATTTAATGCCAAAGTAAAAATATGATCACTGTGACATGACATCCCATACTTAAATTAATGCTGGTTTTGCACTGTTAAATCTCACAGATGCAGAACGTGTAGAAGCTGAGGATAGTGACACCCAGGACATACAGGACATCAGCGCAGTTGAGGATATGGACACACCGGTGTTGCCAACAAATCCATCCAGTGCCCCAAGCACACGCAGGAGCAACTGTCCCACCACTGGTCACCATGGAGTCTGACGATGAGACAAATGCACCACATGAGTCCAGGCATGGCCCAGCCACATCCATCCCAAATCCACAAACACAGGTCCGCAGAAGTAATGTCAGTGTCCGGCGTAGAAGAGGCAGATCACGCAGAACACAGCAGGAGGAGCAACCAAATGATGTCTGGGGTGGTCTTGAGGGACAGATGCTCCGCATGCAGCGCCTGCAGACCAAGAACACACGTTTAGTGCAGTTACAAATTGGGAAGATGGCAGACAACATTGCAGTACTGTGCGATAGTGTGCAGCAAATGACCAAGGTTATGCAGGAGGGACATGCATCACAGAGAAGAAACCATCGGCAACTAATGCAGCACCTCAAAAGCTATGCCAAATCCAACAATAGGCTGGCCACATCAACTGCACTGCTGGCACGTAGGTCTGTGACCATGCAAACAGAAATGTGCCATTGGAGCGGGGTTGTGGCGAAGGCACTGGACCAGGTAACCAATGCCGTGGAACTGCTGAATGCTTCCACAATTTGGGCCAACATGTCCACGCAGGAAGAGGGTAGTGAGGGGGCCTCAAGCTTGAGTAGCATAGCTATGCCAGTTGCCACTGCAGGAAGACGCAACACACGCAGCAGTACCCCCTCAGCTTCCAACATGAGGGATGAGGATGCTGTCTCTGACAGGCGTCTGGGTGTTCGTGGGAGAAAGCGCTAGCCTGCTATATACAATTGCATACCGATATGGTGACGTAACCATGGATGTGATCGGACCTTTTGACTGATTGACAAGTCATTATTTATTTTTAATACACTTATGTCCATTACTTAAGAATCCTGTGCCACTGGCCACATTGAAAGTGTGCTCCGACACTCATGCCATATTTCCTTTGAATAAAACGTTCTGTGATTGTAATATACACTGTTTGTGTCATCATTACTCACCTCAGAAATAGTTTTGTGTGATGTCCAATCTTCTACTGCGCCCTTCTGCTGCGCTTGCCCCTTGTGCTGCACGGCGCTGTGGCACTTGCTGGTCCTCATCCTCGGAGTCGCTGTCAGACACCTCGATCTCCATTCCACCCCTTGTTGCTATATTGTGCAGCATGGCACATGCTGCTACTAGCTTGCAGCATTGTTCAGGGTTGTATTGGAGTGCTCCACCAGTCTTATGGAGGCATCTGAATCGGCTCTTCAGCAGCCCAAATGTGCGCTCTATGATGTTCCTTGTTGATATATGTGCAGCATTGTACCTCTGTTGGTTGGCAGTTGTGGGATTGAGGTAAGGTGTCAGAAGGTAATTACGCAAGGCGTATGCGCTGTCACCTGCATGTGGGTAAGCAAAGGGTCAGTGGCAGTTTGACATTGGCATACGTACAATGACTGAGAGTATCACCTACACATATTTACCAAGCAGATGTGCCTCTCCAAATTCTCCCCTGACCAGACGGGTGTGAATGCCACTTTGCCTGAAAATATATGAATCATGTGCACTCCCAGGAAATTGAGCCACTATATCAGTGATTATGTATTTGGCATTGCAAACAACCTGAATATTAAGGGAGTGATAGCATTTTCTATTTCTGTATATGTATTCCTGTGCTGCAGGGGGACAGATTGCCACATGTGTGCAATCAATGCAACCTATAACATGTGGGAAGCGAGCTATCTGGTAAAACTCCTGTTTTGTTTTCGCAAGGTCATGCGCGGTGGTGGGGAAATTGATGTGTGAGCCGATCCTGGCCATCATGGCATCAAGGAATGCTTTGAATATTCTTGAAAGTGCGCTTTGCGACACCTCCAGCTACTGCAATGACCCCCTGGAAGCTGCCTGACGCCAGTAGGTGTAGGCAACATAGGACCTGCACATGCGTTAGGATAGCATTGGTCCTACGTGTCTGTCGTTGCAGTATGGGATCCAATTCATTGATCAGGTCATGGATCATTGCTGCATTGAGCCTATACTTATCGTATATCTCATCCTCTTGCTGTCCTAGCAAAGTTATGCGGACTCTGAAGATGCGCTCATTAATTCGCCTCCGCCTGTGTCCAGCAGCCAGCAGCCTCATCCTCCTCGCCATCAGGTACATCCCTGCCATTGTGAGATGTGGTAGCTAATTCTGGGTGTGTTTCAATGGGTTTAAGTAGAATTTCAGCTGTATCTGATTTGCACTCATGATTACCACCTGGTTGCAATCCTTCTTATTTTGCACTCGCAAAATTGCGAATTTCAGGTAATTCGCAATTTGCGAATTTTCATGCATCTATTTTGCGATTCCTTATTTGCGAATCGCTATTTGGGGGCGCAAATAGCGATTCGCTAATACTATTCGCAGAATGTTTTGCGATTCTTTAAATTAGCGAATTGTTGAGTTTTCGCTATTTTGCAGTTGATGCATTGCGAAACTGTATTTTGCGGTCGCAAACGCCATAATTTAGCGATTTGCTAATTTTGCGATTTTTTTTAGGCTTGATGCATGTGCCCCTTAGTCTTAAGAAAGATTTAGCCAACCTCCTCGAATTCAGGAATCCTTCTGATGACCAATTAATAGACATCATTTTTATCAATTAAGTCAGGCTCTCCTTACGACCCCTGCCCACCTAACATAATGCACCAGATACCCTCACAACTGGCAGCATATCTAGGCCTTATCATTAAGTCAGTATTCGCCAGCGGTATTTTTCCCGCTCAATGGAAACGCACCTCCATTCTCCCCCTTTTAAAAAAAGATAATCTCGATAGCTCAGAACCTGGTAACTATCGCCCTATTGCAAGGCTCCCTTTTGCTGCCAAATGCACTGAAAAAGCAATGAACAAGCAAATTACCGAACATATCGAGTCTAACTCATTACTGGATGTAACACAACACGGCTTCAGGAAGCATCATAGCACTGAGTCGGCCTTAATCACAGCCACAGAAGATATCCGTGTAATCCTAGACGGAGGAGGAACAGCCGCGCTGGTACTGCTAGACCTCTCGGCGGCCTTTGATACGGTCAGCCATGAGATTCTGGCTGACCGTCTGCAGGAAGCGGGCATAAAAGGTACCGCACTTAAACTCTTAAAATCATTCCTAACTAATCGGCAATTAAATGTAGCAATGGGGTCAGCAACATCCAAACAGTTCTCTTTACCTTGTGGAGTTCCTCAGGGCTACGCCCTGAGCCCCACGCTTTTTAATTTATATGTTGCGCCGTTAGCCTTGATAATAAAAGAAGCAGGATTCGCCCTAGCTTCCTATGCCGATGACACGCAGATTGTGGTGTCTTTAACAAATGGAGGAAAGTACCCGGGCGAGGCTTTTAAGATCTGTATGAAGAATGTGAGTGACTGGATGGACGGCAACTGTTTGAAGTTGAACGCGTCTAAGACGGAGGTTATCATTTTTGGTAATAAACCCTCCCTCTGGACACCTGACTGGTGGCCCCCAGTACTGGATGTGCTGCCCGTACCCTCCACAAAAACTAAGGATCTGGGCATTATCATTGATAAGGAACTCAAATTCAAGGACCAAGTCAGTAAAGTCACATCTATCTCCTTTTGTGCAATAAGACTAATCAACAAGATTAAGAAATATATACCAGAAGAACTTCTAAAAACAGTGACTCTGGCGTTGGTCCTCTCTCGTCTAGATTATTGTAATAGTCTCTATCTTACCATTAATTCAGGCCTAATTAACAGGCTGCAGATAGTACAAAACGCGGCAGCACGTCTAATTTTAAAAATTCCCAAAAATGTATCGGCGAGAGAAGCCATAAAAAAATTACATTGGCTTCCAGTCAGGCAGAGATGTAAATTTAAAGTCCTCTGCCTGGCTTTTAAATCACTACATAATCAAGGACCAACACAATTTAGGAACAAACTAAAATGGTATGTCCCCAATAGAACCTTACGGTCAGGAACGGCCAGGAACATGGCAATCACCCCCTTCAAGAAGGCCACTTGGGGAGGTAGGAGCCTCTTTAGATCAGCAGCAATGCTGTGGAATACATTACCTATTACCCTAAAAACAGCATCCTCCTTGATGAGCTTCAGGAAAGGTCTGAAAACGTGGCTTTTCACACAGACCACCTGAAGCAACTCATCTGATCACTATCTGTACTAATGTTCTCTTGTTCTCAGTCTGTCCATAGCACCAAGACGCCTTCGGGCATTAGCTGCGCTTTACAAATTTAATTTCAATTCAATTCAATTCAATTAGGATGCAAACCTCTTCCCATGTGATGTCATACACCCTTCTCAAAAAATCTCCATTGTCCTGGATATAAGAGGACAAGTTCTGCATGTAATTCAGGAGAAAGAAATCAATATACCTAGAAGTACTCTCAAAGAGGTCTCCTACAGCAGAGATGATGGGCCTCCCAGGTGGTGTGGTTGCATTTTTGTGTATCTGGTATAGTATTGGCATGATAGGGGCTTCTGTTCTCAAGAACTAGCATTCTTCTTGACTGATCAGCCCAACCTCTCTCCATTTTGACAATTCAACATAATATGGAATTCTGACATTCACTGTCTCAGATTTGTCAATTCTACAGTAACATTGTGCATCATTCAGTTCACTGGGTGCCTCCCTTGTATACATTTCCAGTGGTCACAGGACAATATTCCCGCCCTTGTCTGCCTCTCGCACAACCACATCTTTCCATTTACTTATTTTCCCCATCAGTTGGCCATACTTGATCATCTGGGAATTCTTGTAATCCCCGCTGGTTCTCTCTCCATTAATCTGCAGGCATGTTACATCTTGTATGGCCAAATCAAAGATGTCGATCGAGTCCCTGGGTGACATTGGGACAAATGTGGACGTAGGTTTTAAAGGGGTGATAGGGCTATCAGATACATCCAGTCCTTGTATTAGTTCTTCCTCTGAGGAAGAACTAATACACCCACACTTTCCTCGCAATCATTTCCACCAAAAAGATATATATATATCTTTTTTTCACTAAAAAAAACCAAAGGTTAATATGACTCTGTAGTTAGATGTTGGAAAGAGACACAAGCCAACACTAAAAACAATCCAAAAACCCTCTGAAACACACCAGTTATAGTTTAGTGACATAACTAAAACGTGTGTCCCGATCATGCACTGCTTAGGACCTCACACATTACATCACTCAAGACATGTTAAATGACATAATTGGTTCAGGCTTTTGCATTCCTTACAACATTTCTATTTTGCTTGAAGTAACAGATACGTGAATTGTGCAAGGTTTTTAGCACTCAAGACATACAGCCTTTTTGCCTGCTGGACTGTTCTCCACACTGACAAAAAAAATTATTAAAGGCTTTTTGCAATGAGTTGTTGCCAACGCTAGGTGGTGCCCTACGGTTGCTGAATTACCTTGCTGTTGGTACTCTGGAAAGTGGATGCCTAGATATTTGTGACTGCCAAAAGTTGCCACTTCGTCAGTGGTAACCAATGTTGCACTGTTTTGTATTGCCCTCGTCTCTGGCATTACCCTGGAGACATCCCAATTGATAAAACCCAAATGGGCTTTATGTGTGCAAAATGTACACATGAATTGCATACTGGTCACACAAAACATTTTCTTCTTTTTACCTGCCGTGAGGGGAACGGCGAACAGCAGCTTTCTTCCTCGCCCGTTGCCGTGAGGGGAACGGCCACCGGAGGGCACTTCAACTCCCAGGAGCCCAAGCGCCGGCGCCAGCCGTGACGCTGCTTTCCGCGCCCGGAGGCGCGATAAGGCTCGACAGGCCCTTTTGCAGCGTGGGAAGCATTTTCTTCTTTTCACCTGCCGTGAGGGGAACGGCGAACAGCAGCTTTCTTCCTCGCCCGTTGCCGTGAGGGGAACGGCCACCGGAGGGCACTTCAACTCCCAGGAGCCCAAGCGCCGGCGCCAGCCGTGACGCTGCTTTCCGCGCCCGGAGGCGCGATAAGGCTCGACAGGCCTTTTGCAGCGTGGGAAGCATTTTCTTCTTTGTACCTGCCGTGAGGGGAACGGCGAACAGCAGCTTTCTTCCTCGCCCGTTGCCGTGAGGGGAACGGCCACCGGAGGGCACTTCAACTCCCAGGAGCCCAAGCGCCGGCGCCAGCCGTGACGCTGCTTTCCGCGCCCGGAGGCGCGATAAGGCTCGACAGGCCACACGCAGCGCGGGACGCGCGCGGGCAAAGCCCGGGCCAAGGGCGGGCCCGTCTGTACCCGTCCGAGCCCGGCTGAGACTGGACTGGGCCACCCCCCTTGCTTCTTACCCAGGGTTTCTTACGGCACGACTGAAGGTAAAGTGAATTTCATTGCCCCACATGCTAGATTGTGTGTTATTGAGCCGTAACACAGGTGGAACGAACTGACCCCCAGAAATGTCTAACCGGAAAGGGGTAGTCGGGACTTTGGATGCCTTCATTGTGAGGGCAGAGTCTCTTCTGTCCCATGAAATTGAAATTACGGAGCGCCGATTGTCCATGGACCCTGCTACTTTGTTTTCTAGTTTATCAAAGGGTGGACCAAAGGCTGTGAAGACATTATGCGCATCTCCTTGTAAGTTACCGTCTTTAGAAATTTGCGCCGCATCACCTGTTTTACCAGATACATCATCTTTAATGCCGTGCCCGGGAGTCGTGAGTCAGGTCGCATCAGGTATCAATACCAGAGCACGAGGGGCATACTCCCACAAGCCCGCTAAACTGAAAACACTTCCATCTAAACGCAAGAGGAATACCGGGAGTGATGGGTTGCCCAAATCAAAGGCTAAGCCCAAAAACTCTAAAACCGATCATGACAGTGCCAATAACCCGGGAGTTGTCTGCACAGCCTCAGTGGGGACACAGACTGACTTTGTTTTCGATTCTGCCGGTAATGACATTAACCTAGTTGCCAATATAGGCGCTGAGGGAGGCATTGCCGTTCCTCCTTCTGTTACCAGGCATATTGACACCAATCTGGTTGACATTAAGATTGCACTTGATAAGACCTTTAATTTAATGAAGGTGGAGTTCGAATGTTTAAAATCTGTACTGATTAATGTGGCCGACAGGACTATGACCTGTAATGTAGTACCCAATAATGATGTTGGTAATTTACTGCCCTCTTTAATCAGTCAAATGAGTAACACACCTGGGGTAGAGTTGCATCCTGGTCTTGCTACCCAAAAGGTCCCATTGTTGTTACTCCGCATCTTAACTGTAGTCATGTAAACACAACTCACCAGATAAAAACACATAGAAGGCAAGGGGACAGAGGGGCTACCTCACAAAGACACATAGATAATCTGAACTTTGTACCAGGAAAAAGCTGCCCCATAGTTCAACGCCCCAGCATACTTGCATGTGATGTAAGAGTAGCTAGGGATACCCCTAATGTTCCCAGTAATGGCTCCCTGAGATCCAATCCCGATGTACTCGATTTACCCCCAGCCTCATGCCCATATGTGTTAGTCCTGGCTGGGGTTCCCTACTTATCTGGGGAGCAACGGGAATCCTGGGCAGACCTGCGTAATAAGGCCGTAGATTGGCTTTGTAAGCATAAGGGGTTCCACCCATCCAAAATGAATGATATCATCATGGCTAGAAGAGTCGGGTGGGTTGGCCATTCTCTTAAAAATATAGATGGCGACTGCATTGTTCTTAATTTTCGCAGACCTAAGCTTGTTCGCCATTTACTGAATAATTTTGAACAACCAACCACTCAAAACACCCATATTAGTGCACTCCCCTGAGTTATTTTTACAAGCCACTCAACAATCCTCAAAGGGACTCCCTGTTTTGCCTCTGATAACAAATAGGTTTAACTCGTTATCTAACCTAGATACACAGGACTGACAATTATCAACCAGGGACGCTCAGCTTTCCCAGCAGTCCCTTTTGGAACAGCCCCTTGCCAGTACAGTTATAACCATTACTGATAACGGCGAAAGTCCGCCCACTAGTATTAATAATGGAGCTGATTTGAACATCCTCAGCTGGAATGTAGCAGGACTGCACTCTAAGCTCGACGACCAGGATTGGTTGCGCCTGGTCAAAGACCAAGATATTGTCATGTTCCAAGAGACCTGGGCCACACACGATTCACATATTGAAGGGTTTCATTGCACTTGTGTCCCGGCATCCAGCCACAATAAAGGTCGACCATCTGGGGGCCTTCTTATTGGTCTTAATGTAGCGACTGGTGGTAGCTATAAGATACTTCCAACAAACAGCCCTAACTTCCAAGTAATACTTTTTAAGAGAAGAGTCTCTCTTTATTTGGTTAACTTTTATAATAATGATTTTGCATCAGTCCCCAACAAGAGTTTTATTGAGCTTTTTGATTTTATTTCCAATCTAGATTACCAGGCATCCGGTTGGAATACTATTGGGATTATTCTGGCTGGGGATTTTAATGCAAAATTTTATGACAGGCATTGTGTCACGGAACCACACACTACGGGCCCTTCTTTTCGCAGGGGAGCGGAATTGACAGCTCTATTGAGCTCGCTCAATTTAGTTAATGTCATGGAGCAGTTGGGTACATCTCATGCCACCAATAACCATCACCCGACCTTCAGAGGCAGGGGACATTCGTCCGTAATAGACTTTGTTTTCATCTCTCCTCTACTGACGGATTATTTAATTACTGCAGAGGTTGTTGCCACTATTCAGGGGGATCACAACCCCATTAGAACCGCTTTCAGATTGGCACCCCGACACATGTTCCCAATTGAATGCGGGGCTAAAGATTTAACTCCATCTACCGACAACCTAACACTGTCATGGAGGGGTATTGATAATGGGGATCTGTTTAAATTACTTGTGAAGGACAACTTACCCTATATCACCTCCTGCTTGTCATCTGAAGCTCCCCATCAGGAGGTAGTTGGTGGTTTTTCTAAACTCTGTCAGGCAGTTAAAACTCTCCTGTTAAAGCCCGTTTCCTTAAAGAAACCGGGCCCTAGATGGTTTGATTCTGTATGCTCTGCTGCCAATAGGAACCTGCGTATGGCTTTGTCAGCTGACCCCAGGTATTCCCATGATGTAATACAGGCTAGATAGATGTATAAACTAGCTATTACTAACCGGAAAGAGGCACTCGTAAGGGATCGTTGGGAAGCCCTATCGCAGGCTGCTACGGAAAAAAGGGGTAATTTATTTTGGACTGCTGTAAGGGATCTTAGATCCATGGGACAGCTATTAACACCAATTAGCTGCACAATCTCGAGCCAGTCCTGGGAAGATCATTTTTCAAATATTTATGCCACCCCGCAGGGAGAGATTGAACCGCTGGAGTATAGTCTCCCCAACACTCTTCAAATCACACTCCCTGAAATAGAAGAGGCTATCCATCAGTCTATCGGGAATAAAGCCCCTGGCCCGGATGGGTTACCGATTGATATTATCAAATGGATCCCGGACTTCTGGGCTCCCTTCTCCTGAATGTTTTTAATCATTGTATGTTGGGCCCGCTCCCTGATACTTGGGCAAAAAGTATTATAGTTCCAATATTCAAAAAGGGGGATAGGTCACAGCCCATTAATTACAGACCAATATCGTTGATTGATAACACTGTTAAAATACTGGGCAGAGTCCTATATAACAAGATCCTGGAATGGTCAGAGGAATATGGTATTTTAGAGCGCTGTCAGTTAGGCTTTCGTAGGAAGGTTGGTACCATCGAGCAATGTCTGAACCTCAGCCTTGTGATTGGGAAATATACCATTGCTCGTAAAACTCCTGTCTACCTGGCCTTCATGGATTTGTCCTCAGCTTTTGATTTTGTCAACAGGTCAAAGCTGTGGGCTATCCTGTTGGGCCATGGTTTAGACGCTCCCCTGGTTCATTTCCTGGCTTATCTTCATAAGGACCTTCAGGCACAAGTGAGAATTGGTAGAGGTGGTGAGGTCTCAGGGCCTATCAAGGTAGGAAGGGGGGTCAGGCAGGGATGTGTTCTGGCCCCCTTCTTTTTATTATTTATATTAACGGCCTGAACAAATCATTGATAGGTGCAACCAAAGATGTGCCTATGATTAACGGCAAACCTTTGCCGGTGTTACTTTATGCTGACGATGCGGTGCTTATAGGTCGCACCCCAAACTCATTGCGCATTTTAGTACAGTCGTTTGTTAAACATATGGACAGTCTGGATTTAAGAGCTAATTTAAAAAAATCATTTTTAATGTCTTGTGGCCCACAAAAACGCTCCCTTACCTCTATCTCCGTTGGCAGCCAAAAATTAATATGCACTGGTAAATTCCCCTACCTTGGTGTGGTCTTTGCTGCGAACGGCTCCTGGACTGAGCATCTCTCTCAGTCCAGGAGCAAGTTCTCAAAGACCATCAATTCCATTTTTAGCTTTCCCCGTCCCAAGAACACTGGCGTTATTTTAGCTAACTTAAAATTTTTTAAATTGCAATGCGTCCCAGTAGCTACTTATGGAGCGGAGATCTGGGGCACCACAAACAGTTCCTGCATTCAGCGGGAAGAAAACAGATTCTGCAGGAAACTGTTGGGCGCCCCAATCTCGACATCTCATTATGTTTGCCATAAAGAATTAAATTTAAATTATGTCACTGATTTTATACGTGCTCGCCCGGCTCTCTTTTGGCTGTCTGTCTGGAAGAATGAGGAAGCTATTCTGACTAGAGATATCATCATGGACTGTTTGAAGTGTGAGAAAGGGATGGATATCCCCTGGCTATCCGGAGTTTATCAGAGCTTATGCAGTATTAATCAGGGTTGTATTTTTAGAAACCCTTGTAAAGCTGAAACACTACGGAAAATAGATCTTAGGAATGCACTTTACCTATTTTACAGTACCGAGCGCATAGCTCAGGAATCACAGAAAACCCTTGTCTCTAGTTATATGTCACTAGTCCAATATTGTTATCCCCTACCAAACTACCTCACCTTACCTATGAGTCACTGGGAAAGAAGTCTGTTATTCCGTCTCAGAGCAGGGACACTCAAGTTTGTATTATGTTTTCCCCTTGGTTATCATCCCAAAATTGATTTGGTACCCTGCCCATGTGACGGAATTAGCGGACAGACAACCCTGCACTTTTTATTCTTTTGTAAATATTATATGAAATATAGCAAGGGGACACTCTATCCCTATTTTAAAAAAAGGAAACCTGTTAGCCTGGATCTGGCTTATACAAGCATGCTTGGTATGATCGATGAGGAGCTTGTATTCCGCTTAAGTACTTTTCTGAGAGCTGCGATCCGGGCACGTCAGTCCATGTCAGACCCTTGAATTCTTAACTGTGATTGGTTATGTTGTAAATAATGCATTTTATTCATCATATTCTAAGATGTGAAATTGTGTCTGATAATTTTAACAGTTTTTTTATGGTTGTACTTTTATGGATATACTGCCTATCCGAATAAAGATTATGAATTGAATTGAATTGAATTGACTCTGTAGTTAGATGTTGGAAAGAGACACAAGCCAACACTAAAAACAATCCAAAAACCCTCTGAAACACACCAGTTATAGTTTAGTGACATAACTAAAACGTGTGTCCCGATCATGCACTGCTTAGGACCTCACACATTACATCACTCAAGACATGTTAAATGACATAATTGGTTCAGGCTTTTGCATTCCTTACAACATTTCTATTTTGCTTGAAGTAACAGATACGTGAATTGTGCAAGGTTTTTTAGCACTCAAGACATACAGCCTTTTTGCCTGCTGGACTGTTCTCCACACTGACAAAAAAAATTATTAAAGGCTTTTTGCAATGAGTTGTTGCCAACGCTAGGTGGTGCCCTACGGTTGCTGAATTACCTTGCTGTTGGTACTCTGGAAAGTGGATGCCTAGATATTTGTGACTGCCAAAAAGTTGCCACTTCGTCAGTGGTAACCAATGTTGCACTGTTTTGTATTGCCCTCGTCTCTGGCATTACCCTGGAGACATCCCAATTGATAAAACCCAAATGGGCTTTATGTGTGCAAAATGTACACATGAATTGCATACTGGTCACACAAAACATCTGTGAACATTACACTTTTGAGAAATGTGCACAGACATATAGACTATTTAAAAAGCTGTGTGAATTTCCACCAAAATATTGCCATCTGTATTATTTCCTCAAATGACAACTACAAAAAATCTTTTGTGGGCATTTGTTGTTAAGCTCTGGCTATTTAACCTCTCCATCTCTTTTAGAATGTTGCTGTTACAGGAGACATGTGGTAATGGGGTTACCACACATCTACCCATCCCATCATGGAAAAACTGTCACACGTTACTAGCAGCTGAGCGCTGCTGAGATTTCTACACACCTAGTCACAGAAAATCCTCCTGCAACATTATTACAGGAAATTAGTCTACATTTCTTGGAGGCAAACCACAATTAGTAACTCTTGTAATATGTGCAAGTCGGTGCATGGGCCCAAAGTGTTTATAAGGAGTTTCTTCAGAGTTCTGGAGCCAACCTGCTGCCTTTCCCTAAATTTAAGCGGGTCCAAATGGGAGGCAGGTATTTCTCAGTGCAGGTCATCCATCCGCCTCTGGAATAAACCTCTGCGCCATCTTACCTTTGCGTCTTACCTTTGCAAAAAGCCTTAAATACCCTCTGATTTATTCTGCTCGGATCAATTCAGGCGCTCGCAGTTCATGAATAGCGCCAGCACACCTTTTATGGTATCAGCAGAGGTCGAAGTGGGCGGGATCTGAGGGGGTACGATGTGCCCATTCAATTTTAATTTACCAAAGGCAGTCAGTTCCCCAACTTTGTTAAAAGATAGCTATCCCAGGACAGTTAATTCTGAAATTTGAGAGGCCTCAGCTGAAGGGGAGGGCGACTCCAGTGCTGTGAAGCCAGGGAAGGATAGATAGCTAAACAATAAACAAGCTTTGGTGGCTGCAGCCTTAATGAAATGTAAATGTGCACAATTGGTTAATCTGCATTAACAAATAGAGGTTTCATAACATAAAATAGTACATCTCTTGCTGATTGGTTTAACTTGCTTTTTTTTTTTAAGGCTGCATTATTTTACATGCTGGTACCTTAAGTTAAAACCAACAAAATAGTTACTGAATATATATATTTCTTCTAGCCATACCTTTGACCCCCGCCCTCACGCTAACTGACCTAGCCCCGGCTGCACTTAGGATCACAGTTCCCATACTTTTATTTAACGCACTTAGACCACTAGATATCACTCGCACTTTACAAATGTTTAAATAAATGTTGGGGTTCCTGAGGTGCGGTACCTAAATATAAGCTTGATTGCACCATATGGACGTCGAGACAAAATTAAATAATAATGTCACATTAAGAAGATTCGAGTTTATACAATGAATCTATACTCCCTTGACGACATCGTGCAAGATGATGTTTTGTAGTCTGTGTTGGTGCAGGTCGTTATAGTTGTTGTCCATATTTTGACATGCCACCTTTGCCTACAAACAAGCTTGCCTAGTCTAGAATTCATCTCCTGCCTCTGTCTTCCAATACCCTACACTTCTGGTCTCTTTAATTCACTCTTGCATATTCTTTTACGTCCATGCTTTTCCCATTTGTAACAGTTTTCCTACTCTACCCTAATCCAGCGGTAACCCACGGGTAATTCTTAAATGGCTAAAGTAGAGTTATTACCACACCGGGGTAGTACTCTTGGTTTTACAGAGATGTCTGGATGAGAGTAAAGCTTTCCTAAGTTTTCCTTATAATAAAAAGGTACGCGGAGAACCGGAGAAGAAAATGTTTTATAGGCAAAAGCTCTGTGGTTTCAAATTTAATATCTGAATGACAAATCCTGCCAAAGCCAATCTCCCTGCAAAAGCGCACAATCTCCTAGTGGATTTGCCGCCGCGCCCCATCGATTGCCGCCTACCCCCCACTGACATCCGGCTCCTCCTCACAGAGCACTCCCTCCTACATGCTATCCTCCTCATAATCCAAATTGACCACTTCTAATGGGTCTTCCAAAAGGTCCCGGCTGAGACCCACCGCATTCCCCTGTGTGTTATTTAACTTTACTGTAGCATTGCGACGCCCAGCGAGGCCGAAAAGACCCTGCCCTGCCGGTCTGCCGCCGCCACTCACCTACTCACTGCTTCTTGTGCGCCAGAGGCCATTCGAGACCTACCAGCTGCTGAGGCCGAGGGCGTCCTGGACTTTCATGCTTTGGTCGAGTCGGGATCCCCTGCCGGTGTCAGGCGAACCACGCTGGGCCCAACCATCTCTTCTCCTCTGTACTGTTGAGCCACCCCCAGCTATACCGAGCCCGGAACGTTGCTTCTGCACCTGAAAGAAAGAAGACAGGACTGGTGTGCTAGCGCCCTGCTCCCGACCTCTTCAGTGCCCCATAGTGTTCTCCCCCTCCTGCCAAACGTCTGCTTGACCAGAAGGTGCCCCAAAAGCATCCTGCTTCCCCAGAGCTCACCCGGGGGGGGGGGGGGGTACTCTGAATCCACCCAAATCTTCATCCACCAATCCATCCTCCTTTAGAGTGTACTACCCTTCACTCCATTCTAGCATGGGCACTAGTGCAGATGCAGGGCCCTCCCGACCCCCTCCCTCCCCTGCCCCAACGCTCCCAATTGCAGGGACCCTCCCCAGCCTATATAGGCATCAACTCGAGCCACTGTGTCCCCTTTCCTACCTTCTGAGGCTTCCTCCCAATGGCCATATATATATCTAGGCCAGACTAGTCTGGCCTGTCCTCCTCCACACTCAAGCTCCCATCCTCAAAGCCCTGCTCCTGCTCCGCGCCTCATGTGCTGCCCTCCCAGCCCCTCATTCCACCCTCCCTCTGCTCCACAGATACTAAGCAAGCAGGGAAACCTCCTCTGGCCCTGTCCCCCCAACCAGCCACAACCCCTTCTACACTCTCAGCACTGCATAAATCCCAGAAGGGCTACACAGATGCCGCGCGCCTGCGGGAGTCCCTCCCCCTGCCTTATCAAATGTCGGCGGCTCCTCAGAAGCCGCCCGCTTCCCTCCGCTCTTCCTGCCGGCGGCAGACCCTTATACACGTCTACTGTGTGATGGGCCGCATCACCTCGCAAGCCCTCGTTGTGCAGGCAGCGCCGGCATCAGCCACGCTACTTGACATGGCGGGCTCAGACACAGTCCCCCCTCTTCCTGCTACCGCCAGCTCGGGCCGAGGCAGCCCCGCTCGCAGCGCAAGTCCCCCGCCCCCAATGAGGCCACTCGTCTCGACATGGAGTGGCCCGGGTGCTCACCTCGCAGCCCCCGCCACCCGCCATAATCGCGATGAAGAGGCTGGGCGAGCTGGAGCAGCAATCCCTCTCCACCCACCACGAGGTCCAACCTCCTGGCCTCCTTCAGGAGTCTCAGTACCTCAGCTCCTATCCGGTCACTTTCTGCCAACGGGAGTACACCTTCCTGCACGCTACAAAAGCTTCGAAACAAAGCTATGTCAAATGCGACAAAATATTTCAAACTTACTCTCACACTACCAGCCACCAGGTCACCTGAACCTAAAATGGTGGCTGGTAGCCCAACCTGACCCCCCCCTAAATATACTGTGTGCTAGTGGGTGAATACAGCCAAACAGCCTACCTGCAATTCTGATGGAGGGAGCAGGCGCTCCTGCTTGCCATATATCCTTAAACGCAATAGACACACAATTGATGGACGGAATGCAGAACAAATCAAAACATTCACTCCCAGTCAAGAGATCTGGGTTATATCCATCATTCTTTTGCTCACCATGCCACCCCAGTTTAGGGCTGAATGTATGACATTGTTCTGCATTCTGTCCATCAATTGTTCTTTTTTGCATTTGTCACCCCGAGTGGGATGGGTATGCCCAGACGTGGGGCCCGTGCTCTCCATGCCACTGGAATCAAGCTATCCTGGCTGATGAGGGGTGAAACCCTGAAACCGGTCCTTGGATGCTTGTTTCCAGTCCAGGGAGGACCTGGCCTGGCAGTTCAGGCTGGACTGTTCCCACTGGGCGCAGGGTCAAGACTGATTTCCATATGGCTGTGTCCAAACTGGAATGGCATGGTGAGCAAACAAATGATGGATTTAGGCCCAGATCTCTGTACTGGGGTGAATGTATGACATTGTTCTGCATTCTGTCCATCAATTGTTCTCTTTTTTGCATATATCCTTAGACAGCATATCTTTGGCAAAAGTTCGTAGAGTGAGTACTTAAGCATGCGCCATTTCACCGGGAATTAAGCATCGGGATTTTAGCCCCAGTATGGAAAATGGTTGAAAACATAACATTTCAGGTTTCGAGAGAGGGCGGCTGCATGGTACTGGCGGATCTGTATTCTAGGGACACCTCTATCACCTTTGAACGAGCATGTGAGGGGTTTGGTCTTGGACAAGAGCAGTATCTGCAATATGCGGGACTTACGGAACTGGTCAGATCAACATGGCCTACGAATCCAAACGCTCCGCAAATGACAAACACTGGATGTATTGCTCACATGTGAGAGTGGGCGACGATTGGTGTCATTATTATACAAGGCCATGAGAGCGGACTCAAGGGCCCCTCCTCTTAAGGCTTGGGACGAAGATCTGCAGGCACACATGGTGAAAAAGACTTAGACAGGGGCATGTACCTTAACACGCACGGTATCTTGTAACGCCCATCTAAAACTAAGCCATTTTAACTTTCTGCAATGAGTGTATGTGACCCCTGTGAGATTACATCGTATTGATCTCACGAGTGCCCTAGATGTAACAGGGTAAAAGCAGATTTTCTGCATTTAGCATGGGAATGTGCGGAGGTGCACCAGTACTGGGCACGTGTGGTTGAGAAGGTGTGTGCGGGAATTGGTATTTGTGTGGAGGCTAGCCCCATTCACTGTCTGTTGGGCCAAATCCCAAGGCGTAAGAAGCGTAAAATGGCATATAAATTGCTGCAGTTGTCCTTGGTATTGGCCATAGTCTGGATGAGTAATCGCGCACCGACAATATATATCTGGTTGAGTGATGTACGTGAGTGGTCTCTGGCAGAAGAGGTTCACATGAAAGCGAGCAGAAAAGACGAAAACGTGGATGAGGACATTAGCAGCTGCAGAGAATTATGTAGGGAGCTACTCAACCCAGAGGTGAATGTAAACGTGCAAAGTGAGTCAAACGCTAGAGACAGCGAGATAGATAGTGAGGGCCGCGACGAATTATAATACTGCATTGTGAGTGCCTACTTGGTATCCAATCATACTATAAGTGTATGATCATATATGTTGTCATTCATGTAATGTTTGTAATTCTTGTGTCACTGATTGTTAGAAGGTGGTTCTGATCATCTGAGCCGCCCAGATTTCGCTTTTTGAACACCTAATTGTTGAGCTTTTACTGTGAGAGAGCCTCATAAGTTGGGACTCACCCACAGTGAACTCATGATGAAAGAGACTGCATGTGGATTTTACCGGTGTCCCCGTGTTGATAGTAGGCCGCTGCGCTGCAACCAGAGTAAGGGGCACCGGGCTGGTTACATGCAGACACGTGTGTACATGCGTGTGCACACGTGTAGGGGCTGCGCAGGGGAGATTCCTGGCGTGCGCAGCCCAGGAGCAGGTACAGATAGAATGGTGTGGCAGGAATTATGCAGAGCTGGGTGGTGACATGGAATGGGCTTTATACAATGGGAAGAAACATGTAAGGGAAAGTCAGTGTGCTTTACTGGTTTCACTGAAGGACCACTCCATTATTCTCCTATGAGGATGGGGATCAATTGGGATAGTTTCACTTCCCTAGGGCTACAAATTCCAGACACGCACTAAAGTCCACTGTAACTTAGGTGAGAAGAAGTATTCTGCTGAGTCCAAAGTCATATCTGTACAGCTTTTGGGTCACCCAGAAATGACATATTCCTCTGCGTCAGCTCATAACCAGAGCCTGGCTGGGTGTGACCCTGCCAGGCTGGATTAATGACCTTCCTCCCAAAGCTGAAGCATCAGAGGCCTATCCCTTAACGGCAAGCATTCCAAGGGCGAAGGTCTCCTCTCCAAAAGGGAGAGAAGGTGGGTGGAGCTACACGTTATCTATCAACAGCTGTCACCTGGTGCCAGGCACCAAGCTGCTCTGGAGAGAAGGTCGCGCTCCCCATGAAAATGCCCCAGCGGGGTGCCAGGAGCCCACCCTGGCCCCCGACGAACAGAAAGCCGGGGAGCACCGTCGCACCCCCCGTGAAGGTTCCCAGGGGGTGCCAGGAGCCTACCCTGGCCCCCGAAGAAGCGGAAGACGAAGATGTAGTCGGGGAGTGCCGTCGCGCTCCCCGTGAAGAGTTCTGGGGCCCGGGACCCCTAACTCCGGGCCCCGGTAGCAGCAGGGCGAACGAAGCCGAAGAGCGCCGTTGCGCTCCCCGTGAATACCTCCTAGGGGCCCGGGACCGCCAACTCCGGGCCCCTGTGATGCCAAGAAAAGAGGGGAGTGCTGCCGCACTCCCCCGTGGCAGGAGGAAGGCAGGGGAGTGCCGTTGCACTCCCCTGAGGACCCACTGGTCCAGGTGCAGCCGCCCTGTCTGCCTGCAGGAGCGGGCAGACCAGAATAAAAGTGCTGGCTCCCGTGGCCGCACAACAGGGTGCGGGCCGGATGGGGAGCCATCCGGAACGGGCAGAGCAGCCAGGGGTGGGCTCCCCGAGCTGCCATTGCTACAAGGACTCACCGGTTGGCAGCAGAGGTCTGGGTGGGACCCCCAACGAAGGGCAGATGCAGCACCAGGCCGCAGGAAAAGGCCGCGCAGCTCTCCCCGACACAGCGGGAGAGCCGCCGTTCTAATATGCGCGCTGGGCCCACGAAGCGTCCCATAATGCCTTGCAAGGCATGGGGATTGCGTTGTGTATGGGTACAAGGTAGCCCCCGGAGGAGGGGGTCACTCCCCTTTGTTGGAAGAGGTGCTGGGGAAGCTGCAGGAGCAGCGCAGACTCCACCAGCAGGAAGATGAAAAGTCCCACCTTCAGTTTCTGGGGGACTTACAAGAAAGAATCCCTCAAGGGTTAGCCATGGTTTTGAAGCTTAATCAACGCTGGAACTTTTGTTCAGCAGCTGAAAGTTGACGCTTGAGACTTCACTACAGAGTGAAAGGTTAAACCTGGATGGTCATTGAGGTGACTCCCCCTAGGGGTGGAAAGGTGAACTTGCACAATGGTGCATCTACGTGATATTGGTTCTTGTTGGGACTGGAAGTCACATGGGTAATGTGAAGTCAGAAGCAAAGTGGGAGTATGTTGCTGGTCATTCCTGCTAGGGTGTCTGGCTGTATATGCTGAACCCTGTGATTATAACTGTGATGCCTTTTAGGGGCTTTTATTGCAATGAATTATAAGGGTTATCAGCTATGATAAGTACTGTCATTTTAAGTGATGCTTAAACATGTATTCTTGCTGCTGCGTTAGGTGAAGAACCACCCAGACTGTTAGCCCTCAAGATGTAGAGGTGTATACTGTAGGGTCAGTATGAGATGCTCAGTCAGGGTTATGTGTCACCAGAGCAGGTGTGCCCATTTTAAATGCTTGTTGAGATAATGGGGTGGGTCGCCACTGGGATGGTGCCAGTGGGCAAGGCCCTCACTCCAGGTTATGTTCAATCCGCTGCATTAGGGGGCAAGATGATGTGCATACATGGGAGTGGTGGTACTAGACCCCCTCCCCCCCCCCTGTGGGAGGGGTGGGAATGTTATGCAATGTCACAAAGTAATTCCAACAGCTTATGTATATTTGTAAATTGGTGCATAGTATTGAGTAGTGTGTGTGTTTAATAAATGTACTCTTCCTTTTATAAAGCAAAGTACAGACTGGATAATCAATTATTGAGTGTTATTTCTGAGTACTGGTAAATGGCCATTACTAGCCCACACCACCTCCCTTGAGTAAGCCTTAGACTGCTCTGCAACGCTACCCTCTGAGAGTCAAGCGCTACAATGGGGTGCTTGGTTCCCAGTGAAGGACAAATGTAGTGATGTTATTTGTGCAGGCCTCACAAGTACTGCCTCGTTTTCCAACACTGGTATATTCAGTTTGATGGAACTCATGCTGATTCAATGCTGCTCTCAGGTGTATCCACCCACTTAGTTATTGTTATAAAATTAAATATAAAGTCTTAAAAAAAAAATATATATATATATATATATATATACACTGTGTGCTACATTTGGGCTATAACCTAGCCCAATACAAAATGGCAGTCGCTGGACTGCACCACCCCCCAATCTGCCTGGGGGGCAGACTTCCCTTTGGTCAGCTGCCCCCCAAATTCCCCTAATACAACTGTCATTGAGGTTTGACCAGATTTTCTGCCAGAGACGCTTTCCTGCACCGCAAGCCCCTTTGCCTTCACACAGGGAATCCGCGAGACTTTCTGCCAGACTGTCAGATTTTGTACCGTGGCAGAAGAAACTCACTTCGGAAATCTCCTGGGGGCTTCCAAATCAAAAATAGTTCAAAGCTGCGATGGAACATTTATAGCCGGCTAAACCAATTATTATGACTTTATTTGATTTCTCATTCTCGTGCGCTTCTTACGGAACCCAGCGCATAAAATATTAAAATTCAAAAACCACTTATGAATACATTATGGCACTCGATGAATTCACTAAGCTGGAGCGTGGAGAACCGCTTCGTCAATTACTGAACAAAGCACGAGAAGGCGCACGTTTTGTCTGGACTTTCAAGGAGCTACTGGAAATAGTAATTGGAAAAAGAACAGCTATTTCCTTTTGTTTCACCACAAATCCAGATTCCACCCAGCCGAGTCACCAAAATGTCAGTGGTAGCAGAAGTGACACCAAGCACCCTTTGACCCACGATGACATCATAGTTTTCACCCATAGCACCTAAACAGCCTCTTATTTGCTGCTTAGGGCGAAGAAGAGGGCAAGGTGTGAAACAGGAAGTAACCAGGACTTCTCCTCTTTGTTGATGACCCAGGAACATCCGGCGTCATTGTACCCGACCGAGGTTAAAAATTATCGACCGATATCATGCCTGCCAATAGCAGCCAAAATTCTCGAAAAATCAGTGAACAGGGAGTTAACTCAACATCTTGACTCCAATAACCTGTTAGACTCCAGTCAGCATGGCTTTCGATCATGTCATTCTACAGAGTCGGCTCTGATAATGGCCACAGAGGAGATTCGCAGACAGGTGGATTGGGGGGGGGGGGGGGGCAGAGCCGTCCTTATCCTTCTAGACCTATCAGCAGCATTTGACGCCGTGAATCATACGGTGTTAGTGCGGCAGCTGAAGGCTGTGGGGATTGGGGAGACGGCCCTGGCCCTCCTCTCCTCCTTTCTAGCTTTTAGGGAGCAGAGCATACACTGGGACAATCTGACACTTTCCATCTCCCGTGCGGGGTGCCGCAGGGATCGGCCTTATCACCGACTCTATTTAATATCTATGTCACTCCGCTGGCCAGACTCATCAGAGAGCATGGTTTCACGTTGGTCTCGTATGCGGACGACTCTCAGCTTGTCATATCCGTATCTAAACATCCGGAGACCACTGCCATCAGCTTCCATACCGGTCTGACCGAAATCATGAGCTGGACGAGTCAAAACTTTCTTAAAATTAACACCAATAAAACGGAGGTTATGGAGTTTGGCAAGGGCCTAACCCTGTGCAATCAAACATGGTGGCCAATAGAGGCGGGTGAGTGTCCCTGTCCGACAGCGAAGGCCAGGAATCTAGGAGTGATCTTCGATAATCAGATAAATTTCGCAGGCCAGATTAACCGCCTAACGTCCTCCTGTTTCTTTTTATTGAAGATTTTACGCAATATTTTCCCCTTTATTCCTCAGGAACTCAGGAAAACTGTGGTAGTAGCTCTTATCCTCTCTAAAATAGAATACTGCAATGCACTCTTCCTGGGCATTAACAAGGCGCAGATGACTAAATTACAATCCTTACAAAATGCCGCTGCACGACTGCTATTAAACATTCCTAAAGGCCATCCCACCTCTGCTAGCATAAGGTCACTACATTGGCTCCCTATCCAGCAACGAGTGGAATTCAAGGCCCTCTGTCTGGTTCACAGGGCACTATACGGAGGAGGTGCTGTTGATATTCAGAAACTGTTTTTACGGTATTCGCCCACGAGAAATCTTAGATCCACAAATGCGGGTCTCGTACAAATCTCCAAAATCCGCAGAGCAAGATGGGGAGGCAGGAGTCTATCCCATTATGCAGCTTAACTGTGGAACAAGATGCCAATTGCTATGAGGCTGCAGCCAAATAGGCAGCATTTTAGGAAATCGCTTAAATCCTGGTTGTTCCGTTCCAACTAAGTTGCAGGATCTAACGGAGCAGCCCCCCCTCACACTTCCTAGCGCCAAGACGCTGCGGCAATCGAGCGCTTTATAAACCTATTTTATCTTTTATCTTATCTAAATGATCATGAATTATCTCCTGGCTGTGCCCCGTCAGTTCTTAATTTGAAAAACAAAATAAATTGCAGCGGCACAAAGAATTTATAAGGAGCCTGGTGGCCTGGGTTAAATTCCACCTCACACCTCTTTTTTGCACCACCCTGCACTTACCATCTTTGTCTCATTCTCTTTCATCCCAGCTTTCCCCTTTTGCGATTGTTTTCCTTATTATTCTTTCTCCTTCTTTCTCCCTTTTATGCTTTTCTCTCTCTACATATCCATGTTGGTCAAAGCCACTGTCTTCTTGAACGTAACTTACACTTGTTGAGTCCATGAAACCTCTTGATCAACAGGTCTAAGAAGCTGAATGCGCTCCAAGAATAGCACTGAGTACATCTTTGCAGTGAAACATTGCACGTTTAATCCACACTCCATTCCTGCTCTCGTCTGTCTTGGAAACCATCTGCATTTCTTCTACTCAGTGATACCCTCCTTTTTTTACTCTTGTACCTTCCCTGTTTTTGGCGCCAAGTGCTAGTTTACAAACCGTGGGCAAATCCTTCATGTGCGTTGGAAATCACTATCAGAAATTAAACACCAAAGCCCTTAAACATGTTTATCCTCACCAGCAAATTTCATCTCTACTATCTTATGGCCAACCTGCCCAAGCACACAATCACTTAATTTACCAACAAGCATTATAGCCAAGGGTGTATGCAGTTCCTTGCTTGCACCAAGGCTTTAAATCACTTAATTTACCAGTTCAATCAATCAACCAGGTGGCTTGAAAAGTGCAACTACTTACCCGTAAGGGTCTCAAGGCTTTTGGGGAGAGTGGGCTGAGGTGGGTGCGGGGGTTTGCAGGGGGTCCGTCGAAAGCGCTGTGGTTCAGTCGAAGAGCCAGGTCTAGAGGTCCTTCCTGAACTGAGGCAGTGACGGTGATTGCCTGAGGTGGAGAGGCAGGGTGTACCAGGTCTTTGTTGCAAGGTAGGAGAAGGATCTTCCTCCGGCTGTGGTCTTGCGGATACGTGGGATGGTAGCCAGGGCCAGTTGGGCGGAGCAGAGGTCTCTGGTGGGTGCGTGGAATGCAAAGCGGTGGTTGAGGTACGCAGGTCCCGCGACGTATAGGGCTTTGTAGGCGTATGTGAGGAGCTTGAAGGTGATTCTTTTGTTGACTGGGAGCCAGTGGAGGGCTCTCAGGTGGCTGGTGTTGTGGCTGCGGCGGGGATGTCGAGGAGGAGTCTAGTGGAGGCGTTCTGAATGATCTGCAGTTTCTTAAGGAGTTTCTGGGTGAAGCCGGCATAGAGTGCGTTGCCGTAGTCAATTCTGCTGCTGATGAGTGCATGGGTGACAGTCTTTCTGAACTCGATGGGGATCCACTTGAAGATCTTTCAGGGCAGGCGTAACTTGTGGAAGCAGGATAATGAGACGGCATTGATCTGGAGGTTCATGGTGAGCGAGGAGTCTAGGATGATGCTGAGGTTTTGTGCATGGTCAGTGGGTGTGGGGGAGGGGTTCCAAGTGCTGCAGGACAACAGGAGTTGTCCCAGGGGGAGGAGCCCATAATAAGTACTTCGGTCTTCTCTAAGTTGAGCTTGAGGCAGCTGCTCTTCATCTAAGTGGCAACAGCCTTCATCCCGTCGTGGAAGTTGTTCTTGGTGACAGTGGGTTTGTTGGTGAGGGAGAGAAACAGCTGGGTGTCGTCAGCGTAGAAGACTATGTTAAGTCTGTAGTTCCTTACGATGGCTGCAAGCGGGCCATGTAGATGTGGAAGACAGTGGGGCTCAGGGAGGCGTCATGGAGTCTTGTGCATAGGATGCAGTGAGAGGCGGTATTGAAAGCGGCCAAGAGGTCCAGGAGGATGAGGGCTGCAGTTTCGCCTCGAGTGCAGAGGGTGCAGACGTCATCTGTGGCGGTGAGGAGGGCTGTCACTGTGCTGCGGTTGCTTCGGAAGCCGGATTAGGAGAGGTCCAGGATGTTGTTTGCTTCGATGAACTTGGAAAGTTGGGCATTGATGGCCTTCTCAATGACCTTGGCTGGGAAGGGCAGAAGAGAGAGGAGTTTGAAGTTCTTGAGGTCCGTCGGGCCAGCAGAGGGTTTCTTCAACAAGGTGTTGATCTCTGCGTGTTTCCAGTCTTCCAGGAAGGTGGCGGAGTTGATGGTGCAGTTGATGGTGCAGCAGAGTTCGGGGGCGATGGTGGTGCCGGCTCCGTTAAAGATGTGGTGTGGACAGGGGTCCGAAGGTGCACTGGAGTGGATGCTCTTCATGATCTTGAGGGTGTCATCAGCGGTGAGGGGAGTCCAGCTGAGTAGGGTCTGTTGGGGTCCGGTGTTGTAGGATGCGGTGGCTGCGGGTGTGGTGGGAATCAAGTTTGTCGTAAATCTCCTTAATCTTGCAGTGCAGGTAGGTGCTGAGGTTGTTTCAGAGGTCTTGGGAGGTTGGGATGTCTGCTGTCTCTGTGCTAGGTCTAGCGAATTCTTGACCATGACAAAAAGTTCTTTACTATTGAGTGCGCTGACGTTGATCCTTTCTTGTAGGGCCACTTTCTTCATTGTTCTGATGAGGTGGTGGTGTGCGGTGACAACGGTCTTGAAGGCTGAGTTGTCTTACCAGGTCTTACTGCTCCTCCATCTCTTCTTGATTCGTCTACAGGTGCGTCTGGACTCATGAAGGGCGGGAGAGAACCAGTTGGCTTTCTTGGAGTGTCGCTTGCTTGGGGCTTTCTTCAGGGAAGCTAGAGTGTCGGCGCAGTCGGAGATCCATCGGTGGAGGTTGTGTGATGAGGTATTAGCGTCCGTGGATATCGTTGGAGGGGTTTTGCTGAGGGAGGTGGTGAACTGTTCTTCAGTGACCTTGTTCCCACTTCTGTGAGGGTAGCGGTGGGCATGGTAGTGTACAGTGGGTTTGGTGAAGGAGAAGTGGACACAGCGGTGGTCGGTCCACAGGGGCTCGGTGGTGTGGCTGAAGGTGATGTTGTCACTGGCGGAGATGGGGTCTACCGTTTGTCCTGCTGAGTGGGTTGGGGAGGTGAACCGCTGTTTGAGTCAGATGGTGGCAAGGTTCTCAACCAGCAGGGATAAGGTGTTCGTGTCACTGGAGTTGTCCAGGTGAAAGTTGAGGTAGACAAGGAGGATGTAGTCCATGGAGTGCGATGAAGTCGATGATGGAATCGCTCAAGGGTGGGCGGGGTCCAGGGGATCTGTAGATAAGGGTGCCGCGGAGAGTGGTGTTCGAGTTAGTCTGGACCTGAAAGTGGAGGTGTTCCATGCTGGTCAAGTGGTCGTCTTCCCACGCACAGGGACCCCCAGAGCATACATCAAATACAATATATATATTTATGTTTAAACCTTAAGAAAAGTATTTAGTACCCTAAAATATATCTATATATGCAGCCTAAAGAAATAGAGGCTAAAAATGTCCAAATTACATTGAGTTTTTCATTTAAAAGCCACGAACACTTTAAAGTGTAAAACATAGCCTTTATTTGAAAGGAAAAAGGAAAGGGAAAGAAAGGTATTGTCAGCCAGTAGGCTGCATTGAAAACCATGACAGAGAAAACTGGCACTGTGCCTTTAAGAGCTCCTGAATCCCATCATGCCCCAAAGATGACAGTTAGGGCAGGACTTTTTTTTTTTTTTTTTTACGTTGACAAGAGAACATTCAGAGGGTAAATCATATCACAGCTGCTGTGTTAAGTATTCATCCGGGGATGAGGGAGGGTTGCTTACGAATTTGAGGAGTATCCCTGTTGAAGAGAACTAGGATTACAGGTAAGTAACTTATCCTTCTCTCCCAGGGGATACTCCTCAATAGTCATAGCACTGAATAGAATAGCCAGCCCATCCCATACCCCTGCGGACGAATACAAGACAGTTACTAGCAGCTAATAAGACAATTAACCAGAAAGGTTTCTTAGTGAAGCCTGTCCTACTTGGGCATCTACCTGAGTGTCTGTACCCTTCGCGGACAATATTGGCGAGCAAAGGTATGCACCAATCGCCATGTTGAGCCTGCAAATGTCTGCGATGGGTACATTCCTGAGCAGAGCAACAGTGGCTGCCTTACCCCTTCTAAAATGAGCTCTAGGTCTACTAGGCAGGCACTTATTGAACAACTGATAAGCAAGAGATATGCAAGAAACTATCCACCTAGAGATAGATTGCTTGGAAGAAGCTAAACCAGTGCGCATTAGTCCATAGTTAATAAACAAGTGGTCAGATTTTTTGATCTCCATAGTTTTGTCGACGTAAAACTTAGGAGCTCTCTTAAGATCCAACAATTGTAAAGCCTTTTCTGGTGGTGTGGCAGGGTTGGGAAAAATGTTGGGAGAGTAAAGGTTTGATTGATATAGAAATCAGAGATGACCTTTGGCAAAAAACTAGGATGTATTCTCATGACCACCCTGTTTGCGCAAAATAACCTTATCTGTTTTTTTATGCAAAGAGCCTGAATTTCGCTGACTGCATGCTGAAGTGATAGCGAAAGACGATTTGTGTATCAGTTCAAAAGGGCGGCCCATTAACTTTGAGAGAACACATTAAGCTCCCATGAGGGAGAAGGAGAACTTACAGGTGGGTAGAACTTTTTAAAACTTTCTCGTAAGTCTTTGACTACAGGCATTTGAAAAAAGAAACCTGCGTGGGAGAATTTCTGTAGGCAGTAATGGCTGCAAGGTGTACCTTTATGGATGTAAACTGCAGGCCATACTTCGCTAGGTGCAATAGATAAGGTAAGATCAAATTTTCTTGACATAGGACAGAATGATGACAGTTCTGGGCACACCACAAATAGAAGCGCTTCCATTTGAAATCGTATGATTTCATGGTAGAAGGCTTTCTAGACTCTTCAAGATGTCCATACAGTCTTGTGAAAAGCCTAAGTATCCATATTGCAGGAATTCAGGAGCCATGACGGCAAGCTCAGAGAGGGAAAGTTAGGATGGAAAATCTTCCCTCCTAGCTTGTAGAGGAGATCCGGTCTGCATGGCAACTTCCTGTGTGTCTAGAGCGATCAGGATCATCCTGGTCCTGGCTCTGTAAAATTTGTTGATGGCCATCGACTTCAGGGGAATGGGAGGAAATGCGTATAGAAATGTCTCTGACCAGTTGATCAAAGGAGCATTCCCCTTCGATCCTGGTCAGGAGAACCTGGTTGCAATGTCGCAGCATTTTCTGTTTGTTTCGTCTGCAAACAGGTCGATTTGCGGCATTCCCCATAGTTGGAAAATGTCTTGTGCGACTTTTCCGTTTAGTATCCAGTTGTGAGCTTCATCGAAGTTGTGACAGAGTCTTGCCTGAATATTTAATGTGCCTGCTAGGTGGATAGCTGAGATGGTCAGGCCTCTGGCAAGTAGCCACTTTCATATGGCCTGAGCCTCCAGAGACAGGGGACGTGATCGGGTTCCTCCCTGCTTGTTCAAATAGTGCATTGTGGTCATATTGTCTGTATGCACTAGGAGGGAACGTGTCTGTATGGACAGGTAAAAAGACTGCCCTCAGTTCCAGCATGTTGATACGGTATAGTTTCCCTTTGTCTGACTACAGACCTTGAACTTGAAGAGAACTCATATGGGGTCCCCAACCCTGGAGGGAAGCTTCCGTAATAAGCGTCTATGTGGGACGTTTCTGTTGAAAAAGGACTCCTATATTGAGTTGATGACTCTGCATCCATTTTGAAGTGATTCCTTGGCCATCTGTGAGAGGACCACTCTGTCTTCCCAGAGACCCAAGAACTGAGACCACCGGTCTTCCAGTGTTTACTGGCATGGTTGCAGGGGTAGCCTGGCAATGGGAACAGCATAGATGCAAGATGCCATTGAACCTAGGAGAGAGGCTACTTGCCTGGCCAATGGAGAAGGAGAGTGAGACATTTCTTGTTGATTGAGGATAACCTCTCCTCCAAAGGATACACTCTAGCATTTTTTGTATCCAGGATTGCTCCCAGGTAATGTATTGTTTGAGTAGGAATCAGTGTGGATTTCTTTAAATTAACTTGTAGGACTAACTGTTGCAGAGCTTGGATGCAGATATGTAGATGATCCCGAGTGAGGAGAGGAGAGAAACTTTTGATTAGCCAGTCGTCTAAGTATGGGTAGATTCTCCTCCGCAGGTATGCAGCTACCACGTCATGCACTTGGAGAACGTGCAAGGTGCTAACTTGAGCCAGAAGGGCAGGACCTTGTATTGGTAGTGCATGGTTGCTACTTTGAAGCGGAGGAACTTAGTGTTTCTTGATGATGGGAATGTGGAAGTAGGCATCCTGAAGTAACCATACTGAAGATCGATTGCGCACATCCAGTCCCCTTGGTGGAGCTGTTGGTAGATCTGGTGGAGAGCAAGCATTCTGAACTTCTCCTTGTGGATAAATTTGTTCAAAAGTCGTAAGCCTAGAACGGGTCTGTATTCCCGATTTAGACCTTTTTTCTGAACCAGAAAGTAGCATTAACAAATTCTTACCCTTTGTAGGGAGGCTGGGACTTCTTTGATGGAGTCTTTCTGGAGCAGTATGTTCACAACTTCTTGTAGCAAGACCTGTTGATAACTTGACATTTTCCTCGGTGGAATGGCAGGACGAGTGGTCTTGAAACTGATGGAGTAACCAATTTGCACAATATTCAAGACCCACTTGTCGTTTGTAATCTTCCACTACTCATCCAGTTGCGTAGCAATACTCCCCCCTCACCCCCCCCAACAGAGTGGGACACAGAGATCGGAGAAGCAAGTGCTCATTGCTTTGCTGGTGTTTTTGATGTTGAGGCTGATCGACGAGGAGCCCCTCTTCCTGGAGCAGGTCTGCAGGAATGGTAATGCAACCTTGCTTGGTATTGTTGCTCATTTGACCAGTGAGGGGTTTGAACGCTCTGCTGATAGGAGCAATGGTCGTAGGGGCTGAACCTGCGGTGGAACTCTGAGTTTTTCAAAGCCCACAGCTTTGAGGGTGTCCAGGTCCGTCTTCGCCATCTCATCATTTCATGCGTGCCGAATAATGAGTTGCCGGTGAATGGCAAATTTAGTATGCAGTGTTGGGCTTTAGGTTTCAGACCTGTTTAGCACAACCAGGAAGATCGTCGTGTGCAGATGCCATGAGAGTATCCATGAGCGGCGAGATCTGAGGCATCAGCGGCTGCACTGACTTGATTAGCCACCAGACCACCAGACCACCCTCTCAAAGGATCTCCTGGAAATCGTGCCTGTCCTATTTAGGCAACTTTTCAGTGAATCTGGATAGTAAGTTCCAGAGATCTATTGTACCTCCCCAATAAAGCGGAGGCGCTGGCCACTTCCATAAAAGATGCGGAGGTGTTACACATCTTTTTACCCAGCGAGTCGATTTGTTTGCTTTCTTTATCCGGGGGTACTCTGGAAGAGGATGGCCATGGATGCTTACTTCTGGCAGCAGCAACGATGACAGAGTCAGGTGGCAGATCCGACCTGATAAAAAGAGGGTCTGGATCAGGTGCCTTGTTTTTGTTCAGAATATGCAGCGGTGCAGAACACACAGATGCTGTAGTGCGAAAAGTGTGCAACGCTGGTTCCAGCAAGCCGTGGACGCGAGGTAATAGGGGTCTAGATGCTGCTCTGTGATGAAGAGTTTCAAATATCCCTGATGCAGACGTGACCAATGCAGGTATATTGATATTAAGTTTTGTTGCCCCTCTGATTAAAACATTAAATGTGATGGTCATCCACAGGTGAAATCCTTGCTGGAGGAGAATCAGATAAGGTTGGTGAATAATCCCTCATTTAAGAACAGAAAGTGGTGGAGAACCATGAAGGAGATCTGTGTCTGATTCTAGAGACATGAGATTGTCAAGATGCGGACTGTGACTGCCTGTTGGGGGTCCTGGATCTTTATCTTCTTTGTAGGGTCCTTGACGGCAACTTTCTCCTGTGTGGAGACTGAGATCTTTGAGGAGATCTTGCTGGAGGCAGTGGTGATGAAGCCTCAGGAGAGAAAGCACCAGGAGAAGTACTCCTTGGAGGGGGTGTATGCTTAGAGCACCTGGTTGGAGAGGACGCCTGAGAGCTGAGAGTAGTCCGAAGCTGTACTCTGAGGTGGAACACGCCAATGTTTTACACTCTGCAACCACCATGGAGCGAGATGGATGGATTTTTCTGGAGCTGTATGGTCCCTCTGCAAAATCCTGACATCTGTAGACAGAGATGGACTTCTTGGCCTTGAACTCTGTGTTCTTGACATCGATTTCCTTGTCCACAATGTAGATTTCCTCATCCTCGATGCCAATCGAGATTTAACTGGTTGCGAGTGCCTAGACGTCGACGAATGTCTCGACGTCGACTGATGTCTTGCTGCCATGTCTGGTGCTGGTGTCGACCGGCAGACCAGCGGTGAATGTCCCTACATGGACCCTGGGGACTTCAATGGTTGCTTCGACGCCTATTTCTTTGATGCCGAGGGTCGACGGCACCTTCGTCATCGACGGCTTTGACGTCTGTAAATGTGGCCTCATCGTCGACATTCTCTGAGTCAGCGGGGCTGTCGCCGTTAGTCTCGATAGCGATACCTCTGTCGTTGGACGCTTCAAGACTGATTTTGCCATTTATGTGCTGGAGTGTCCCTGTGGCCTGCGCTATGTGGGCAGTACTAGGCTGCAGGTCCATAAGAGGATACTCCAGCACATAAGGGCAATCAACAATGGTGACGTGTCCTATCCAGTGGCACGGCACTTCGAAGTAGCTCATGCCAAAAACTCACAGGAGCTAAAGTATTTTGTGGTTGTTTTAGACTGGTTTTTAGTCAGATTAATTTTATGTAATTGTATAAATTGTTTTATATGGTGTGATATTAAAAATTAATTGTTAAGTATTGTCTTGTGGGTCCCTTTAAAGATGGGTGTAGAGGAGTGCATGAGCTCGAAAGAAGTGTAGTACGTAAGAGGTGAATGAATTGAGTTCTCCAAGAGAATCTACTGTTGACAGTTTAGAATGTTTTAGCCCCACTCTATACATGTTTTGATGTTAAAGGACGTTATAAGCTGTAGCATGCCAGATATTTCTAGCTGCTTAATTCTAGGGATCTGGCTCAGTCATATTGCATTAAAACAGACATTGAAACGGGTCCCTTTTGGGTCCGATATTCATACCCTTAACATTAAAGCCTAAAACACTGACTGATTTCTGAACAATGAGTGTTAAAAACATTAAAGTAATGAATGTTAGTGATTTAGTTCCTGTTTCTATTTCACATGTTTTACTTAATCTTGCATTTTCTAAGAGTGTTAGCTATTTCCATCATGTTCTGTTTTTTTTATTTATACATCGTGTAGTGCATACTTTGAACGTAGTCGTGCCAGGTGTTTATAATAGGATACGTCTGAGAGCTCCTACGCTGACCCTCAAAACAGTGCGAGTCTCTAACAGTGCCTGTCAGTAGGTTGGCCTCTCTGCAGAGCACACAGAGCAATGGTAATTTATTTCAGTTACAATTGAAATTATGTGTAAATGTGTGTGAAGGGGTACAAAGTTGTCAAAATATTGACGAGGCGACAGTAAAAGAAAATAAAGTGCTTACATGATAGTGAGTGCAGTATATGTTTGGGGGCGGTGAAGCGAAGGAGATGTGCAATAGTCATTCAGCGGAGAGTTAAAAGAGGGTGCAGAAGAGGGAAGAGATGAGGTGTAAGATATGCAGATGGACGAGATGTGGAGAAATAAAGGGCATACATGTCTAACATGAAGTGCACATAACTGAAGACCAATACTACTTCCAGAGTCCTCAATATGTAATTCAGTCTCGCAGTTTCAAAATTCAAACAATTTCAATATTAATTATCTACAACAAAATTATTGTGGTCATCAAGTAACAACCATTGACAAAGCCAATAGCTCTGGCACCTTTTAGGTGTGTGGCAGTTGTTGTGTTATGTATCTGGATTCAATAACAGAAAGCTGAGAAAATACCGGTCAATTGGTACACTACGGGAATCTCACAAATGTAGTTTATATGTTTAAGGCAAACACAAGGAGATGATGGACGGAGCGCTGAAACTTTTCAGACACTTACCCCCAGTCGCTATTAAATCTAGGTTGAATCCATCATCCTTCTTTAGCTCACATCGCCACCCCAGTTCAGACCCAGCTATATGCAAATCAGTATTGACCCTGTTCCTCATGGGAACAGTCCAGCCCGAACTAGCAAGCTAGGTCTTCCCTGGGCCGGAAACAAGCATCCTGAGACCGATACGATGATGGATTCAACCCAGATCTACTACTGACTGGGGGTGATTGCCTGACAAAGTTTCAGTGCTCCGTCCATCATCTCCTTGTGTTTGCTTTGTTTGCCCTAAGTTGGCAGGGTATGCCCAGACGTGGGTCCCTTGCTCACTTTGCCACTGGATTCAAGCTAGCCTGGTTGATGAGGGGTGTTACCCCGAAACTGGTCCCAGGATCCTTCTTTCCGGTCCAGGGTAGACCCGGCATGGCAGGTCGGGCTGAACTGTTCCCAGGGTCAAGACTGATTTGCATATGACTGGGTCTGAACTGGGGTGGCGAAATGAGCTAAAGAACGATGATGGATTCAACCCAGATCTAATGGTGACTGGGGGTAAGTGTCTGAAATGTTTCATCGCTCTGTTCATCATCTCCTTGTGATTGGTTTATATGTTTAAGCCATGCCTCTTTTAGAGCCTGCCACACTTTTTTCAACCCACTTAAAGTCTTGTCTACACATATTTATATTTGACTGATTGCAGCCAGCCGCTATGGGTGCTTCCCTAAGCCTGGTTAGAGCATTTTCTCCAAAACATTTATGCCGCACGAAGTGCAAGACACTGGTCATGCACACACTTTAAAGGGCCTAAAGTTGTCACACTCTACAATTTGCAGACTACAGTAACTGTTGAGCATATTAATGCATTAAGATATGAACGCCCTGCATGCCCATCGAGCTTGCCAGCTACACAAGAGTCATACATACCCTACTTTAAAGCCTCACCACTATCAAATGTAACAAGCCGCCACTGCAAGAGAGGCAAGCTCAATGTGGAAACTGAACCTGGTTAGTTACGTTTGTTTGTTGGAGTGTGCTGTGAGAGGAACATGACTTCCCCTGAAAAACGTGCCACTCGCAAACTTAGTTTAGCATGAAGCTTACTCACAATTAGAGCTCGAAGCTGTCCAGATCTCCAAATGATAGTGAAGGCAGGCTGAAGAAGGGTTGCTGCACATTATGATTCCAAATGAGGTACTTTGAAGAGCGTTCCTACTGGATGAGTGGGAGGGGGACGTTTAAACTGTACTGTTAAAATATGTATGGATAATGCTGCTGGCTATTAATTTCTGGCTGCATCTTAACAGCCCATGAGAGGATTTACCATTGAGTTTACACTATTTCTACATTATTTCTTAATAGAACCATTTATGTCAATCCAGGGGTCAAGTTGAAGGGGTACGATTAGGTGGCTATTCCCTCGTTTTTTTGTTTTTTTGGTTTTTTTTTATTTATTGAGGTTTTTTTGTTTTGTAAAGGTTTTCGTTACAGCAGGTCAGGTGTAACAGAGAACAATTTCTGACAGACATGTTACAGCATTGGGAAAAAGGGTAACAGAGAAATGTGTACACATAAGCGGTACAAAGAACGACAATCATTGTCTGAATTTTTTTTTTTTTTTAAAAGGCACAATAGCCTGGTTTGAGATATGGATCCTAAAACATGAAGCTGTGTGGATTTGTTCAGTGGGGCGTCAAAACGTATATATCTCTCAGGCTTCCTGTTAAGATGAGTAGAGCAGAAAAGAAAGAGATAGGAGAAACCTAAATAAACAATTGGAGAAGTTAAAAAGGCTGGGGGGAAATTGGGAGGAAAAGAGGTAACGGGGGCGAGGGCAATGAGGGAGTATACAGGAGAGAGGAGGCAGACGTGGGCTGGAAGTTACACGGGACAGGAGGAGACTGGGGGGACGACCACATGAATTTCGCAACCTCCATCTCAGGGCAGCGCGAGGGGAGGCTGGGGTTTTGGGGGGCTAGGGGGTGCGTTGACCCACTATAAGGAGGGCAGTGGGGTCGAGGACCGGAATCGGAAACCACAGTAAGCCACCAGGATCCCAGGGGGCTAGGGAGATGGGGGGGGTCCCATCAGTCAGTTCCTTGAACTGGGTAAGCATGGCGTTCCAGGCTGCTGCTATTAGGCGTCTATGAAGCCGACGAGATTGTAATGCAGTGCTTTCTGCCTCTCTCCAACGGAGAAGCACCCAGGGCCATTGGGGGGATGTTTCTGGGGGGCTGTTGGGCTCTCCAATGTATGGTGAGATACGCCCTGTGTAACACTATGTATTGGATGTTTTCAAAAACCTGCATTTCGGGAAATGATCTGGGGGACTCTAGGGCCCTGGACCATTCAATGTCATGTAGGAGTCTCGCCAGGTCATCCTCCTAAACATGCCAGTGGTATGTCAGGGGTCCCCGTGTGCTCCCTTATAGCTTTGTATAACCATGTGATTAGGTGATGCCCCCCCAATAATGTATAAGGCGCGTATTAAAACATGGGTAGATGGTTCTTCGTTCACCGTACCCCACAGAGTCCGAAACGTCACCAGCAATTGCACATGTAGTAGGAATTGACCCAGGAGGATGTCATAATCCTGGCATAACTGGTCAAATGTAAGAAGAAGGGCGTCCGGGAAGAGAAAGCCCACCGTACCCAAGTAGCGATCAAGCCATGCCGTCAGCTGGTCGGTCATAAAGTGCCCCAAGGGCACTGGAAGACCCTGAATGGGGATAGCGGCGAGTAAGGGAACACCTGTTTGGTCAACTGAGCGATCCTGGTGAGGCACTTTCGGGCCACCCATACATTAAGGGACCAGGAGTGGTGCATCTTAATGTGGCTGTTGTTTAGTTATGCTTTTTTCAAGTTATATGTAAAGCTGGGCCTTCATTTGGTCATTGGTTATGAGAGCCAGATTCAAAGGAAAAGTCGTAAATTCCTTATGTTTAGACTCATTCATATTGAGTGTATTTATGACACATTCTCAAAAGCCCCAGGTGTCATGCAGGAACTGCAAGTGTTTCACAGAGTTCCATGCATTCACGTGTTTCCACTTACACACATGCGCGTTTGTCTGCAGAAAAGGAATTTTGCACGCTTAAGAATAAGGATAAAGAAAATGCTTACACTATACCTTTTCTTTCTGATAGAGTACAACCCTCCCCACCAGCTTAAATCGTATGGGTGTGTTCGGGACACTGTTTAACCATTACTGCCCAATGTACACCCATACAACTTAGGTGTGCATTTCTAATTGTGGATCGGTCACTGCAAATGTTTGCAAATATCTACAAAGTTTTGACTTTCTGAATGTTCTTCAAATTTGAATTGCCCACTGTTCAGGCCTCACCTCCCTGGGGAAACCTCCCCAACCACTCAGCCACATTTACGACTGTGCATGAATTTACACAAGGTGCAGATCCTTCATAGTCCCATGAGCTGCTGGGAATGCATTGACAAATCCAGCGAGGCTTCCATAGTCATAAATGCAACCTCTAAATGGAAATAGTTGTAGATCCTAATGTTGTAAATCATAATGTATTACTTCCACGCATTGATTCCACTCTTCGCACACGAAAATTACACCTGCATGCTAAGAACGTTTTGTGAATCAGATTCTCAGCACCCCCACTATCCTAGCTAGATTCTGGTTGCTTTCCAGAAGTGGAGTTTATGTACAAACATGCACCTGACCTAAGTCTACATGGTCTTGTACTCCAAAATTTCAGATTAAAAAAAAATATATTCATGCCCTAATTTGTTGTGACATGGGGTACACTCCTACCATACTGATTTTTTCATTTACTAATTTGTAAGTCAAACTCCAACTGAAAAAAAGATTAGGTATGTAACCTACTGTTGATTATAAATAGATCTCACACAACTCCATGTATGCGAATCACAAATGTGCTATTTTCATGGTATTAATCCTAAATATACCCACAGCCATGCCATCTCTTATAGTAACTGAACAGACCTTCAAGTCATATATATATTTCATTTCTCATAACAGAACCATCCATCCGTGATGTGGTGTTTCTGAAGTGAGGGCAGCATTCAAATTCTTGAGATGTTCAACAGAGGTATCCTATCTGACCTTGGGGCAGCATTGCCTTCTGATATTCTCTATATGCAAATTTCTATCTAGAACCACAGCCACATTTCTGTTGCTCTAGCCTTTCTTCTAGAAGATGTTCTACCATTTTAATGCATATAATAGAAAATCCATCTTTTCACTGTGTTTTCCAATTAGTTTCTTCTTGCCATCGGGGATTTCTGGTTTCTGCAGTAGGTGACGCTTACTAACCGGCACCAGTTGCTTGCGCTCTTCCTTAAAAATGACACTTTTTTTTTTTAGAGGTGCTCTATCTAACACTTTGATAAATCTACTGTATAAATATTGGTGCAGTTGTACACAGTTTAGATATGGGGCGCAGGAGTGAACAAACTCTAACCTAATGCACCTGAAAAACAAAACAAATGAACAGCACTTTAGATAGTGCAGATTTCATAGAAGTAGACTTCAAAGTCAGCTTAAAAGTACAAAATCGATTATACCTTTTTCTCGTCAGTCTTAGTATATATGTAATCCAGTATAAGATCAACTATATAATCAGATGGTGGTTACCTAGAATGCTGCTATAGCGATCACCTTTCCTGTTAACTCTTCTATTGAGCTCAGGACCAGTCTCAGTTGGAGGAACCAAAAGTCTCATCTAGGCTAGTATAATTGGAGGTTTGCAGGGTAGAGCCTATCGAAGGGTGGCAGAACTGTGCTGGCCCATGGTGGAGAGTTTGGGGAAGGAGAAGGTGGAGCACAGGGAGAGCAAGCACTACTAGGACCTTAAGGCCCAAAGGGACTTTGGAATGACTAAAACTAGGAGATTTAGAACTATATACCCTGGCGGGTGATTAGCCGCGCTCTACAATTCCAACTTGATTGATTGTTTGATGGGATAGTTTTTGGCTGACAGCGTTTCCTTGAAACAGGAACTGGCTTATAGGGACGCATAAAATGGGAGAGACTTGTCATCTGATTTGGTCAGAATCATCAGCGATCTCTGGCTTCATTAATGGTTTAAAATGCAAAGTGTGACCCTGTAGAGGTGGCAAAACCATACAACCCTAAAATGGCATTGTGATGTATGTGCTAAGCAAGAAGCAAAGGTTATCAGTCAGATGTGGGTCAAATACTAATATGACCAGAAACCCACACTAATACAATACAAATCTGGAAAGGAGATTTGGGTTGCTATGTGTGCGAGGGCTGGGTGGCTTTGGGACCAGTGGGCTTGGCATTGCACAGTGCTAGAATAGATCTTTGGTGTAAGTTAGCTCATTGATCTAAAAATCTAAAGTCAACCCCATAGGGTGTTCTATGTATTGATTCTTGTCGAGATTGAAGTGAAAGAGGAGGAAGGTGAGTCCCTTCCTGATCTACTGCACAGGAAACAAAACATGGGTTAGTGGAAGAATTGAAAATGTCTTCCCATTTATAAGCAGGGGAGCGGTCAGAAGGTATTTTATTAGTTCTTTCTGACCTTAGGAATGCCAGGTTAATATGAGCATGCAGGCATTCTGCATTTTCTACATGGTCGCTGCAGATTTTTTGCCTTTTTCTGAACTGCAATGATTCATCTGAAAGAGACTATTAGTTATAGATTCCTTACCTTAGATTTACCCCCAGGGGTCAGACAGGATCCGGAGAATTTTTCTTCAGCAGTACCCCTGCGCGTCGGTAGGTGGCGCCGGTCGACTCTGCGTCCGTCGTTAGCGTCGTGGTCGCCGGGATGACGTCGCGGTTCCTACTTAGACGCCGCCCCTGCGTGCTGACGCCAGTTCTTTCTTATTCCGCGCCAGCCTAGTGCAGATCCGGAGAGAGCTTGCCCCTTAGCCATTTTTTGACTAAACTTTTTACGACGTCTTTTTTCGAGTCTTCGACTCCTGGTGCGCGAGGGATGTCCCATCGTCGGACCGGATTCAAACCTTGTGACTCCTGTCACAAGCTGATGTCCACGACGGATCTGCACCTCGTGTGCCTCTGGTGCCTGGAACGCGACCAAGACCAGAAGTCGTGCTCTGACTGTCGGGCCATGAATCCGAAGTCTTTGCGGGAGCGGTCCCGAAAGCTACTGGAGGCCCGGCAAATCGGCTCCGCGTCGCTCCCGGTCTCGCTAGAGGGGAATGTCTCGAGATCGGTCGCGAAGCCATCACACCTCGTCTAAGGCTTTGCACTCCTCGGGTAAGTTGAAGCACAAGAAGAAGGCGAAGAAGCGCCATTGCTCTTTGCCTTCCCCCCGTCTGTTGGCTGACACAACTCCAGACCAGGAGCATCGTCGCTCTAATCAGGGACGATTTCGCGCTTCCCCCCATTTCTGGGAGCCGGAGAGTCCCCTGCCCAGCTTTGTACATTCTACAAAGCCCTCCACCATGTGTTTGGGCAGCCCGACTCTGCTGGTGCGCCTTCGGGCCCCGCAGAGCCGGTTGGGGGCCCTGGGCCTTCGATGTTGGCAGCTCCAGCCCCGGCGCCAAAGGGTCCCCATGGATCCAGGCCTGGATCCGGATCGACGCCGGTCGACCTTACTCGACCTTCCCCCGGCCGATCCCGGCGAAAACGCCCCCAGCGCCAGCCGTGCCTCCGGCCGACACCGTCCCCATCCCCGAGATAGACCCGGAGCCGGATCGGCGTCGGCCGATGTTGAATCCAACGCCGGAGGGTACTTTTGTTCCCCTGTTCATCCCAGGTGTTCCCTGTCGCCCTCAGGGCGGTGATGAGGACTGGGAGGGGCCGCTGGACCCTTTAACAGACCAGCTGGCTGGAAGAACCGTACTGGAGAGAGGAATTGGGTGACACCAGTGGTCTGGATACCTCCCCAGACCTTGGCATGCTTTCTCCCCCTACCGTGGCTATGGAGGGGGGAGCGTCCTATGCAGTGGTGGTGCATAGGGCAGCTGAGGTTTTGGGCCTGGAGCTCACTACAGTGGCAGTCAGGACTAACCTTCTGACAGAGGTGCTTTAGCCGGCGGCAACTTCCTCTGGACCCCTCTTGCCCTTCAATGAAGCCCTCATGGACGTCCTTCTGGGCACTTGGTCCAAGCCCAGCACAGGGGCTCCTCTGGAACGGACGATTGCCCGCCACCACCGCCTGGCTCCGGGTGATCCCATTTTCCTCACCCAATACCCTTCTCCCGAGAGCTTGGTGGTCCAAGCCTCTTCTTCCAAGGGTGCATTAGCTTCTGCACCCCTGTATAGGGAATCCAAGAAGCTGGATCATCTTGGGAAGCGTATGTTCTCTTCCTCCAGCTTGGCGATGCGGTCTATGAATACCGCATGACTCTTGGGCCGCTATACCCATACAGTCTGGGATATGGTAGCGCAAGTGCTGCCTCAGTGCCCGGAGCAGGACCGGGCCGTTCTCTCCCAGACAGTGGCGGATGGGAGAGATGCAGCAAAATTCACAATCTGCTGTGGACTGGATACCACTGACTCTCTGGGCAGAACGATTGCCACGTCAGTAGCCCTTCGGCTCTATGCCTGGTTGAGGACATCTGGTTTTTCGGGGGATGTTCAGTCAACCTTGCTTGACATGCCCTTCGATGGCAGTCACCTTTTTGGTGACACGGCAGACTCTGCGCTGGAGCGCTTTAGGGATTCTCGGGCTATGGTCCTATCCTTGGGCCTCGCTGGGTCCTCCCATCCCCACAGTCTGCTTTTTGCCCCTTTTGTGGCTACGGAAGGGGCACCCCACCACGTCTGACCCAGTCCAGCCACCGGCCCGTGCAAGCTGCACAGCCTCTGCATGGCCGTGGACATGGAACCCAGCGACGTGGGTCTGGGAACCAGCGGGTGTGCCAGTCCACCCTTTCCCCCCTGCAGCAGCCTCCAAACCCTACTAGTCTGACCTTTCAGGCCCATTAGCGGCCAGTGGTGGGCAGGATTCACCATCACCTCCCCCAATGGCAATCCATCACGTCAGACAGGTGGGTTTTGCAGATAGTCCGAAGGGGCTACGCCCTCCCCTTCGAGACTACCCCTCCCTCCATGCCACCGTCTTTTGATCGCATGTCGGAAGATCACTTAGTGCTTCTCCGCCAGGAAGTCTCAGCTCTCTTGGCCAAGTGAGCTATCGAGAGGGTCCCGGCACCAGAAATAGGTTGTGGTTGCTATTCCCGCTACTTTCTGGTGCCCAAGAAGGACAAAGGCCTGCGTCTTATCTTAGACCTCAGGGCCCTTAACCGCTTCCTCCAGAAGGAGAAGTTCAACATGCTAACCTTGGCTCAGGTCCTATCTGCCCTCGACCCTGGAGACTGGATGGTGGCGTTGGACTTGCAGGATGCCTATTTCCACATCCCTGTCCTGCCAGCCCACAGAAGTTACCTGCGGTTCATGGTAGGCCATGAGCATTTTCAGTTCACCGAGCTCCCCTTCGGCCTTACCAGTGCCCCTCAGGTGTTCACGAAGGTGATGGCAGTGGTCGCAGCTCATCTGCGCAGATCAGGGGTTCCAGTCTTTCCCTATCATGACGACTGGCTGTTGAAGGTGGGCTCGCCCCAGGCAGTCATCTCCCACCTCCAGACTACGGCGGACCTCCTGCAGTCGCTGGGGTTCACGATCAATGTGCCGAAGTCACACCTGACTCCTTCTCTGTCGCTTCCTTTCATCAGAGCTGTTCTGGACGCGGTTTCGGGCCTATCCTCCCGAGCAGCGAGTCCGGGATATTCAGGCTATGATACCGATGTTTCAGCCTCTATCCTGGATTTCGGTGAGAATGACCCTGAGGCTGCTGGGCCTCATGGCCTCCTGCATCCTGCTGGTAGATCATGCCAGATGGCATATGCGGGCTTTGCAGTGGGACCTGAAGTTCCAGTGGGCGCAGCATCAGGGGAATCTTTCCGACTATGTCCAGATCTCGGAGGGAACTGCGCAACAACTGCAGTGGTGATTAACGAACCAGGATTCGGTCAGAGGCAGATCCCTCTTCCTTCACCAACCGGGATGCATCACTCCTGGGATGGGGCAGCCACCTGGGAGAGGCGGAGATCAAAGGAGTCTGGTCTCCGGCAGAGTCCGGGCTCCATATCAACCTGTTGGAGCTCCAGGCGATTGGCTTGGCATTGAATGCATTCCTTCCCTCTCTGAAGGGGAAGGCAGTGCAGGTGTTCACAGACAACACCACCGCCATGTGGTACTGCAACAAACAGGGCGGGGTGGGGTCGTGGACCCTTTGTCAAGAGGCTCTTCGCCTTTGGACATAGCTGGAACATCAGGGCATTACCCTGGTGGTTCAACACCTGGCAGGTTCTCTGAACACCAGGGCGGACGAACTGAGCCACCGGTGCCTGGTGGATCACGAATGGCATCTTCACTCAGAGATGGAGCAAGGTCTCTTTCACCAGTGGGGAGAGCGTTGGTTAGATCGGTTTGCCACCGAAGAGAACGCACAATGTCCAAGGAGGCACTCGCTCGGCGACGCTTTTCGTCGCGAGTGGAGCTACGGCTTCCTATACGCCTTTCCGCCTGTACCACTTCTGCCCCAAGTGCTGAAGAAGATCAAGCACGACCGGGCCCAAGTCATTCTTGTGGCTCCAGACTGGGCACGAAGAGTCTGGTACCCCGAGCTCCTGAGCATGGCCATCGATCCTCCTATCAGACTGCCCCTTCGGGACGATCTTCTGTCGCAGCAGCAGGGGACGGTCCTCCACCTGAACCTGTCCAGCCTCCACCTCCTTGCGTGGAGATTGAGCTGCAACAGTTGACAGCTTTTGATCTTCCTCCCGAAGTCTGCAATGTCATCTTGGCAGCCAGGCGTCCCTCCACTAAGACGGTATACGCCTGTTGATGGAACAAGTTTGTAGCATGGTGCACAGCAAAGGCTGTGGATCCCCTTTCTGCCCCTCTTTCTGAGGTTCTTTTGTTCCTTCTTTCTTTGGCCCAGCAGGGCTCTGCTCTGGGCACTCTTAAAGGCTACCTAGCAGCCATTTCTGCTTTTCTTCGGCTACCAGATCAGCCCTCTTTGTTCAAGTCCGCTATTGTAAGTAGGTTCTTTAAAGGCATTATTCATCTCTTCCCTCCTTCTCCTTTCATAATACCTCAGTGGGACTTGAACCTTGTTTTGACTTACCTTATGTGCGCTCCTTTCGAGCCTCTTCACAATTGTGCTCTGAGGCTTTTCACTCTTAAGACTGCCTTTCTTGTTGCCATCACCTCTGCTCACAGAGTGAGTGAGCTTCAGGCTCTTTCTTCTAAGCCCCTTTTCTTCTCGGTCCATCCGGACAAAGTGGTGCTTTAAACGAGGTCCTCGTTCCTGCCTAAAGTTGTCACTCCTTTTCACATCGGACAGACTATTACTCTGCCCACCTTTTTACCGCCTCTGCACTCTTCCAAGGAGGAGGAGAGACTCCACTGTCTGGACCCGAAACGTGCGCTGTCTTTCTACCTTGACCGCACAAAAGGTTTCCGGGTGGACGGTCAACTAGTCATTGGCTATGTGGGTACCAAGAAAGGTCGGGTGGTGCAAAAGCGTACCATCTCTCGATGGGTCATCCTTTGCATAAAGATTTGTTATGCTGCTTTAGCTAAAAAGGAACCTCCAGTGAGGCTGCAAGCTCATTCCACTAGAGCTACGGCGGCGACTACTACTTTGTCACGTGGAGTCCCACTCATTGACATCTGCCAGGCAGCTACGTGGGTTTCTATGCACACGTTCACCAGACATTACTGCCTGGATAGTCAAGTCCGGAGGGACGGCTACTTTGCCCGTTCTGTCCTCCAGGACTTTCTGGTGTGAACTTGGTTTGCAGTCCCTCCTCCAGGGTTGGTATTGCTGGGGTATCTATTCTAAGGTAAGGAATCTATAACTAATAGTCTCTTTCAGATGAACAAGTTACTTATTTTCAGTAACGATGTATCTGTAAGAGACATATATTAGTTATAGATTCCTTACCGCCCCACTCATCCTCTCCGCTCAGCGAACTGACTTCTAGGGATAGGGACTCCCTCGCAGGGCCCTAGTATGGCGCACCAGTGGTCAGTGTCTTTCATGGCTCTGCGCTTCTGGCGTGGAAAGTCGTGCCAGAACTGACGTCAGCGGACAGGGGCGGCGTCTAAGTAGGCACCGCAACGTCATTCCGGCGACCACGACCCTGATGATGGACGCGGAGTCGACCGACACCACCTACCGGTGCGCAGGGGTACTGCTGAGGAAAACATTCTATGGATCCAGTCTGATGCCTGGGGGTAATTCTAAGGTAAGGAATCTATAACTAATATATGTCTCTTACAGCTACATTGTTACCAAAGGTAAGTAACTTGTTCAATTGGCTTATCCTTAATTGGCGCCTTTAACTTGCCTGTAAGTGCCTAGTATATGGTATAAAAGTGCACCCAGGGCCTGGAAGTTAAATGCTATTAGAGGACTGCAGAACCTATTGTGCCATCCACATGGTAGTTGTGCAAACATGATTTCAGGTCTACCCTGTTTAACCTGACTGCTGCAGTGAAAAACCTGCAGTGAGACCTTTCAGAATAACCCTTTTTGACAGGAAAAAAAACATTTCTTTTAAATAATAATGTTACCCTTAGGTAGATATTGCAGCCTGTAAGGCAGGGTCATGATATTTAAAGGTAGGACATATAGAAATTTAAAGTTAATATGTCCTTACAGTGACTAGCACCCAAACTTTATTTTCACTGTAAGAAGTCTCTGCCTGGCCCATAGAGAAACACTGGGAATCAATATTAAATATCAATTATGTTTTCTCTAGGCTTCTCTAGGCTGTGACTAGCTAGAAACATGATCAAACCACTCTTTTTAATATTATTAAGACCCCAACTCAATGGTGCAGTCTGAGTTTCAATAAATAATAAGGGAAAGTAACCTTTCTGCTTCAGGCAGGTAAACTGAAAAGTTGCCTTTTACCTGCCTGAAGCTCCGGAAGGCCAATTTACATTACCTCTCCAGCAGCCGTGCCTGCACTAGCCCTGGTGAGGTATAAAAACTGCTTCCGGAGCAGAGATAATGGCTTGGACATGAGGAGGTGTTTTTCCCCATGGCAGGAAGATCAACTGGGGTGTCACCAGGAACTTAATTTACTTCAGAGAGGCCTTCCCTGTCACAAACAAGTGTTAGGTGACACATGGAAAGGCACAGCTTTTCTCTTGGTGGCAGGCTGGACCAAACCCAGTGGGGGAAAGCTGTTCCCCTAACTGGGTTGGAGTAACTACAGAGGAGGGCGCTGCTCATTACCCTGGCCACACCTCTGGTTGGGCACACTTGCCCTGCACAAGGACAGAAGGATTTTGTCATCTTGAATTTTGAGAGTGAAGGGCTCTGTGGGATAGTTTGCAATAGGACAAACAAGAACTGCTGTAAAAGTGGGCAGCATTATCCTGGGAACTTTTACCCCATTGGTTAGGGAGGAGACAGAACTCACCCCAACCATTAGCTGTTGCCGGGCATAAATGTGGCAGGCCACCAGCAGCTTTTTCAGAACACTTTCTAGAACAGCAGAAGAAAAGAAGAGGACTGGATTGCATGTCTGTGACCTGCGCCCTATATTAGGCCCTAAACAGCCTATTAGGCAAGGTGCATTATATTTAAAAAGTAAGATGTGTTTTTAGGTTTTACATGTCCTGGTGGTGAAAAACTCCTAAATTCAGTTTTTACTACTGTAGGGCGTACCTCTCCAATAGGATAACATTGGGTTACTTCATAACAAGTGCTAACTTTTTAATGGAGGTAAAAATCTCACGGACTGAAATGAATCGCAATTTAAACTCTTTAATGGTAAATTTGGATTTTAGATTACAAATCTGAAAATGCCACTTTTAGAATGTTGCCATTTCCTACCCTAAACTTTGAGGCCTTGTAGGAGTTTCCAGCAGCCTGGGCCTATTTATTGCTCTCCCATCAGGAATGCGCATTGGACCTAGATAGTGAACAATAGGATCTTGGTGTAGCTATGAGAGGCCCATCCTGCCAGGAAGGGATGGGCAGAGCTGTTCCCTGCCCCACATAAATTTCACAGGGCAGCTATCAGCACACTCACCAAGGAACTTGACACAAGCCTTTTGCCACTCTGTTGGAAGCTGGCTCTGTATATACTATACCAAAGTAAGGTATAGTGCGCACAGAGTCCAGTCGATCCCAAGAGGTATAGCAGAGGCTGAATTAAATAATCACTAACAGCTCTATTTGTGGTAGTGTGGTCGAGCAATTAGGTTTATCAGGAGGGTGTGTTAAGCATTTATTGTATTCACTCAATCAAGAACTGATGGCACAAACTCAAAGACAGAATCCAGACCAATTAGGTAAGTAAAAAAAGGTATACTTATATTTTATTTCTAGAACCAAGCAGGACTTGGCACAGGTAGGTAAAATATACTTTCAAATGCAAAACTTTACAAGGAAATGCACTTGTAGATGAAATTGGAATCGTTACAGGTTTGTATTTGCTTTCAAAACAGTCCAGAATACATTTAAATTACTTTTGATAACTTTTACGTTACTTTTTAGTTACATCGACTCCTCTGGGTGATATGCCTAGATATCACACTGTGGGATCTGCAAAACACAGTCTTACAGGTCAGTAAGACTGTTTTACGTTTTAAGCACAGTTACTTTTGTTTCATACAAAGACAGGTTGACAGAATATTTTTGGAGCGAAAGCAACATCATGGGTTCCTATGGAGAAAAAGAATGTTAACGGTTTGCAGGTAAGTAAACTACTACAATGCTGGGTGTCTAGGGTTAGAACCAAGGTTCAAGGAGGCACTCGAGTTGCAGCACTAGGGCGGCCGGGTGCAGAGTGCAGGGGCCCGATGTTAGCCAATGAGGCTAAGGGGGTCTTCGATAAGGGCTGCTCACGAGAAGATCACTTGGTTGTGGGAGCAAAGCTCCTGGAGTTAAGATCAGCACTGCAGGGGCCAACAAATCAGCACAAGAGCTGCACCACCAGTGGCACAGAGGCGGCTGGATGCAGGGTGCTAATTAGACGTCGGGAGCCCTGTGGTTTTCAATGGAGATCTCCGGTTTGGAACAAAAGCTGCGGTCTCTGGCAAGGAGGTTTCCTGAGGGCGACCGCCGGTAGGAGAGGTAAGCTGAGTTCTTGGGGGATGCCTGGACACCGTCGGTTGGGCCACGCAAGGCAGTGGGGCAGCGGGTGTTGGGGTGTCTTTAGGCGTCGGTCTTCTTACCAGCTCTGGTCGCAGTCTGTGGGACCCCCTCGGGTTAAGGCTGCAGGAGTCGGTCTGAAGCTCGAGGCAGGTCAGAGTCAGGATCGCTGGGGAGACCTCCTCGTGGTGTGGGCCACTCGAACTCGGGCCATGGGCATCGGGTGCAGAACCGCAGAGCCGCCTCGATCAGGGTTCTTTGTTGGAGTCTTTGGGTCAGCAAATACGGTGCTACCGGGAGAAAATCTTTTTGGTGAAGGCATGGCAGGTCCTCCGGGTTCTGGATGGCTGCTGGACACACCGGGGTTTCGCTGGGTGCAGGTTGAAGTTGGGACAGGCTGGGGCCAAAGCAGTTGGTGTCCTCTTCTTCCTTCTTTAGCATGGATCTTCGGTCCTTCTTCCTACTACTTCGCGTATCTGAGGAGGCAAGGTTCAGGGCCTCCCCGAAATACTAAATTTAGGGGTGTGCAGGTTGGGACTGATAGGTCCCTTCCTTGGGGTGAGTACATCCCCTATTATGCCACCCCCCTGTGGGAGGGGGCATGAGCCTCTCACAGATTGGCTGGGTCCCCTCATCTTCAGAATGGAGGGGACTGAGATGTGTGCTTCGCCTCGTCTCCACGACCTGAGGGGTAGGGTTGGCAAAGGTGGGCACACCTCTTTTCCTAACTTGGTTTTCCCGCCGATTCTTCCGCCCAAAGTGGGGGTCAGAACCGGTGTGAGCCAGTTGCTGTGAGCAGCATAAGGCAGGGTCAGCTAACAAAGGTGGCAGTCCTTTGACGCTTCCCCTACGTGGACCCAGCCTATCCTGGGGGAGGAGGCATGACACCTATGCCCTGGATCGGCTTTATTTCTGGACTCAGAGAGCGGAGGCCCTCTACCCAGGAGTCCAGAAACCTGTCTGGTGGTGGTGAATGGCGGGCAGCCATTCAGGTACCACACCAGGGCTGGTCATTTTTCAGGGGGCATCTGTAAGATGCCCTCTGAGTGCATTTAACATTAAATCCCACACTGGCATCAGTGTGGGTTTAATGTGCTGAGAAGTTTGACACCAAACTTCCCAGATTTCAGTAAAGCCATTATGGAGCTGTGGAGTTCGTAATGAGCAATTCCCAGACCATATACTCTTTATGGCTTTACTGCACTTACAATGTCTAAGAATGGACTTAGACACTGTAGGCGTACAGGGCTCATGCAACTTTACCCTCACCTGTGGTCTAGTGCACCCTGCTAGCGGGGTGGCTTACCTAGGCCACAGGCAGTGGGTTGCAGGCATGGCACACAGGGATGTGTGCCATGTCCACTTTTCACTTTTCTCCGCACCAAAACACACAGCCTGCAACGGCAGTGTGTGGGTGTTAAGTTGCAGGGCCTCTAAGGGTGGCACAATAGGTGCTGAATCCCTTAGAGGCCTTCCCTGGTCACAGTGCCCTTGGTACCCATGGTACCTTTTACAAGGGGCTTACCTGTGGCCAGAGATGTGCCAATTGTGGGAACAAAGGTACAGTTTTGGGAAAGAACACAGGCTCTGGGAACCTGACTGGCAGGGATCCATGGCACATCAAGTCAAAGTGCATCAAGTGCCAGGCAAAAAGTGTGTGTGGGGGGGGGGGGTAACCATGCTAAAAGGGGCACTTTCCTACACACCCAATACCTCTTGGAGCCTGGACAGGGGAAACGAGGGGAGGAACTTACCAGAACCAGATGTGGGGTGGACCAGATGTTTCCACCACTTCAAAGGGTGTCACCAGATATAAATATTGGACCTCTTGAGCCACTCATTTGTACTCTCCTGGACCTGTGGACATTACAGAAGGAGGACTGCCTTGTTCCCCAGAGTACTGCCCTGCTGCCTGAGGCCCGCCTTTTTCCCCAGAGGACTGTCCAACTGCTTGAGGCCAGCCCTTTTCCCCAGATGACTGCCCTGCTGCTACCAAAGGTTTGCCCTGCAGCTTGAGGTCTGCTTTGTTTCCCAAGAGGACGGTCCTGCTGCTTAAGGCCAGCCTTGTTCTTCAGAGGACTGCCCTGATGCTTGAGGCTTGCCCTGCTGTCTGAGAAGGAAGACTGGACCTGCTTCCTTCATCCCATACTAACCTGAGTGACTCCAAGGGTCAGTTGGCTGACCTTCTGTTCTGCGCTGTAGAACACAACAAGCTCCAAAGTCCTCCCTGCAACGTCCCAGCAGGCCTGCTGCAACTGGCCCTGTCTGGATCAGCCGCCGGACCTGACTGATCACTGCCGGCGTGAGTTCCTGATCCCCAAGATGTGCCTCCCTGGGTCCTAGACCCTTGGCTAACATCAACTTTGGGCACCAGACTTTTGAGATGGTAAGTTTTTCAGGAGGACTAACTTGACCCCTGTATCTGGCCCGCACTCCATTTCAATCGGCCTGAACCTGTGACTCCCAGTCTAACGTTCCCAGATACACAGTTAGCGCTTTCTACTTCTTGGCACAGTTTATACTTAAAACTTTAAACATTCATAATTTTGGTTCTACTGACTGAATTTTATTTGTTTTGGAGTCAAAGTATATATTTTTTTATTTTACTCTGCTAACTTAATTGGTATGGGATTTTTATTGTGTTGTGTTTTCACTTTATAACAGTTTAAGCGCTGCATAAATACTTAACACATTGCCTCCAAGTTAATCCGGCTACATTTGGGCCAAGCTAAGCACAGGTTTATTTAGTGACTTTGTGGTTCACCCTAAGAAGGACTGTGGCTGTTGTTGGAGAAGGGTTTTCACCTCCCTCTGTCAAAACCACACTTTTTTACAGTCAGATATTCAAGAACCTACTTTGTGACTAATTATAAAAACACAATTTAGAGCTGAAACAACAAAAGATTTCATTCTAAACACAGTTACCTTATGTTTTATGTTAATAAGACAAATCAACATCAGCAATTAAAGTGACCTTGGATCTGTGACCTCATTTGGATTTAAATAAGGGTTATAACATAGTATTGCACATTGCTCATGTCAGTTCCCAGAGTTACTCGAGTGTGTGCCATTTACGCATATGGAAATGCAGCAATTCTTCATTTTTGCATTCTTAATTGTAACCACTAACAACATTTTACTGTTCAAATGTATAATTTTTTTTTAGAAACATATTCTCCAACAACCGTAACAATTGTTACTTTGTTCCCTTCCCTTCCAGTAAGGTAGCCAGTGTGTCCTGGGCTCTAGTGCAACAAAGGAAATGCCCCCACATTGCTGCCGAGTGGTCTGTGTAATACAGCAATAATCAAGGGTCAGTTGGCCCCTAAGTCCTCTGGGCCCTGGTGTCACTGCACCTGCTTCGCCAGTGTGAGCTACACCCGTCTCCTTCCCCGCTCTGAAAACGGATGCACTCCTGCCCTTTAGACTGGCCACTTTGAGCAGCTGCTTGCAAATGGCCTATGAATCAACTTGGGGGTTTGTGGGTGTTCACAAGTGTTGGAAGGGGCCTCCCTTCTGCAGCGCACACAGCCTGTTCCTGTGACCAAATGTACTCACATAGGAAATTACACCGTACTACCAGTAACTTCCTTTCCTCGCCATTTCAGATTCTGTGAATCAGCAGCAGGTGTTTGTTCTTGTTAATGCTGCTACCTGAGCACGAAGCTTACGGTTAGGTGTGCTGCTAATGCCTAACGTTAATAATTGATGAACGTGTCGAACCTCAAAACTGCTTAGCAATAACAAAAATGCCCGGAGTCAGTAACTCGCATGGCCTCTCTCCCCCACAGGACCACGCGGACATCGAGTGGAAGTTTGCGCGCACCAAGCTCTGGATGAGCTACTTCGACGAAGGCGGAACGCTGCCCCCTCCGTTTAATATCATCCCGAGCCCCAAGTCCATCTGGTACCTGTGCAAATGGGTCCACCATCGGCTGTGCCCAGCCAAGGACTACGAGGACGAAAACAAGAAACACGAGAACCTGAAGACCTTCACGGTAAGGCTGCTTACTTTTTAATGACTCTTTCCAAAGTAGGACTTATTTATTCCCCGCTTGCACATGCAAGCTGCTGTTTGCTCTTACTAGCACAGCCGTCGGCCATCTTGCATGTTCCTCCCTTTTGAGGATGACAAGGGAGGTTCTCCAGAGGGACTGTGTTGATGCTGTTCTAATGCGAAGATACGTTTTGTACTTTCAGGAGCGGCACGCTGACAACCTGATTCAGAACCAGCACTACCAGGTGAGGCTTCCGGGACAACACGCCGGGTTATGTCGGTGCACAACACACTTTAATGGTGGTGGCGGGTCTGTTAGGATACACCTGACATGTGTAGGGCTTGTTTTAATTGCACTCATTCAGAAATAAATTATGCAAGTTTGGCTGACGGCATGAACCGGGAAACACTCTATGGACCAATGACCCGTTCAAATGTATTTTAAAAACTATTGTCTACGTAACTTGTCACTAGTCTCATCCACAACCCTATTTGTCCTCCTACAAAAGGGCCCAATCACGCAACTCCACGTTCACATCTAATTTGCCAACCCTACAGTCACTTTACTGACTTCAGCCATTGGCAAAACCCAATAATAGCTCTACTTCCAACTGCAGCTCACACCACTTATGACTTAGCAAAGTCCTTCCCAACAACTCAAACTGTTTATCGCAGTAGTTTACAGCACCAACTAAAAGTCATTCAGCAATACTAGCCCCAGTACTCGCTCCCACCAGCAATGCTCTTCACAGTCAGTTGAACTACTGATGACAACTTTACTGAAACCATTCACAGCACATTCAACTGTTTCCAGTCTCTCACAAATTATACTTTTGTCACTTATTTCCACCCACACTGTCCCAGAGCACTAGTAATCCATATTCACCACAATCTATTTATGCTAGTCACTTTCTCATGCAGTCACCCACTCAAAAAATCACTCGCAACTAAAACCTACTTTCCTTCACCCACATTAACCATGTACTCTTACTCCACAAATAACGATGTAAATCATCTACTCGCAACACATCCACCACTTCGTGCAGCACCATTCATCAATTTTATTTTTAGCTCTTTCACTATTCACTTTTGTAATTTTCTGTGTCTCTTAGCTACAGTCACTTATACTTCCCTGGCTTTCATAATCAGGCCAAATAACTCTAAGTCACACAAAACAATTTTCTCCACTCAAGTTCAAAGGCCACTCGCAACATAATTATTCAAACCACTCTTAGTGACCTGCTCTACAAGAGCAGTCACTCAGCGCAAACACGTGCCATCGGCTTCTACAGCATCTTTCAATCACACCACATCTTATTTGCACCACAGCACTCGGCCACTCTGAAGACTACTGTGGCATGAAAAATGACTCAGATTTTCCTTGTCTTTAGAGTTATCAATACCAGGGGTACCGGTAAATGCGGGGATGGGCAACTGTGGGCGTGGGGAGGATCAGGGGCTGAGAGGGGATTTCATACTCCTTATGATTTGGACCATACGGTTAAATCCTGGTTCGAGCTCCTCTGGTATTTCCTCGTTCACACAGATATAAACACGGATATTTCACCTAACTTAAGCAGCTGAAATCTCAGAGTGAAAGTAAATAATGTATCATTCTGATGGGGCTGGTAACAGCTGCTACTTGCCCCATCACAGTTTGGGGGGCACTTGTAATGCAGACTTTATAGGCTCGCTCACAGACACCAGACAACAGCTCATCACAACATGCCTCTCCTACAGTTTCAAACTCATGCAATGGCTCCCACCAAGATATCCTCCACTCTTGCGAAGAGCATCCATACTTGTAGTCATTCATTTACATCTGTCCTCAACAAACCTTCTTGATAGGGATGACCAAGACCAAAACCAAAATGCCGGAGTTAAATAGGCTCAGGATTAAAAAGCGGGCAATAACTGTTTTGCTGCCTTGTTGGTTCTCCACTCTGGGTAACTCACCAGTGCTACGAAGTTGTAATATCAAAGGTGTCAAACTTTGGAACTCCTGAATTTGTAATCATGAAATCATCCTAGAGTAACATGAACTTATCCTTATGTCCTTATGGGGTTGGGCTAGGTGACATTTCTCTGTTAATGGGAAGTGACTGCTCATGTTAATCTTTCTTTTACGTTACAAAATGGGAGAGTCCAAGTGCACACCTTCTTCTGGAAATTTCACTAACAAGTTCATCCATTTAAGCTTCTTTGCGTGCAGCCCGTCTCGTGGTCTGCCCAACCACCATGTATAGATTAAATCATCGCAATTAGGAGTGAAGTAACATTCCTTATTCCGGACGTGAGAGACACAATATATATATATATATAAAAATATATATATTGTGTCTCTCACGTGACCTAATGAAATGAGCGTAAAAGAAACAGTGGAACATAATGAATAAAAACGCAATTGAACGTGGATAATTTTGTGGAATCGTTTGTACCGACTCAAGCTGTGCGTCCGGAATAAGGAATGTTACTTCACTCCTAATTGCGATGATTTAACCTTTCTTTTACCACACCCTCTTCTGTTTACCACAGACAGATAAAGTAAACAGCCAACAGTATCCTGCAGCGATTCATTATGATCTGCTAACAGTAGTCCATGTAGTCACAGACATTCTCTGACTGGATGTGCAGGGACCAGAGCTAGAGTGAATGGCTTCTCCGAAGCCAATCGGACAGATCGAACCATTGATTGCGTGCAATCAACCAATCAGAATGTGTCTCTGTAGCTAGCTACTTGTGTCTGAACCCTGAAAAACTATTCAGAAACCCAATGGACAGTATATGCCTCCCAGGACAGTTTTGCGAGTAGTTTTTATGTGTCCAAACAAGGAATTTACCCTTTTTCATGGATCACCCATAGAGCAATCTTTGGTGGTTTTTAAAGACATGATGTGCTCCACAGGCAAACTAAAAGAAAAAATGGCTTTTTTCTAAATGATCTGTTTTCTCAAAAACGTTTGACCACTTCTACTTAAGAGACTACCCTGGAGGAGTACAGGCCCATTCTTAAACCCTTGTGGGATCATCCCCTGGGACTAATACATCCCCATCCTAAATTCATCATGGAGTAATAAAGCTTCATCCAAAAGACATTGTGGGGTCAGCCTGGGATAGTAACTCTCATCCTGAAGCTATCATGGACTAATACAGCCTCATCCTGAAATCATAATGAGATCACCCTTCAGTAGTAAATGGGCGTCACATGTTTTCCACTGAAGCACTCACAAGCACATCCTGTAGTAGTTATTCTCATTACTGTAGCATCATCGCATTTGAATATTTCGGCCTATACACGCACTTCAGGATTGGTTTGGGATGATTTTCCAAGCTCATTACTGAAATAGCCCAGATGAAGTCATCAGATGACTCAGAATAACTTCAGGAAGAACTTCCTTTCTGACTTGGCATTCTGAGAGCATGCATTTTGTTGCCAAAGAATGGATTGGCTACGGATTAGATATCAACTTAAGCATTTATGGGTGGAACATGGAGTTAAAATAAGTCTGTTGCCCCAGTGAGAGTGTAGACCATCTTACACTTGTGACTTCTGCCAACACTGATTGACCTTGCCTTCAGGCAAGACAACACCAGTAGACTTTAACAACATCTAAACACAAATGACTAGCTTCATAAACTGATGTAGATAGCCACAGTATTGAAGCTGTGCCAATAGTGGCCTCCAGAACTCATTCTTAGGGACTGAGACTTACAAATGTAAACAAAGCACTCATGAATGCTGATTGTATGCACTGTGTGCACAAATATTGTATATTACATTAAAGGCTGCCCTACTGCATATGCCAATTCTTGGAAAAAGAAGCAAAAATATTGCTTTCTGTGTAGAATGCATAAAGTAGAAAAATAACTGAATGTGACAAACAGCATAGTTGAGCTATTTTTCAGATTTAGAATAAACCCTCATGCATTCTAATGGAAGCATTTACTGGAAGGTGGAATTCTACATCTGTAGCGGATAGCATGAGATGAGAGGGTAATTTGCCTCTGGGTGGGCCCAACGTAAAGCCTATTCAATGCATATTTCAAAGAATTGGTAAAAATATGTCACCCTGACAGCTGTGTTGTCAAGCCAGATATAAAAAAAAAAAGGAAGTTTATCTTACAGGGATAGGTCATTATTACAAAACAGAGTAGTCACACTAATATTTGGTGTATTTTGTCATTCTTGAACAGACTAACTTGGGGGTCATTTACAGTACGTGGAAAGCTGGAAAACTAATCCTGCGAAATGTGTGCAAATCGGTTTTCAGGGCATTTAGTGCTAGTTTTGCATTTAAAGAAAAGTGCTGCATTCCGTGCCTAATAATTCTGGAGCACAAGCAAAAAGCTGGTGCTAATTTTACACTAAATGTTGAAGAAAAACAGAAAATGCTTTCGCATTTATCTCTAAATTTTGAATAATTTCATGAATACTGGTTGTGGTAACACTATTGCTGATTTGTTCTATAACTATCTGGTTTTAAAATATGACATTCCTTGAATAACTCCATTACACTTCTTCCAAATGGCAATGCAGCACTGCTCTACTGAAAACATTTTTAACTCTTTAAAGAACTATTTTTTTATACATTGTTCAACACAACTAAGGGTCTTATAATGACATCTCAGATATCACTCCTCCCCGGGGTTACTGATACTGGGGACACTGATAACTGCTGGGAAGAGAGGTGGCAATTGTAATAACAGGGATCTCAAGTGGGACCCTGAAGATCCCCTTAGAAATGAGGATTTACTGGGGAATCAGTAATTCAGTTCCCAGTTTTCCCAGAATTACAGGAGTTAAGGAGTTTGTACGATTCAGGGAAGGGTAGTGTTAAGGGTTGGAGATTTTAGGGTTCAGGTATGGGTAGTATTAAGAGATAGTAAGAAGCTTTTAAGGTTCAAGGAAGGGTAGTGGTAAAGGGCAGTAAGGATTCAGGGGTGAGGAGTGTTAAGGCATAGTAATGGTTTTTATGGTTCAGAAAAGGGGAGTGTTAAGGAGTAGTAAGGGGTCTTTTGGGTTCATCGAAGAGTAGTGTTAAGAAGTAGTACAAGTTTTTGGATTCAGGGATGGGCAACTCTAAGGGTTAGCAAAGGTCGATATGGAACAGGGAAGAATTGAGGAGTAGTACGTGTTTTTTGGTTTAAAGATGGGTAACATTAAGGGGTAGTAAAGGTATTTAGGATTCAGGGAAAAGTAGCGTTAAGTGGTAGTAAGTTCGGGGGGAGGGTAGTGTTATGGATTAAGTTTTTCGAGTTTAGGGAACAGTAGCATTAAGGGTTAGTAAAGGGCGTTTAGGATTCAGGATGGGCAGCTATAAGGGGTAGTAAGGGACTTTTAAGGTTCAGTTAAGGGCACTGTTACGGAGTAGTAAGGGTTTTTAGGATTGAGGGAAGGGTAACATTAAGCTGTAGTAAGGCATTTGTAGGGTTTAGGGAAAGGTACCATCAAGGGGTAGTAAGAAGCTTGTAGGGTTCAGGCAAGGGTAATTTAAAATTACAGAAATCCACAAATGAATATATAGAAAATTAAATTGAAGTAAATTAAATATTGTCTTTTTTTTAATGAAATACTAAATTAGTAAAGGCTCCACAGATGTAAAATAAAAAAACTGCAATGTTAAGCTACTCCTGATGTACTTAACCTGATGTAATGACCCCAGATATAAAGATTGGCAAAGTAACATTTGACAGGACCATTGACAGGACCACAGAGAGGAATAAGTAAAGCGGAGCAAACCTTAAAACAAGCAACTACATGCACTCTCTCAAGCCCATAAATCTTTAAACTAGGAACTTGAAAGAAAAAAACACCATTCTTAGGAGGAGTGTCATATTAAAGTATCTCAGGGACTGCAATAAATCAGCATTATTGAAGATTACCCTCTTCTCCATGTGTGCTGGTTCCATGGAACAACAGCGTTGTGCGTGAGTTAAAGGGTTTAAGGTTAAACTCCTCTTGCAACACAGTAGCTTAACTTGATAAAGAGCCATACACACTGCTTGATAAATAAGTGATCACAGTTGCTTAGAATAAGTACTGTTTCTGTGGAAGCGCACAGACAGATCAAAAGCTGTACTCAGGCGAACCAATGTGTGGGCTGAGCCACCATCCCTCTCTGTAGTACTCATGACAGCTCTTTTTTAAAAAAAAATTATTTGATATGATCTGGTCTGGTGAAAACAGCACGGTCAAATAAGACCTAAATAGAATTTTGAAGGAAAAAAGATGAAGTTGAGAAAACAGTGTCAAAGAGAAAGCCTGGACCAAAAAGATCGTGCAAGAGCGAAATACAGAGGGTGAAATTGTAGGTTGGTGGAAAAAGGAGGCATTAAATGGAAATACGAATAGACAACCTTGGTATTCTGCAATCCCAGCATTAGGCTCCTAAACTACTTGGGGTCCTGCACCTACTTTATTTATTTAATTGAGCTTTTCTTAGGTGGAATGGTTTACTTAGCTTGCTTAAAGTTTGCTCTAGTGTGCTTAAAGAATGCAAAAAGAGCAAGGTTGTGATGGGTTGGGGTAGAGAAGGGCCACGCTTACACTTTATTAACTCCCACAATGTGAAAAACGATATAATTAAGAAACCTTTTGGCTGGACAAAATTGGGATTCTAGGCAGAGCCTCGCAAATCCACGAGAGGTGCGGATTTTCAAGAACTATTTTTTTTTAATCATGCATCTTAGACAAATATTGACTTGCTTCTCTAAAAAAATCTGTTGATGACTTTTTCCTCTTGCATTCTAAAAGCAAAGCAGCGCAAATTTAATTAACTCTGTAAATTGTTCCACGGAATTTCACTACATTTATAAACACTTTTCCCACCTGTAAATCCAAAACAAATCTGTGAAACTACTTAATACCCAATAGTATAGATTTTAGGATTATATTTTGTTATGAACATTAGATACCTTGTCTCATACTACCAGAAACGATGAAAAATAAACCACTCTGATTAGGAGGCTGGGAAATACTGAAGTGGTAGACATACACCATCTGTAGATTAAAACATATTTAATAATTTCATCTTGTCTGATATTTTGTTTTGCAGGAAGTTATTCGGAATTTAGTGAAGCGGTATGTTGCAGCAATGATAAGAAACTCTAAAACAAACGAGGGATTAACAGAAGAGAATTTCAAGGTATGTTTATAGTAAAGCATCTTACCCTGATGTCCTTTTCACATGTTACTAAGGATGGAAATCCACTAAGACAACTGATTTATAACGTGGGTCCTGAAGGGCCAGATACATGTCAGATGTTCAGACTAACCACTATGTGATATTCTTAGTATGTCAAGTTATCGTATGTGGATATCGTCTACGAGAGGTGAATTGCTGAATGCAATGTAGCCATTGTGGATTTAAATTGAACACCATTCCACTGAAATAGCTCAAAAGCCCAGATCCGATTCCATCAGCTACAACACAGAGGATTGAAGATTATAGATCTTCAGTATTTCATTAACCCAGAGGTGCCCAAGGAGGGTCGGCACTGTATTTTCAATGGTCTGAGCCCTTATATCATGGGACCTACGGCAGTCAGTGGTTACAGAGCAGTATGCTTTGGGGATGGACATTTACCTCTCGCCACCAATATTATTCCATTCAGAGTGAAATGCCAGGTGCCTTTTAGTTTCTGACCCTCTAGGAGTAGGACGTTGAGTGGTCCAAGTTTACTCTAGGAGGTGGTAGCGCTTAGAAACTTCTGCATGAGTCACTAAATAACATGCAATGCACTTAAGTCCAGATATTGCTTTATTGTCAAGAAGGAACGGTGCTTTTATTCATCTATAGGTGGAAGTAGTAGTTAAAATTATGGTAAAAGAAGTAAACCAGAAAGTGCTGGTACCTTCTGAGGCAGATATGGAACCTCAAGCATTTCATAGCGCTCCTGTGCCAGGCAATAGCTGTTCCAGAACATTGGTCTTGTGACCAAAGTTCTGCTCTGGGGCTCCGCTTGGTTACCCTTTAATTTTACTTGTATGCTTAAAAACAGAATCTCAGACAATTGGGCAGTAGTGCCACTGAACTGAAATGGAGTGCAGCCACCTTGGTATGACATGGTCGCAGGCTTTGGATTCAACCCCAGATAACGCACTCAAGCAACAGGTGCTCATTTTCCAGGGTAAAAGAAAAGCATTCCTTCACCCAAATCCCACCACTAAAGCCAAGAAGATCCCACGCAGAGTCAACAAAGCGGCCAATCAAAAGGTAGATATCTCTGGGATGGTAATGGCTAGAAGTATAGTTATAATGATCCGGGAATAAGAGTGGCCAACTCCAACAAATGGAGTTAGATCCCACGCTAAGCGTGTGAAAGTTAGGACCCTCCAGCTCCCCTGAAAGTGCAGAGGAACATAAATTAGCATTCGTAGCATCTCATTACTCCTGGGTGATCTCAGTTACTTTAGTCATCTTTCAAAAAGATCTTCGGTCAGCAGTACCTTGCAGCAGTCACAAGTTCTTTTCTCCTCGCAAGGCAGTACCACAGCTCTTTGTCTCCCACAGACCACAGTAGCAAGGCATTTCTTGCATCCAGGATTGCCCCAAGCCTGAGGGAGAGCAACCACAGGCAAAGGTTCAGCTTCTCTCAATGAGTTTGTCCAACACTGAGGTGCAGAGTCTCCTTGATAGCAAGACAATATGGAAATTACTGGTTGGAGGGCCCAGTATTAATCCTAGGTAGAAGGCACAGACAGGAAGTCTGGGTCAATCAAAGTGCGTTCTTTTACATATTTTGCTTGCTTCTCCAAATCGAGAAGGCATACATCTTCTTTCTTCATTTTTGCAGGATTCAGGAGCAGGGGCTCCAAGGTTAGACCAGTTTGAATTGACAATGTGTCAATGAGAATAAGTTCCAGCGCAAGCACAAGAAAAGGCCAATACTGCTAGGCAGCAGGTAGCAGTACAGGAAGAGGAGTGAAGGGTGGGCTTCAATGTAGCATGGAGGGCCTTCTCTGAACAAAGGAAGTGCATGGTGACCTCCCCACCCAACAGGTATGATTGGGTCAGGAAGGACAGCTTGTGTCCAGGGACATGGAGGATGTTACGTCCACCCAGGACAACCAGCAGGAGAACCAGCCTCAAATGCAGCCATGCACACTGCGTCCAAAGAGACACCATCATTCTTTGAGGTTCAGTGAAACATGCAAACAATACGCACATCATGCACATTTGAAAAGACAAGGGACCAGTTATGGGGTACTGACGGACCTTCACTAAGGTGAATAGGTAGGTTCCCCACAAAGGTACCGCTAGAAAGGTCTGTGCCCCTGAACTATATAGTTGATCACCTCTTTCTTTGAATAGAATGAGGAGGCAGTAACCACTCCATCTCAAGTTGGGGGGTCACTTTAGGAGACCCTGTTAACAGACCCATGTCATGCTCACAAGCTCTTAGCTCAGTGGGTGATATGCATGAAGCCACGCCTACCTGAGAGCTCTGCAAGTGAATAGAAATATTTTTCCCAACATAGAGAGGAGGGCTTCCTTCCAAATATTGATTCCATATTCTTTGTACCCGATTATATGCAGAAGTGTTCTTCATCCTCATTTGTGGCACATTGGATACTGTCCTTTCCTTCCTCTATCTGAATTCTTCAACTTAGCGCTCTACTTCTCATCTCGATCTTCGCTGGTCCGAGTCATCTGCAGTTGGCCATGCAACTGGTATTTGCTTAGTGGATACATCGCTGACCAGCACTATTAGAATAGAAATGAAAATAAAGTTAGACACCAATCTGCGTTGTCCTCCGGCTACATTTTGTTCAATTTCTGTCCTTTGCTCTTTAGGCCATTGCCACCTCCCTCATTAAAGAGCTTCCTCACCAACAACCTGCCCCGTCTGCTTGTTCATAGTCACAGACAACCGATTATTGGGCTGCCTCGATATCTCTTTTTGTGTAACACTGTTTAACCATCTACTTTGTCAGGAGAAGGGCTCCTTTTACCCTAAGAAGGGGCTTCATGGCGCTTGCATGCAACCCCCATCTTCACCACATGTACATGATCCTTGATGGCTGTATCAGCTTGATAAATGAAACGACTGGATTGATTATCGTCACCCACAAACTCCACTCCCTAATAAACTATTCACCTTATCTGCACGCCTTTAAAAACCATCCTTTACAATTCAATCAGGATTTTTCTCAAAACAATCCTACAACTCCAAAATACAGATTATAAATTAAGTTGCCTACATTCTATCTCCTGTCTATCCTTTTAAAAACACAAACAATTTGGAGGATTGCGCCGTCGTAACATAGTTGTAACACTTTTCAAGCAAAATGGCACAAAACACACATTCATAAGTGGGATGAACTGTAGAAAGTTCATGTATTCCTTTTTTCTTTCTCCTTGAAATACACTAAAATATGATACTTGTTTCCAAATTCATGTTCCCGTCCTGTCTCAACATCCTACATCATTAGCTGTTGTCGGTCCATGTCAGGGGTAACACTATTAGACATTTGTTAATGTGTTGAAAGAATAAGCATGTGCTGGAATTGTTCATAAAAGTGAAGTGCGAGGTAATGAGGTTGATGTTTCTCTACCCCAATGAAGGTAGGTGACCCAGTTGAAGGGTGGGATGATCACATACCAGAACCTCAGGACAACCTTTAATGTTACACTCAGTTTGTGGATCTTGCTACTACATATCCATTACAACAAACTTCACAAGAGAGACATTTAACCACTGCTTTCGCCCTATGTGTAAGCACCATTGCCCCGGCTCAGGGTATTAAAAGTGGTTGATACCTTCTGCAGAGAGCATTAACTGCTGTTGAACGCCATGCAATATGGACCAGAGCTGAACAAGGGTGCATGAGGTGGTGGAAGGGTAATTGACTGATGTTGACGCTTGATAGCCATTCGGCAATAAGACTATGAGAGACCATCCATCCAGTTTATCGAGAAACAGGCAAATAAACAGAACCTCTTCTCCGTCTACTTGAGGTTCACGACAGTGACCTGGGTAGAGGGCAACTATCAGTTAGGGTCAGCATTGCAAGCATTCTGCTGGGCTGAGGCATGGTCACCACTTCCTACAGAATGGTAATAACTTTTACTATTCGGCAACTGCAAAAAGGTCTCCACATATAAATGATTAAATCATACAGGGCCTGATTCCTATAAGGCAGTGACCGAGTTACTGGTCTGACAGGTTAGTGTGGGGCTTGTTTTTAAGTCGAGCCTGGGCAGCGCATGCACTGCTCTGCGAGGTGTGCTGTACTGAGGTAGGGACTTGAAGCTCCGCCCACTCTGTCCTCATTTTTTATTGGCTTGTGTCATTGTCCACTGTAAACTGTGGCTGTTAATTGGTCAAAAGGCTTAGTAGTCCCTCCTTAGTCCCGGCTTGTCTCATTTTGTAACCTCCCATGGCGACACCCTCTGTTACGAGTGTTGTTGCTCTGTAGGCTTTAATTACAGCATCAGAGCACTATTATCTCAAATAGCGTTGTCCTGCCTAATGCTTTTTTTAATCTATTAAGAAAAAGAAGGGGTTCGGCCCATAAGTTGCAACCTAGACTAGACCCCTAATTTTTTAAACAAAAACAATGTCTAGGCGCCAAATTCTATATCCACAATCGAACATAAAGGGCCAAACATTTCCTTTTAAATGGCCCTTGTGATTTATTACCCTTTTCTTCAGTAATAATCTCAATTTTTTTAGAACATTTCTTCACGTCTTTTTGAAGGGAAAACTTTTTTTGCAGTTAGACTGTACATTTCAACATCAAAATCAATATGACCACATATGACCAACCAGAACAATAACGTTTTTTACAATTTGAGAACAAAATGAAAAATGGACCAGTCCTACATTTAAACAGAATTCCACCTGGCCGAAATGTCATTTGGTTGGTAATGCCGGTGTAAGCTACTTGGGGTCACTAACCCTAAATGTATTATGCTAAAGGCGTAAGCACCCTGCCGTATCTCCCCGCTGTTGCCTGTTAAATGTAAATCCGTATTTGTAATGCGCGAACTACTCACCCTTACGGGTCCTCAAGGCGCTGGGGGCCGTCGTGGAAATTAAGTGAGCTATTGCCCAGAGTCACATGGTGCTGAGCTGCCGCCGGGGATCGAACCGTGAGCCCTGTGCTCCGAAGTCAGCTGCCCTGGCCGCTGCACCACACCTCTCCACCTAACTGCCAGTTAAATGCAAATATTATCCCCCAGATGCTGGGTCAATGTGTCTCCAACCCTCTGTAATTATTGGGGTTCTCCTCAGGACCGGGACCTGGTCAGTTCTGCAAAAAGTAATATGAAACAGCGAATTACAATAATTTATGAAATATTTATATGTTTTATTTTAGTCAAACTCCCTTATAAAGACTGCACTCGATTCTGTTGTAATAAGATACCTTGAATTCTCCTCATGCTGTTAGGAGCCTGTGGAAATTCCTTGTTGAAAACCACTGGGCATATTCTCAAGAACGTGTGATAATCATCGCCAAAATAGGTTAACGCAATTTTTCATATCGCCGTCTATCGCGGGAAAATAACTCCGTGTTAACGTCGTATTCTCAACACGGCGGTAACATGCGATAGTTTCCCGACAACGCGGCAAATGTCTGCGATTAAATTAACGGGACGGCGATAAAAATCTAAAGCCGAACGTGAAAAAAGTGGCGATGGGCCCAACCGCGATAAAAAAATCCGCGATAAGCTGCGCCAGGCCTGCAATTCACACACGTCAGGCGGGAAAAATCACTATGAAAGCAGGAAAAAAAAACACAAACAAAACCAAAACAACTGCGAAGCACAATGGAGGTAGCCGGAGCAAGTACAGAGGACAACCAGAACCCCACAAGCCCCACGGAGGACCAGCCTGGGACCTCGGGGTCATGGAAGGGCAAGGAGAAGAGGAAGACAGTTCAGTCCGCAGGAAAACAGGATCCTGATAACGGAGGTGATAAAACATCATCAACAACTGTTTGTCACCTCCACTGTGTCATTGGCAACAAAAAATGGAATATGGCAGTCCATCGTGGACAAGGTGAATGCAGTCGGAGTGCTGAGGAGGACAATGAAAGAGCTCAAGAGGCGCTTGAATGACGTGAAGCGCAAAACCAAGCAGAAACTCGGCAACAACCAGAGGGCAGCAATGCAGACTGGAGGTGGGAGTCCAGCGCCACAGGAAGAGCTGGATGAGATGGAGGAAATGGTGTCCACAGTCATCAGTGTGGAGACGGTGGCAGGAGTTGGGGAACCGGACACTGCTCAACATGACCCGACAACAGCAACAGGGTGAGTAACGACCAGGGACTGGGGGGAGATGGGCACAATGGCACACATGCACAATTAAGTATAGCACAGTGCACACCCACAATGACTCTGGATCATGTCCCTGATCCCCTTGGCACACTGCAGCACACCTTGCAACAGCAAGTAGGCCCCCTTCGACTATGTGCTCAGAGGGGGCCCTTCCCACACATCACCAATTTCCTATCTCCAATCTCCAATCTCACAACCAACCCATGCACATGTGCCAAACCCAGCAAAGCGGCGTGTCTGTGAGCCACACTGACAATGCAAGTGACACTGCATGACGAATAGCATGGCTGCAGTCAATATATCATGACATGTTGCACGCCACGACACTGAGGTGGCTGAGTGTGGACCACATCCGTAAAGGAGCAGGTCACACTCTGACACATCCACGTGCAAAAACAACCCCTGACGTCAACAACACATCTGCGGACAAACCATGCCCCAGAGTCCCAACTCCCACCAAGAGCCCAATTTACCCAAGTATGCAACATCTCAGCACTGTATAAGCACAGAAGTCAAAGGCACACCGCCTGAAAGGGATAAGGGGCAGCAAAATCAGAGATGCATGGAATCTGTGTTGCAAGGTATGCAAAGCAAACATGTACATTGTTGGTGACCCAAGGTCGTAAATTAACTAGCCTCCGGCATCAGCGCGGTTCGGTTTTGTTCTTCTCCATTACTCCTCGTCTCGTGCTCAGGCATCTGTTTGAGAGTCACTGAGTTAAGGAGAGTTGATCAGGCATGATTAATCAAATACTGTGAACATTTTTGCACCGTTGCATGCTGGACTACGTAGTTATCTAAACGATTGCGTCTTGAAGGGGCTCTGTTTTGCACATTTTAGCATTGATTGGGCACTTCAAGCATGTGTCTTCTTCTTGTATGATAACACTGAGTACAGTCCATTTCAAGTCTCTTTCACTGTGGCTCTTCTCATTAAAATGGCTGACCATTGGTGCGGTAATAACTTTATTCTTCAACCTGGAACGGTGTTGAACAATTCTTTGTTTGACCTCTTGATTTGTCTTGCCTATGTACATTCGAGGGCAAGGACAAATTATTGCGTACACCATGTTCTTTGTTTTACAATTAGAGAACTCGTTATGCCTCCATTGAACCTGACCGTCTGTGTAAATGGATCCTTCAATTGTGGAGCTGCAAGCTGTACAATTTCCTCATTTGTGATGTCCTTGGACGGGTTTCAAATTCATAAGTGAGCGCAAGTCATCTGTTTTTTTCTGCTGTGCATCAGTGGCTCTAATTATCTGTTGTCCAATACTGGTGTTCTTCTTTAAGGCAAATAATGGCAAGTCAAAGCCGCGTTTCCTTCCTTTGATGAGATGCCAATTTTGACGTATGATGCTTTTGAACGCATTGGTGTGGGGACCATATGTTGATACGCATACCAATCTGTTCATGGGTGTCTTAGGCTTTTTTGTCAGTAACTCTTCCCTCGGTGTGTACCATGCCCTCTTCATAGAATGCTTCGGCAATTTGTGAGGGTAGCCCTTCTCTTTTAGTTTGTCAATCAACATCTGAGCATGTAGTTCGTAATCTTCCTTCCGGGTGCAATTGTGTCTCACTCTCAAAAATTGGCTGTAAGGCAAATTGTCTTTGAGGTTCCTAGGGTGAAAACTTTTAAAATGTAAAGCATTGTCTTTGTCTGTATTCTTGGTGTACAAAGTAGTGATCAATCCAGAACCGGAGGGTCTGACCTTGACATCCAAGAATGTATGATTTATTTGGCTGTGTGGCAAGCTGAATTTGATGTCAGGACTTCTGTTATTCAGCCAAATGTGGAATTTCTGGAGGTCTGCTTCATTGCCGTTCCAAATGTCGTCTATGTATCGATACCACTGTGCTATATGGTCGATAAACGGATTATTATTGTAGATGTATTTGTCCTCATACCTTGCCATATACAGCACTGCCATTTCTGGAGCAAAGGGACATCCCATCGCGGTCCCCTTGATTTGTACGAAAAAAATCACTCTCAAACTTAAATTTATTATTTTTGAGTGCCAAAGAGGCCAGATTCAAAATGAAGTGTGTGGGTACTTCATGTGGTCGTGATCTACTATCAAGGTAAAACTCCAGGGCCTCCAGGGTTATAAAAAGGCAATACACAGTAAGCAACACGTGCATCGGTCAGAAAACGAGGGGGACAAAAGAATAGCACAAACTAAATGGAAAAACAAATGACCACAAATCCATTCTCTAACGTTGCAAAAATTTGATTTCCTCTTAGAAAAACGGTGACATCCATTGAAATTTGGGGATTGAATACACGTGGTTTTCAACAAGGAATTTCCACAGACTACTGACAGCATGAGGAGATTTGAAGGCACCTTATTACAACAGAATCGAGTGCAGGCTTTATAAGAGAGTTTGACTAAAATATAACAAATATTTCATAAATTATTGTAACTCGCTTTTTCATATTCCTTTTTGCAGAACTGACCAGGTCCCGGTCCTGAGGAGAACCCCAATAAATACAGAGGGTTGGAGACACGTTGACCCAGCATCTGGGGGATGAATATTTGCATTTAACAGGCAACAGCAGGGAGATACGGCAGGGTGCCTACTCCCTTAGCATAATACATTTAGGGTTAGTGACCCCCAGTAGCTTACACCGGCATTACCAACCAAATGACATTTCCGCCAGGGGGCATTCTGTTTATATGTAGGACTGGTCCATTTTGTTCTCAAATTGTAAAAAACTTTATTGTTCTTGTTTGTCATTATATGTGGTCATATTGATTTTGATGTTGGAATGTACAGTCCAAGTGCAAAAAAAAGTTTGCCCTTTAAAAAGACATGTGAAGAAATGTTCTAAAAATATTTGAGATTATTACTGAAGAAAAGTGTAATAAATCACAAGGGCCATTTAAAAGGAAATGTTTGGTCCTTTATGTTCTATTGTGGATATAGAATTTGGCGCCTAGACATCATTTTTTTTAATTTTTAAAGCACACTTTTGCAATGCAGTAGGTTTTAAGCTATTGGACTTGTAAATGGCAATGCCTTTTATTTATCTGTTTTAAAAACAACACATAAATAAAAGGCATTGTCATTTACAAGGCCAATAGCTCAAACTCTTGTAAATGCGAGACCTATTGCATTGCAAATGCTTGTTTTTGTCTGTTTCTGAGCTCGTTTTCTGCTCTGCTGGGACGGTTTTTACTGCTGATATCCCCGATCTTGAAATAAACATTGCCTGCAGCAGCTCAAAGCCACGCAGTCTTACATTACCTTGCAAAACACTTATACAGTGAATCTTTTCCAGTTCAAAGCCTAGACACGTTGAAAACATGGTCCATTTTTTAAGCTTTCTCTTTCCCTTATGGGGGCCACTGTTATTTTGGTTCCCCGGCTTATTTCCTGTCCCAGTCTGACCCGGACTGATTTAAAAAGGGTTTCCCAGGCGTAATGTACCTAAAACCTGGAAATAAATCCAAATCTATTAGTGCATCCTTTGTACATGAATCACAAAGTCATAGGTCAAGCCCAATCTTCATTATTTTTCTTTAATGTTTGCATTCTATGCACACATTCAGCATGTACAGTTAGAATAGGCGAACACATGTTTGCATCCACGGAGGGGTGGCAAGTTACGAGCAAAGCAGATTTGCTGAACATCTAGAAAGAAAGACTATTGTATAATCCGGCAGCACGAGGAAAGCCCTGTCAACACCAGCCTGAGGGCTTAACTTGAACCCAAGAAGATGCACGCTGTATGGTGCAGTTGACAAATCAATGAAGATTTATCAAAATACAAGTTTGAAGCAGTGACAAATAGATTAAAATGAATTGCTATTGAAGAAAAATTAAATACATTTGTGAATTGTTAACGTTTTGCAATTTGGGGCTTATACAATGGCAATAGCACATTTTTACAATCTTAGGAAAATGGCTATGGAGACCGTGTGTACAATTTGGGTACTTTTCAAACTTTTCACGCTGTCTTTGTAAGCGGGGTTACTAGGTTATGATTTGAGATTGAGTGGTTTGCAAGATTGGGTGTAATGATCTCCAAGTATTTCGCTGTTACTAGCATAGTAACCACCTGAATTTTCTCTTGTTGTAGGAGCTGAAGCAAGACATCTCCAGCTTCCGGTATGAGGTCCTAGACCTCCTGGGAAATAGGAAGCCTCCTAGAAGAAGCTATTCCACCAGCAGCACCGAGGTCTCCCAAAAGGATGAGGTGAACGATGAGCGGTCCAAAGATAAAAGTGTCTCCTTCAGCGTTGCAAACAAAAAAAAAGACTTCAACGTTTCGGCGCTAATAAAAACAATGTCTGGTATTGAAATTGTGGAGGAGAAGCCAAAAAGCAATGGACTAAGCAAGCGATCCTTTATCCGCAATGGCAACAAGCTACAGAGGCTTTCCAACTCTAAGAAAGAGTCCTTCAAGAGACTGGGCTTGCTGTTCTCCAAGATGAACGGACACATGCCCGAGCCCAACTCAGAGCCGGTGTACACCATCTCTGACGGACTCATCCCTCCACACTGCATGTGGCAAGACTCGAAGGGGTCGGAGGCCTCCAAAAGTGAAATTAACCTCAATGAGGTGGGCTTTAGTGGGAGCACTTCCGGACAACAGAACAATGAATGTCCTCCCGTCTCTGCCAACTCCCTTCACTGTGCTTCCAGCATTTGCACCTCGAGCTCCAAGCTCCTGGACTCGACAGAAGACGTCTTCGATTCCTGGGGTGAGGCGTGTGATTTGCTCATCACCCAGTGGAAGGACGGACAGGAAGAGCAGGTCACGACTAGACTATAAATTGAACCCTATGGAAAGACTGCTTTAGAAATTAGAAAAAAATATTTATATTTAGTTGCTATCACAGATGGATGGTATTCGGGTTGCATTTCTGGGCACCAGAAATGAGAGTGGAACTCAATTTATTTTGGCCCATTTTGCAGCCATGTTCGCCATATTTTTATTTTTTTCGCAGAATGGTGCTGGACAACTAAGTATATGGCTTTAATGAGAAGAGAGGTAACGAGCCAGCAGTGGAGTGGACTGGTGTGTGATTCTATTAGCTGTGATTTTCCTGCACTTTTCACTGTACATCTCATGGCTGGCTGACAGCTCCATACAGCATTGATCACTGTAATCCACAAGGACTGCCCGATCGATCTGCTGCAGTGTGCGTGTAGATAGGAGCAAGAGCTTCTATCATTAGATACTTATCCTGTTTTCACAACCTCCACCGCTAGCACTGTAGCTCTCTGTTGCTGTGTCATGCATACTAATGTCTTACCTTGCAATTCACTCACCGTTTATAGCATGGCCGTCAAGGGATGGCCGTGGTAGGCCAACTTCAGGATATCTACGCGAGATAAATTTCCATACAGTTAATTTAAAGTAGTTTTTGAAGTCAGTGGTTATCTTTAAAATCAGGCATGGATCACAGCCCCGTCCTCCCATTGCCCATGTGGCACACATTAGAGATCACGCTGGGTTAGGACAATGTGTAGGTCAAGGGGGAAAAAAACTTTTAGCAGAGGTACCTTTAAATACCACCAGTCTCATAAGTTATCTTTATTAGCACAAGGTCTACCTACTTTCTGTGCGTAGTATCTTCTAGTCGTTATCCTTGTCTTGGGGTGGAATTAAAATATCCTTGTTTATTTGAGGGGATAATTGCAACTTATGTCAGAAAAAAAGAGACTGGAAATAGGCGGACAACGTGTGCTGTGTGCTCAGCTCATTATTAACGAGGTATGTGGCCGGAAGGGTTCAAGCCCGGTCTAGACTCTACGTGTTGCTGGTTTGCATGGAGTGTTTAGAGATCTCCTTGCGTGTGGGTGCAGTAGATTTACGGGGTGGGATCTTGTGAAGCCAGGGACACAGGAGAATGTGAGGGCAGAAGTGAGTGCATGGATGCCCGGTACTCCAATGCAGTCACTCAATGTGTATTCATCTTACATGTGGGCTCTCAATGTACCAGCAAGTGGCCATCTCTTAACACAGTTTCAAATGTCCCCGACTCTAATCAGAGCCTTTGAAACAGCAAGAAATGAGCATCATACAAACACGGTTGTGTTACATTAATTGCACAGAATTGTAGATTTCCCACGAAATTATCAGACTGGGAGGCTATTATGAAAATATAATATGCCAGTCTGCTTTGCCCGACAGCCATATCAGATTAGGGTCATTTTGCGCCACAATTCTCATTGCTCATTCTGTCCAATTAAAACGATGTAGATAAGGTGTATGAACTCGTTCTGCACACAGGCAGAGAACCAAGACGTGCGCCAGTTTCCAAGAATTCTCGCAGTGACCAGCGCGTGCAGTGTCTGCAACTTTGCGAGTCAGCTCGCGCGCTGCAGCCAGTCAGCCTCGCGCTGCGTGTTTACGAAAGAACATGTCCGGATCTCCCGGAACTCGCAAATTAGTGTGAGGGGGCAGACGGCTTGATATCTTGAAAGAAAGAGAAAACAGGAGCATGCAGGGGTGGAGAACGAGCTCGTGATACTGCTCAAGAACTCGTAGGTCACCTCGAACCTGTAAATCTTGCAGCAGCATAAATATTGAGCAAGCTGGCTGGCAATATTGTTATTTGCATAATAGTCAACAGAACACAGATTTTGCTCCACCTTCTTTAGGATCATAAATGTTTTGCACCATTCATAACCACAGAGCCAACTGATTTTACTAGATCAAGTGTTCGCATTTTAAATACAGTGTTAGATTTATTATAAAGGAAGGACAGCAAAATTAGAGGACATTTTCTTTACACCAGTGTTTGCCCAGGTGCACATCGACTAAACCAAATCATCTGTTCCATTCCCTATAATACCAGGAAGAAAACAGTCCAAATGAGTTTTTATTCCACTTTTTCCCTAGCTCCAGCACCATAAACCCACCTTGGTCTCCAGTTTTCCTCTTCCGTTCCCCTTCCTGAGAGGGAGCACTTGTACTGTGCATTACATGGAAAGCATCTCTTTGCTCTGTACTACCATTGCTTGCATCATGATGTGATTTAACCAATGATAGGCAATCACGGAGAAAGGACTCTACATAAAATTACATATTGCCCATTGGAGCACTCCCCCCTAAATATCAAAATTGCACCTCAAGCCTTTTGTTCCAATTTGGCCCCACCACTACCTGGGCCCTTAAGCCTGCTACCTTACTTCGCCTTATAGAAGGGCTGGCCCTGACCTTACGATTCACAGGTTTTTACCAAGGATGTGAAAATAGAAAAGGAATACTGAAGGCATCAGAAGGTGAGCTCTATGACAAGGAACCCAGGGGGCGAAATGAGGGCCCGCTGCACTCAATGAGAGGTCTGGGGCTTCAAGTCAGGAGACCTGTATTGGACAATCTTGGAGCCCTTTCACTCTGAAAAAAGGTTATTCACGGACTGGCATTTCTTTCAAAAAGTCCCCATTACTCATTTAACTGATTTATGAGCAATACGTGTGCTAATTAAGGTTTCACAATCCTTTGGTGTTTTTGACCGGGGGAAAAAAACACCATCTACAGAATGGGCAGAAGCAAAAAAAAATAAAACTATTTTGCCCCATTGAGTATTACAGTCGGGAAAGAGGGTGAACCCATTTCCCTAGTTTTCAGCAGCAGTTTCTGTAATATGGCCCATGGTCTCTGCATGGTTAACAAGCAGAAAAAACACACACCCCTATTTGGAGGTCACGCCAATGTTAGTGACCCCTCATACACACAACCTAAATCTACTTCTGGTCCCATCCTTCAGTGGTACATCATAAATTCCAGGTGGGACATCATTCACATTTAGAACTCTTTTCCTTATGATGTTCGCAGTCTATCATATTTCTTCCCACAGTCTCCTCCCCTCCAGATTACATAGTCAGATTTTGTTTCTCTCGCCTCAGTTGGAGAGGGTATGGGAGCCTACGGGCAGTCCTGAACTTCTGGTGAAAACTTTAATCATTTTGCTAGCCCAAGGTAGCCCTCTCGGCACTCTGGCTGGTTTTGCAATACACAAATACCTATACATGGTACGTGACCGGTACTCAGAGGCCACCGAGCACATAACCGTACGTTCCACTATGTAACAGACAACATCCACCGGCTAATAAAACGCTTGGCACAGATACCACACTGCTCAGATACTCCTTATAGTTGGCCACACCGAGCTCACAGCAGTACCAACCATGATAGTGAATATTCACACAGCCACAATGTGCACAACGATTCACAGATAAATCGACTTCAAGGGATACGGTGGACCACAAGGCACTCTAGCCTCTTATCACTACACATACCCCGAGCCAGGTCAATGCGCACAATCTTTCCGATGGCACGTACCTAGGGTGATAAAGAGTCACCTAACAGCCCTAACACATCTATAAGCAAACAAAAAGAGGCAATATTAATGGCAGATACTCCAACAGAAAACAGGCTTTAGTTGGTGACAGAATCCTTGAAACCAGGATGTGAAGGTACTCGAATCCAATAGCGCTGCAAGGCCATACTCGAGGCAATACAGCGCTATGCAAACCTCTGCTATCATAACAAACACATTCCTTGAACCACCCATCATCTAACTGTGTTCAGGAGGCCTAACCTTCAAGGGTGTGGACACAACATTGTAGAAACAATCTCTCTCAGGGTGGTGTTAAAACTCTATTGTAGATTTAAAGAAATATAGAATTGACAAATTTGAGTAAAATACGTTATCTCTGTCTTGTTTGACTAAATCCTTAAAGGAAACAATGAATGGGAGCATATAATTTCGTGTAAGTGGTAATTAAACCCCCCAAAAATGAGGTAATCAAGCAGCTTGTCACGAGAGTGGCAGAGCATATTTTACAAAGAGCACCAGGTGGAAAAACGTGATGGCATCTGAAGGCCACCAGAGCTGTTCATGTGCAGAGTCCACTTTAGAGACACACAGCTCACCTGCCCAACAGCCTCAACCCAGAGCCAATAGTAAATGAAAGCCATCACAGGCAGCTGCCTTATAGTGCCACCACAGATGACTTGTATAGGGTACGGATTGCAGTGTATAGCTATGATGCTGTGAGAATGGAATAAATACTCTTGTACCGCAGCGGTCTCATTACCCTCGTCCATTCATTGTACTCTTCTATACATCATTCCGACTATATAAGACTCTTGTTTTCAACGCGCACTTGTTTCCCGGGTAGCTTTCTTTGCCTTGCAGCAGGTCAATTGATATATATAAAATTTTCCAACAATATTGTGATGGGAGGTGATGGCATCTTAATCCGCCACGCTTTCTTATTAGCGTTAATTTTTTAGGCCATTAGTTTGTACTGATTTTCCGCACTCTGTGCATCACCTTAATCCAGATTGTTTAACATGTACATATGGAATTACACACATATTCATGTCACACAATTATTTCAATAACTGGCGTGAATGTGTCTAATTCAGCTAGACGTATTCAATAATTTTGTAAATTACATGGACAGAAACTGTCTTGGAGGATCCATACAGCGATTTCACAGTCCTATTCGATTAAAATAGACCCTGCTTTTGTGTACTAGACAAGGCTTCATTGATTGTATACAAGATGCAGTTGTTTCGAATCCTTCTCAGAGGAGATTCCAAATGTAGTTCATTTTTATCAGGTGGATGAGCGACTCCTTAAATCATCTACATACCGTAAAATCTTAATAAATTGCTTCCTTTCTTATTCTGTAAAGAAGCGGACAAACCATGCATTTCTATGAGATACATTTATTTACAATACATCTGAATTAGAATTAGCTGAATAACCATTGGCTAAACTTAAAACCCAGTCTGGTGTCCTGCTCGATGACCATCTATGAAACACACGGGGAGGAAAAACAACTCACAAGAACTTGTGGCTGTGAGAGTGGGTCGAAATAACGTACTGACACAATGCTGCACAGTTATTTAAAAAGGAACATACACTTCCTGAATCCCAGCCGGCATTATAAAGCACACAGACAAAGTAGTATTAGTGTGTGTGTGTGTGTGTGTATGGGGGAGGGGAGTGTCATCAATTTGCAAAAATCTGAATCTTTAAAATAATGATGACGTCTCCCCACCTGACAGTGCACTTCTAACAGCTGCGTTCCTTGGCCAGCCGAGGGCACTGGCTGCACACCCTGTTCTGAAGCTGCACTTCCGCGGTGGCTGCTGCATTAAGGGGATTAGCTTTTTGAAACAAGACAATCTGTGCGCGCGCCAAGACGCACCGCTGATGTTTCTGTAACTGACTGGCCAAAAAAGCATCTCAGCAAGGATGACGTGGAGCTGCAGCCAACACCGCTTCCTGCTGGTTTTGAGGATGCACTGCATAAGCAGCTGTCCTTGCTTCAGTAGGACTATTCTCTGGTGAAAAGAAACTGGGGACGTCCAAGCTCAGCTCCTGGCTAAACCCAAGGAAACAAAATATGCAGGGCTGCCCCTCCCAGGGGGCTTGAAGGCCCCTCTGGGATTATGGTAGGTGAGGTAGTGTGTTTTTTTCTTGCGTAGCAGAATATATGTTTTAGGCTTGCTACGCTGCCGGGAGAAGGGGGGAGTGTTCGAGTAAAAACCGGAAATTCTGCAATACTCTTCCTTGCAAAATCACAAAATCCACATGTGCACCATCTACTTGCAAGAATAAATGACCTCGAGTACCTTTCCCGCGTGGTGGTCCAGTGTCACGAACCGTCTCCCACCAAGGAAAGTTGGGCAGATTCTAAACGTAAAGAAACAGTAAATTCCATACATTTAAGTAGCTGAATCTGATGTATGCATGATTACCCTATTCGAATAATGCAGGCCGAACTACAATTTCCATTGGCCATGGTGTCACAATCCAAGCACAATGGCCTTCGGTAGTGCCAACTCAAGGCGGCCACCTACTCTGCCCCAGTATACTACTAAGGGATGCTGGGACCGCGAGCCAAAGAGTGGTTTAAGGCCTGAGGCAATCTCTCCACGCGATCGGGTTCTGCACATAGTGAACCGGGATTATAATGTCCAGTTCAATACTGTGAAAAGGATATATATCACACTCCAGTCCATTGAAATATTAGGCATTTTCAGGCATTATAAACGTCTCCAGGTAACTAACACACCTTGTTCAATGCCATGTTCTTGCTGGAGTTACAGGCGAAGAGCATTGCCCACACATCGAGCGGGTACATTTAGGGCACTGGCTTCAATAATGTTCATTCTTAGTGACAAACAAACAGCCCATACCTCTGGGAATGGGGCCATTTTTACGCCTCCAAGGGTAGTCTTGTGCCCCTAAGGGTAGTGATGCCCTAAGTGCCTGCCAAGTATTAATTTAACATCACACAGGTCATGCATGTACTATACACATGATCACATTGCAGTATCTTACAAGGTAGAGTTGCCTACATGTATCCCATGACCTGCATGGCTTAAGATGCTGCTTCCACCATCGACGCCGATACCATCGCGTGCATCTCTCCATAGATCACTCTTCCGCTGTCGTGTTCAGGTAACCAATGGAAGGAAATCCCTTCTGCCGCATTTCCTCTATCGCAGGCCACCTCTTTGCTTCCTCCTCACTTGGGGGCACATTTACTGCAATTTTCTTTGAGTGCTTCTGAAATGTGACAACATTTAGCACCTATTTAGTATGCATTTTAAAAAGTCTGTGCGCGCAGTGCAAAACTATGGGGCATATTAGCAAGGGCAGTATCGCCACTTTAGCGGCACTTTTTGCCGCTAAAGCGACGATATTTTTATCGCCCTTTCAGCAAGCTGTCGCTAACAGGCGTTAGCGACAGCTTTCTGGCGATAGCGGCCGGTTTTCCTATCGCCATGCATGCCAGCGATAATTATTGCTAATGACATGCAAGGTAGGCGTTCCCAACTAAAAGCGTCTGAAAACAGTCGCTAACACAACTTCCCCCTATTAGCAACGCACACGAAGCGATATAAAAAGTCGCGCTAAGCGCGATTATCGCTAGAATTTAACACCTGCTAAAAACATGACTTACCTGTTTCTTCAATGGGAGGTGGATTGTCAGGCTAAGTCCACCATGGCGTTAATGCGTAAATATCGCTGGATTTCCAGCGATATTCACGCATTTCGCCGCTATCGCTGGATATTTTATCGCATTGGAGATAAACGTTGCTAATAACGTGTTATCTCCGCGATAAAATCCAGCGATACGCGGCGATAAAAAAAAACGCGCTAAGCGCGGTTTGCGATAATTATCGCAAGTTGTTGCTAATATCCCCCCTATGTTGCACCACATGAGCACTTGTGCAAACTTTAGTAAATACACCCTATAGTGTCCAAATGATGTTCTTTCAAGTGCCACAACACAACCCAACCTACTCCTGAGCACAACTGGAACCTTCAAGCAAGGGGTGTTCACAATAGGTGTAGGAGGGTCGGATCCATGCCAGATTTTCAGGATATTTACATAAGGTAGTTTTACATAAATATATTTAAGATGGCAGTTGTTTTCATAATGATCCATCAAGGTTATTTAAATTATGCAGTAAAAACTGCACATTTTGTGGCATACTCTCTCTAGCAATATTCTTTTCATCCATTTCAGCTAGAAACATTAATCCACTGTCCCTCACTCCATTTTTTTAAAGCAACCATTTATTCTTAAATGATAAACAAAACCTAAATATTCTAATTCCAATCAATGCCCATTTTTAATTGTACTTTGAAGAAATTTCAATTTAACTACCATAAAGTAAACATATAATATAAAAACATAATAGGTTCTGTGTAATATGGTCCTACATTGCCATCTTAGGGTGCTCGTGATATTTACAAATTACTCGGCATTCGGACTCGTGGTTTATGAACCCCTACATGTAATATTGGACCTTATTACACAGTTACCCGTTATATATATATATATATACACACACACACACACACACACACACACACACACACACACACACACACACACACAACACTAAGGCAGTGACAATAAATATAGCTCCATAACTCATGTTATTTAGAGCAACTCTACTAATAAACACATTACTACAGTGCAAAGGTCAAATTCTAGTTTATTTTGACCGTAGCTTGAAGTTCACATGAGAAAATCATTGTTTACTACCTACTTTACACGTGGCAACAACTCCTGAAATCCACACAAGGCCTCTTCAATGTAATTTTACCTTACTGCACAATTATAACCCCTAGCATCCTGGTATTGGTTAAATGCAATACCACCAAAATACCATGGCATTATACACACACACTTTATATATATATACACACACAGAATTTATGATGTCATTTATTGCAATTGCTGAGGTGGGGGAGTGGCATTGTGTCCCACTGAGGCCCCCTCTTGTGAGTCATACATATATATATATATATATATATATATATATATATATATATATATATATATATATATATATAATCCCAACATGCTATTTTAGAGCAACATATACAGAATTGTAAGAAGGTGAAGAGATAATTTCTACCATTTTTTGAAGGCAAACATCTCCAGAAGTCAACTCAGATCTTCACGATCCATGCAAAGAGCATCGATCATAGATATGAACCATTTTTTGTAACACAACACAATTAAACAGAACTAAAAACGAATCAGTTTATAAATATTGTAAACCGTACAAAATGACTCACATTAAAAACTTTAACATATAGTCTCAATAGATAACACTTCTAATGAGCTTGACTGAAGGCGCTCATGGTCAGCGGTTCGTATACTCACTCACCTCTGGGAATGAGAAGCTTACATCATAAACTAGGCTGAAACTGCAGGAGAGCATCAGTCTGCTGGTGCCACTGATTAGACATAAGTACTCGGTGTAAAGCATCGAAATTCCAGGAAATTAGTCTGGCTAACATTCCATTCCATCAATTTAGCTAATTTGTGCTATTGCAGAAGGGGATCAAATATAAACAACTTGGAACTGACTTTAAAGGGGCAGCCCCAGACTGAACTGCAAGGCCAGGAAAAGACAAGCGACCCCAGATGTTCTGACACGAGTTGGTCCTCTGGTGAGAAGCGTTCTGAAGTCTGGCTTTCCATCTGCGTTTCCGCTTGGGTCATATCCTGTGCATTACACAATCCCGGATATTGCATCACCAGCACATAATGTACAGTACCGCAACGAAAGTGTAAACTCGCATGCTAAGTCACGCAAAATATTCTAAAATGGCATGTGATTCACCAGCAAAGCAAAGTCGAGGCACTTTACAAGTTTACACTCCTACTCCGCGCGGCTTTACGGCACATTGATGCTTCAGAACACAATTCCATCAGGCATGCTCGCCAAACATCAACATGATACAAATGCATTGATAAACACCTTTTGAGCTTTAATGATATTTTCTTTGATCCGTGCCTTAAAAAGGAGTGTTTTCAACAGAGCGAATTCTTGATCGAACATAAGTAAGACGGGCTGGCGGCTCGGAGCCCGGTGCGGTGCTGGTCCCGCAGTGACGGCCACTGGGGTCCAGTGGAAGATGCAGCGCGAGCTGGGGACCTCATGAGAGGGGAGGTCCCGGCTTTCCCCTCTTCACCCCATCGCCAGCACTGGCTGTTAGAAAACAGGAGCCTGCACAGTGTTGTATAGACTTGCGCTTCCGCGTCACCTGGCTGCTGCCCTTTAAATGGGCCGCCCTGTGAACGTCACACTAGGTCTCAGAGCCCAAGCAGACGTCAGCAAACAAAGGAACATTCTGGAATTCCTACCATCGGTGATACAGGACCGTGTAAAGAACGGTCTTGTCTCTTCTCTCCTTTAATAGCTGCTTTCATGTCTCTCAGAAGCACACCGCACGCTGAGAAGGCACCAGACATGGCCTGCTTGTCTGCTGCGCTCAAACCCTAATGGCAACGGCAGCGAGATTTAAACAAACCAGGGTGGTGTGCCATACAAAGTGGGTGGACATCCACAAACTTGTGTGTATGTTTTATTTAATCACATTTGTATTACCTGGCTACAGTCGAAGATTTACTCCTGTCAAAGGCTGGAAGGGGAAGGCAGCACCCCCAAAATTAGTAGGGCTGTGGGGAAAATATTTTCCCCCATGGAGAAAACAAGCACCATGCCCAAATACACTTTTGCTAAGCATTTATGTGTGCATAAATGTACACATCTACAGTAATGCGTATGAAAATGCTTATGCATGCAAGTACTACAAAAAACTAATAAAACTGGCAGCTTCCCTGGACTGCTCATAGAATTCTTTAACAATTCTAAAGAAAATTAAATAAACTCTGCTGTACACATAGGCGCAAACCTAGGAAAGCAGACAAAGGATGTTTTTAGTAGACTAAACATTGGTGTTTTAGAAACACGAAAAAATATATAGCTGAAGAATATTTTGTTAGCCTTTTTTTCCTTCAATTGGCCTCTGATGCTAGGCTAAACAATGCCAAGATGCTTCAAATCGAGGCGGGGGGTGGGAGGGGAGGAAGGGGGTGGGGTTGGGGACGAGTGTGGCTAAGGTGGAGGGTAAAACATCTTTAAAAAGACCTTTACCTTCTCAGGACTGCTGGAGGGGAAGAGGTGGCCCGGGTCAACGGGATAAGTTTCACCAGATATGCCTGTGTTCAGGATGACAGTTTCTGGTTGGCTACAGATAGTCCTATCAAAACAGAGGAGGGGGAGGGTTTGGTTGCATCATTTCTGAGACTTCTGGGAATGGCAGTGGTCGGTGCTGCAAGCCTAGTGGCCCAATAAGGCGAAGCACAGCAGCAGAGAACAAATCTAATATCGTCACCCACATATGAAAATACCTTCATCCTAGTGTGAAAGTTGATGGTGACACCATCTCAGGGTGCCATATACAAAATCCTTAAATACATACACTCAGACATTGACGACCGTGAAGATGCATATGAACGGATGCAATTCGCTTATGTGGGGGGGGTGCAGACCCTCTTTCCTCTGGGTGCCGTTCAGCCTAAGGGACTTCCTTAATGAAGTCCTGTTTGCTCTCAAGGTATGGTCCACCTGACCCCTTGCATTGAGAATCATGTTATTTACAGGGTCACCGTAGAGGGAAGCTTGGTTTTCCTGTATCCACCCATCCTCTTGCATTAAACGAATGTTAGGGTCCAGCTCATCTGGGCCGCTGAAGGCTCAGGGATGCCATTGAAAATGCACTTTGGCAAATATAGTAGCACCCAAAGGACTTCAACAAAGTTTTTGAACGTGTTTTGAAAGCACTAAGATCCAATTTCCTCCCGCCAGCTTCAATCAGCTTCCATGAGCAGATGCCAGGCTTGCAGCACAATTTTGTTAACATTGAATATGGGGGTCAATTAAGACCAAATCCATGCCAGATTTTCAGGTAAAACAACGGCTTTGTAAATGTTTTCTATTTAAATTAACTGCATGTGCATTTATCCCATAAGTATTTTCTGAAAATCAGGCATGGATCCAGCGAACGGTGGGCATCCACACAGTAGCCCCTTTCAGTGTGCAATTGCTGCACCTCAACTGGGGGTTGACGTTGGAAATCGAGCGGAGATAAAATGACCAAGCTGGATTTAAAGGGAGGAAGCGTGCAATCGAAGACACTCGCCTAACAAGGTTGTCACATTAATTAGAAACGTTTTTGTTAAGGGTTTTTGGTACAGCATATTTAACCTAGAAAGTGTGAAGCATATCTTGCATCTAAGCTCATCCTTTCTTTGCATGCTTTATTAAGAGTAATGAGAACAAAAATAATGGCTATAAAAATCCATGTTCCCTACACTTCATTGGTTTATTATGTGCATTTCACAAATGGACGCCGCTATCTGTTGATTCATTCACCGGAGCAATAATGACCAACCAAAGGTAGGGGCTTTACCTGCTCATCAACCAATCAGTGAAAGATCAGCTGAGGGACTTCATCGCCCCGCCCAGATGTGGTTGAGTAAATTGAGCCTACTGCAATTTATTGACATTCATAACAAATTTTAGACTGCCAAGAAATCCAACCACAAGATTTTTTTTTGGACTGTCATAAGCCATATTTCTATGTTGATGTTCCATGCGAGTACTTCTCATCCTTTGCGTGCATATAAAACAAAACACTGTGAGGTCTAAAAGTAACCAACACCGCTGGAAAGCAATGCAAGGGTTTAGGGATTTGCATAAAAAAAAATACATTAATGTATCCCTGCACACACAACGTTATTGACCAATGGTACTGCTCTATTAAAAAGTAAGCATAATGTTGGTTGTGCAATGTTGTTGGAATATTTCTATTGAGTGAAGGTCAACACCAACAAACCCTTGCCATTGACGTATTTACTCCCACTAGAATCTAACGCATCGTCTACTTTTGACGTTCTACTTTCACGGTAAGTTGCAGATAATGTATTATAGACCAGAAATGGGGAATTTAAATATGCTCTTTTTATTGATAGATATTTGCTTTCCTTTATTTCTTCTGCTCCATGGGTACAATTACTTAAAACCTTTTGCAATCATTCAGATTTTTCACAGTCGTAATTACTTTATTTAGGTAATGCAAAAATAGATGTCAGCCCACCATATAATATAAATGTAAAGATTAAGAGAGACTTTGTATATTACATAAAATATTTATTTTAAGTGCATTTTTAGCTTAATTGCAAACTGAAAAAATAAAGCATTTACTTTTTTTCAAAGATGTATGCCTAATGAAGTTACAGATATTTCTATCCTTTCATACGATATGTAAACATTACAGCTGACTATTGCTAATAAACAATTATGAACAAAATCCACATGTTCTCCAATGTTTCTTTTCTCGTTTTCCTACATTTTTAGGTATATTTTATAATCATGAAGAATGGTCATAAAAAAGAAAAATGAAGACTACAAAGGAAATATACATGTTTGAAAAGAAAAACAATTTAACAGAAATTACAAAGTTGTTAGGGCTCTTTAGGTTTTAAAAAGAAAATGTTGAAATTTAGGAATATTGAAAGGGTTAATAATAGGTTTATGATTACTATTAAAGGCTTTAAGGAGTTGAGAGAACATGCTGCCTGGGAGCTCCTGGACCTGTTCAGTGTGCGGATGACTGTATGGCTCTGTGTGTAAAACTGGTCTCTGTGGCCTCTCTTCCTTCGGCTGTGGGTCTGCTTCTGAGGGGCTGTAAGGCTGCCTGGTGGTCAGTGTTTTCCTGAGGATTTTAGATGCCTCTGTTTTGAACAATTTTAATTTTATTACCCACTTTCTGCCTATTCAAGCCATATGTTGCCTAACAATATTGAGTTATACCTTTATGGATGAGATATAGAAATACACAGAAATGAGCTAAATAGAAGATTTACTTTCCGAGGGGGGGGGGATTTGGATTGGAAGTTGGGGGCCCTGGGCAACTGCCCACATTGCTCATGCTTTAAACACTCTCTGCTGGTGGTACTCGCTGCAACTGAACTCTGCGGTGGGCAGAGTCGGCACGTGTGTCTCTGGGGAGCAGTGGTTTGGTAGCGAGCTCCCCGCTACAAAGGAGTCTACTGGGTTTTTGTATCCACTTATGTCGAGTGTTTCTGAAAGTAAGACCTGCAGCCATTGCATTTACACTTAAAAAATAAGCATTCAAAAGCCAATTTCAACCAATCAGATATTCTATGAATTGGTTTCTATGAAATGGTAAATGCCATTCATTCTCATAATTTCCGTTATACAGTTTAGATGAAATGGTTTCTCAATAATGGTATTTCATAAAATCGTTTTTCTATGAAATCACATCCAACCATATACATATCCTTCTAAAAAGAAATGCACTTCAGTGTCAGGGATGGAGGGCCAATATTTTACCTTTCCAATGCTTTTCTCCTTATTTTATTTTAGTCATTCTTGTGTCTTTAAACTAGGTCTTCAGGTTACAGTAATTTAGACAATCATAACAACAGCCCTTGATAGGTCTCACACACCTAATTCTTCATACATGGGATCCCCCTATTTTACATTTAGGACAGGAACGTTTCCTATTATCTATCTACACCACCCCCAGTGTGCGTGTTACAATTAAAAAGGCAGGTCCTGTGCCTAGGGATAAACCATAAACATATGTGAAAAAAGTAAATGTAAAGATGTATAAAAATATGGGAAGTGCCTCACGTAAGCAGCCACCCTAGAGCCAATTATCAAGTTCTCACCAATATGTTCACTTTGTCATCATCAGCAACTTTCCTATATATACACGGAAGAAACCAACACCCGAACAAGATCAGAAGCATGTTGTGTGTGTGTTTGTGTATGTTATCAATATAACCCTATTGTGTATGGCACACATCTAAAAAAAAAAAAAAACTAACCTCCCTGGGCCCTTATATAGGGAGGAGAAAATTCCTCACAAGAAAAAATATCTTAAAAATTAGTTAAGTACGGCATGTAGCAACCGTCTTTAATTTCTTACGCCCACATTCATGATTAAAAACAACATGCCATGTTTAGACCATTTTAAGAAGAACGGCAGACCTGTTTAATTGCCACCCTTTACTTACTGGCAATTTCATCAGGGCACAAGGACCATGTTTCACCCATGTGTGCACCGGACCTGTGTATGAAAAGAAATAAAAAGGAGGACACACAACATAGCAGACATGTAGGAGTCAAATCCTGTACATTATTGCCCAAATCCCGTACTCCAGATGGAAAATGGGTATAATTACCATATGGCCACCGGGTGAGTGCCTACCAGTTGGCCACAGGGAAAGGAGGAACAGAAGAAAGCTTTTGAAAATGCTCTGTCGTCTGAAAGACAAATGGTATACATCAATTTACGCTTTTTGAGGTCTGCGTTTTCAGAAGCCAAGGAAAAAGTGACATTCACCTGGCTATGGATCGGGGTAATGCCTCTTGACTCTCCCACACACATATGCGCCATCCCAACTGAACAGCGAACTTGTGAAGATCCCCTCACAGATATGTAGGGCCCCCAGGTGTCCCAACCTATCAAGCACACATCTGCTCTCGACACGACCTTATGAACAAGTTACTTACCTTCAGTAACAATGTATCTGTAAGAGACTTACGTTAGTTATAGATTTCTTACCTTAGAATTACCCGCAGGCGTCAGACTGGATCCGGAGAATTTTTCTGTAGCAGTACGCCTGCGCGTCGGTAGGTGGCGTCGGTCGACTCCGCTTCCTTCGTCGGCGTCGTGGTCGCCGAGATGACGTCGCAGTGTCTACTTAGATGCCGCCCCTGCGCGCTGACGTCAGTTCTGACACGACTTTCCACGCCAGAAGCACACTGCCATGCAAGACACTGACCACTGGTGCACAAAACTAGGGCCCTGGAAGGGAGTCCCTATCCCTAGAAGTCAGTTAGCAGAACGGAAAGGATGGGTGGGGCGGTAAGGAATCTATAACTAACGGATGTCTCTTACAGATACATTGTTACCGAAGGTAAGTAACTTGTTCATCTGAAAGAGACCATTAGTTACAGATTTCTTACCTTAGAATAGATACCCCAGCAACGCCAACCCTGGAGGTGGGTCTGCGAACTAAGTTCACACCAGAAAGTCCTGGAGAACAGAACGGGCAAAAAAGCCATCTCTCCGGACTTGGGTATCCAGGCAGTAATGTTAAGTGAACTTGTGCAGGGATGCCCACGTGGCTGCCTGGCAGATGTCAAGCAGCAGAACTCCACGTCCCAAAGCAGTAGAGGCTGCCGTCGCCCTGGTCGAGTGGATGTGCAGTTCCTCCTGGAGGTTCCTTTTTCACCAAAGAATAGCAAATTTTTATGCATAGGACAACCCATCGAGAGATGGTACATTTGTGCACGGCCCGACCTTTCTTGGCGCCCACATAACCCACGAAGAGTTGATGGTCCACCCGGAAATCTTTAGTGCGGTCAAGGTAGAACGACAGCGCCCGTTTTGGGTCCAGATGGTGGAGTCCCTCCTCCTCTTTGGAAGGGTGCGGAGGCGGAAAGAAGGTGGGCAATGTGATGGTCTGACCTATGTGGAAAGAAGTAACCACTTTGGGCAGAAAAGAGGGCCTAGTGTGAAAGACCACCTTGTCCTGATGAACTGCAAGAAAAGGAGGCTTAGAGGAAAGAGCCTGAAGCTCACTCACCATGCGAGCAGATGTGATGGCAAGTAGTTAAGCGGTCTTCAAGGTAAGACGACGAAGAGGACAATTATGTAGTGGCTCGAAGGGAGCGCACATAAGGCAAGTAAGAACAAGATTTAAGTCCCAATGGGGCATTACGAAAGGAGAAGGAGGAAAGAGATGAGTAATGCCCTTTATAAATCTATTTACAATCAGAGACTTGAAAAGAGAAGGCTGATCAGGAAGGCGCAGAAAGGCCGAGATGGCCGAAAGGTAGCCTTTAAGAGTGCCCAGAGCAGACCCCTGCTGGGCCAAAGATAGAATGAAGAGGAGAACCTCTGAAATAGGGGCAGAAAGGGGATCCACAGCCTTTGCTGTGCACCATGCCACAAATGTGTTCCTTCTACAGGCGTACACCGTTTTAGTGGAGGGCCGCTGGCTGCCAAGATGACATTACAGACTTCGGGAGGAAGGTCGAAAGCTGTCAACTGTCACCGCTCAATCTCCACGCAAAGAGGTGGAGGCTGGACAGGTTCGGGTGGAGGACTGTCCCCTGCTGCTGCGACAGAAGATCGTCCCGAAGAGGCAGTCTGATCGGAGGATCGATGGCCATGCTCAAGAGCTGGGGGTACCAGACTCTTTGTGCCCAGTCCGGAGCCACAAGAATGAGTTGGGCCCGGTCGCGCTTGATCTTCTTCAGTACTCTGGGCAGAAGTGGTGCAGGCAGAAAGGCGTATAGGAGGCCGCAATTCCACTTGCGACGAAAAGTGTCGCCGAGCGAGTGCCGCCTTGGAAACTCCAACACGCAGAATTGCTGCCATTGCGTGTTCTCTTCGGTGGCGAACAGATCGAACCAAGGCTCCCCCCACTGCCGAAAGAGACCTTGCACCACCTCCGAGTGAAGACGCCATTCGTGATCCATCATGCACCGGCGGCTGAGTTCATCTGCCCTGGCGTTCAGGGAACCTGCCGGGTGTTGAACCACCAGAGATATGCCCTGATGTTCCAGCCATGTCCAAAGGCGAAGAGCCTCTTGACATAGGGTCCACGACCCCACCCCGCCATGTTTGTTGCAGTACCACATGGCGGTGGTGTTGTCTGTGAATACCTGCACTACTCTTCCTTTGACAGAAGGAAGGAATGCCTTCAGTGCAAGATGGATCGCCCGGAGCTCCAAAAGGTTGATATGGAGACCGGACTCCGCCGGAGACCAGAGACCCCTGATCTCCGCCTCTCCCAGGTGGCCGCCCCATCCCAGGAGTGACGCATCAGTCACTACTGTGAACTCCGGTGGGGAAGGGAGAGGGATCTGACCCAATCCTGGTTCGTGAGCCACCACTGCAATTGACGTGCAGTCCCCTCCGAGATCTGGACGACATCAGAAAGATTCCCCTGATGCTGCATCCACTGGAACTTCAGGTCCCACTGCAGAGCCCACATATGCCACCTGGCATGATCCACCAACAGGATGCAGGAGGCCATGAGGCCCAGCAGCCTCAGGGTCAATCTCACCGAAATCTGGGATAGAGGCTGAAACATTGGTATCATAGCCCGAATATCCGGGACTAGCTGCTCGGGAGGATAAGCCCGAAACTGCGCTGTATCCAGAACTGCTCCGATGAAAAGGAGCTTCTGAGAGGGAGTCAGGTGTGATTTCGGCAAGTTTATAGTGAACCCCAGCGAGTGCAGGAGGTCCGCTGTAGTCTAGAGGTGGGAGACGACTGCTTGGGGCGAGCCCGCCTTCAACAAACAGTCGTCGAGATAGGGGAAGACCGGAACCCCTGATCTGCGCAGATGAGCTGAGACCGCCGCCATCACTTTCGTGAACACCCGAGGGGCGCTGGTAAGGCCAAAAGGGAGCACGGTAAGCTGATAATGCTTGTGGTCTACCGTAGGTAACGCCTGTGGGCAGGCAGGACGGGGATATGGAAGTAGGCGTCCTGCAAGTCCAACGCTACCATCCATTCTCCAGGGTCAAGGGCAGAGAGGACCTGAACCAACGTGAGCATCTTGAACTTCTCCTTCCGGAGGAAGCGGTTGAGGACCCTGAGGTCGAAGATAGGACGCAGGCCTTTGTCCTTCTTGGGTACCAGAAAGTAGTGGGAGTAGCAACCACAACCAACTTCTGGCACAGGGACCCTTTCGATAGCTCCCTGGGCCAAGAGAGCTGCAACTTCCTGGCGGAGAAGGGCCAAGTGATGCGATGGAAGGATGGAGGAAGGGGTAGTCTTGAAGGGGAGGGAGTAGCCCCTTCAGACTATCTGCGCAAAACCCACCTGTCCGACGTGATATTTTGCCAGAGGGGGAGGGGATGGCTGATCCTGCCACCCTCTGGCAACTGGTGGCCCAGGAAGGTCAGACTAGGAGGGTCTGGAGGCTGCTGCAGGGGGGTGATGGGTGGACTGGCCTGCCCGCTGGCCCCCAGACCCGGATCTCTGGGTCCCACGTACGCAGCTACGCAGAGGCTGGGTAGCTTGGGCAGCCCTGTGGACAGACTGGGTGGAATGTGGTGGGGTACCCCTTCCGTAGCTACGAAAGGGGCGAAAATCGGACTGCATGGGGCGAGAGGTTGCCGCGAAGCCCAAGGATCTGGCCGTAGCCCTAGAATCCTTGAAGCGATCTAGCGCTGAGTCCGCCTTGTGACCAAACAGGCAACGGCCATCAAAGGGGATGTCTAAAAGGGTGGATTGGACATACCCAGAGAAACCAGATGTCCTCAACCAGGCATAGCGCCTCAAGGGTACTGACATGGAAACCGTTCTGATTAGAGAGTCAGCGGTATCCAGCCCACACCAAATGGCGAACTTAGCTGCGTCTCGACCCTCTGCCACTGCGCGGGTGAGAACGGCCCGGGCCTCCTCCGGGCACTGTGGCACACTTGTGCAAACGTATCCCACACCGTATGGGAATAACGGCCCAAGAGGCATGCAGTGTTCACCGACCGCAGCACTAAGCTGTCGGAAGAAAACATCTTCCCAAGGTGGTCCAGCTTCTTGGATTCCCTATCTGGGGGAGCAGTAGGGAATGCACCCTTAGAAGACGGCTTGGACCACCAAGCTCTCGGGGGTAGGGTGCTGGGAGAGGAGAAGTGGGTAGCCCGGGGCTGGGCGGTGGCGTTGGGCAATCATCCTGTCCACAGGAGCCCCTGTGCTAGACTCGGACCAAGTGTCCAGAAGGATATCCGTGAGGGCTTCATTAAAAGGCAGCAGGGGCTCCAAAGAGGCCGCTGCCGGTTGAAGTACCTCTGTCAGGAGGTTAGTCCTGACTGCCACCGTAGGAAGCTCAAGGCCCAAGGCCTCAGCCGCCCTACGCAACACCACTGCGTAAGTAGCTCCCTCCTCCGTAGCCACGGTGAGGGGGGGAGAGCATGCCAAGGTCTGGGGAGGTATCTAAACCACTGGCATCACCCAGTTCCTCTCGCCAGTCCGGCTCCTCAAGCTTGTCAGCTAAAGGGTCTCCAGACCCCTCCCAGTCCTCCTCTGGCTGCCACTCAGGCCGATAGGGAATGCAAGGGATGAACAGCGGTACAAGAGTACCTTCCGGCGCCAGTACCGACATCAAGAGACATCGGTCCGGCAACAGGTCCAAGTCAGGGGTGAGGCTGGGGTCGACGTCTGCTGGGGGCACAACCGGTGTCGGGGGTGTCGTCACTGGAATCGGCACCAGGGAAGGCACAGGAGCCGCCGGCATCGAAGGCCCAGGGCCCCCAGCCGAGTCCGTGGGGCCCGAAGGCGCACCTGCGGAATCGGGCTGCCCAAAAATGCTATGAAGAGCCTCGTAAAAGGTTTGAAGCCGGGCAGGGGACGCTCCGGCTCCGGGAAAACAACGGAAGAGCTGAGCTGTCCCGGGCGCACTCCGACAATGGAGCTGGAGAGCGACAACGCTTCGGGTCCCGCGTCGCGTCGGCCGATGGACAGGCAGAAAGCGAAGAGCGACAATGCTTCTTCACCTTCTTCTTGTGCTTCGACTTACCCGAGGAGTGCGAAGACTGGTCCCGAGACCTTCCTCTCAACCGGGACCTCGATTGACGCGGAGCGGACTGCCGGGCCTCCAAGAGCTTTCGGGACCGCTCCCGCAAAGACTTCAGATTCATGGCCCGGCAGTCGGAGCACGACTTCGGGTCATGGTCGCGCTCCAGGCACCAGAGGCACACGAGGTGTGGCTCCGTGACAGACATCAACTTGTGACAGGAGTCACAAGGCTTGAAGCCGGTCCGACAATGGGACATCCCTCATGCTACCAGGAGTTGAAGACTCAAAAAAGACGTCGACAAAAGTCGAAAAAGGTTTAGTCAAAAAGTAACTAACTCTCTCCGGATCTGCGCTGGCTTGCGCGGAAAAAGAAAGAACTGACCTCAGCACGCAGGGGCGGCGTCTAAGTAGACACCCCGGCGTCATCCGGGCGACCATGACAGACTCGACCGACGCCACCTACCGACGTGCAGAGGTACTGTTACAGAAAAATTCTCCGGATCCAGTCTGATGCCTGGGAGTAATTCTAAGGTAAGGAATCTATAACTAATGGTCTCTTTCAGATATACATATTCACACACACCTCATAACGAGGTTACGTGATTGCAGGCTCCCAGTCAGTGCTATATGTGGATACTTGCAGAACTCTCAGTACTTGTGTCAGGGACTCCGATATTACAGGAAATGCATTGTGGTTCTACAAAGCCATAGCTATACTGCGGCTGCAACCGCCAGGTTTAAAAATGTAAAAGTTTACTACTGCTCATGGCAGGGATTGCCGTAAATGCGGGCTGTGTGTGGCCTGGAGCGTGTTATATGTATTTACAGGAGAGGCGCTTCCCAGGACCCCAACACAACTTATTGTCTGCTCCCACCCAATCCCCGAGTCTCACTTACTGCCTGTGTCGGCACACACAGTCAAATTGACCCCACTTGCCGCTGACTCACTTTTAAAGCTTCCGGAGCATATCAAAGGTGTGTCTCACATAGCAGGGCTGCAAAAGTGCTTAAAATGCCAGCACATTCCTGGAACGGTGCAATCATGCCCCTACGCCCATTGCGGGCATTCTGTGTATATAGAGCAGCCGACAAGGGCTAGGAGGAATGTTTATTTTTTATCATTTCGTATAAGGGGATCTAATAAGGATTTTAAAGAATTTATTTTTTTAAACTGGAATAGCTGCGATAAGGGTGGGAGGAGGCTTGCAGGTTAAAAACCTGGGGAAAGGCTACAAAATGGGGGGGAAATCATACAACCCCCCACGGTGACGTCTCAATTTCTTTACTACTAACAGGAGAAGTCCATTTTGCCATTTAGGGGAGATTATAGGAGGGACCCTTTAATCATTACCAGGCTAGTATTGATAATGCCCCGTCTACAAAGGTCAGTTTCAATCTTGCAGTTCATTAATCCCCTCTACAGGCAATATATTCTGCACCGAAGAAAGCACGCCTCCCCAGGACCCAGTTAATGAGTATTGTGCTAGGAGGGAGCCAGCAGGCAACTATCCCCCAAGTTTATGCCATTCAACTATGCCATTCAGGCGGCCTTGATCCATTTTCTCAAAAAAAGCCAGTGGGCTTCTTTTTTAAATAGTGCTCATCTGCTCCCATATATCCTTGATCCATTTTCTCAATGACTGTCCACTTGAAATTCTGAGGCCCATGTTCTGTTTCTTGGAAATGTTTGACCAGGCGTGTTGTGAGCTTGCCTACCCTGAATGTGCTGATGTGCTCCTGAATCCTAATTTTCACCTTGCGAGTAGTTAGTCCAATATAATGTAAACCGCAGGCGCTGGCCAACCTGTACACAACATAACTCGAATTGCAGCTGCTGAATTTATTTTGAAACCATGTGCGGCCATCATTGAGAACCATGCTTTTTAAGACCGTGGCTAATGTATACACTGTACAGCCACCACATGGAAAATGTCCAGGCGGGACACTAGAGGAGCTCTTCCGTTGATCTCTGGGGCACAAGTGTACCAAACGGTCCCTAAGAATAGGGGCTCTTCGGAAGGCAAATCTTGTCTGCAGCATTTTATTTGGGACCACATCAAGTAAATGCCAATTTTTACGTATGATCTGCCGGACTCTAGATAAGGGATCAAAAGTGGGTACCCATGGAATACAAGGATTATTGATTTTTCTGTTCTACTCAAGAAAAGCTGTGCGAGGGGTATTCAGCGCTCTTTTTCGGGCTCGACTGACCACTCTAGACGGGTATGCCCTTTCCTTTAAGTGCTCTACCAGCATCCAGGGCTGTGTGGCAAAGGTTTTCACTTTGGTACATTTCCTTCTGTACCTAAAAAATTGGCCCACAGGCAAATGCTCTCTCAGGGTTCTAGGATCGAAGGACGAGCAATGTAGAAGGGAGTTTCTGTCCATAGGCTTTTGGTGGACAGCTGTACAGAGCCTGGAGTTTTTGGCAGTAATATCTAGATCCAGGTACACTGCTGAGTCTCTGCTGATAGACCATGTGAAATGAAGACAAGGATCAGCACCACTGATCCAATGGAGAAACTGCATCAGATCCTCCTTTGTACCTGACCATTTACAAAGGACATCGTCGATATAACGTCTCCGTAGACAGATTTGTACGAAAAGGATTAGTGTCATGGAAGATACAGAGCTACTCGAAAATACCCACATAAATGCAGGCTAGGCTCAGGGCGAATGTGGCTCCCATTGCAGTCCCTGATGTTTGTAGGAACAATTGGTCTTTGTAAATAAAAAAATTCCTTGTGAGTGTAAATTCAATGCACTTCAATACAAAGGACTGGGGGGTATCATAGAACCACTCTTGAGCCCCAAGAGCTCGCGAAGCTGCCACCAACGTGGCATCTTGGGGATGCTGGTGTACAGCGATTCAATGTCTAGAGCAATAAAACTGAGTTGTGGTGTCATAGTCGATGTCCTGCAACAGGTTCAGCATATCAGTTGTGTCTCAGCACGTAAGCGGGTTGATCACAGTTTTTCTCAGAGAAGAAAAAAAAAAGAAATCAGCAAATTGAGATAACGGTTCCAATAGTTATTGGTTGCTCGACACTATTGGGCACCCGGGAGGTGGATGTTGGGGTTTGTGCATTTTTGGCAAGCTTTACAATGCCGGTATTCTTGGTGAGAGATTCATCAAGAAGAAGTTTCCTTTGCAGTAATCCACTTATCTTTGGCATCTTCCACCATGGCTTGGATTATTCCCTGTAGTTCCACAGTGGAATCCCTTATTAGTGACACATAGTTGGTACCGACCCACATTTATCTTTGGACTTCCGCCTCATAATCACGGGTATTAAGAACCACAATCACTCCGCCTTCGTCCACCGGTTTTATTATAATGTTCTTGTTTATTTGCAGCTATCTTATTGCTGACCAGTCGGACTTGAACATATCCTGAAAGTGTTGGTTCTGGGTGGTTCGTTCAAGTGCAGTAATCTCATTTATAACCTGTTCAAATACTGTGACCTCTGTGCCTATAGTGGAGGCAGGGGGACAAACAGAAGATGGTCTATGGAGATCAGTGGAGAGCACTGACTGGGGTTTCTTAGGGTTGTCCATGAAAAATCTATGGAGGTGGATTTTTCGCATAGTCTCAAAACATTCTGTCCTACATTTGAAAGGATTATGAGGAGGTGTATGGACAAACCCCAACCATTTATTCAGAACATGAAACCCAGACTTAAACATTTTTTGATAGGCAATTTTGATGTTGCCTCACTACGTTTTGGGCCCTTGCCTGTCGCGGGTACTTGGGCCTCCCACACAAGTGAGGCACCATTTTTATCGGGAGAGCTGGGGGAATGCTGGGTGGTAGGAAATTTGTGTGAGCCCGGTGATGCCACAACTTTCCCACACAAAAATGTGTGAAAAAAGTGATTTTTTCAGCTAAAATTGAGGTTTGCAGGGGATTCTGGGTAAGGAAACGTTGGGGGATCCACGCAAGCCATACCTCCCTGGAAGCCCCCGGGTGTCTAGTTTTCAGAAATGTGCGGGTTTGGTAGGTTTCCCTAGATGGCCGCCGAGCACGGGGCCAAAAACCCAGGTGACCTCCCTTGCAAAACCAGGTGGTTTTGAGATAGGCAATTTTGATGTTGCCTCACTACGTTTGGGGCCCTTGCCTGTCGCGGGTACTTGGGCCTCCCACACAAGTGAGGCACTATTTTTATCGGGAGAGCTGGGGGAACGCTGGGTGGTAGGAAATTTGTGTGAGCCCGGTAATGCCACAACTTTCCCACACAAAAATGTGTGAAAAAAGTGATTTTTTCAGCTAAAATTGAGGTTTCCAGGGGATTCTGGGTGAGGAAACGTTGGGGGATCCACGCAAGCCATTCCTCCCTGGAAGCCCCCGGGTGTCTAGTTTTCAGAAATGTGTGGGTTTGCTAGGTTTCCCTAGATGGCCGCCGAGCACGGGACCAAAAACCCAGGTAACCCCCCTTGCAAAACCAGGTGGTTTTGAGATAGGCAATTTTGATGTCGCCTCACTACGTTTTGGGCCCTTGCCTGTCGCGGGTACTTGGGCCTCCCACACAAGTGAGGCACCATTTTTATCGGGAGACGCGGGGGAACGCTGGGTGGTAGGAAATTTGTGTCAGTCCGGTGAAGCCACACCTTTCCCACACAAAAATATGTGAAAAAAGTGATTTTTTTTAGCTAAAATTGAGGTTTGCAGGGGATTATGGGTAAGGAAACGTTGGGGGATCCACGCAAGCCATACCTCCCTGGAATCTCCCGGGTGTCTAGTTTTCAGAAATGTGCGGGTTTGGTAGGTTTCCCTAGATGGCCGCCGAGCACAGGGCCAAAAACCCAGGTGACCCCCCTTGCAAAACCAGGTCGTTTCGAGATAATTAGTTGTTTATTTCTGCAGCGTGAACATTTTGGCACAATATTGCAAGGAAAATGTGACAGACATTTTGAGGTTTGCAGGACATTGTGGATAAAATAACTTGTTGGGATTCACAAGAGAGACATCACCATGTACTCCCATGGGTTTACGACAATATCTACAGTTGGTAGGTTATTCTTAGATGGAATGTACACCTTGGCAGAGAGACTAAAAAGACAAAGATTCCTGCACAGCCATCTATTCCTCAAACACACACACATACTGGTTGGATTTGGCACGAGGGCAAGTGATGGTTCAGTATATAAAAATTTTATTAACAAGAGATTTCACAAAAATGAAATGCACTGTCAATAATTAAATGGACAAAAAACTGAACCAGTGACTCGCAGCTCGTGAGCTGTAAAGCCACTGCAAGGCACCAACCGCTTTACAGGCCATTCACACACCTTTCATATGTGATACACACAAGACCATTCACACCACCAGGCACGAAACCAACACATTACAACATTCACAAAAAGGGACAAGGTACACCCTGCTTCAGAAAGACAAAAAAGACAAATATTACTGCACAGCCATCTAATCCTCAAGCACACACACATACTGGTTGGATTTGGCACGAGGGTGAGTGATGGTTCAGTATATACAATTGTATTAGCAAGTCATTTCACAAAAATGAAATTCACTGTTAATAATTGAAAGGACGAGAAACTGAACCATTGACTCACAGCTCGTGAGCTGTAAAGACACGACAAGGCACCAACCGCTTTACAGGCCATTCATACACCTTTCATACGTGTGGCACATACAAAACCATTCACACCGCCAGCCGCGGGCCCATCACATTACAACACTCACACCAGCAGACCGCGCCATTCAAGGGCCCATCACTTTCACACGCCCACATTCCTGACACAGCAACCACACAAGCTGATGGATTGCGTGGAGTGGCGCTCAGCTAGCAGTGTGTGTAGTGACCAGCAGCAAGTCACTACTCACACACCACCAGCCGAGCGCCAGTCCACGCACACCGCCAGCCAAGCGCCAGTCCACGCACACCGCCAGCCAAGCGCCAGTCCACGCACACAGCCAGCCAAGCGCCAGTCCACACAGCCAGCCAAGCGCCAGTCCACGCACACCGCCAGCCAAGCGCCAATCCACGCACACCGCCAGCCAAGCGCCAATCCACGCACACCGCCAGCCAAGCGCCAGTCCACGCACACCGCCAGCCAAGCGCCAGTCCACGCACACCACCAGCCAAGCGCCAGTCCACGCACGCCAGCCAAGCACCAATCCACGCACACCGCCAGCCAAGCGCCAATCCACGCACACCGCCAGCCAAACACCAGTCCACGCACACCACCAGCCAAGCGCCAGTCCACGCACACCGCCAGCCAAGCGCCAGTCCACGCACACCGCCAGCCAAGCGCCAGCCTACACACACCGCCATCACATTTAGGATTTTTTTATACAAAAAAGAACACAAACAAATTGCAAATAGATACAAATCTACTAACACAAAATCTGAAACTAAATACATTGCATTAATGCCAACCGTGAAACAGAATAATTTTTTTTAAACAATACAGACCAGGCAGTTCACTTTACCACTCATGGATGCTCCCAAAAATTCTTTTGCGTGTCGTATGCTCTAAAACAAGCAGGCGCACACAGCCCAGGGTTAGAAGGACACTCGGGGCAGTACATACGAGTCTCCTTCCGCGTACCTCTTCGCCAACAGACTCTACATCTCCTAGTGGGAAAGTCTTTCGAGGGTGTGGGAGAAATGTAATCAGGAAAGTGGCGATCTTTCAATCGAGCCACATCCTCCACCACTCCAACTCTAGGAACACTTGCCTGTTCCACAACAACAAGGCTGCCTATCACAGACTGCTGAAACTGAACAAAAGTCAACTTTGACGCAGGAGAACACTCCTTGAACACAACAAAAGCATTGAAAGTTGCTAAATTGAAGAGATGGATGGCCAACTTCTTATAGCAAACGTAAGCCTTACGAATAGCAGTGTAAGGTTCCAACCTCTGATCTACTCTATCAACACCACCCATGTGCTTATTGTAGTCTAAAATGCACACAGGTTTGCGCACTTCAGCAATCTGACCCCAAACAGCCACAGGTGAAGTACTCTCATCATGGATGGTAGTCAGCATGTACACATCCCTCCTGTCCACAAATTTCACAGCTAGTAGTTCATCACTACGCAAGGAACTGCACTGTCCCCTCTGAAGTTTTTTGCAAACAAGCTCTTTTGGATAACCTTTACGGTTAGAGCGGATTGTGCCACAAGCAAAAGTGTCCACTTTGAACAATTCTTTAAACAATTGCACAGCAGTGTAGAAGTTATCAAGGTACAAATGGTGGCCTCTGTTAAACAGTCCTCTAGCAAGCTCCCACACAATTTTCTCTGAAACTCCAAAAGTGGACGGACAACCAGGGGGGTCAATAGTGGAATCCCTACCAGTGTACACACGGAAATTAAAAACATATCCTGTCCTACTCTCAGACAACATATACAGCTTAATTCCATAGCGTGCCCTCTTGCTAGGGATGTACTGCCTAAAAACCAAATGGCCCTTGAACAAGACCAAAGACTCATCAATAGATATTTCTTTCCCTGGAGTATAGATCTCTGAAAATCGATCAACAAAGTGATCAAGAACAGGCCGAATCTTAAAAAGACGGTCACACTCAGGGTGATCTCGTGGCAATGCCAAAGAATTATCAACAAAATGCAGCATCCGTAGCAAAAGTAAATACCGACCACGAGTCATAACTGCAGGAAATATGACCGTTGCCATCAAGGGACTGGTAGACCAATATGAAGCCATGGACGGCTTCCTTATCAAACCCATCAATAAAGTCAAACCCAAAAACTTCTTCATATCTTCCAGATTTGTGGGAGTCCACCAGGTAGCTCTATAGTGGGGCCTAAGTTTGTCACTGTTGTCCCTCAAAAACTGTTCAGCATACAAATTAGTCTGCTCAACAATCTCACCCAAAAATACATCATCCATAAACAACTGAAAAAACTGTACAGGCAAAAAAAATTTCACAATCCACTCTACACCCTGCATCACCACTAAAGGCAGGCAACACCGGCTGCACCATGTTTGGATCAACCCAGAGTCCAGCACTTCCAGTAGGAAGCCTAGCAGCCTCAGGCTGCAATTCAGATGCCTCTTGCACCATCGGCACAGCAGTATCCTCCTCTAAAACAGGCACTTCATCCGCACTGAGAGTAGCTTCATCCACACCAAGAGTAGCTTCATCTGCACTGAGAGTACCTTCATCATCCGATGATTCCATGTGGAGAGAAAACTCACTGCCTGAATCTTCCCCTCCCTCCTCTCCCTCAGACGCACTGTCAGTCTCATAATCCTGCTCAGAGGAAGATTCAAGAAGCATACCAACCACCTGCTGAGCAGTCATTCTAGGGCTAGCCATAATGCTTACTAATAAAGGTAACTTGTCAAACAAGTCAACAACAACAAACACTTTGTAAAATAAGTAATAAACAAAATGCACCTTTATCAGAAATACCTATATACTCCAAAACGATACCACTCACTTGCCAGAAGCAGCTAAACTCACCTCCACCTACTCTGCACAGACACAGTATGGATCAACAATATCCCACTAAAAAAGAAAGAAAAGAAAATTACACATAAGACAATGCAAAACACATCGCAAAGAATTTCATGCTCAAAACACTAATTAATATGCTGCCATTATGACACCACTTACAAACAAATTCATTCATACATGACAATACTCATTGGAGTAAATACAACAAAAATGTTTTTCTTACCAAAAAAATGCAACTACGCAAAACTGCAGAACAACCACTGTCGAAACCGCAAACAGGAATCAAAAGCTTTACACTAGAATAAAAAGGAGAAAAAAACATTACAATCACATATGCAAATAATGCACCAGTCCACACACAATCCACCAGCCAAGCTAAGGGGTAGGTGGGCCTAAGAGTATAAATAAAATATTCACCCCCGTAAAAGGGGAGCAACCCTTGCCCTTGAGGCCACTCCCCAACACAAAAATAAAAAAAAAAACCCTGGTGTCTAGTGGCTTCTGCCCTCTTGGGGGCAGATGGGCCTAAAAACATACTGCTATTCTGCCACCCAAAGAGGGCAGAAATGGCCACAATCATCCTCCCATAAAGGGGAGCGACCCTTGTCCAAGGGGCCGCTCCCCAACATAAAAAAAAACAAAACTCTGGTGGCCTAGTGGCCCTAAAAAAAAAAAAAAATCAGCCGATCTGCCCCTCAGGGTGGCAGAAACGGCCAAATTAATGCTCCCCAAAGGGGAGCAACCCTTGCCCAAGGGGCCACTCCCCACAAACAAATCCCTGGTGGTCTAGTGGGCCCAATTTTTAAAAAACATGGCGAGATCTGCCCACCAGACACAGCCACAAACATTGCTCTCAAAGGAGAGCGACCCTTGACCAAGGGGTCACTCTCCACAAATAAATCCCTGGTGGTCTAGTGGGCCCAATATAAAAAAATGGCGAAATCTGCCCCCCCCCATGGGGGCAGACAGCCACAAACAAAAAAAACAAAAAAATCAGCCGATCTGCCTACCCAGGGGGGCAGAAACGGCCAAATTAATGCTCCCCAAAGGGGAGCGACCCTTGCCCAAGGGGCCACTCCCCACAAACAAATCCCTGGTGGTCTAGTGGGCATAATTTTTAAAAAAACATGGCGATCTGGCCCCCTGGGGGGCAGACACAGCCACAAATATTGCCCCCAAAGGAGAGCGACCCTTGCCCAAGGAGTCACTCTCCACAAATAAATCCCTGGTGGTCTAGTGGGCACTATATCCAAAACAATTGGGAGATCTGCCCCCCTCCCATGGGGGCAGACAGCCACAAACAAATATTGCCCCCAAAGGGAGTGACCCTTGCCCAAGGGGCCACTCCCCACACAAAACGGACTCTTGGTCCGATGGGCCAATTTTTTTTACATTTTGCAAAAATCTGCCCCCCCCCCCAGGGGGGGCAGACAAAGTTATTTTATTATGCCACCCAATAAGGGGAGCGACCCTTGCCTAAGGGGCCGCTCCCCGCACGCAGTATTCCCTTTTAGATAAAAAAAAAAAAATCCCTGCCGCTAGTGGGCATTCCTGCTGCACGATCGCGCAGCAGGAATGCACAAAAGAGGCATCGGGGGAAAGGAAAACCCTTTCCTTTCCCCCGATGCCTCTTTTGTTTGAATCCCCCCCCTCCCCAGAGCCAAAACTCACCTGTTTCTTCCCCGACGCGCTGAAAGCAAATGGCTTCCAGCGCGTCGGGAAGAAAGGGAAACCTCCAATGACGTGTGCGGGGGAGGCAGGGGAAGGGCTTCCCCGGTAAAAACCCAGATCGGCGTCCCACGGGGGAGCGCCAGCGCTTCCCCCGTGGGTGTGCGCCATGACGAGCTGGACTCGTCATGAGCACACGCCCACTGTGTGCCATGACGAGTCCAGCTCGTCATGAGCACCGAAGGGGTTAAATGTGTTGTTTTGCTTGGTCATGATATGTTAAAAAATTGAATGCTCATGTTTAAATTGAATTCATTCATGAAAAGTGTAATAAACACACTAAACCACCTTAGCAGCTTAGGTGGTTCTTGTATGAATCTTCTCCATTTAAATAAAATGCACTCTGGCATCTTGGGGAGAAGAACTTAGCAGGAGCTACCGCAAAGTCAGGCCGACCAGCGATGGATCTTGGCGGATAGATCCCGGTCTTCTGTCGGTGCTCCAGGAAGTTTTTGGTCACTTTTTTTTCCAAGTCCCAAGTTTTAAGGTTAGGCAGGAACAGAACCTCCCACACCACTTCAAATGGGTCCAGGACCAGGGGGGTGGGGGGATGGGTGGGCAACCGTGGGCTCCAGTTGGGGAATAGGACTCACTCCAGCAGAGGCCAGGTGCAGGGTTCAAGGGCCTCAGAAGCTTGTCATGGTTCTGTAGCTCACACAGGAGGCCAGCCAACTGGCCCTTGGAGTCACATCTGGTGGTCCTGGGTTCAAGGAGATGGTCCAGTGTTCCTTCAAGAAGCAAGGCAGTCATTCAAGCAGCAGGGCAGTCCTCTAGGGGTCAAGACAGTCCTAAAGCCTTTCACAGATCCAGGAGTGTACTGAAGAGTTGTTCTGAGGATCCAGTATTTATACCTGGTGCCAGCCTTTTAAGTTTAGAAATTCCCTATGCTACCTCCACACCTGGTTCTGGAAAATACATCCCTTCCCCTGCCAAGGCTCCAAGAAGTCTGGGGTGACAAAAGGCTAGTGTCAGGGTTCTTTGTTTGTGCTGAAGGCAAGCCCTTTGAAGTATAAGTGGGGCAGGGAACAGCTCAGTGTTTCTCTACCGGGACATGTAAAACTTAAACACACATGTCCTACTTATTTTTAAATGCCATGCGCCCTGCCCTTATGGGCTTTTAGGGCCTACCTTAAAGGTGACCTTATCACTATATAAAAAAAAATGAAGGGTTAGGCCTGGCAAAAGGTATATTTTGCCAGGTCGAAATTGCCGTTTAAAACTGCACTACAGGCTGTAATGGCAGGACTGAGACATGTTTTAAAGGGCTACTTTAATGGGTGGCATAAGGAGTACTGCAGGCCCACTAGTAGTATGCCATTTATAGGCCCTGGCTACATGTAGTACCAAATACTAGGGAATTATAGGTAAATTAAATGTGCCAATCAGGTGTAAGCCAATTTTATGGAGAAAGCACAAGCACTTTAGCACTGGTTAGCAGTGCTAAAGTCCACAGAGTCCTAATGGCAACAAAAACAAATTCAGAAAACAGGAGAGGTGAAAGCAAAATGTTTGGGGTGACCTTAAAGAGAGGCCCAGGACCAAAACTAGTTTCCAAACATTCAGTAGCAATACTTTTCACCTGCACGAGGTTTGCTCACCTTGCCCACTTCTGCAAAGTGCCCAATCTTCCAACATTTGTCACATCTCTCTCACTGTACCGGCCACCCAACCATACCCTTATGCGTCTTTGAACCACTACTGCAGCATTAGCTTGCCAGGTCTCATCCTTTTTTTCTGCGGCCTGAATTGCACTAATCTTCATTCATCACACTTCTTCCCCAATACTCAGCACTTTAGACGAAGTCCTGGACCTTTCCACCTCCTTCAACAAAGTCACTGCTTCTTGTGGAGTACAATTCATTGTGCTCAGCAACTTCACTTGAATCTTCTTAGTATAACATCCCAATATTAGTTGGTCTTTTACATGTGTCTAATTACAGACTCAGTCATAAGTCACAGCCAAAATGCATAGATTTGCTAAATATTCATCCAGTCTTGTGACTGGCTTATTTTCTATAAAAATAAATAAAAACAGGATATATATAAATCCATAAACACCATGTGTCAAGGGAGACTCACTCCACAGTTTTTCAGTATTCCAAGAATCTATTCAAAGGCTATGCGTTTGACGGTCTTCAAGGCCATAAAGACAGAATTGTGCACAAACACCGTATAAAACGAGTAGTAAACCACACAGAAACAGGAAAAGTGAAAGGCTGGTCTGCGCTCTGGAATGCAAAGCAAACAAATTCAGTCCACATGAAGACAGATTGCTATCTGAAATTAGCATATGCTCAAAAATCAAATACTTCAGAGTGCCGTAATCGCCCACACGGTAGCAGCACAAAATTGTAATTCTAATCTTACAAGTCTGAGTGCACTCGTGCGCGCCGTGTTGCACACAGAGAGACAAGTGAAGGAAATATACAAATTAGGAAAATGCCGGTTCACTCGAGCAGCAGGCTGCCGTCAGTGTTCTGAGTGACCACAGTATTATTCAGCGAGCTGGTAAATTGCATGTTACTTGTCAAAAAGTGCTTACATACAAATTGTAATTATTTGTGCTAGTGCGCATGCTACAGGGGAAAAAACAGAGATTGTTAAATATAAACAAAGTGTCTTGTCAGAACAATGTCTCATAATACATTCAACAGTAATAGTAGTAAACATATAAAAAGTAAATAAAGCTCTAGCGCGTTTCTGATGGGTGCGAACAGGTGCAATTCTGACAAACTCAAGAACCGAGAGGAACATTCATACAAGTGCTCCAAGGTGCAGAGTGGCAGTTGTTACTGTTCCCCTGTAGATGAAGGATCAGTCGCCTCCAGTGAAATGAATATGATGTAAAGAGGGAAAGGCCACAACCCCTTGTGAGATGAAACCTGTGAGTGACAAGATACAAAAAACACTTCCTACATCCGCACACAAACAACTGTCATGCACTCCGGGACCAAATTCCCAAACATAAAATCCCAAAAACATATGCAAACATATATATAGATATATATATAATACATAATGGAGAAACCAGATTAAAAACGATGGCTAAAGAACTAGTAGATCGATCCTTACAGAGGCATCCGCAGGAAATCAACTGGATTCAAAACCAAAGAGCGACAAATAACACCCCAAATGTGCAAAGGAGCAAGCAAAAAATGAGGAAAGAGAAAACTCATAGGACAATATAGAGTATAGACTATTATATGCCGGAGAGGAAGGTGGAGTGGTGGGGGTATAGGGGGTTGGGGGGGTGCACACATGCACCAGGAATGGTTGTGCAGTTTCTACCGAATCAAGGGTAAGAAAAAGAACTCTTTTCCAGAGTCCACATCACCCAATGTGCACGTGCAGTTCTTCACTCACATTGAGGCCACCAGGGGACCTGCTGCCCAGCAGCACGACATACTGACTCCAAAATCCTGAGCCTCTTCTCTCTGTCTCCACCACGTGCATGCCTCGTGACCCTGTCACTACCAGAGACTGATAAAAGGTCAGGATTCCGGTTGTGCACCTTCGCCAGTGTCTAGCAATGGAGTAGTTAGCATCGCAATTCTCTATTGCCCTGTAATGCTCGAGTACTCTTCTTTACTGGAAAAAAGGTGCTCCCCACATACCTATAGCCACATGGACACATCAAAACAGTAGTCACTGCCACATGAGAGGAACTTATTTATGTATCGTGTTTTGCCTGTAGGTAATGGGTACGATCTCCGGTTGTTTAGGGGCAGTTCAACCCCAGGCAAATAGTCAAATACTTCTGCTGCGCCCAAACAAAAAAGCTTTACTTCTTTTAACATCATATCTCTTGGCATCATTTGCTACTAAATAAATTTCGAAGCCTCTTAACCAAGTTTTATGATTAATTGGATCTCCTTAGCACTGTAGAAAAATACTTCGTGGCGTTGCCATGATGCAAGTGACAAGGTCTTTTTTTTAAAATTTAAATAGTATTTGATGCTTTTGTTCCTTTTAATAATGAAATGTATTGTGCCAGTTGTAACCAAAGTTTCAATAGCCATCAATATCAAATTCCGTTCGGAGTCCGTTAAGTGCTTAACTGCAAGAATACTCCAATACAAAAGTCGTGCGAGCTGGGACTTTGTTCAAATCCAATATTGACCGAGAGTCATTTTGGCCTTTAATACACATACTCTCCATGTATAAATACCCTCTGGCAACTAGACAGCCTCCACACTTCACTATATCTCTACCTGACTTATATGCCTTGCAGTGTCATTGTACTTTGGAAGTCCCTCTGTGCATGAAATGCCCACCAAACTTCATGACCTGCCTTTAATAATAAAATGGTTCATCTCTCCGTTTTGTAGAGATCTTCATTCATTAGTTAAATGCAGATTAGCATTTTCAATCCTGATATCCCCAATTTACGGTCAAACTGAGACTGCTTCTAGCATACTGGGCAACATGCCTCCATTCTTTACTGAATATTGTCCAAGAATTCTACCAGTCATTTGCCACACAGCCATCTAAACATACAGAGCTTAGACATCAGATATGTGGCATTATGGTTAACTAGAAGCGTACCTACAGATCACAAAATTGCATAGCATAAACAAACAAGTTCCCTACCTTTGGTAAACTCTTTCTGCGGGGGAGGGAGGGGGAGGGTGCAGACTCCTCACCTAAAATAACTTCCCAGGTGCCAGACTTGATACGGAAAGCTTTTACCGGCAATGTTCTTAGGTGCCACTAGATGGCACTGCACGGCTCTGCATTGACTCCATACTGCCCCGAAAATGAGCGGAAACACATGCAAGCACCACCACTGTGCACTGCCTTCAGTTTTTTGCCTCTCTCTTTCTGCACACTCTGACAGGAAGCATGAACAGTTTGCAGTACTAGTGCGCAGATTTCTAACTTGGGATCTTTTTAGATGTTAAAAAAAGAGGTAACATTACAGAATAGGGAGGTGGAGGGCAATTAGATAGAATATCCCCCTGGAAAGAGCGTTACCGAAGGTAAGTAAACTGTTCTTCTGAACGTATCCACTAACACTCCACATGCCAATGAAGTGGTAGCCACAGTAGCCCTGGAGGAATGAGCTTTCAGACCTTCCAGTGGCTGCTTCTTGGTCAGATCTTGATTCAGAGGACTATCGATCTCGATAGGGTCCTCTTCCACACAGCCTTCTCTTTTTTTGCCCCAGAAAACCACACAAAAAAAGCTGACCATCCACTCAGTACGAACAATGTAAAAGCTCAAAGCCCTTTGGGGGCTAACAGCTGGGGCTTATCCTCCACTTTTGAGGGCTGAAGAGGCGCGAAGAATGCTAGTGAAGTAATGGACTGGCCAACGTGGTAGGGAGTCGCAACTAAGCTAGAGGGAAGTCTCAGTATTCAGTTTGTGCAGAAAAAAGGTGGTGTAGGATGGTACCATTACAGTGCCTGACGTTCACTCACACAAGAAGAAAGTGATCACAATAAGGAAAAGTCTTTCATTCAAATCAGAAGACACAAGCAGCTGTGCAATGGCTCAAAAGAGCGTACACATGAGAAACATCAAGACCAAGTTTAGGCCCACTGTGGCATCACAGACGGATTGGAAGAAAATATGTATGTGGAATCTTTAACAAGCAGCATCACAACAGGTCTTTGCATTAGTATTGTAAATGAAAAGAGGCCGAATGGGCAGGCAAATAACCTTTTATAGTGCCCATTGCAAGGTCAAAGATAAAACGAATAGAACACCCGACAGACTGAAAAAAATATAATGCTATAAACAGTATGGAGTAAATAAAATATATACTTTAAAACTATTTCCAAATGATACACAACCTAGTGCTGAAGCACATATTTACAGTTGATACTACAATGCAGATGGTAGATACCAGATGTCATTTACTCAAACTGAATAAAATAAAGAACTAGTTACTTACCTTCGGTAACGATGTATCTGGTAGAGGCATACGCTAGTTGTAGATTCCTTACCTTAGAATTTCCCCCAGGTGTCACTCTGTATCAGGAGATTTTTAGGTCGAGCCTGGGCACACATGTGCTGCTCTGCCAGACATGCTGTATTCAGGTATGGACTTGAAACCCACCCACTATCTGCCCATATTTTTAATTGGCTTGCGTCACTGTCCTTTGTAAACTGTTGCTTTTCATTGGTCAATAGGCTTAGTAGTCCCTTCTTAGTACAGCACTGTATCATTTTATAACCTACCATAAGAACACTCCCTGTTGCATGTGTTGTTACTCGGTAGGCTTTAATTACAGCCTCTGAGCACTATTTTGTTAATTGGTTTTCATCTGCCAGTTGCAGGCAGGACACGCTCTCCTGCAACGTTTTATTTTATTTCATAGCATGCCACGCTGATACAGTGGCGTCCGTGCCTTTTGTTTATTTGCGGCAGCAAACGCATGTTTTTTTCCTATTTTTTAGTTTATAAGCACCCCATGCCGCGCTTTCACGTTAATGGCAGCGACGCCCCTTTCTTTAGACGAGCTGCGTCTAAAAAAAGGTGCACGGCTGCCGTTAAAGTGAAAGTACGGCATGGGGCGCTTTAAAAAAAAAAAAAAAAGCATTTGCAATAGGTCTCGCAATAGCAAGAGTTTAAGCTATTGCCATTGTAAATGACAATGCCTTTTAGTTGTTTTAAAAACAACACATAAATAAGTAAATGTCATTTATAATGCCAATAGCTCAAACACTCATAAATGCGAGACCTATTGCATTGCAAATGCCTGTTTCTTCAACAGTACCCATGGGCGTCGTTGTGTGGCATCGGTCAGCTCTGCGTCAGGATGATGTTGCTGCACGTATATCGACGTCGCCCACGTGTGCGGACGTCAGTTCTTAACACGACTTTCCACGCCAGAAGTACAGAGCCATGAAAGACACGGACTACTGGTGCGTCAAAACTAGGGTCCTGTAAGGGAGACCCTATCCCTAGAAACCAGTTCGCAGAGTGGGGAGGATAGGTGGGGCGGTAAGGAAACTACAACTAACATGTCTCTACCACATATATCATTACCAAAGGTAAGTAACTTGCTCATCTGATAGAGACTGTTAGTTGTCAATTCCTTACCTTAGAATAGATACACCAGCAATACCATCCCCAAAGGAGGATCTGTGAACCCAGATCATACTAGAAAGTCCTGGAGGACCGAACGGGCACAGTAACCGTCCTCTCCGGACTTTGCTGTCCAGGCAGTGCTGTCTGGTAAACGTTTGTAAGGATGCCGATGTTGCTGCCTGACCGATGTGAAGGACTGGGACTCCACGTGCTAATGCTGTGGTTGCTGCCGTTGCTCTGGTGGAATGAGCTTGCAACCCCACCGGAGAGTCCTTCTTCGCCAAAGCATAGCATATTTTAATGCAAAGGACAACCCATCGGGAGATGGTCTGTTTTTTAACAGCCAAACCTTTCTTGGCACCCACATAACCAACAAAGAGTTGATCATCCACCCAGAAGTCTTTTGTGCAATCAAGATAAAAGAACAATGCACGTTTTGGGTCCTCATTGGAAGGATGCGGGGTGGATAAAAAGTGGGCAGTGTGATAGATTTGCCACATGAAAAGGCGTGACGACCTTAGGAAGAAATGAAGGTTTGGTCTGCAGCACCACTTTATTCGGATAGACAGATAGAAAAGGGGGATTAGAAGATAAAGCCTGCAGCTCGCTCACCCTGAACGCAGAGGTGATGGCAAAAAGGAAGGGAGTTTTGAAAGTCAGCAACTGAGGGGACAGTTATGAATAGGCTCAAAGGGAGCGCACACAAGAAAAGTGAGAACCAGATTTAAGTCCCATTGGGAGATTACGAAAGGAGGAGGGAACAGATGAGTAAGCCCCTTAAAGAACAAGTTACGGGGGCGTGGCCAAGATGGCGAGCGGGTAAGACGTGTCCCGTTCGTCTCCCCGCTCCCGTCGGCCGCCCGTGGTCTTTCTGGCAGTAAATCGGAGTGCTGGACCCCTGACTTGGAGAGCAGGCAGAGCGCGAACCCCGGGAGTTGACCGGCAGCGAGTTTCAAGCTCCGGGAAAGCGGTGGTGCGGAGGACGGCGGCGGCTCCCGGCGGGCCAAGATGGCGGCCGCAACAACCTAAGCGGCGCAGAGGGGAGGCCTGGTGCCTGTGGACTGCACGATCGGTGGCCTGGGGCACCGTGGGGAACTAGAGCTGGTGGGCCGTACTGCAGTACGGGCAGAGAGAGGAGCCCCCTCCCGGGCGACCCCAGCAACAAATACGGAGGCTGCAGCGGGACTGAACCGGGGAGAGTGCGGCCCCAAGCAGAGGCGCATAGCGGAGGTGCGCACGGCGGGCTGGCGGAGATCGAAGACCCCAAGCACACCTGGAGGGGCGCCTGGGCCGCCGGGGCGGAGCGGAGCCGGGGCGAGCCGCAGCGAGGCTGGCCACACTGCCTGCAGCGGAAATAGCGGAACGAGGACCGGGCTCAGCCCAGAACTGTTGAAAGCGGGAGCCGTGGGGGGCGGCCTACCAGCCTACAAGGTGAGCAAGCAGGGGAGCACCTCCTCGATTGGAGCCCCCACACTCTGCCACGCCGGAATAACGGGCCCGGGCCTGTTTCCTGTGCCCCGCGGACCCTAGCTAGCCACTGCCCGTAGGAGGGAGCCACACCTGGAGTCCCAGGGCACGGAAGGAGAAGATCTGGGTTGGAGAGGGCTCCGGAGGACTTCGCGGACCGCTGCCGACTCTGACCCACCGCCGCGGACAGGGAACGGCCCTTAGAGGCAGAGTGGCCCCACGGAACGCGACCAGCAGCTAAGTGGGAGAGGGCGCAGAGGGCACGATCGGGAGGCCTAGGACACGCCGAGAGAGAGCTGGGCCGACATCGGAGGAAGGGGTGCCAGTCCAGAAGAGGTACTCGTACAGGGAGCAGGGTGCCCGTTGGCGGGAGAGAAGAAGGGATTGAAGCCTGGCAGCGCGAACCTTGGTGCCAGGGCCCGCCCTGAAGGTGAGAAGAGAGGACCGGGTGGGGGACCCGGCGCCGCCCGCGGTGAATAGAGACACCACTACATGACTCCCACCCGGCCCGGAGCCACATCGGTGACAGGGGCCAACGCTGACGAGGAAGGACAGGCTCCCTAAGGGGCACGAGAGGTGGGGCGCCCCTGGGGCTGCCGGTGGATTGAAGGGCGCACCATCAAGTAGCGCACAGGGCTGCCCCAGAGCCCGGAGTACTGAGGACCCTTGCTGGCAAGGCTCAACGAAAGAAAGGGCGGCTCAACACACCGCAGCTGTGAACGTGAGAGAGCAGAGACGCCCCGGGATAGCGGCCTGGCCAGTCATCGCACGCTGCAGCCTAGAGAGACTGGTTATCAACTTGTCATGTCCTCGACCAGGGGTAAGGAGGACAGGAATGTCAAGGACATGTTCGCCAAGATCGCAGGGCCGGCTGGAGGAGATAGCCGGGCACCATCACCCACGACAGGGGGGGCAAGAGTCGGGAAATACGGAGGAGCCGGTAACCCGTGCATTCCTCACTCAACTGTTCTCGACCCTACGAGACGATATACAGACCCTCCGCCAAGAGCTCTCCACCGAGGTCAAAGAGGTACGCCGGGACTTGGACGCAATAGGGGAAAGGGTGGCCTCGATGGAAGACAGAGGACTCACGGGAGGAAGAAATAGAACACTTAAAGCAAGAAGTGCTACGGCTCCAGGGTCAGCAAATAGACCTCCAAGCCCACTCTGAAGACTTAGAAAATCGCTCCCGAAGAAATAATATACGGGTGAAGGGTGTTCCGTGGCAAGAAGGTTCGGACATCACGCAATATTTCCCCCACATCCTGCAGGAATCAACCGATTTCCCCATTAAAATCGACAGGGCCCACAGGGTGGGCTTGCCAAGGACGGCCCCTGCTCCTCTGCCCGACATCCTGGCCTACCTCCCGGACTACCAGCTGAAGGAGCACATCATGAGGAAAGCCAGGGAGTCGCAGCCTCTGCACTATGGAGGCCATGACATCGCCCTCTATCAGGATCTGGCGGCGATGACGCTGCAAAAGCGGAGGGCCTTCCGGCCCGTCACGACGCACCTCCGCAATCAGGGAATCAACTACTCGTGGGGCCACCCATTTCGTATCATCTTTAGGTGGGACGACAAACTGCGCCAAGTCCGATCGCTACAAGAGGCCTGCAAAATCCTCGGCATTGATACTCCACACGAGTCTGAGACGGAAGACGAGGCGGGCAGAGAATGCTGGCAGCGTGTAAGCCGCCACAGGAGGCGGGGGACCCTGTAAGCCTGACCCAGAAACAATGGCACAGGAAAGAAAGGGAGTGCTGGACTCGCTGGCCGCAGACCCGACACAATGAAATGATGAACAAGTGACCAGGAGGGGCAGATAAGTGGTTCAGAGCTTACCGGGGGGCGGCGGGCAGGGGATCATCGGCCACAAGAGGCACCCCACTAACTTTTTCACTAGGGAGATGTGGAGACATCCTGCACTTCCCGGACAATCTGTTATAGTTCCTTTTGTTTGGTTTATTGTTGTTGTTGGGGTTCGGGTGGGAAGGGGGGGGGGAGGGTGCCGGTAAATCTCAGTCCATACACAAACGGGGCCCGAGGGCATGAGATGACTTAGACATAGGTCTTCCATTAGTGCACGTGGCCATGGCGGGGGAGGGTGCCACCTGGGTTGGGTCTGCGATGAGCCTCGCCCTGAAGGCTGTTACAGCGCTGCGTCCACTACACTATCATGGCTAAAGGAGAAGTGAAAGTTCTTACACTGAATGTTAAAGACCTCAACAACCCTGTTAAGCGGCGAGCAGTGCTCTCCTTCCTAGAGAACACGGAGGCGGACATATGCCTCCTCCAGGAGACGCATCTGCTCACCAAAGACTGTCACCGCATGCGCTCCCGGGCATTCCCGCAGCAATACTTCTCATGCACGGGGGACAAGAAGGCGGGGGTGGCCCTGTTAATCTCCCACAGATGTAAGGGGGTAGTGAAGGATAAAATAGCTGAATTAAAGGGGAGACTGCTTGCTTACACAATCCAATTTGGCTCCCAGACTATAGTGGTCGGTTCCCTAACTCGGGGCAAGAGAGCTTTCTTAAATCAGCATTGTCCGACGTTATGACCCTGCAGCACCGCATGACCCTTATTGGGACTTGAACATGGTCATGGACGCTAGCAAAGATAGATCACAGACTTCATACTGGCATAAAGGTGAAATCTCCAGGGAGGGCAGGGCATGGCTCACAGAAATGGGCTTCTTGGACTTATGGAGGGAGGCTCACCCCAGCTCGAATCAGTATACATTCTTCTCACACGCACACAGGTCCTACGCTCACATTGACTATTTCTTGGGCACCCGGGACGTCCAAAAGAGTGACCGCAATAGAGATTGAACCTATGGCCCTCTCAGACCACGACGCAGTGCTAACCCGACTCACTCTGCCACCTGGACCATGTCAAGCGAGCTGCTGGAGACTCAGGGAGGCTATGCTCCATAAGGAAATGGTCACCCAGCAACTCGCCAAGTGCATTCAGGAATACTTCACCCTCAATGACACGCCCGACATCCAAATTACTACACTTTGGGAGGCAATGAAGACAGTAGTACGGGGGGAGCTTATTGCACTTGCGGCAGCCGAGAACAAAGAGCGTAAGGAGCAGCGATCCGCACTAGTAGCCCAGGTACAGGAACTGGAGAGAGTCCATAGCAGGACGGGCGCACCGAGAGTCTGGAGACAGCTTAAAGCAGCCAGGGCGCAATTAGCTGGTATAGACTTAGACAGGGCAGAATACGCAGCGGTGCGCTTAAAACACTCATACTATGTCGGAGGCGCCCGCACAGGACGTCTTCTGGCAAATAGACTGCGGGCTCAAAGGCAAAAGTCGAAGGTTTCCTCCTTGCAGGGTACGGGGCAGAGCAAGGTTACGGGAGACCAAGAAATAGCTAATACTTTCGTGGAGTTTTATGAGAAACTGTACGCGGCGGAGCCGGCCCCGGAGTCCGAAGTCACTGACTACCTCCAATCAGTCACTATGTCTGTCCTTACTCCCGACCAGACAGCGACGCTCGATGCCCCCATCCGGGTGGAGGAGGTAATCACAGCAATCTTGCGCCTCAAAGTGCTCAAGTCCCCGGGCCCGGACGGGTTCCCAACCCTTTTTTATAAGAAATTCTGCCATATATTAGCTCCGGTCTTGACAAGACTTTTTAACGCATTCGGGGAAACGACGCCTATACTGGCCACGATGCTGGCGGCGGCAATAGTGGTATTACCTAAGCCCGGCAAAGACAGACAGCAATGCGGGTCGTATCGCCCCATTTCTCTACTGAATGTCGATTTTAAAATCTTCACAGGGATTCTGGCCACTCGTCTTGGCCCTAGCATGCTCAGCTTGATTGAACCTGATCAAGCAGGATTTATCCAGTCCCGCCAGTGCGCAGACAATACGAAGAGAGTACTCCACCTGATAGACAAAGCCCATCAAACGGGCATGGACGCCTTGCTACTGACAGTAGACGCTGAAAAAGCGTTCGACCGAGTAGACTGGGGCTTCTTAGGCCAAACCCTGTCCAAAGTCGGTCTAGGGGAGAGATTCAGGGGGTGGGTGGGCTGCTGCTACAAGGACCCCACTGCGACTATAAGGGTAAACGGGGTCTCCTCACGGGCATTCCCTATCCAAAGGGGCACCTGGCAGGGATGCCCGTTGTCTCCCCTGCTGTTTGCTCTCTACATCGAACCCCTGGTGCAAAAGGTGCGGGAAAACTTACAGATCAAGGGGATCCCGTTCGGGGGAGAGACGCATCCCATTAGTCTGTATGCGGACGATGTAATTGCGGCGTTGACAGACCCAACGGATTCGCTTCCCGCTTTCCTTGGCGAACTCTCCAATTTTGGCCGGGTCTCGGGTTATCGAGTGAATGTGGGTAAATCCATGATTCTACATCTAAATCCTAATCTCGACCCACGGGGCAGGGGGGAGGCAAGACTACAGGGGATCCAACTAATGGACTCCATCCCCTATCTGGGATTGGACTTAGCGGCCTCCGTACATCAAACGTCCCAACTGAACTACGCTAGGCTGGCCCGACAGGCAAAAAAGGACTTGGGTACATGGAGTAAATACCATCTTTCCCTATTAGGGAGGATCGCAGCGGTTAAGATGTCCCTTCTACCAAAGGCCCTCTATCTATTTCAGACTCTGCCTGCGCCGCCGCCGACGGGAGCGCTTGCGGCACTACAGCGGGATATCAACCAATTCGTCTGGGCGGGGGCACGACCAAGGATGAGCAAGGCACTGGGATATATGCGGCCGGAAGAGGGGGGGCTGGGGATTCCCGACCTGCTTAACTATTACCAAGCGGCACAACGGAGATACTTGGTGGAGTGGGCAAGGCCCGAGTCTGAGAAGAGATGGCTCTTCCAAGACAGGGCACTCGCACGGATCCCACTGTGGAAGGTCCCCTTCTTGAAGAAAACCCAACGACGGAAGGGGTTGATGAGATCACCCATAACCAAATCAGTACTGTCAGTCTGGGATGCAGTAGTGACAAAGAGGAAGCTTACCACCTTCCCCTCCCCGTTGACTCCTCTATTTGGCAACAGTGAGTTTACACCGGGGATACCCGATGCCGGCTTCCCGGCATGGAGGGACACTTCCTGCCGCTCAGTGGGCCACTTATTCGATTTAGCTGGCATCATTCCGTTCCCCCAAATGAAGCTCGAATATGGGATTGCCGAGACCGAAAGGTTGAGATATTTGCAACTAAGACACTGGGTACTCCAAGACGAGGTCAGGACGCAAGGGTCACGCCGGTTAACTACATATGAGAAATGGCTAATCTCCAAAACTTCCGATAAAGGGTTAATCACAGATATGTACAATATGATTAGACAAGGCCCATCAGCGCAGGATACGCCGAGCCAGAGTAGATGGGAGAGGGAGTTGGGAGGGGAACTTACGCGAAAGGACTGGGAAGGAATCTATTATAGAGCGAAACACACGGCGCGTAATGTGGCCAGTGTAGAGTCGGCCATGAAGATTGCGACCTACTGGTACCTCACGCCTGCATAGGGGTAACGCACAGAGGAGTCCTACCTGCTGGAGGGGATGTGATAATGAGGGTACACTGCTACACATACTATGGGAGTGCCCTATATTAACAGACTACTGGTCTAGAATCCTGGACACGGTAGACGCGCTCTTTGATACACAGATACCGAGACTCCCGGTCTATGTCATCTTGGGACTGCCTAACCCAATCACGTATCCACTCAAAAGTGTGCGAGGTCGCCAGATGGGGATGGCGTTAGAGGCGGCACTGCAAAACATACTGGCACACTGGGGTACCTCTACACACCCCACCCACACAGGCTGGCTCCACAGGTTATGGTTCATCCTGGGAATGGAACGGATTTCATCCACCTTACACAACACCACAGACTCCTTCCAGAAGACATGGGAGCCCCTTCATATCGTTACTCTCGTGCGAGTTCAATGAACTCACCCAACCTAAATACTTACGTGTACTACGTTTGTCTAGCTTATGGAAAGTACAGACACCAATGCCCGAGTTGTAGGGCCTGAAGGCCGGGGCGGAGAGAGAGAGGACTGGCTGACAGGGCTAGGGTGATTGCCGGCACTGGGAAGGGTGGGGGGGAGGGAGTTCATTTCCTTTTTCTTTTTTTCCTATTTTTATTAGACCTTGCTATTCTTCCCTTTTTTACATTGCATAAAGGCAACTGCACAGAGGTGAAATCCGGCATGATGATGTTGTATTCTTCCCGGAGACCACGGACTTTCGCATTAGATTTGGTACTACGGAGGAGACTCCCACCATTGCTCGATCGCAGCTGGATCAGGGGCTCCAGGCCAAAGTGTCTTTTGTATTTGTGCGCTGTTGTGGGATTATTAAAAATGTCAATAAAAACATTTAAACATAAAGAACAAGTTACTTACCTTCGGTAACGATATATCTGTAAGAGACATAGGTTAGTTATGGATTCCTCACCTTAGAATTACCCCCAGGCGTCAGACTGGATCCGGAGAATTTTTTTCTCAGCAGTACCTCTGCGCATCGATAGGTGGCGTCAGTCGACTCCGCGTTCGTCGTTGGCGTCGTGGTCACCGGAATGACGTTGCAGTATCTACTTAGACACCACCCTTGCGCGCTGACGTCAGTTCTTTATACAACATTCCACGCCAGAAGAGCAGAGCCATGCAAGACACTGACCACTGGTGCACAAAAACTAGGGCCCTGAAAGGGGAGTCCCTTAGCCTAGAAATCAGTTCGCAGAACGGGGAAGATGGGTGGGGCGGTGAGGAATCCATAACTAACCTATGTCTCTTACAGATATATCGTTACCAAAGGTAAGTAACTTGTTAATCTGAAAGAGACAGTTATTGTTGCAAAGTCATCCTGGGCACCCCCCCCACTTTTTGCTGACTGGTACTGGTGGTAACTGACCCTGGGATTTGCCTAACCAGGCCCAGGGCCAGTGCTATGCTGAAAACACTTAGAATACAGTGAAAACATACAGTGAAAACACCTACATACACTAGGGTACACTATGGGTTGGGGTACCCATTGTGATTGGCATGACCTACCCTATAAGACCCTAGTACATAATAGGGCAGTGGGATTGAAGCACAAGTTACTAACTTGTGTAACGATATATCTGTAAGAGACAGTAGTTCGTGACAGATTCCTTACCTTAGAATATCCCCAGGCGTTAGGCTGGATCCGGAAAGTTTTTTGCGTAGTAACCCTTGCGTGTCGGTAGAAGGCGTCGTGCGGCTCCGCGTCCGTCGTCGTGATCGCTGGGATGACGTCGCGGGCAGTACTTAGACGCCACCCCTGCGCGCTGACGTCAGTTCTGTACACGACTTTCTGCGCCAGGAACGCAGAGCCATGCAAGAAGCCGACATAGGTGTCTGAAAATTACTAGGGCCCTGAAAGGGATGTCCTTAACCCTAGAAATCAGTTCGCAGAACGGGGAGGATGGGTGGGCGGTAGGAATCTGTCACTAACTACTGTCTCTTACAGATATATCGTTACACAAGTTAGTAACTTGTGCATCTGAAAGAGACACGTTAGTGACAGATTCCTTACCTTAGAATAGATACCCCAGCAATACCAACCCCGGTGGTGGGTCTGCGAACAAAGATCAGACAAGGAAGTCCCGGAGAACAGAACGGCCAAAGAAGCCGTCCCTCCGGACTTGGCTGTCAAGGCAGTAATGCTTGGTAAACATGTGCAGCGAGGCCCACGTAGCTGCCTGACAGATATCCTGCAGCGGAACACCGCGGCCTAAAGCGGTGGTAGCAGCCGTTGCCCTGGTGGAATGGGCACGCAGCCCAACAGGAGGCTCCTTCTTAGCCAAAGAATAGCAGGCTTTGATACACAAGGTTACCCAGCGGGAGATGGTTCTCTTGTGCACCGCCCGACCTTTTTGGCGCCCACGTAGCCAACAAAGAGCTGGTCATCCACCCGGAAGTGTTGTGTGCGGTTGATATAAAAGGAAAGCGCACGTTTTGGGTCCAGACGGTGGAGCCTCTCTTCCTCTCTGGAAGGATGCGGAGGCGGAAAGAAGGTGGGCAAAGTGATGGTCTGCCCAATGTGGAAGGCAGTAACCACCTTTGGCAAGAAGGACGGACGCGTCCTAAGAACAACCTTGTCTGGATGGACAGACAGAAAGGGAGGTTTGCATGATAGAGCCTGGAGCTCACTCACCCGCCGAGCGGAGGTGATGGCCACCAGAAAGGCTGTCTTCAGAGTCAGAAGACGAAGAGGACAGTTATGTAGAGGCTCAAAGGGAGCGCACATGAGAAAGGTAAGAACCAAGTTCAAGTCCCACTGAGGCATCACAAATGGAACAGGAGGGAAGAGGTGTGTAATGCCTTATAGGAACCTGTTAACAACAGGGGACTTGAAAAGGGAGGGCTGATCAGGAAGGCCGAGATGGCGCAAAGATAGCCCTTGATGGTACCCAGGGCAGAACCCTGTTGGGCCAGGGAAAGAAGGAACAGAAGAACCTCAGAAAGAGGGGCAGAAAGGGGATTCACAGCCTTTGCTGTGCACCATGCCACAAACTTGTTCCACCTGCAGGCGTATACCACCTTAGTGGAGGGACGCCTGGCTGCCAGAATCACATCACAAACTTCGGGAGGCAAGTCGAAAGGAATCAACTGCCGCCGCTCAATCTCCACGCAAGCAGGTGGAGGCTGGACAGGTTCGGGTGGAGGACCGTCCCCTGCTGCTGCGACAGAAGATCCTCCCGAAGAGGCAGACGGATCGGGGGATCGACACTCATACTGAGTAGCTCGGGATACCAAACTCTTCGAGCCCAGTCCGGAGCCACAAGGATGACTTGGGCCCGGTCGTGCCGAATCTTCTTCAACACTCTGGGTAGGAGTGGTATAGGCGGAAAGGCGTACAACAGACCGCAACTCCACTCGCGATGAAAAGCGTCGCCGAGCGAGTGCCGCCTTGGAAATTCCAACGCGCAGAACTGATGACATTGCGCGTTCTCTTCGGTGGCGAATAGATCTAACCAAGGCTCTCCCCACTGCAGAAAGAGTCCTTGCACCACTTCCGAGTGAAGAAGCCATTCGTGATCCATCATGCACCTGCGGCTGAGTTCGTCCGCCCTGGCGTGCAGGGAACCTGCCAGGTGTTGAACCATCAGGAACATGCCCTGATGTTCCAGCCATGTCCAGAGGCGCAGAGCCTCCTGACAGAGGGTCCACGACCCCACCCCGCCTTGTTTGTTGCAGTACCACATGGCGGTGGTGTTGTCTGTGAACACCTGCACTACCCTCCCTTTGACAGAGGGAAGGAATGCCTTGAGTGCAAGTCGGATCGCCCGGAGCTCCAGAAGGTTGATATGGAGCCGGGACTCCGCCGGAGACCAGAGGCCTCTGATCTCCGCCTCTCCCATGTGACCGCCCCATCCCAGAAGGGACGCGTTCGTCACAACTGTGTGCTCTGGCTGGGGAAGGGAGAGGGATCTGCCCATGACCCATTGCCGGTTCGAGAGCCACCACTGCAACTGTTTTGCAGTCCCCTCCGAGATCTGGACGTCATCGGACAGGTTGCCCTGGTGCTGCGCCCACTGGAACTTCAGGTCCCACTGCAGAGCCCGCATATGCCATCTGGCATGATCGACCAGCAGGATGCAGGAGGCCATGAGGCCCAGCAACCTCAGGGTCATCCGTACCGAAACCCAGGATAAAGGCTGAAAGATCGGAATCATAGCCTGAATATCCCGGACTCGCCGTTCAGGAGGATAGGCCCGAAACTGCGTCGTGTCCAGAACTGCTCCGATGAAAAGGAGCTGTGGAGAAGGAATCAGATGCGACTTCGGCACATTGTTGGAGAACCCCAGCGAGTGCAGGAGTTCGGCCGTAGTCTGGAGGTGGGAGACGACTGCCTGGGACGAGCCCGCCTTCAGCAGCCAGTCGTCGAGGTAGGGGAAGACTGGAACCCCTGCCCGGCGCAGATGAGCTACGACCACCGCCATCACTTTCGTGAACACCCGAGGGGCACTTGTAAGGCCAAAGGGAGCACGGTGAACTGAAAATGCTCGAGGCCTACCGTGAACCGCAGGTAACGCCGGTGGGCCGGCAGGACGGGGATGTGAAAATAAGCGTCCTGCAAGTCCAACGCTACCAACCAGTCTCCAGGGTCGAGGGCAGTCAAGACCTGAGCTAGGGTGAGCATCTTGAACTTCTCCTTCCGGAGGAAGCGATTGACGTTCCGGAGGTCCAAGATAGGACGCATGTCCTCCTTGTCCTTTTTGGGCACCAGAAAGTAGTGGGAGTAGCAACCACGTCCTACTTCTGGGGTCGGAACATGCTCGATGGCCCTCTTGGCCAAGAGGGCCGTGACTTCCTTCTGCAGAAGCACCAAGTGATCCCCTGACATGCGGTGGAATTGAGGTGGCATGGCTGGGGGGGTGGTCTCGAAGGGGAGGGAGTAGCCCCTTCGGACAAAGTCCAAGACCCACCTGTCCGAGGTGATGGCACGCCAGTGGTGAAGGTGATGGCTGACCCTGCCCCCTACTGGCGTGCTGTGCACCTGAAAAGAAGGACTAGGAGGGCTTGGAGGCCGCGGACGGGGCGGAGTTGGTGGCCTGACCCGCACGCTGGTTGCCCGAACCGCCACGGCGGTAGCCACGTCCTCGGCCACGCGAAGACGCTTGCTGCGCAGGCCGGTGGCTGGGCTGCGGACGTGACTGGGCGCCCCTTCCGTGGCCACGAAACGGGCGAAAAGCAGAGGTTAGCGGAGGGCGTACAACAGAAAGGCCCAGGGACTTGGAAGTAGCCCGTGAGTCCTTAAAACGCTCCAGCGCATGGTCTGCTTTGGAACCAAAAAGACCGACTCCATCAAAGGGCATGTCCATGAGTGTATTCTGGACATCACCCGAGAAACCAGTTGTTCTCAGCCAGGCGTGGCGACGCAGCGCCACCGTCGTTGCAAGCGATCTGCCCAGCGAGTCGGCGGTATCAAGGCCACAACGTATGGTGTACTTTGCCGCATCCCTACCTTCCGCAATGGCGCGGGTAAGCAGTGTCTGGACCTCCTCAGAACACTGGGGCAAAACGGTCGCCACCGAATCCCACAGAGAGTGGGAATACCGGCCCAAAAGGCAAGCGGTGTTGACGGACCGCAAGCCAGCACTGGAGGAAGAAAAGGACTTCTTCCCAAATTGGTCCAGGCTTTTGGATTCCCTATCCGGAGGGGCGGTAGGGAAGGCGGTTTGGGAGGCAGAGGCTTGGACAACCAAGCTCTCGGGGGTGGGATGTTGAGAGAGAAACAAGGGGTCGCCCGGAGCAGGGCGATGGCGTCGGGCCACGTTCCTATCCACAGGAGCCCCTGTGGCGGGCTTGGACCAGGTGCCCAAAAGAATGTCAGACAGTGCGTCATTGAACGGCAGCAATGGCTCCGAGGAGGTAACTTCCGGCTGAAGCACTTCCGTCAGGAGGTTAGTCCTGACAGCCACTGTAGGCAATTGGAGGTGTAAGGCTCCAGCTGCTCTACGCAACACCGTTGCGAAATTTGCTCCCTCCTCCGTAGCCACGGAAGGAGGAGACAGCATGCCAGTGTCAGGAGAAGTGTCCAGACCACTGGCATCCCCAAGTTCCTCTGCCCAGTCCTCATCATACTCACACTGCTGTGTGAGAGGGTCTTCCGACCCCTCCCAGCCCTCCTCCGATAGAAAATAAGGAGGAGGGGGGACGTCAGGGACCCAAGGTCTCAGTGGCGCCGGCGTCGGGCGACGCCGGTCCGATGCTGCATCCGGAGAGAACGGGGGAACGACGACGCCGCCCGGAGCCCCAGGCGGCATCAGGAACGGCACCGGGGACATCGGCAGAGGCGTAGTTAGGTCAACCGGCGTCGATGGAGGTTGCGGTACCACCGGAGCCAGGTTCGAGGCCGGGAGCGAGGCTGGTGATACAGGCGGCGCCGGGACCGGAGTCGTCGGCGGCACCGGGGCAACCGGATTAGGGCCCACGGGGCCCGAAGGCGCACCGGAGGGGCCTTGAGGCCCGAAGAGGCGGGCCATGGCCGACAGGAATTCCTGTATCTCGGCCGGAGTCACCCCCGAACCCGGGAAGGACGGGTAATGCGGGGGCGGCGCCACAGGCACATACGGAGCCGCGGGGACGGTGCCGACAGGGGCCTCAGCCGAGTCGCGAGACCGGCGAGGCGAAGTCTTAGAGCGATGGTGCTTCTTAGACTTTTTGTGCTTCGACTTACCCGAAGAGTGCGAAGACTTGGACTCCGATGACGGTCGAGGACTCCGCGACCGGCCCCTCAACATCTCCCGTGACCGGGGCTTGGTGCGGCACGGAGCCGACTGCCGGACCTCGAGTAGCTTTCGAGACCGCTCTCGCAAAGCCTTCGGGTGTAAGGCCCGGCAGTCGGAACACGACTTCGTGTCGTGGTCGCGGCCGAGACAGTAGAGACACTCTAAGTGCGGGTCTGTGATCGACATCATTCGACCACAGGCGTCGCATGGCTTGAAGCCGGGCATCCCTACCGACACCTCGGAGTCTAGATGACTCGATAGAAAAGACAGTGAAAAAATCACAAAAAAAGTAGTCAAAAAAGGACTAGGGCACTGCTCTTCCCGGATCTGCGCTTACTGGCGCGGAAAAAGAACTGACGTCAGCGCGCAGGGGCGGCGTCTAAGTACTGCCCGCGACGTCATCCCGGTGATCACGACGCCGACGACTGACACGGAGCCGCACGCTGCCGCCTACCGACGCGCAAGAGTACTGCTACGCAAAAAACTTTCCGGATCCAGCCCGACGCCTGGGGATATTCTAAGGTAAGGAATCTGTCACTAACGTGTCTCTTTCAGATACTACCTATCAGTCCCTAGTATATAGTAGGGCATGGCAGTTGAGGCCAGCAGGCTTTTCTGCACTTGCATGTGTGCACTTCTGAAGCCTGAGGTCAGTTTAAAAGCAGCCCTGGGTTCCATGACTGCTTTTAAAAAGTAAATTGTGCCCAAACTCGACTTTGGTGTTTGGGGCACCTAAAAATGGATAACCTACAATGTTTTGGCATATTAGGAACCCCCAGGGTCTCCCCTAGCTGTCCCAGGGGTGGGGGGTCAGGTATTTATAAGGTGGACCCTTATAAAATGAGTTTTATATGCCCTGGGTTAAGTGAAATTTCACATTTCACTCCCCACATTGTGATAAAGTGCTGCCCAAATTCGACATTGATGCTAGGAGCACTTTGGAGGGAGGATATGCAATATTTCTACAGATTCAGAGCCCCTAAAGTCTCCCCTAGTTGTCCCATGGGGTGGGGGTCCTGTAGATTTAAGCGAAGTACTTATAAAATATGTTTTTATAAGCCCTAGTGCTGGAAAAATGGCCCAAGTCATTTTTTCCATTGCAAATCCCATGCCTCATAGGTTAACATGGCAAGAAGTTAACTAATAACTCCTGATAGGAGAATGATAGAACTTCCATTCAAGGACTTCCCAGAATGGTAGTGATGAATCCAACAATATATTGTTGAATTTCTCCTAAAATGTACAGACAAGAAATTATAAGACTTTGTTTTTAAGTCCAGATTCAGCCTTCCAGTGGTCTGTCCTGATTGGTCAGAGTTAAGTGGATTAGCCAGGCTGCTTTGAAGAGGTGATAAAGAGCCCCTGGGGTTAACCAGCTCTGCTGGGAGGGCAGTGTGCTGTTACACAGGAATGCCAGAGCAGGGGGAGGAGTCGTAAACCATGGTCTTCAAAGGGAAAGGGACGGCCTCAGTGTTATTTACAACTCTACTCTTTTGACCCAAAGCCAGAGCTAGGATTAAGGCAAGAATGAGCAGATGCAAGGGGGAGAGTCTATGGAAAGTAGCCATCCTACGGGTGTGTTTAGCCAGCTCTTACCTCCCTGCTGGAAAATCAGCCATTATGAATTTGGAAGATTTGGTGCACTCTGGGCCAAAATAATGCCACACTCTACAGTATGTGGTCATATCCTTGGGGAGTTGCCCTGCTCCCATTGGTCAGGAGTGACCTCCTGCTTGACCCAGAGAACTTGGAATAAGTATCTGAGAGGGGCAGAGTCTCTCAGATCTGCTGCTTGAAACTTAAGAAAGCAAGACGTTCCCATGCTGAGAAGTTGGGGTGCAAATTCTAAGGCCTGCCCTCTGAAGACTGCACCAGCTGAAACTACAGCCCTGTGGACTACCTTGCTGTAAAAGAACTAAAGAGTGGACTCCCTGCAAGCTACAGGTTAACAGAGCTCACCTGTAACATCACCACCAAGGATCCTCAACCTGGAGAACTACCAGTGGATTTGTAAGGGTTTTGTCCAAGTGGATTGTGGGAACTGAAGTCCTCCACTTTCAAGGACCATCTTGGAGCTTCCAGACCCTTGGAGTGAGTTTGAGACACTTTGGGACCCTTTGGGGAACTTCAGGAAGAAGTTCCAGAAGTCTGGAGAACTTTGGAGCAACTTTGGAAAAAAGCTCCATAGGGGGACCGACTCAACCTGGCCAGCCAAGCCGCCTGCCTTCAACCGCGAGCCGGCCAAGCCATCCAGGTCCGTCCCGCTGAAAGGTCCGTAGGTCCAACTTCCAGAATTTGACCGGGAGTAGAAGAAATCCGAGGCCGGCGAACCCTCACCGAATCCGGCCTGGTGAAGAGCACCGAGGGACCCCATGAGAAAAAGCTCCAGAAAAGTTTCTAAGTCCGAAGGTAAAAACTGTGACCAGGACCTACCGCGAGGGGTAGCCGCTCAGGGCTCCATCGCGGTCGGCCTGAAACTTTGACTTTGAGCCGGTCTATCGCGACCAGATTGCCCAATATGGTGCTATATGTTTCTAAGTGCTATAAAGTGATAAATATTTACAAATTCATATCTCCGGTTCCCTACATTGGATTTTTGTCGTTTTGGTGTCATTTTAAAGATAAAAATATCTCCTATTTTTATAAATTGGTGTTGGATTTTTATTATGCATTGTGTTTTAATTATTTACTGAATTGGTGTTTTTAAATGCTTTACATACCTATCTTTGAAGTTAAGCCTGCCTGCTCGCAGCCAAGCTACCAAGGGTTGAGCATGGGAATAATTTTCCAAGACCTATGCTGAGTCCTATCATGTGTTAGTGGCCTTATTGCCAGTGGCAGACCTACATTTGCCCCTACCAATAATCCACTTTCCAACAGTTCTGGATTCCTCACCTTAGAATAGATACCCCAGCAATACCAACCCCGGAGGTGGGTCTACGAACCAAGTTCACTCCAGAAAGTCCTGGAGAACTGAACGGCTGAAGAAGCCGTCACTCCGGACTTGGCTGTCCAGTGCTTGGTAAACGTGTGCAGTGAAGCCCACTTAGCTGCCTGGCAGATGTCAAGAAGGGGGGAGTCCACGTCTCAAAGCAGTAGTGGCTGCCGTCGCCCTGGTGGAATGGGCACTGAACCCAACTGGAGGTTCCTTTTTCGCTAAGGAATAGCAGGTTTTGATGCAAAGAACGACCCATCAGGAGATGGTTTGTTTTTGCACAGCCCGACCTTTCTTGGCGCCCATATAACCGACAAAGAGCTGGTCATCCACCCGGAATTGCTTTGTGCGATCCAGATAGAAGGAGAGCGCACGTTTTGGATCCAGACCGTGGAGCCTCTTTTCCTCTTTAGAAGGATGCAGAGGCGGAAAGAAGGTGGGCAAAGTGATGGTCTGGCCTATATGGAAAAAGGTAACCACTTTGGGAAGGAAAGAAGTCCTAGTGCGGATGACAACCTTGTCCGGATGACAAGCCAGAAAAGGAGGCTTAGAAGAAAGGGCCTGCAGCTCATTCACCCTGCGAGCAGAGGTGATGGCAACCAGAAAGGCAGTTTTAAGGTCTGAGGGGACCGTTATGTAGCGGCTCGAAAGGAGCACACATCAAAAAAGTAAGAACCAGGTTCAAGTCCCACTGGGGATTCACGAAAGGAGTAGGAGGATACAAATGAGTAATGCCTTTAAGGAAGCGATTTCCAATAGGGGACTTGAAAAGAGAAGGCTGGTCAGGCAGCCGAAGGAAGGCCGAAATGGCCGAAAGATAGCCTTGGAGAGTGCCCAGAGCAGAGCCCTGCTGGGCCAAAGAAAGAATGAAGAGGAGAACCTCCGAAAGGGGGGCAGAAAAGGGATCCACAGCCTTTGCTGCGCACCATGCCACAAATTTGTTCCATCTACAGGCGAATACCGTTCTAGTGGACCGATGCCTGGCTGCCAATTAACATTACAGACTTCGGGAGGAAGGTCGAAAGCTGTCAACTGTCGCCGCTCAAACTCCACGCAAGGAGGTTGAGGCAGGACAGGTTCGGGTGGAGAACCATCCCCTGCTGCTGCGACAGAAGATCCTCCCGAAGAGGCAGTCTGATCGGAGGATCGATGGCCATGTGTAACAGCTTGGGATACCATACTCTTCTCGCCCAATCTGGAGGCACAAGAATGACTTGGGCCCGGTCGCGCTTGATCTTCTTCAGCACTCTGGGCAGAAGTGGTATAGGCGGAAAGGCGTATAGAAGACCGCAACTCCACTTGCGACGAAAAGCGTCGCCTAGCGAGTGCCGCCTTGGAAACTCCAACGCGCAGAACTGCTGACATTGCGCGTTCTCTTCGGTGGCGAATAGATCTAACCAAGGCTCTCCCCACTGCTGAAAGAGACCTTGCACCACCTCCGAGTGAAGACGCCATTCGTGATCCATCATGCACCTGCGGCTGAGTTCGTCCGCCCTGGCATTCAGAGAACCTGCCAGGTGTTGAACCACCAGGGATATGCCCTGATGTTCCAGCCATGTCCAAAGGCGGAGAGCCTCTTGACATAGGGTCCACGACCCCACCCCGCCCTGTTTGTTGCAGTACCACATGGCAGTGGTGTTGTCCGATAACACCTGTACCACTCTTCCCCGGACAGAAGGAAGGAATGCTTTTAGTGCAAGACGAATCGCCCGAAGTTCCAAAAGGTTGATATGGAGCCCGGACTCCGCTGGAGACCAGAGGCCTCTGATCTCCCCTTCTCCCATGTGGCCACCCCACCCAGCAGTGATGCATCTGTCACCACTGTGAACTCTGGGTGGGAAAGGGAGAGGGATCTGCCGTCGACCCAATCTCGGTTCGTTAGCCACCACTGCATCTGGCGTGCAGTGCCCTCTGAGATCTGGACGCAATCGGAAAGATTTCCCAGATGCTGTGCACATTGGAACTTCAGGTCCCACTGCAGAGCCTGCATATGCCACCTGGCATAGTCCACCAGCAGGATGCAGGAGGCCCAGCAGCCTCAGAGTCATTCTCACCGAAATCTGGTATAGAGGCTGAAACATCGGTATCATAGCCTGAATATCTCGGACTCGCTGCTCGGGAGGACTGGCCCGAAACTGTACTGTGTCCAGAACTGCCACGATGAAAGGGAGCGTCTGAGTCTGCGTCCGCCGTAGTCTGGAGGTGGGAGACAGCCTGGGGCGAGCCTGACTTCAACAGCCAGTCGTCGAGATAGGGGAAGACTGGAACTCCTGATCTGCACAGATGAGCTGTGACCACCGCCAACAACTTCGTGAACTCCTGAGGGGCACGGGTAAGGCCAAAAGGGAGCACAGTGAACTGAAAATGCTTGTGCCCACCGTGAACCACAGGTAGCATCTGTTTACTGACAGGATGGGGATATGAAAGTATACATCCTGCTAGTCTAACATCACCATCCAGTCTCCTGGGTCGAGTGCAGACAGAACTTGGGCTAGGGTGAGCATTTTGAACTTCTACTCCCAGAGGAAGAAGTTGAGGACCCGGAGGTCTAGGATAGGATGCAGGCCTTTGTCCTTCTTGGGTACCAGAAAGTAGCAGGAATAACAACCACGACCTACTTCTGGCACAGGGACCCTCTCTATAGCTTCCCTGGCCATGAGAGTCGATATTTCCTGGTGGAGAAGTGCCAAATGATCCTCCGACATGCGATCGTAAGAAGGTAGCATGGAGGGAGGGTTAGTCTCGAAGGGGAGGGAGTAGCCCTTTGGGACTATTAGCAGAACCCAGCTGTCTGACGTGATGGATTGTCACAGTAGGAGGTGTTGGCAGATCCTGCCTCCAACTGGCTGGTGATGGGCCTGGAACGTCGGACTAGGAAGATTTGGAGGCGGAGGCAGGAGGGGAAAGGGTGGACTGGCCCGCCTACTGGCTCCATGACCCGCGAGGATGCTGGGTCCCAAGTCCGTGGCCACGCAGAGGCTGGACACCATGCATGTCTCGATGGCTATGCCAGACATGACGTGGTTGGGCGCTCCTTCCGTAGCCGAACGAGACTGAGGTGGACGAGAGGTGGGTGAGAGGTAGCCGTGAGGCCCAAGGATCTGGCCGTAGCTCGAGAATCCTTGAAGCGCTGAGTCTACCTTGTCACCAAAAAGGCGAGTGCAATCAAAGGGCATGTCCATCAAAGACACTGGACATCCCCCAAGAAGCCAGAAGTCCTCAACCAGGCGTAGAGTCTAACAGCTACCGACAAGGCAATCGTTCTGCCCAGTGAGTCGGTGGTATCCAGTCCACATCGCATGGTGAATTTGACTGCGTCTCTCCCGTCTGCAACTGCTTCAAAGAGAACGGCCCGGGCCTCCTCCGGCACCGAGGCAGCACCTGTGCGTCCGTATCCCAGATAGTATGGGAGTATCGGCCAAAGAGGGATGCAGTGTTTACCAACCGCAATGCCAAGCTGGAGGAAGATCTTCCTAAGGTGGCCCAGCTTCTTGGATTTCCTATCTGGAGGAGCAGAAGGGAATGCGCCTTTTGATAATGAGGCATGTACTACCAAGCTCTCAGGGGAGGGTTGTTGGGTAAAGAACGCAGGGTCGCCCGGAGCGGTGGGCAATCATCCTATCCACAGGAGCCCCTGTGCTGGGCTTGGGCCAAGTGCCCAGAAGGTCGTCCGTGAGGGCTTCATTGAATGGCAAAAGGGGTACAGAAGTGGGAGCCGCAGGCTGAAGAACCTCTGTCAGGAGGTTAGTCCTGACTGCCACCGTAGGGAGCTCAAGGCACAGGACCTCAGCTGCCCTCACCACCACCACAGCATAGGAAGCTCCCTCCTCCGTAGCCACTGTAGGGGGAGAAAGCAAGCCAGTGTCAGGGGACGTGTCCAGACCACCGGCATCACCCAGGTTCATTCGCCAGTCCGGTTCCTCAAGCTGGTCAGTTAAAGGGTCCAGCAGCCACTCCCAGTCCTCTTCCTCACCTTCTGGCCCAAAAGGAACGCCGGGAATGAACACAGGGACGAAATTCCCTTCCGGCGTCTGAATAGACGTCGGTCCGGCTCACTGTCCACTTGGGGATGAAAATGGAGTCGGTGCCAACTGGAGGCACGGTCAATGCTGGGAGCATCGTTATCGGGATCTACTTCAAGGAAGGTTGAGAGATCAACTGGCGTCCATCTGGATTCACGGGGACCCTCGGGAGATGGGCCCAAAGCTGCCGGTGTCTAAGTCCCAGATCCCCGACCGACTCCGCGGGCCGGAAGGCACGCCAGTGGAGCCGGGCTGCCCAAAGATGAGGTACAAGGCCTCATAAAATTTTTGAATCTGGGCAGGAGACGCCACGGCTCCCGGAAAGGCAGACAGGCGCAGAGCCGTCTCTGAAGTAGGTGCCTGAGACAAAGCCTTCTAGCAACGATGCTCAGGATCCCGCATTGCGCCGGCTGACCGATGGCGAGAAGTCGAAGAACACCTGTGCTTCTTTGACTTATTATTTATTTATTTTATTTAAGCAACTTCTAGAGTGCACAAATACCCTTGGGTGTCTCGGCGCTATGGACTGTAAAGATTAGCGGAGGACTGGTTGCTTATTGTTCAAAGAGCCAAGTTTTGACTTGTTTCCTGAATGATAACAAGTTAGGACTGGTCTTAATTTGTATGGGAAGCGAGTTCCATAGTTTAGCCGTAGCCACTGTATATCTTCTATCACCCCAGTTAACTTTCTTGGTTCTGGGGATGATCAGAAGGTTGGCATATGCTGAGCGCAAGGCTCTACTGGGCGCATATGCTAGAAAGGCTTTTTTCAGGTACTCAGGTCCTGCATCGTGCACTGCCTTGTAGGCGATACAAAGCGCCTTAAATTTAGTTCTATTTTTTATGGGCAGCCAGTGAAGCTGGCGTAACACTTTAGTAACTGATTTAAACTTTGGAGTACCTGTCAGTATCGTGGCGGCTGCATTCTGTATCAGTTGCATCCTACTTAGAACTTTTTCTTGGGCGTTAACTAGCAGGCCATTACAATAGTCAACCTTTGACATAACCAGAGCACTGATGAGAGTTTTACCAGTATTAATTGGGATGAAAGGTAATAGTTTCTTTATCGTCCTTAAAACATAAAAGGATGAGGAAACCACTGAATTAACATGGTGTTTAAAAGATAGGCTGTCATCAAATATAATACCTAGGTTTCCAGCCTTACTAACAGGGGTGGGGGGTAGTCCCATCTCAGCTGGCCACCAGGTCGGAGACCATCTTGGGGCAAGGTTACCAAAGGCCATTACCTCGGTTTTTTCGGAGTTTAGTTTAAGGCAGTTATTTGCCATCCATGAGCTAATGGCCAACATACCATCATGAAAACTCGCTGCCACTGCCTCTCCATCTTTATGCACTGCAAGCACCAGTTGCGTGTCGTCAGCTTATGACGTGAGACTCATCCCAAAGGATTTTATTACTCGTGCCAAGTCCGTCACATATATGTTAAACAAAGTCGGACTTAGCGACGATCCTTGAGGGACTCCACAAGGGAGAGAGAAAACTGATGAGTGAAAAGTACCCATACTGACTGACTGGGTCCGACTGGAGAGGAAGGAGGCCAGAAGTGCTTTGGCCTTCCATCCGATGCCTATGGCTGAGACACAGTTGATCAAAGTGACATGATCAACCGTGTCAAAAGCTGCCGATAGATCCAAAAGCACCAAGACTGCAGCACCTCCTCTATCAAGTACCATTCTAATTTCATCTGATGCTTTAATGAGTGCAGTCTCCGTGCTATGGCCTTTCCTAAAGCCAAATTGTGTGTCATCTAGCAGCTTATTCTCTTCAATATACTGCGCCAGCTGGATGTTCATAATTTTCTCGAAAATCTTTGCTGGAAAAGGTAGACGTGCGATTGGTCTATAGTTTTTGGTCTCTCCTGGGTCAAGATTACTTTTTTTTAGCAGTGGCTGAATGATAGCCTTTTTCCAAATGGACGGATAGGTGCCTGAGCAAAACATAGTTACAAATGTTCGCTAGATTAGTGCCTATCAAGTCCGAGATCATTTTTAGGACTAGCGGGGGGCATGGGTCAGACGGGGAGCCTGATTAAACTGTGTTAACTAGATCAGTGATCTGTTCCACCGACACTGGTCTAAATTCCATAAAGATGGGGGTATCTCTGTCTCTATTGTTGTCCACCAATTGGTTCCGGCCCGCTGTAGGGGCGGAGAAATTGGAATATATTTGGCCCACTTTGTCTTGAAAGTAGCTGGCTAAGGAATCACAGAGTGATTGAGACGCCTCCTTAATGGAATTCACCACTGGCCCTTGTGTTTTCCTAACTTACCCAAAGACCGCCCCGATGACTGAGTGCAAGAGTGTGGGCTTCGCGACTGTTCGAGAACAGGAGCGATGCGGAGCCGAGCGCTGGGCCTCCAGCATCTGTCGGGATTGCTCCCGCAAAAACTTCAGGTTCGTGGCCTGGCACTCGGAGCATGACTTCGGGTTGGGGTGGTACTCCAGACACCAAAGTCACACGAGGCGCGGATCTGCCATGAACATCATCCGATGACCGGAGCCGCAAGGCTTGAAGGCAGTCCAACGTTGGGACATCCCTCAATGGACAAGGAGTTCGAAGACTTGAAAAAGAAGTCAACAAAAGTTGAAAAAGACTAGCCAAAAAACGACTAAGGGGTAGCTCTCTCCAAATCTGTGCTTAGGCTGGAGCGGAGAAAGAACCAACATCAGCGTGCATGGGCGGTGTCTATATAGGACCCGCAGCGTCATACCGGAGCCCACGACGCTGGACGCGGAGCTGACCGACACCACCCGACGCACAAGGGTACTGCTAAAGAAAAAATCTCAGGATCCAGACTGACACCTGGGGGAAATTCTATGGTAAGGAATCTACAACTAGCAGTCTTTATCAGACTGTTCTTTCAGTACTGAAATTCATACAACATATGAACATGAGTAACCTAGATATTATGGAGCCTGTGTGCTCTTCACAAAATAATTGGCAAACCACTTATTATTAAAAATGACATAGTAAATAAAAACAAGGAAGTAACAAACTGGGCATGTGATACATATACAAAGGGCTCTAGTTGGAAAAATCTAAATCATTTGTAAGCAGCTCCATTTATGAAAAGGCATTTCACATTATGCAGTGGCGAGTCACAATGCCTCGGACAATACACCGGTCCTCATCCCTCTCCTTCATGTGAGAGGTATATGGACAGCATATTACTCTTCTGATCTTGCCTGTTGAATAAACACATGTAGTGTATATATTTTAGCCCTTACAGCATGAAAGAAAGCACAGGTTTCCAACACTTCTATGCATCCCCTTTATTTAGTGGCATTAGTGACAGTGGAAGTTAAAAGAACACCAATTCTTTCACCGTTAGTGCAACACGACTTACATAAAAATATCAAATAGTACACAATTATAAAGTATATATTTAACTTATCAAGACTGAACACTCCTCTTTCCAGGAACCACCTCCTTCATAAAACATTAATATGTTTGAAAATAATTACACAATTTAAGACAAAACATGAACACATAAGTGACGTTTGCTTTAACAAAATGTTTTGTTAATGTCTTTGACAGCTTTTTCGTGTCATGATATAATCAATCCCAATTGAGTTTTTCTGGATCTTTTGCCCCCAATCTTGAGGTGTAATATATTGTTTATCGTAAAGATCAATTTCAACAAATACGTTCTGGTATCTTTCATTTCACAATCAAATTCTGGTACTAACATTGCTGCTTTACACTACAACAGTACAGAAATTGAGGATGTGGAGAGTTGGAAAACTAAAGTCCAGTAGCTTCTTTGCTCCAATGATCTAGAGGGACAATATCTTACTTACTCCATGGCAATATAATCCAGTTCAAGCAACAAACCAATGCATTTCGTTTCACAAAGATGCACTTGGTATTGCATATTTAGCCACGGACTGGTGGCCAAATCTTATTACACATGGATCCGAATCTTAATCTTATTTTTAGCTAGCAAAGCTTTACAAACCACGAATGATGAAACCATGACAGCCTGTTTGTATGAATGCGGACGACTTCCCCATAGAAACGAATAATTTAATATAGTGTAAGATCTTCGAGGATTCACATTGCAGAAGATCAGAGAAATGCTTGCTTCAACAGAGCGTGTGCCTTACAAACAGATCCGTACAAAAACAGATACACATCTGAATAGACACTGCTTTTACCATGCTTAGTTAAATGACACAACTGGTATTTTTTATCATAAATACTGCAATAATGGTAAATGTTTATACTTTATAAAAATCTGCATTTCTTTCAGCTGATGGCACAATTTCACTTGAGTCGCAAACTGACATTTATAAAGACATACGATTCAACATGATAAACTTTTTAAATACAATATTTTAAAGCAATCTAATATAGTAAATATTATGTACAGATTAAGACTGCAAATCACTTAGTGACTTTGCAGCTCTCAGATCTTGGCAGTGTTCATTTCTTGCTGTTCTGGTCCAGGATATGAACAGAAACGTGGCCTCTGATGCGCTCAGCTTGTTCTTTGATGTGAAGCATAAGATGTTTCATGATGAAAAGCGTTCAAGATCCGATCTATCCCAACACAAGATTAAAAAGACAAAGTCAACAGCAATACCTAACCCAAACCAGTGAAAACTGTCCACCTTTAAGTGCCAACCACTTTTCTTCACCCAAGTGCTAATTAGGTGCTCATGCATAACATCTGAAGCAGCAGCTTGATTGCCTATTTGCATGACTTGTGACCAGTGTGCAGAAAATGCGCAGAGAAATTGGAGATGAACTGTGCTGGAAACCTAAAAGAGAACAGAAACCAGTAGTTAAAAAAAACAAAAAAATTGGGCACCACTTAGAATTCCAAAACATCACTGCACACACTGTGGAGAATACTAGCTTAATTCCACACAAGTAATGTTTAAAGGCTACATGAACTACTAACAAGTAACAGGCCATACCTACGGAACACGCAGTACAGTGTTACTAATGAATAAGTTACTTATTTTCAGTAGCGCTTTTTCTGGTGGACAATTTTATCTATCCACATATTCCTCAGCTGGTGAATATTCTCCAGGCATCAGACTGGACCCGGAAAACACAATCTGTACTACTGCAGGCTGGTGGGCAGCGCCGTGGAAGTGACCTATGTACCTATATATATGGGCCACCCTTGAGCAGTGATGTGAGTTTCTTTCTTAGCCTTGTCTGCCCCCTTAGACTGAGTCCATCAGCAATCTGGTGTGACCAGTGAGCAGATCTCTAGACTGGAAATAATGGAAAAATAGGAAGGAGGGAAGGTGGTGAGGAATCTGCACTTGTATAAAATATTCACCCGAAAGAGCTTTACTGAAGGCAAGTTATTTTGATGGATACTTCTAAATGCACATTCTTCACCTTGTGATAGATACCAAAGAAGTACCACCCGAGGTGGTGGGTCTGAGAATTGGCTCAGATCAAAAATTCCTGCAGAACCGATTGTAGGAAAGTGGGTTTCTGTTGCAGTAAACCCCCCACTTTTTGCCTGATAACTGATGCACTTTTCCTTGGTGTGCCCTGGGTCCCTGCCAATCAGGTACCCAGGGCCTGTGTTCCTTCCCTAAAACTGCATTACAGCCTAAACCCAATTGGCCTCTCTGGCCACAGGTAAGCCCCTGGTAAATGGTACCCTAGGTACCCAGGGCACTGTGACCAGAGAAGGCCTCTAAGTGCTGCAGCACTTATTGTGCCACCCTTGGAGGCCCTGTACCCTGACACCCACAAACTGCCCTTGCAGGCTGAGTGTCTTGGTGCAGAACAAAACAGAGAGTCGACATGGCACACATCCCTGTGTGCCATGCCCACAAACACACTGCCCTGGCATACCTCAGTCACCCCTCTAGCTGGGTGCCCTATGCCAGTGGTGAGGGTACAGGTGCATGAGCCCTGTGCCCCTACAGTACCCAGGTCGATTCCTGGGCACTGTAAGTGCAGTGCTGCCATTTCAAGTATATGGTGCTGGGAGGTCGTCAGCACGAACTCCACAGCACCATGATGGCTGCACTGAAGACTGAGAAGTTTGGTATCAAACTTCTCAGCACAGTAAACCCACACTGATGCCAGTGTGGGATTTACTGTAAAATGCACAACAGAGGGCAACCTGAACCCAACCTACAATCCACGTCTTGTCTGAGGGGCTGCCTAGGCTGCCACACAGCAGACATGTTGCTGGACCCCTGGGTAGAGAGCCATCCGCTCTCCCGGGCCTGCAACAATGCACGTCCTGGGCGAGGTGCTAGGCCTCCTCCCCCAGGATGGGCAGGGGGAAGCTTCAAAGGCATTCCGCCTTTGTGAGCTTCCCCAGACCACTTGCTGTACTCAGCAACTGGTCCCCATCGGTTCTTCCCCCCATCCTGGCGGGAAACACCAAGGGAGGAAAGGGGTGTGCCACCCTCTGCCAACCCCACCCCTCAGGTGGGGGAGGCGAGGTGAAGCACATCTCCGGGCTCTCGCCATCTTGAAGATGGGGAGCCCTGCCCTATCAGGACTAGGCTCCTGCCCCCCCTCCCACAGGAGAGTGGCAGGATAGGGGGTGTACCCACCCCAGGGCAGGGACTCATTGGTCCCTGCCCTTTACCTACCTGTAACGCCCCTAAATCTAGTATTTAGGGGCACCCTGAACCTTCCTTCTTTAGATTCAGCAACAACAAGAAAAGGAAGAAGAAGAAGGACGAGAAGCCGTGTAGAGCTAACAAGAGGACGACGCCCACTGACTTGGCCCCAGCCCTACAGGCCGGTCTCCCCTCGAACCTGCTCCTGCAAAACCCCGGCGTGTCCAGCGGCCAGCAACCTCAAAAACCCCAGAGGACCTGTCTGCCTTCACTTTCCAAGCTGTTTCTCCCGTGAACACCGGACGTGTTTGAACTGCAGCTTCTGGTGCCAGCCAGGAACCGCGAATCCCGCACACTCTGCACCCGCCGAATCCGGCCCGAGCTCGATTGGACAAATACCCAGAGGAGGTCCCCCCGGCGATCCTGACTTGAGATCCGGCGACCCATGACCTGCCTCAAGCCTCCTGACGACGCCTGCAGCCTCAATCCAGAGGACCCCCCCTACCGCGACCAGAGCGGGTAAGAAAATCCGACGTCCCAAGGCACCCCTGCACCCGACGCCCCACGGCCTTGTGTGCCCAAACCAACGGTGCCCAACCAACCCTCTACATCCCAACTTACCCCTCGAAGTGGTGGTTGCTCCTGGAAGGTCCTCGTCCCCGAGCCTGCAGTGTTTCTTTGTCCCGGAGAATCTCCATTGAAATCAACAGGGCACCCGACCTCAAAACAGCACTCTGCACCCGGCCGCCCTAGTGCCGCTGAGGGTGCCCCTTTGGTGCTAACTTGGTCCCCAACGTGCCCTGAGCTTAACCCTAGGAGGTTTGCTCCCACAACCCCGTGGCCTGCTTGCCAGCCGCCACCAACCGGAGTCCCCCTATCCTCCATAGGATAACATTGGGCCTCAACACTCTGCACCCGGCCGCCCTAGTGCCGCTGAGGGTGCAACAACAGTGCATCACTGACCCTGGGAGACCCCGGAGTCTAACCCCAGAACCCTAACTCAAAAGACCGATTACTTACCTCAAAACCGATAACTCATTTTTCTCATAGGATAACATGGACACTTTTTCTTCCAAAAAGTTTCTAAGTGTTGACTTTTGAAAACTAAGAATATTCCTTAAAAATCGCACAAATAACCTAACCGAATTTTCTCAACTGTTTGCAGGAAAGGTCCCAGTGCCGAACCTAGCTGTCCAGCACTGAGTAACAAAAGTAATTAAAAAGTAACTTACCTGTGAATTGAATTTCCTTCCATAGGATAACATTGGTGGTTCTTTGTGAAAAAGTTTCTAAGTGTCAACTTTTGAAATACAAGAATATTCTTTAAAAATCGTACAAACTACAAAAACGTAATTACTTACCTGTTTTAAGTAAATGTCCCAGTGCTGAATCTTGAATCTAGGAGTCCAGCACTGGATTACAAAAGTAACGCTAAAGTAACTTACGGGCGAATTGAATTTCCTTCCATAGGGTAACATTGACTGGTTTCAATTGGAAATTCTTCTGTGTCGAGTTTTGAGACTTTAAAATATTCACCTAAAACCAGCCGAATTACGAAAACGAATTTACTCACCTGCTAGCAGGAGAGATCCCAGTGCTGGATCTTGGTGCCCAGCACTGACCCTAAACAGTAATCACAACTGTACTTACCGGTAACTTGAATTTCCTTCCATAGGATAACATTGCCTGGTTTTTGCTGAAAAAGTTTCTAAGTGTCGATTTTGCAAACGTACAAATATTCGTTAAAAATGGCCTGTATAACAAAAACACATTCTTTCAACTGTTTACAGGAGATGCACCAGTGCTGGATCCAGGATCCAACACTGAGTAAGAAAAAGTAACGATAACACTACTTACCTGCTAAGTGAATTTCCTACCATAGGATAACATTGGTGATTCTATGTGAAAAAGTTTCTAAGTGCCAACTTTTAAAATACAATAATATTCCTTAAAAATCACACCTGTAACCAAAACGTTTTTACTCAACTGGTTACAGGAGATGTCCCAGGACTGAATCTAGGATCCAGTCCTGTGGTTAGAAAAGTAATCCAAAAAGTAATCTATTGTATTTAACTAGAAATTCCCATTGAGCTCAATGTAGAATTGTGTTTAAAATTGTGTTGCCTATTGCAACAACTGTAACGATTGCATTCAAAAGTCTATTGCCTATTGAAAGTATTTACCTAAAGCATCTCATTCTGAGAAAGTATATTTTGATACCTGTTGTTGGTTCTAAAATAAAACAAGCATATATTTTTATATACAAACCATTGGCCTAGAGTTCAGTTCTTGAGTGTGTGGCTTCATTTGCTGACTGAGTGTGTACAACAAATGCTTTACACTGTCCTCTGATACTGCCTTACTGCTCGACCAAGCTACCACTTTAGAGAGTAAGGTTATATCTAACTTTAGCCTCTGCCAAACCTCTGGGGACTGTGGACCCTGTGGACACTGAACCTTACTTTGGTTCATTATATACAGAGCCACTTTTACACCAATCAGGTGAAATGCCCATCCAGACGGACGAAACTGAAAAGGCAGTAGTGTTTTGTGAACATCTGCACTGATGCCTACCTGGCAGCCTCACAGATATCCAGGACAGGCCCTCTGTGTGCTAGTGCTGTAGTAGCAGCCTTAGCTTGAGTGAAACAAGCCTGCAAACATTCATGTAGCTACTTCCTAGCTAACGAGTAGCACGTTTTAATGCAGAAGAGTCCCCACCTAGAGATGGTTCTTTTCTGCAATTCCTTGCCCTTATTTGCTCCAGAGTAGCTCATAAAGAGCTGATCATTCACCTTCTCTGGTACGATCAATGTAGAAATGGAGGCCTCTCTTGGGATCCAAACGATGGAGTCTCTCCTATTTCCAGGGGTGATCGAGGCAAAGAAAGTCAGAAGAGTGATAGGCTGACTGACATGAAAAGGTATTGCTAATTAAGGCAGGAATGCAGATTGAGTCCGCTACACCAGTTTGTCTGGAAAAAAGATGCAAGGCAGCTGGACTGAAAGTGCCTGCAGTTCTCTTACACAACAACCTGACATTACTGCAACCAAAAAGACAATTTTTAAGGATCAATAGGTGTAGTCGTCAAATGTGCGCTGGATTAAGAGGGGTGCATATCAAAAAAGCGAGAACCAGATTCAAGTCCTACAGTGGCATCACAAACAGCTTTGGCGTGAACATATGCTGTAAGCCTTTAGGAAACCTCATCACAACAGTTGGCTGGAATAAAGAAAGTCGATCAGGAAACCATAAAAAAAGCTAAAAGAGCCAACAAATACCTTTCAACAGTGCCCAGCACAAGTCCTTGTTGCTGGGCAAAAAACAAAACAATCAACAAAATGTCTGACAACTTGCTTCATCAAGCCACTAATTTGTACAAGCACATGGCATACAGTGACTTTGAGGAAAGGCGCCTAACGCACAAGTTACTAACTTGTGTAACGATATATCTGTAAGAGACAGTAGTTAGTGATAGATTCCTTACCTTAGAATATCCCCAGGCGTCAGGCTGGATCCGGAAAGTTTTGCGTAGCAGTACCCTTGCGCGTCGGTAGGCGGCGTCGTGCGGCTCCGCGTCCGTCGTCGGCGTCGTGATCGCCGGGATGACGTCGCGGGCAGTACTTAGGCGCCGCCCCTGCGCGCTGACGTCAGTTCTGTACACGACTTTCCGCGCCAGGAACGCAGAGCCATGCAAGAAGCTGACACAGGTGTCTGAAAAATACTAGGGCCCTGAAAGGGATGTCCTTAACCCTAGAAATCAGTTCGCAGAACGGGGAGGATGGGTGGGGCGGTAAGGAATCTATCACTAACTACTGTCTCTTACAGATATATCGTTACACAAGTTAGTAACTTGTGCATCTGAAAGAGACACGTTAGTGATAGATTCCTTACCTTAGAATAGATACCCCAGCAATACCAACCCCGGTGGTGGGTCTGCGAACAAAGATCAGACAAGGAAGTCCTGGAGGACAGAACGGCCAAAGAAGCCGTCCCTCCGGACCTGACTGTCAAGGCAGTAATGCTTTGTAAACGTGTGCAGCGAGGCCCACGTAGCTGCCTGACAGATAACCGGCAGCGGAACACCGCGGCCCAAGGCCGTGGTAGCAGCCGTTGCCCTGGTGGAATGGGCACGCAGCCCAACAGGAGGCTCCTTCTTAGCCAAAGAATAGCAGGTCTTGATGCACAAGGTAACCCAGCGGGAGATGGTCCTTTTGTGCACCGCCCGACCTTTTTGGCGCCCACGTAGCCAACAAAGAGCTGGTCATCCACCCGGAAGTGTTTTGTGCGGTCAATATAGAAAGAGAGCGCACGTTTTGGGTCCAGACGGTGGAGCCTCTCTTCCTCTCTGGAAGGATGCGGAGGCGGAAAGAAGGTGGGCAAAGTGATGGTCTGCCCAATGTGGAAAGCAGTAACCACCTTTGGCAAGAAGGACGGACGCGTCCGAAGAACAACCTTGTCTGGATGAACAGACAGAAAGGGAGGTTTGCAAGATAGAGCCTGGAGCTCACTCACCCGCCGAGCGGAGGTGATGGCCACCAGAAAGGCTGTCTTCAGAGTCAGAAGACGAAGAGGACAGTTATGTAGAGGCTCAAAGGGAGCGCACATTAAAAAGGTAAGAACCAAGTTCAAGTCCCACTGAGGCATCACAAACGGAACAGGAGGGAAGAGAAGAACCTGTTAACAACAGGGGACTTGAAAAGGGAGGGCTGATCAGGGAGCCTGAGGAAGGCCGAGATAGCACAAAGATAACCCTTGATGGTACCCAGGGCAGAACCCTGTTGGGCCAGAGAGAGAAGGAACAGAAGGACCTCAGAAAGAGGGGCAGAAAGGGGATCCACAGCCTTTGCTGTGCACCATGCCACAAATTTGTTCCACCTGCAGGCGTATACCACCTTAGTGGAGGGACGCCTGGCTGCCAGAATCACATCACAAACTTCGGGAGGCAAGTCGAAAGGAATCAACTGCCGCCGCTCAATCTCCACGCAAGCAGGTGTAGACTGGACAGGTTCGGGTGGAGGACCGTCCCCTGCTGCTGCGACAGAAGATCCTCCCGAAGAGGCAGACGGATCGGGGGATCTATGCTCATATTGAGTAGCTCGGGATACCAAACTCTTCGAGCCCAGTCCGGAGCCACAAGAATGACTTGGGCCCGGTCGTGCCGAATCTTCTTCAACACTCTGGGTAGAAGTGGTATAGGCGGAAAGGCGTACAACAGACCGCAACTCCACTCGCGACGAAAAGCGTCGCCGAGCGAGTGCCGCCTTGGAAATTCCAACGCGCAGAACTGATGACATTGCGCGTTCTCTTCGGTGGCGAATAGATCTAACCAAGGCTCTCCCCACTGTAGAAAGAGTCCTTGCGCCACTTCCGAGTGAAGACGCCATTCGTGATCCATCATGCACCTGCGGCTGAGTTCGTCCGCCCTGGCGTTCAGAGAACCTGCCAGGTGTTGAACCATCAGGAACATGCCCTGATGTTCCAGCCATGTCCAGAGGCGCAGAGCCTCCTGACAAAGGGTCCAAGACCCCACCCCGCCCTGTTTGTTGCAGTACCACATGGCGGTGGTGTTGTCTGTGAACACCTGCACTACCTTCCCTTTGACAGAGGGAAGGAATGCCTTGAGTGCAAGCCGGATCGCCCGGAGCTCCAGAAAGTTGATATGGAGCCGGGACTCCGCCGGAGACCAGAGGCCTCTGATCTCCGCCTCTCCCATGTGACCGCCCCATCCCAGAAGGGACGCGTCCGTCACAACTGTATGCTCTGGCTGGGGAAGGGAGAGGGATCTGCCCATGACCCATTGCCGGTTCGAGAGCCACCACTGCAACTGTTTTGCAGTCCCCTCCGAGATCTGGACGTGATCGGACAGGTTGCCCTGGTGCTGCGCCCACTGGAACTTCAGGTCCCACTGCAGAGCCCGCATATGCCATCTGGCATGATTGACCAGCAGGATGCAGGAGGCCATGAGGCCCAGCAGCCTCAGGGTCATCCGTACCGAAACCCAGGATAAAGGCCGAAAGATCGGAATCATAGCCTGAATATCCCGGACTCGCCGTTCGGGAGGATAGGCCCGAAACTGCGCCGTGTCCAGAACTGCTCCGATGAAAAGGAGCTGTGGAGAAGGAATCAGATGCGACTTCGGCACATTGATGGAGAACCCCAGCGAGTGCAGGAGTTCGGCCGTAGTCTGGAGGTGGGAGACGACTGCCTGGGACGAGCCCGCCTTCAGCAGCCAGTCGTCGAGGTAGGGGAAGACTGAGACCCCTGCCCGGCGCAGATGAGCTGCGACCACCGCCATCACTTTCGTGAACACCCGAGGGGCACTTGTAAGGCCAAAGGGGAGCACGGTGAACTGAAAATGCTCGGGGCCTACCGTGAACCGAAGGTAACGCCGGTGGGCCGGCAGGACGGGGATATGGAAATACGCGTCCTGCAAGTCCAACGCTACCAACCAGTCTCCTGGGTCGAGGGCAGTCAAGACCTGAGCTAGGGTGAGCATCTTGAACTTCTCCTTCCGGAGGAAGCGATTGACGTTCCGGAGGTCCAAGATAGGACGCAAGTCCTCCTTGTCCTTTTTGGGCACCAGAAAGTAGTGGGAGTAGCAACCACGCCCTACTTCTGGGGTCGGAACATGCTCGATGGCCCTCTTGGCCAAGAGGGCTGTGACTTCCTTCTGTAGAAGCACCAAGTGATCCCCTGACATGCGGTGGAATTGAGGTGGCATGGCTGGGGGGTGGTCTCGAAGGGGAGGGAGTAGCCCCTTCGGACAATGTCCAAGACCCACCTGTCCGAGGTGATGGTGCGCCAGTGGGGAAGGTGATGGCGGACCCTGCCCCCTACTGGCGTGCTGTGCACCTGAAAGGAGGGACTAGGAGGGCTTGGAGGCCGCGGACGGGTTGGAGGTGGTGGCCTGACCCGCACGCTGGTTGCCCGATCCGCCACGGCGGAATCCACGTCCTCGGCCACGCGAAGACGCCTGCTGCGCGGGCCGGTGGCTGGGCTGCTGACGTGAAGGGGCGCCCCTACCGTGGCCACGATAGGGGCGAAAAGCAGAAGGCAGCGGAGGGCGTGTAGCAGTAAGGCCCAGGGACTTGGCAGTAGCCCGTGAGTCCTTAAAGCGCTCCAACGCATGGTCTGCTTTGGACCCAAAAAGACCGACTCCATCAAAGGGCATGTCCATGAGAGTATTCTGGACATCCCCTGAAAAACCAGTGGTTCTCAGCCAGGCGTGGCGTCGGAGCGCCACCGTCGTTGCAATCGACCTGCCCAGCGAGTCGGCGGTGTCAAGGCCACAACGGATAGTGTATTTGGCCGCATCCCTTCCTTCCGCAATGGCGCGGGAAAGCAGTGCCTGGACCTCCTCAGGGCACTGGGGCAAAACATCCGCCACCGAATCCCACAGGGAGTGGGTATATCGGCCCAAAAGACAAGCGGTGTTAACGGACCGCAAGCCAGCACTGGAGGAAGAAAAACCTTTCTTCCCAAACTGATCCAGGCGTTTGGATTCCCTATCCGGAGGAGCGGTAGGGAAGGCGGTTTGGGAAGCGGAGGCTTGGACAACCAAGCTCTCAGGAGTGGGGTGGACAGAAAGAAACAGGGGGTCGCCCGGAGCAGGGCGATGGCGTCGTGACACGTTCCGATCCACAGGAGCCCCTGTGTTGGGCTTGGACCAGGCGCCCAAAAGAACGTCAGTGAGGGCGTCGTTAAACGGCAGCACAGTCTCCGCAGAGGAGGCTGCCGGCTGAAGCACCTCTGTCAAGATGTTAGGCTTGACCGTCAAAGTAGGGAGCTGGAGACGTAAGGCCCCAGCAGCCCTACGCAACACCGTACCAAAATTGGCCCCCTCCTCCGTAGCCACGGGAGGAGACAGCATGCCAGTGTCAGGGGAAGTATCCAGACCACTGGCCTCCCTAGACTCTCTGTCCAGTCCTCATCAAACTGACAGTTGCGCGTCAGAGGGTCATCAGACCCCTCCCAGTCCTCCTGGTCCTCCTCTGGTGCAAAATAAGGAGGAGGAGGGACATTTGGGACCCAAGGTCCCATCGGCGCCGGAGCCGGCGTCGAGCGACGTCGCTCCGGGTCCATGTCCGGAGCCGGAAGGAACTGGGGGACGACGCCGCCCGGAGCCCAGGGCGGCGTCGAGAACGGCACCGGAGACATCGGCGCCGGCGGAGGCGTGGTTAGGGTCGACCGGCGTCGATGGGGGTTGTGGAGCCGGGATCGAGGCCGGGGCCGGAGCCGGAGCCGGGATCGAGGCTGGAGGCACGGGCGACGCCGGGGCCGGAGCCGTCGGCGACGCCGGAGCAACCCCATCAGGGCCCGCGGGGCCCGAAGGCGCACCGGAGGGGCCTGAAGGCCCGAAGAGGCGGGCCATGGCCGACAGGAATTCCTGTATTGTGGCCGGATCCGCCCCCGAACCCGGGAAGGGCGGGTATGACGGGGCGACTCCACAGGCATGTCCGGGGGCGGGGACGGTGCCGGGAGGGGCCTCAGCCGAGTCGCGAGACCGGCGAGGCGAAGTCCTAGAGCGATGATGCTTTTTGGACTTTTTGTGCTTCGACTTACCGGACGAAGAAGACTTCGACGCCGACGACCGGTGTGGACTCCGCGATCGACCCCTGGACCTCTCACGCGACCGGGCCTTCCGCGGAGCCGAATGCCGGGCCTCGAGGAGCTTTCGAGACCGCTCTCGCAAAGCTTTCGGGTGGAGGGCCTGGCAGTCGGTACAGGACGCCGTGTCGTGGCCTCGGCCGAGGCAGAAGAGACACTCCCGATGCGGGTCGGTGACGGACATAATCCGCGCACAGGCGCCGCATCGCTTGAAGCCGGGCATCCCTACGACACCTCGAAAGATGGAAAAACAGTGAAAAATCACCAAAAAGTATGGTCAAAAAATGACCAGGGCACTGCTCTTCCCGGATCTGCGCTTGCTGGCGCGGAAAAAGAAGAACTGACGTCAGCGCGCAGGGGCGGCGCCTAAGTACTGCCCGCGACGTCATCCCGGCGATCACGACGCCGACGACGGACGCGGAGCCGCACGACGCCGCCTACCGACGCGCAAGGGTACTGCTACGCAAAACTTTCCGGATCCAGCCTGACGCCTGGGGATATTCTAAGGTAAGGAATCTATCACTAACGTGTCTCTTTCAGATTGTCAGGATAAAAACAACAACCTGGGGAGAGAGATCAAATGAAATCAAAAGCTGCTGTTCATGGAGGAACAGGTTGCGCAGACCCAGGTGCTAGACCTTCCTCTGTAGCGAAGCTGCAGCTTGATGGGGATGAAAAATCATGCCAAGGAGTTCTGAGTGCCAAACTCTTGACCTAATCTAGTTGCCACTTAAATATCTTAGGTCCAGTTGGTCCTTATCTTTCACAGAACTCGAGCCAGGGGCGGAAAGGAATACAGGAGTCCCAAGTTCATTCCTAGGCCGAATGTGTCAGACAGCCTTCTTAGGAACTCCAGCCCCTCAAAAGTTTTCACATTGTGCTTTCTCGCTGGTGGCAAAGAGATAGAACCAAGGTTCTTCCCATCGCTGGAAGAAACCCTGCACCACCTCTGGGTGTGACTGCTACTCGTCATCTGGCAAGCATCAGCGGCGGAGTTCATCCATTCTGTCGTTTAGCCAAGTTGTTTACAACCAGAGAAATGCCCTGGAGATTCAGCCACTTTTAGAAGTGTAGAGATTCCTGGCATAGGAACCAATACCCTCCCCCTGACTTGCTTGCTGCAGTACCACAGGGCAGCGGTGTTGACTGTGAGAACCTGTACCAGCCTTTGTTTGATGGTTGGCAGGAAGGCCTTCAATGCTGAGCAGATCACATGCAACTCCAACAGACTGATGTGGAGCAGGCTTTCTGCCGGAAGTCCCCTAATCTCAACTTCTCCTAATTGGCCTACCAAACACAGCATTGATGCATCTGTCACCACAGTGTGCTCTAGGTTCGATAAAGAGAGGGGTCTACTGCTTGCCCAATCACCGTTGAGCAGCAACCTCTGTGGTTCTATTGCAGTCTCCTATGAAACGTGGTGCTGTGCCCACTGGGATTTCAGATCTCACTGCAGAGCCCACATGGGCCATCTGGCATTGTTGACAAGCAGGATGCAGAATGCAAACAGACCCAGACGCTTCAGAGTCTTCATCACTGAGATCAAGGACTTATGAAGAAACATCAGAACCATAGCTCAAATGTCCTGGACTCTTTGCTTCATTGGAAAGATGCAAAATTGTAATGTATCCAGGCTAGCTTCAATGAACAGGAGCATTTGTTAAGGAATCGGGTACACTGACAGTGAACACTAGCAGTATGTTTGCGGTTGCCCAGTGCTGGTCTAGGACTTCCTGGTTCAAGCCTGCTTTCAACAGTCAGTCGTTAAGGTAATGGAAGGCTAGAACCTTCAACCTCCGTAGGTGTGTTACAACCTCCGCCATCACCTTTGTGGACACCTGAATGAAAAAGGGTTAGGCCAAAATGGAGCACTACAAACTGGAAATGGTCCTGGCCCACAATGAACCACAGATGGTGCCTGTGGGCCTGCAGGACAGCGATATGGAAATACAGGTCATGCAGGTCCAACACTCTCACTCCGGCTCAAGGACAAACAGAACCTGGGATAACATTAGCATGTTGAATTTGTCCTGCTGCAGGAAGGCGTTGGGAGGGCAGAGATCTAAAATAGGACAGAGCACCCAGTCCTTTTTTGTCAAAAGGAAGTAGCAGTAATAACGCCCAGTTCCTTCTTCAGAGGCTGGGACCATCTCTATGGCCACTTTGGCCAAAAGGGTCTGTACTTCCTGCAGCAAAAGGGACATGTGGCACTCAGTGAGCTGCCCTGATGTATGTGAAAGGTCCAGCAGAGTAGTGAAAAATGGGAGGGTATAGTCCAGTTGGACAATTTGGAGGACCCCTCTGCCAGAAGCAATGTCTTGCCCACTCGTGGAGGAAATGAAGGATGTTGCCTTCTACAGGGTGGCTGTGTGCTGCAAATGACACACTAAAGCAGATTTGAAATTGTGGTTGCGGAAGGAGCGGGAAATTGAGCTATGCATTGTCCCCAATTGTTTAAACATTGGCCCTGGAAGCCATGGTCTCAGCATCGAACGTTTGCTGTGTCAGCAGTGGAGTCGGACGTTGGCAGTATGCAAAGCCGCTGGCGTTAACCCCAGAATGGGCAAAATTGTTGAAGAAACTGTCTAAGGTGTGTGGGGTGATCCAAGGAGTGAGCTGTGGAGCGACTCCCCTTAAACCATTCTAGGGCCAAATTTAACATTTCAGTGAAGCAAAAGCCATCAAATGACATCTCTATTAAGGATGCTTGGACATCCAGTGAGAAGCCTGCAGATCTCATCCAAGTATAGTGTCAAAACATCACTCTAGTGCCAATGAACAAGTTACTTACCTTCGGTAACGATATATCTGTAAGAGACGTATATTAGTTATAGATTCCTTACCTTAGAATTACCCCCCGGCGTCAGACTGGATCCATAGAACATTTTCCTCAGCAGAACCCCTGCGTGTCGGTAGGTGGCGTCGGTCGACTCCGCGTTCGTCGTTGTGATCGCCGGGATGATGTTGCGGTATCTACTTGGACGCCGCCCCTGCGAGCGGACGTCAGTTCTTTTACACAACATTCCACGCCAGAAGTCAGAGCCATGCAAGATACTGACCACTTTGGCACAAAACTAGGGCTCTGAAAGGGAGTCCCTTATTCTAGAAGTCAGTTCGCAGAACGGGGAGAATGGGTGGGGCGGTAAGGAATCTATAACTAATATATATGCCTCTTACAGATATATTGTTACCAAAGGTAAGTGACTTGTTCATCTGAAAGAGACTATTAGTTATAGATTCCTTACCTTAGAATAGATACCCCAGCAATACAAACCCAGGAGGTGGGTCTGCGAACTAAGTTCACACCAGAAAATCCCTGAGGACTGAACTTCCAAAGAAGCCGTCTCTCTGGACTGGACTATCCAGGCAGTAATGTTTAGTAAATGTGTGCAGAGATGCCCACGTAGCTGCCTGGCAGATGTCACTGAGGGGAACTCCACGTCCCAAAGCAGCAGTGGCTGCCATCACCCTGGTGGAATGGGAGCGCAGTCCTACAGGAGGCCTAGTTCGAAGGACAACCTTGTCCGGATGGACAGCAAGGAAAGGAGGTTTGGAAGACAGCCTGAAGCTAACTCACCCTGCGAGCAGGGGTGATGGCAACCAGAAAAGCAGTTTTTAAAGTCAAGAGTCTGAGAGGACAATTATGTAGTGGCTCGAAAGGAGCGCACATAAGGTAAGTTAAGACTAGATTCAAGTCCCACTGGGGCAGTACGAAAGGAATAGGAGGAAAGAGGGGAGTAACGCTCTTAAGAAACCTATATACAATAGGGGACTTGAAAAGAGAAGGCTGATTAGGAAGGTGAAGAAAGGCCCTAATATAGCCTTTAATGTTGCCCAGAGCAGAGCCCTGCTGGGCCAAAGAAAGTATGAATAGGAGAACATCAGAAAGAGGGGCAGAAAGGAGATCCACAGCCTTTGCTGAGCACCATAACACAAATTTGTTCCATCTACAGGCGTATACGGTTTTAGTAGAGGGACGCCTGGCTGCCAAGATGACATTACAGACTTCGGGAGGAAGGTCGAAAGCTGTCAACTGTCACCGCTCCATCTCCACGCAAGGAGGTGGAGGCTGGACAGGTTCGGGTGGAGGACCGTCCCCTGCTGCTGCGACAGACTATCCTCACGAAGAGGCAGTCTGATCGGAGGATCGATGGCCATGTTCAGGAGCTCGGGATACCAGACTCTTTGTGCCCAGTCCGGAGTCACAAGAATGACTTGGGCCCGGTCGCGCTTGATCTTCTTCAGCACTCTGGGCAGAAGTGGTATAGGCGGAAAGGCGTATAGAAGACCGCAATTCCACTCTCGATGAAAGGTGTCGCAGAGCAAGTGCCGCCTTGAAAATTCCAACGCGCAGAACTGCTGACATTGCGCGTTCTCTTAGGTGGCGAACAGATCTAACCAAGGCTCTCCCACTGCTGAAAGAAACACTGCACCACCTTAGAGTGAAGACGCCATTTGTGATCCATCAAGCACCGGCGGCTGAGCTCGTCCACCCTGGCGTTCAAGGAACCGGCCAGGTGTTGAACCACCAGGGACATGCCTTGATGTTCCAGCCACGTCCAAAGGTAAAGAGCCTCTTGACATAGGGTCCACGACCCCACCCCGCCCTGTTTGTTGCAGTACCACATGGCGGTGCTGTTGTCCGTGAACACCTGCACTACCCTTCCTCTGACAGAAGGAAGGAATGCCTTCAGTACAAGACGAATCGCCCGGAGCTCCAGAAGGTTGATGTGGAGCACGGACTCCGCCGGAGACCAGAGGGCTCTGATCTCAGCCTCTTCCATGTGGCCGCCCCATCCCAGGAGTGACGCATCTGTCACCACTGTGAATCCTGGTTGGGGAAGGGAGAGGGATCTGCCGTTGACCCAATCCTGGTCGGTTAGCCACCACTGCAATTGGTGTGCAGTCCTCTCCAAGATCTGGACGCAATCGGAAAGATTCCCCATATGCTGCGCCCACTGGAACTTCAGGTCCCACTGCAGAGCCCGCATATGCCAGCTGGCATGATCCACCAACAGGATGCAGGAGGCCATGAGGCTCAGCAGCCTCAGGGTCATTCTCACCGAAATCCGGGATAGAGGCCGAAACATCGGTATCGTAGCCCGAATATCCCAGACTCGCTGCTCGGGAGGATAAGCCCGAAACTGCGCTGTAAACAGAACTGCTCCGATGAAAAGGAGCTTCTGAGAGGGAATCAGGTGTGACTTCGGCAAGTTGATAGTGAACCCCAGCGAGTGCAGGAGGTCCGCCGTAGTCTGGAGGTGGGAGTCGACAGCCTGGGGCGAGCTCGCCTTCAACACCCAGTCGTCGAGATGGGGGAAGACTGGAACCCCTAATCTGCGCTGATGAGCCGCGACCACCGCCATCACTTTCGTGAACACCCGAGGGGCGCTGGTAAGGTCAAAGGGGAGCACTGTAAACTTAAAATGCTCCTGGCCTACTTCGAACCGTACGTAGCGCCTGTGGGCTGGCAGGACGGGGATGTGGAAATAAGCATCCTGCAAGTCCAACGCTACCACCCAGTCTCCAGGGTCGAGGGCAGACAGGACCTGAGCCAATGTCAACATTTTGAACTTCTCCTCCCGGAGGAAGCGGTTGACGTCCCTGAAATCCAAGATAGGACGCAGGCCTTTGTCCTTCCCGGGTACTAGGAAGTAGTGGGAATAACAACCATGCCCTACTTCTGGCACAGGGACTCGCTAGATAGCTCCCTTGGCCAAGAGAGCCGTAACTTCCTGACGGAGAAGGGCCAAGTGATCCTCTGACATGCAATGGAGTGTTGGTGGCATGGAGGGAGGGTTAGTCTCCAAGGGGAGGTAGAAGCCCCTTCGGACTATCTGCAAAACCCTCCTGTCCGACGTGATGTTGTGCCTGTGGGGGAGGTGATGGCGGATCCTGCCGCCCACTGGCAACTGGGGTCCCTGAAAAGTCGGACTAGGAAGGTTTGGAGGCAGCTGCAGAGGGGGCATTGGTGGACTGACCAGCTCTCTGACCCCCGGACCCACAACGCTGGGTCCCACGTCCCCGGCCGCGCAGAGGCTGGGTGGCTTGTGCGGCCCTGGGTGGAACGTGGTGGGGCACTGCTTCTGTGGCCACGAAAGGGGCGAAAGGCAGACTGCATGGGGAGAGAAGTTGCTGCAAGTCCGAAGGACCTGGCCGTAGCCTTAAGAGTCCTTGAAGCGCTTGAGCACGTTGTCTGCCTTGGCACCAAACAGGTGACGGCCATCAAAGGGCATGTCCAAATGGGAAGGTTGGACATCCCCAGAGAAGCCAGAGGTCCTCAGCCAGGCATAACGCCTCAGGGCTACCGACGTGGAAATCGTCCTACCCAGCGAGTCGGCAGTATCCAGCCCACACCGGATGGTGAACTTTGCTGCGTCTCAACCCTCAGCAACAGCGTGGGCGAGCACGGACTGGGCCTCCTCCGGGCACTGTGGCAGCACTTGCGCAACCGTGTCCCACACAGAATGTGTGTAACGGCCCAAGAGACATGCAGTGTGCACCGACTGCAGTCCTAAGCTGGCGGAAGAAAACATCTTCCCAAGATGGTCCAGCTTCTTGGATTCCCTATCTTGAGGAGCTATAGGGAAAGCGCTTCCTTTCGAGGATGAGGCTTGGACCACCAAGCTCTCGGGGGTAGGGTGTTGGGAGAGGAAAAGTGGGTCACCCGGGGCGTTGGGCAATCATCCTATCCACAGGAGCCCCTGTGCTGGGCTTAGACCAGGAGCCCAGAAGGACGTCAGTGAGGGCCTCATTGAAAGGCAGCAAGGGCTTGTGAGAAAGTGCCCTCTTTCTGCATGGTTGCCCCCACTCTTTGCTGAATTGCTGATGTGCTTTGACTGAGTGTGCCCTGGGCTCCTGGTAATCAGGTAACCAGGGCCTATGTTCTTTCCCTAAAACTGCATTGCAGCCTAAACCCAATTGGTATCTCTGGCCACAGGTCAGCCCCTGGTAAATGGTACCACGGGTACACAGGGCACTGTGACCAGAGAAGGCCTCTAAGGGCTGCAGCACTTATTGTGCCACCCTTAGAGGCCCTGTACCCTGACACACACACACTGCCTTTGCAGGCTGCGTGTTTTGGTGCAGAACAAAGTGAAGAGTCAACATGGCACACATCCCTGTGTGCCATGCCTACAACCCACTGCCCTGGCATAGATCAGTCACCCCTCTAGCTGGGTGCACTATACCAGTGGTGAGGGTACAGGTGCATGAGCCCTGTACCCCTACAGTGTCTAAGTCCATTCTTAGACATTGTAAGTGCAGTGCTGCCATTAAGAGTATATGGTGCTGGAAGTTTTGTCATTACGAACTCCACAGCACCATAATGGCTACACTGAAAACTGAGAAGTTTGGTAGCAAACTTCTCAGCACATTAAACCCACACTGATGCCAGTGTGGGATTTAATGAAAAATGCACACAGATGCCCCCTGAAAACTAACCCACCTCTAGTGTCCAGGCTGAGAGGCTGCTTTCAGCTGCCACCAACAGACATGTTTCTGGACCCCTGGGTCGAGAGCCTGCTGCTCTCGGGGGCCTGAAACAATGCACATCCTGGGACGAGGTGCCAAGCCTCCTTTCCCAGGATGGGCAGGGTTCACGAAAGGGGAAGCTTCAAAGGCATGTCGCCTTTGTGAGCCTCCCCAGACAATTTGCTGCTTTCAGCAACTGGACCCCACTGGTTCTACCCCCCACTTTGGGCGGGAGAACCGGCGAGAAAAACAAGTGAGGGACAGAGGTGTGCCCACCTCTGCCAACTCCACCCCTCAGGTGGGGGAGGTGAGGTGAAGCACAACCTCGAGTCCCCGCCATCTTGAGGATGGGGGGACCCAACCAACCAGGGACAGGCTCCTGCCCCCCTCCCACTGGAGGGTGGCACGATAGGGGGTGTACCCACCCCAGGGAAGGGACCCATTGGTCCCTGCCCTTAACCTACCTGTAACGCCCCTAAATCTAGTATTTAGGGGGCACCCTGAACCTTGCTTCCTCAGATCCAGAAACGGCAAGAAGAAAAGAAAAAGGACCGAACAGCCGTGCAGCCAGCTAACAAGAGGACGACGCCCACTGACTTGGCCCCAGCCCTACAAGCCTGTCTCCCCTCGAACCTGCTCCTGCGAAATCCCGGTGTGTCCTGCAGCCAGCAACCTCAAAAACCTCAGAGGACCTGCCTGCCTTCACTTCCAAAGACTGCTTCTCCCGTGAACACCGGATTTGTTCAATTGCAACCTCTGGCAGCAGCCGGAGACCGTGAATCCAGCCCACTCTGCACCCGCCGAACCTGGCCTGAGCTCGAGTGGAAAAACACCACGAGGTGGTCACCCCGGCGATCCTGACTCGCGATCCGGCGACCCCTGACCTGCCTCAAGCCTCCAGACGACGCCTGCAGCCTAAATCCAGAAGGCCCCCCTAACCGCGACCCGGAGCTGGTAAGAAGATCCGACCCCAAAAGGCACCCCTGCACCAGACGCCCCACGGCCTTGTGTGCCCAAACCGACGGTGCCTAACCAACCGCTAACTTCCCAACTTACCTCTCTAAGTGGTGGTCGCACCCAGAAGTCCTTAATCTCCATGCCTGCAGTGCTTTTGCAAACCGGAGGTCCTCCATTGAAAACAGGGCGCCCGACGTCGAAACAGCACTCAGCACCCGGCCGCCTCAGTGCCGCTGAGGGTGCACCTTTTGTGCTACTTTGTTTCCTCATTTGCCCTGACCTAAACCCTAGGAGCTTTGCTCCCACAACCCAGTGGCCTGCTTGCCAGCAGCCACCAACCGGAGGCCCCCTATCCCCGATTGGATAACATTGGGCCTCAACACTCTGCACCCGGCCGCCCTAATGCCGCTGAGGGTGTAACAAGAGTGCACCACTGACCCTGGGGGACCCCCGAGTCTAACCCCAGAACCTTAACTCCCACAGTCGATAACTTACCTGTGAACCGATAACCTGTTTTTCCTCCATAGTATAACATTGACAATTTTTCTTCCAAAAAGTTTCTAAGTGTGGAGTTTTGAAATCTAAAAATATTCTTTAAAAATCGCACGAACAACCAAAACGTATTTACTTACCCGTTTGCAGGAAATGTCCAAGTGCTGAATCTAGGTATCCAGCACGGAGTTAGAACAGTAACGTAAAAAGTAACTTACCTGTAATTTACAGAAAAAGCCTATTCCTTTCAATGTACTGTATTTGCTAAGTATTGCAACTTACTGCATCCCCTGTAAATCAAACAAAGTACAATTCTGTGAGAAAGTGCCATCTTTCTTGCATGGTATGCCCCCACTTTTTGCTGAATTGCTGATGTGCTTTGACTGAGTGTGCCCTGGGCTCCTGCCAACCAGGTACCCAGGGCCTGTGTTCCTTCCCTAAAACTGCATTGATGCCTACACCCAATTGGCATCCCTGGCCACAGGTCAGCCCCTGGTAAATGGTACCATGGGTACCCAGGGCACTGTGACCAGGGAAGGCCCCTAAGGGCTGCAGCACTTGTTGTGCCACCCTTATGGACCCTGTACCTTTACACACACACACTGCCTTTGCAGGCTGCGTGTCTTGGTGCAGAACAAAAGTGAAGAGTCGACATGGCACACATCCCTGTGTGCCATGCCTACAAGCCACTGCCCTGGCCTAGGTCAGCCACCCCTCTAGCTGGGTGCACTATGCCAGTGGTGAGGGCACAGAGGCATGAGCCCTGTGCCCCTACAGTGCCCAAGTCCATTCTTGGGCATTGTAAGTGCAGTGCTGCCATTTAGAGTATATGGTGCTGGGAGTCTCATTACGAACTCCACAGCCCCATAATGGCCCCACTGAAAACTAAGAAGTTTGGTATCAAACTTCTCAGCACATTAAACCCACACGGATGCCAGTGTGGGATTTAATGTAAAACACACTCCAGAGGGCATCTTAGAGATGCCCCCTGAAACCAACCCGACCTCCAGTGTCCGGACTGAGTGGCTGCCCAGGCTGCCACCACCAGACATGTTTCTGGACCCCTGGGTCGAGAGCCTCTGCTCTCAGGGGCCTGAAACAATGCGCATCCTGGGGCGAAGTGCCAAAGCCTCCTCCCCCAGGATGGGCAGGGGAAGCTTCAAAGGACTGCCGCCTTTTGAGCTTCCCCAGACCATTTGCTGCTCCCAGCAAACTGGTCCCCACTGGTTCTACCCCCACTTCTGGCGGGAGAACCGGCGGGAAAACCAGAGGCAGGAAATGGGTTGTGCCCACCTCTGCCAACTCCACCCCTAAGGTGGGGGAGGCGAGGTGAAGCACAAACTCGAGTCCCCGCCATCTTGAGGATGGGGGACCCAGCCAACCAGGGACAGGCTCCTGCCCCCCTCCCACTGGAGAGTGGCAGAATAGGGGGTGTACCCACCCCAGGGACGGGACCCATTGGTCCCTGCCCTTACCTACCTGTAACCACCCATAAATTCAGTATTTAGGGGCTCCCTGAACCCTCCTTCCTCAGTTCCAGATTCCAAAAACAAGAAAGAAGAACAAGAAACAAGAAGACCTGCGTGCAGCTGCTCACAAGAGGAAGACACCAACTGATTTGGTCCCAGCCCTACCGGCCTGTCGACCCTCGAACCGGCTCCTGCTAAACCCCGGCGTCTCCAGTGGTCAGCACCCTCACAAACCCCGGGGGACCTGACTGCCTAGTGACTCCAACCCCCTGGGACTCCCAAGAGTAGTGGTACTGCTCAAAGCAAGCAAGCAACCAACCCCTGGTGCCAACCGGGAACTGCGAATACTGCACCCACTGCACCCGCCGAGCCCGGCCTGTGCCTGAGTGGGCAAATACCAAGAGGACGTCCCCCCGGCGACTGTGACCCAGAATCCAGCACCAAAGGGCCCTCCTCGACGCTCCTGACGACGCCTGCAGCCTCAGAACCAGGGACCCCTCCAACCGCGACCAGCCGAGGGTAAGATTTCCGACGCCTAAAGACACCCCTGCACCCGCCGCCCCACGGCCTCCTGTGCCCAACTCCGGGGTGCCCACCCTTCCCACAGCTTCCCAACTTACCTCTCAAAGTGGTGGTCGCACCTGAAGAATCACCGTCCCAGAGTTTGCAGTCTTTGTTCGTCACGCAGCTCTACCATTGAAAACCATTGGGCGCCCGACGGCCCAAAAGCCCACTGCACCCGGCTGCCCCAGTGCCGCTGAGGGTGCACCAACTACCCTGTTCGACTTCCCCACTTGCCCTGAGCAAGTAACCAGGAGCTTTGCTTCCACAGCCGAGTGGCCTGCTAGCCAGCAGCCACCAACCAAAGCCCCCCTGCCGTCCATAGGATAACATTGGGCCTACTCACTCTGCACCCGGCCGCCCCTGTGCCGCTGAGGGTGTAACAACTGTACTTACCTGACCCTGGGGACCCCTGAGTCTATGCCCAGAACCTTAACTCTGCCAGTCGAGTACTTACCCAAAAGCCGATAACCCACTTTTCTTCCATAGGGTAACATTGACTGGTTTCACTCGGAAATTCTTCTAAGTGTGGAGTTTCCCAACTTTAAAATATTCACCTAAAATCAACCGAGTAACGAAAACAGAAATACTCACCTGCTATTAGGAGAGATCCCAGTGCTGGATCTTGGTGCCCAGCACTAACCCTGAAAAGTAATCACGTTACTTACAGCTAACTCAATTTTCTTCCATAGGGATCCATTGACTGGTTTTCTGTGAAATTTCTTCTAAGTGTCCACTTTTGAAATACCAAAATATTGCTTAAAAATCACAACAGTAACGAATTCCGATTTACTCACCTGCTATCAGGAGAGACCTCAGCACTGCATCTTTCAGACCAGTACCGACCCTGAAAAGTAATTTTAACCGTACTTACCCGTAATTTGAAATTCCTTCCATAGGATATCATTGCCTGCTTTTTGTTGAAAAAGTTTCTAAGTGTCGATTTCTGAATCTTACAAATATTCTTTAAAAATCGTGCCAACGATACAAACGTAATTACTTACCTGTTTTAGATAGATATCCCAGTGCTGAACCTGAGACTCCAGCACTGGATTACAAAAGTAGCGTAAACATACTTTGCTTGCAAACTGTATTTCCTTCCATAGGATAACATTGGTAATTTTACCCAGAAACGTTTCCAAGTGTCAACTTTTGAAATACCATAATATTCCTCAAAAATTACTACTATAACCAAAACGCTTTTACTTAACTGTTTACAGGAGATGTCCCGGGACTGAATCCAAGATCCAGTCCTGTGGTTAGAAAAGTAATCCACAAAGTAATTAATTGCATTTAACCAAAACTGTCCATTGAGCTCAATGTTGCATTGTGTTTGAAATTGTGTTGCCTCTTGCAACAACTGTGACTACTGTCATCAAAAAGACTATTGCCTATTTGAAAAGTGTTTAAACAAAGCATTTCATTCTGAGAAAGTATATTTTGATTCCTATTGTTGGTTCTAAAATAAAACAAGCCTATATTTTTATATACAAACCATTGGCCTAGAGTTCAGTTCTTGAGTGTGTGGCTTCATTTGCTGACTGAGTGTGTACAACAAATGCTTTACACTGTCCTCTGATACTGCCTTACTGCTCGACCAAGCTACTACAAATAGAGAGTAAGGTTCTATCTAACTTTAACCTCTGCCTACCTCTGGGGTCACCTGGACTCTATACACACTATTCCTCATTTTGGGGTAGTATATATAGATACACAACAATAAAGTCTGAGGGTCTCAGAATGCCACCTACAACTATGATGACGTGTGCCTACAGTACACCAAAAACTAAACCTACACAGGAAGCCCTACCTTAAAGGACGGAATCCCATCATTCACCGAGGTGACATGCTTTATCATCTGGGATCTCCTTCCGGCTGTAAATCCTAGTACAGCCGAGGGCTACAACCCCCTCACTGTGAGGAAGGAGCACAGGGATGTTTTGTAGATGTTATCCCTACCTAAGGGCTACTAAAACCCAAGATGAAGAGCTGTTAATGTTGGTGATGAGCGCAGTGCAAATTAAAGCAAAAATGTGCAAGGTGAGCTAAAACTAACTATCAGGAGAAAAAGGAATTTTAATGGTCATCTCTTGATGTTAGGATTAAAAACAGTGCAAAATGCAGTTTTAACATAATAACAGCAACTGTGGTCTACATGTTTCGGCTCTCATGATCTAACAAGTGTCTAGCCTTCTTCAGGACCTAGATATTGAACGCTACTGCGTTATGTGGACTAAAAAAAGGGGTGTAACCAAACGTAAATCAATGGAATCGATACAACCTACATCACATAAGGTCTCTGATGGAGGTTCATGATGTACAAGTAAACCTGGCAGCAGCTCAGGACGTGAGGCACCGCTCTGAAAAAAACAGTGTGTCAAACAATAAAAATATATATCAGATCCAATTTCGTGATCTGATTAAATCCAACATTGAAAACATCAGATCCCATTAAGTGATCTGTTAATAACAACTTGCGATTAGTAGAAAGGCTTTGTTCACAAAAAGACAGCACACCAACCATATCAAGAGACTAAAAGTGTGGAACTGACGATATCCATAAATGAATTTAGCTCCTAGTTCGACTACACCATATGTATCAGATGTATAGTAATCTATTATTCAATAGCATACGGTGTCGTAGCAGACAAGGAGTCGACATTTGCTTATATCCAAAGAAAAAGAGAAAACATTGACAATATCTCAATTCATCTAATAGTGGTAAAACTCATGAATGTCAATCTTGGTCAGTATCAAGGAAAAACCTTCAAAACTGACTTCATAGCCACATAGTTGAAAACCAAATCAATGATAATCAGAAAACAGCAATGACAAAGTTTCGTGCAGTATTGAAGACACGGTATCCTCAATACAAGTATGGATGATAGCTGAAAACTGTACAACGTGTCAGCTGGCACATGACATTGATATTCTATACCTGATGTCTCAGAAGCCGTGCGGACAATTGTAAAATACCCTTAGCCTGAGATCGTGAAAGTGTATGACCTATATGCGGCAGGGAAATCGGCAGTGGTTTAGAAAGCTAGCGCGTAGCCTAATGCAGCATAAGTCAGTAATGATTAGAAAATTAAATAGATCTCCCACATAGCCGCTTGTGTTGAGGGAGCTTCCACCTCAGAAAAGGAATCATTCATAGCCAATACTGGAAATGGGTAACGTACGCAGCTATAATCAAAGTCGCACCATGCCTCTAACTAACAGATAAAGAGTTAACTGTGCGGACGGCAACAGCGCCCTTATACTGCCGGAGGTGAGCGCGTAACTAGTAGCGCAAAGCATTTCCTGCATGTATATACGTTAATCCAGTGTCACGAATAGCAGGGCTTACCTCTCTGTCGGTACCCCGGACTTTGCAAGGCTGCAACCAGAGGCGCCGCGTCAGGATCCGGACTATCATTTTATACAAATAAAGTTCCGTTTCTAACATGGTCGCACCGGAAATGACGCAACAGGGCACATGGGGAACTGGGAAATGTAGTTAGATGAACTGCCAGAATGACGATCTCGTGATTACTACATAAAATCACGGCAGCATATAAAGAACTGCTAATCTATATTAACAAATCTATTGTTATCTGATAGATATCAGTTCTACAAAATATGCAGATAACAAAATAGAGCATCTTGAAAGAATGTTTGTATACCTCGATTTCCCAAAATGGTACAATAAAGTTACCAGTAATTGAATAAACACACGCAATGTGCCTGTGCGATTGCTAATAAATCAATGCCTATGGCAAATCGCTAAAATGCCAGGGCAAAGTGGAAAGACATTGTCATATATGGTTTGAGAATACACACCAAGGATCTTGTGCGACTATTAGGTGATGTATCATAATTCTCAAGGGATTTCATAGAGATATACAAGTCACATATATATTTATTCAGAAAGCAGGTTTAAAGTAGACTTCTAGTCAGTGATTATAGAAGGGTCCACGGTATATCATCATTAAGACCTCTGCTATCGCTCTTGAGCTTAAACACCCAACGTTGTTGTTTCTGAAAAAGAAATCTTGTGACATCTGTAACATGGATGGGAATAAAAGGTTGCTCTAACACTGTCCACCGCAATTCATCTGCTTTATGTTTGTGGATTAGGAAATGACTGGTCAACTTAGTCGATTGCTTATTGCACCTAATCGTGCTCTTATGCTCTGAAATACGAAGCTTGATTTTACGAGTCGTCATACCCACATATTTCAGTTGGCAAGGGCATGTGATTAAATAGATAAGTTTATCACTATTGCAATTAGTATGTTTGACTTGAGACCACAGTCTGTCAGTTCCTATGTCCACCGTGGTAGTATGACTTGTTTGAGGACAAGCCGCACATGACCCACATGGGTAATGCCCATGGACCGGTGGCAAATTCCACAATGTGTCTTGAGTGGAGGGTGTTAAAACCTTGATAAATGGTCGTGTATGCACCAAACGGTCTTTAATGTTGGAACTCTTTTTAAAAGCAAACATAGGTGGAGGTATAGTTTCCTTGTCGATATTCAAAATACGCCAATGTTTACGAATGGCTTTTTGAATTCAATTCGATGAGGCACTGAATGTGTTCACGCACGCAAGTCTAGAGGTATTCGACTTAGGTGTTTTGATTTCTAGAAGTGCATCCCTGTTGTTATTGGATGCAGGTTTCATAGACTGGCGAATCAACTTACTGGGGTATTGCCTATCCTTCAACTGTAAGGAGAGAGATACCGCATGTTCCTTGAATTTTTCTTTAGTTGAACAATTGCGTCTAATACGCAAAAATTGTCCATATGGCAAATTGTTCCGAAGTGACCTGGGATGATGGCTGCTGTAAAGTAATAATGAATTCCGAGCCATCGGTTTTCTATACAGTTCACTTTGTAGACCATCTGTTGTGGGAAAAATCCTCAAGTCAAGGAAGAGCAAACTGTCCTTGCTGACATCTACTGTGAATTTAAGGAAAGTATTCCTAGAATTTAACCATGCTTGAAATTCGTAGATAGTGACCTCATCGCCTCTCCATACCACAAAAACATCATCAATATATCTTTTCCATATATGGAATTCAAAAAGCCATTCGTAAACATTGGCGTATTTTGAATATCGACAAGGAAACTATACCTCCACCTCTGCTTTTAAAAGGAGTTCCAACATTAAAGACCGTTTGGTGCATACACGACCATTTATCAAGGTTTTAACACCCTCCACTCAAGACACATTGTGGAATTTGCCACCGGTCCATGGGCATTACCCATGTGGGTCATGTGCGGCTTGTCCGCAAACAAGTCATACTACCACGGTGGACATAGGAACTGACAGACTGTGGGCTCAAGTCAAACATACTAATTGCAATGGTGATAAACGTATCTATTTAATCACATGCCCTTGCCAACTGAAATATGTGGGTATGACGACTCGTAAAATCAAACTTCGTATTTCAGAGCATAAGAGCACGATTAGGTGCAATAAGCAATCGACTAAGTTGACCAGTCATTTGCTAACCCACAAACATAAAGCAGATGAATTGCGGTGGACAGTGTTAGAGCAACCTTTTATTCCCATCCATGTTACAGATGTCACAAGATTTCTTTTTCAGAAAGAACAACGTTGGGTGTTTAAGCTCATGAGCGATAGCAGAGGTCTTAATGATGATATACCGTGGACCCTTCTATAATCACTGACTAGAAGTCTACTTTAAACCTGCTTTCTGGATAAATATATGTGTGACTTGTATATCTATATGAAATCCCTAGAGAATTATGATACATCAACTAATAGAGTCGCACAAGATCCTTGGTGTGTATTCTCAAACCATACCTGACAATGTCTTTCCACTTTGCCCTGGCATTTTAGCGATTTGCCATAGGCATTGATTTATTAGCAATCGCACAGGCACATTGCGTGTGTTTATTCAATTACTGGTAACTTTATTGTACCATCTTGGGAAATCGAGGTATACACACATTCTTTCAAGATGCTCTATTTTGTTATCTGCACATTTTGTAGAACTGATATCTATCAGATAACAATAGATTTGTTAATATAGATTAGCAGTTCTTTATATGCTGCCGTGATTTTATGTAGTAATCACGAGATCGTCATTCTGGCAGTTCATCTAACTACATTTCCCAGTTCCCCATGTGCCCTGTTGCGTCATTTCCGGTGCGACCATGTTAGAAACGGAACTTTATTTGTATAAAATGATAGTCCGGATCCCGACGCGGCGCCTCCGGTTGCAGCCTTGCAAAGTCCGGAGTACCGACGGAGAGGTAAGCCCTGCTATTCGTGACACTGGATTAACGTATATACATGCAGGAAATGCTTTGCGCTACTAGTTACGCGCTCACCTCCGGAAGTATAAGGGCGCTGTTGCCGTCCGCACAGTTAACTCTTTATCAGTTAGAGGCAGGGTGCAACTTTGATTATAGCCGCGTACGTTACCCATTTCCAGTATTGGCTGAGAATTATTTCCTTTTTCCTTTTCTGAGGTGGAAGCTCCCTCAACACAAGCGGCTATGTGGGAGATCTATTTAATTTACTAATCATTACTGACTTATGCGGCATTAGGCTACGCGCTAGCTTTCTAAACCACTGCCGATTTCCCCGCCGCATATAGGTCATACACTTTCACGATCTCAGACTAAGGGTATTTTACAATTGTTCGCACGGCTTCTGAGACATCAGGTATAGAATATCAATGTCATGTGCCAGCTGACACGTTGTACAGTTTTCAGCTATCATCCATACTTGTATTGAGGATACTGTGTCTTCAATACTGCACAAAACTTTATTGTCACTGCGGTTTTCTGATCATCATTGATTTGGTTTTCAACTATGTGGCTAAGAAGTCAGTTTTGAAGGTTTTTCCTTGATACTGACCAAGATTGACATTCATGATTTTTACCACTATTGGATAAATTGAGATATTGTCAATGTTTTCTCTTTTTCTTTGGATATAAGCTAATGTTGACTGCTTGTCTGCTACGACACCGCATGCTATTGAATAATTGATCACTATACATCTGATACATATGGTGTAGTCGAACTAGGAGCTAAATTTATTTATGGATATCGTCAGTTCCACACTTTTAGTCTCTTGATATGGTTGGTGTGCTGTCTTTTTGTGAACAAAGTCGTTCTACTAATCGCAAGTTGTTGATATTAACAGATCACTTAATGGGATCTGATGTTTTCAATGTTGGATTTAATCAGATCACGAAATTGGATCCGATATATATTTTTATTGTTTGACACACTGTTTTTTTCAGAGCGGTGCCTCACGTCCTGAGCTGCTGCCATGTTTACTTGTACATCATGAACCTCCATCAGAGACCTTATGTGATGTAGGTTGCATCGATTCCATTGATTTACGTTTGGTTACACCCCTTTTTTTAGTACACATACCGCAGTAGCATTCAATATCTAGGTCCTGAAGAAGGCTAGACACTTGTTAGGTCATGAGAGCCGAAACATGTAGACCACAGTTGCAGTTATTATGTTAAAACTGCATTTTGCACTGTTTTTAATCCTATCATCAAGAGATAACCATTAAAATTCCTTTTTCTCCTGATAGTTAGTTTTAGCTCACCTTGCAAAATTTGCTTTAATTTGCACTGCGCTCATCACCAACATTAACAGCTCTTCATCTTGGGTTTTAGTAGCCCTTAGGTAGGGATAACATCTACAAAACATCCCTGTGCTCCTTCCTCACAGTGAGGGGGTTGTAGCCCTCGGCTGTACTAGGATTTACAGCCGGGAGGAGATCCCAGATGATGAAGCATGTCACCTCGGTGAGTGATGGGATTCCGTCCTTTAAGGTAGGACTTCCTGTGTAGGTTTAGTTTTTGGTGTACTGTAGGCACACATGTCATCATAGTTGTAGGTGGCATTCTAAGACCCTCGGACTTTATTGTTGTGTATATGTAGATTGGGGGATATAGTCCGAGCTGGTCTTTAAACTTCTTCCCTCAGACCCTCCCCCATCCTGGTTTGTATTGTAGTATATATAGAGCCAGTTTCCTACATTGGTGGATCAGCGGTGGGATATACAACTTGCATTTGTTGGACTACTTGGTTACCATCTGATCACACGACAGAACTCTTAAATTGCCTTTAGAATTCTGATTTTTCCAAAATACTAAAAGTCTTGTTAGGTCCTTGCTTAAGTCCATTTAGAATTTTAGAAAATAAAAAGTCACTGTAGTCAAGGGTAGAGGGGTTAGAACTTTTAGAATGTCTCAAAATAAGAACCCAGCTATTAGTGAAGATAACCATCATGACATACAGTACATGGTTGAGGAGCTTGACCTCACCCCTTACCGTCACTTGTCTTTCAAGGAAGTAAGGTCCTTATGTAAAATTAAAAACATACCAATGGGCCCCCATCCAACCAAACAAAAGCTCCAGGAGCTGTTGGCTGAGTATGCAAAGGCCCACCCTTCTGAAAATGGTGATGACCAGTCAGAGGGAGAAGGAGGTGAGGAGGATGGAGATAGGTGCCCACCTCCACCACTTCCTAGGGAAGAAAGGGGCCCTGTACCCTTACTTCCAAGAGTTAACCTCTGGGGACCTAGAGGCCACACAGGTGGCTCAGGTTCTGGCGAGGACATTGAGGACAGCCTCAATGAGGAGGACAGCCTTTTAGCAAGGCTGACCAAAAGACTGGACCTAGAGACCAGACTCCTGGGTCTAGAGAAAGAAAGAAAGAAAGATGGGTTTAGCACCCATCAATGGTGGCAGCAATCCAAATAATAAGGATAAAGAGCAATCTTATGATCCTAAAATCCCCAAAGGGATTGTCCCTAAATTTGAGGAGGGTGATGACATCACTAAATGGTTCACAGCCTTTGAGAGGGCTTGTGACATGAGAAAGGTGAAGAAACCTCTCTGGGGGGCACTCCTGTGGAAACTGTTCTCTGGTAACTGCAGAGACAGAGTCATGACCCTTTCTGGGCCAGATGCTGGGTCTTATGACCTCATGAAGAGAACTCTGATTGAGGGATTTGGACTCCCAACTGAGGAGTACAGAATTAGATTCAGGGGGGCTCCCAAAACCAGTCCTGGATTGATTTTGTAGACTACTCAGTAAAGACACTAGATGGTTGGTTAACTGGACACAATGTGCATGACTTTACTGGAATTTACAACTTGTTTATGAAGGAACATATTTTAAGTAATTGCACGAATGAAAAGTTACATCAGCATTTGGTAGACCTAGGTCTAATTTCTCCCCAAGAATTGGGAAAGAAGGCAGACCACTGGATCAAGACTAGAGTGACTAAGATGACCACTGGGGGTGACCAAAAGAAAGGGGTTACAAAACCTCCCCAGGGGAAAGGTGGTGAGAATCCCCAAGATAAAAAGTCTGAGTCTTCTAAAGGGCCCCAAAAACCTGCACAGGGGTGTGGGTCCCAAAACTCTTCCCAATCTGGTCCTAGATACAGGGGGAAGAACTTTGATCCTGCAAAGACCTGGTGTAACAACTGTAAGAAGTTGGGACACTTAACTGGAGACAATGATTGCCCTATCAAAAAGGCCCCTAGTCCTACAGCTACAGCTACTCCTAGTGTAGTCAGTCTCCAGATGGGATCAACAGTGTGCCCAGAGCAAATCAGGTTGCACACTGAAGCAGTTCTAGTTTCAGAGGGGGAAGTTGAGTTTGCTACTGTAGCTGTGTGGCCACCCAACTTAAAGAAGTATTTACAATACCCTTGGATTAATGGAACTAGGATAGAGGCTCGGAGGGATACAGGTGCCAGTGTCACTATGGTGAGAGACGCACTGGTTTCCCCTGAGCAATACTTGATTGTGCGTACTTACCCAGTCACCAATGCTGACAGTGTTACCACTAACCATGCAATGGCTATGGTGACATTAGAGTGGGGGGTAGGGGGGGAAGGTTACTGGCCTAAAACAGGTAGTGGTCTCTCCAAAGCTACCAGCTGCATGTCTGCTTGGCAATGACCTGGAAACCTCAGCCTGGGCTGAGGTTGAACTAAAAACCCATGCAGCAATGCTGGATATCCCTGAATTGGTGTGTGTAAAAACAAGAGCACAGAGCAAAAAGCAGGGTGAAAAAGTAGTGTTGGAGCCTGAAAGAATGGCCCAACCTTCCAAGAGAAAAGGTAAGAAGACTGGGGAACCAGCTTCTGTTCAGCAAAAGGATCAGGAACCCTCTCCTCAGGGAGAGGACTTGGACACCCCAGAGGGAACTGAGCCTATGGAGCTTGACCCTTACCAGGGTGAACTCTTGGGCCCAGGGGGACCCTCTAGGGAAGAGCTGTGCCAGGGGCAGCAGGACTGCCCCACTCTTGAAAGCCTGAGGCAGCAAGCTGTTTCAGAAGCAAAGGGAGATGTCAGTGGTACCCACATAGTTTATTGGGAAGAGGGATTACTGTACACTGAGGCAAGAGACCCCAACCTAGTAGCCACCAGGAGAGTGGTAGTGCCACAGAGGTACAGGGAGTTCCTCCTAACTTTTGCTCATGACATCCCCCTAGCTGGACATCTGGGCCAAACCAAGACTTGGGAGAGGCTAGTTAGCCACTTCTACTGGCCCCAGATGCACCAAAAGGTGAAGGAGTTTGTCAGCTCCTGTGTTACCTGTCAAGCCAGTGGCAAGACAGGTGGCCACCCAAAGGCCCCCCTGATACCACTGCCTGTGGTGGGGGTTCCCTTTGAAAGGGTAGGTGTGGACATAGTGGGTCCACTTGAACCTCCCACAGCCTCAGGGAACAAAGTCATACTAGTGGTAGTGGAGCATGCCACTAGGTACCCTGAAGCAATTCCACTTAGGACTACTACAGCTCCTGCAGTAGCCAAGGCCCTCATTGGTGTCTTCACCAGGGTAGGGTTTTGTAGTGAGTGAGGACTTCACCAAGTAAAACATCTTTGGAGAGAGAATCTCTCCACTCTGTCTCACCAACAGCGCACATGTCCTCCAGCAGAAGAGGAGCAACAAAACAATCTTCATCATCATCATCGTCAATCTCGTTATCACAGTCAACGGGGTGCCTTGAAAAATAGTCTGCCCTCACATTCTTGTTTCCAGGAATGTAGGTGACTTCAAAATCATATTGTAACAGTTTAGTTGACAATCGTGCAATCCTAGGGGTATGTTCTTTGAGCCTATCGCCAGAAAGAATAGAAATTAGCGGACTGTGGTCCGTACGTAATTTGAAGTGTTTTCCCCAAATGTACGGACTAAATTTTCCTATGGCCCAACAACACGCTAACAATTCCCTCTCAATAACAGCAAAATTGAATTCCGAACCTCGCAGTACCCTAGAGGCATAACCTAAAGTATTCTCATGTCCATTGATGTTCTGGGTGAGGACGGCACCCAATCCCAAACCGCTGGCATCGACAGTGATGGTGCATGTAACATTTGGGTCAAACGGTTTGAGTATCTTGGGACTAACTAGTTGATGCTTTATCCACTCAAAAGCTTCTTTACAGTGATTGTCCCAAAGGAAAACAACACTTTTCTTGAGCATATTGGACAGGGGTTGTACTCTGGAAGCATAGTCTGGTATAAATCGTGAGTAAAACTCACACAGACCGATAAATGACTTGAGACCTACCTTGTCCTTGGGAGCAGGACAATCTACTATGGCTTTGACAAGACCAGGTCTCGGTTCAACACCATCTTCTGAAAGGACATGTCCTAAATACTCCACCTTCTGTACTCTGAAAACACATTTCTCTTTTTTTAAAACTACACCAGCATCACGCAAAGCCTCCAACACACAAAACATGGTGTCATCATGTGATTCGCACGTCTCACCGTGAACTAGTACATCGTCTTGGAAGACAACGACACCTTTAATATTTTTGAGCAAATTAGACATAATCCTCTGGAACACTGCTGCCGCAGAGGCCAGTCCAAAAGGCATGCAGCAGTATTGGAAAGACCCAATGGGGAAACGAAAGCAGTGAGATGCCTAGACGATGGGTCGAGAACCACCTGGTGATACGCTGACGCCAAATCCAATTTGCTAAACCACTTCGAACCATTGATCAAGGATAACATGTCTGTAATCTTTGGGAGGGGATGCGAATCAATCCAAATATTTTTATTAAGACTGCGTAAGTCTATGCAAACACGAAGCTCACCATTTTTCTTTTTAGCAACGACCAATGGAGATAACCAAAGAGACGATTCTATCGGTTCGATGATACCCTTCTTACAAAGCCCATTGAGCTCCTGTTCCAACTGATCCCTGACACTGAATGGAACGTTCCTAAGCCTATGCTTAACAGGTATAGCGTTGTCTTTGACCTTGATAACATGGGTGAATCCTTTGACCTGTCCAAGCCCATCACCAAAAACCGAAGGAAAACGATCACTCAATATGTCAGTAAAATCATCCGAACGAAGAATAGAAACTTGGTCCCTTGTGCCTGGTCTAAGTACCATCTTGAAAAGTCCCTGATGGAACCATCCAAGGATGTTTAAACCCTTGATAGCTACATAGACTTTGCCAAAAATCTTCCGTCCTCTAAATTCTAGTGTGTCCTCAAAATATCCTGCTAATTCGATGGTCCTTCCTTCGTATGAAACAGGAGACCGATCAGGAGGTTGTAAAATGCGAGACCCCCAAACCTCTTTAAACCTTTCTAGTGTTACCATGGTTATTCTCGCACCTGAATCAACTAGCAAGCAAACTTTCTTACTACCAATTCCAACATCAACATAAGGATCCACACACTCAGTGCATTCGTTTGTTTCATTGTTCATATCTCCGACTACAACAACCATGTCCCTTAAGTCATCTTGAATGTTGTTCAGATTATCATGTGTAGATTCGGACATAGAAACATTCGCAACTGGTGAAGATGTGCCTGGAACCGGTTTAGCATCTTGGTGAAAAGAAAAACCCCGCCTCCCATTCTGACAAACTTTTGCGAAATGACCTAGTCTCCCACATGTTCTACAGATGACATTCTTAGCAGGACAAGGGCGTCCTGATTTAAAATGAGGATAATTGCCACACTTAAAGCAAATATTCGTTTGTTTGAAAAACTTATTTTCAGGTGGTGTATAGGTGTTATTTTTAACCCCTTTTGACCTTACTACATTGACAGATTCTTCTTTCATGGTGGTGAATGAAGATTTTTCATCTAGTTCCTTCACAGAAAACTTTGAAAGTTCAATGCTCTTTGCGACACGAATGGTTTCCTCTAGAGTGGGATTACCTAAAGAGAGTAACTTCTGTTGAATACTCTTGTCAGTGCACTTACAAATATACTGGTCTCTTATCAGTTGATCTCTAAACCCCTCAAATTGACATTCTGCACTCAAAATTCGCAGTGCAGAAATGAAATCTTCCACCTTTTCTCCATGTCTCTGTTCTCGCTTAAAGAATTTGTGCCTCTCGACGACAAGACTAGGTTGGATATCAAAACGTAATTCTAGTTTCTTGACTGTCTCAACAAATTCGTCAATCTCCTCATCATCGGCAGCACGTATTAAAGGGGGTAGATGTTTGAAAATGGATCTCCCTTCGAACCCTAAAACATTAAGCAAAAGACACTTTTTCCTCTCTGCCCTGTAGCGTGAACCACCTATGGCACCAATATAGGTTATAAAAGCATCATACCATTTTTTCCATGAGATGGGAGGCTCGCCTGGCGTCTCCAGAAAAGGTGGAGGTGGGGAAACTGACTGCATTTTGAATATACAACCTAGTGTAGAATGTACAACCTTGTAGAAATAAATCAAAAAAGCATTCTAAGCTATGGAGGGAGGACACTACAGGTTTCCTAAGGAGGTGGTTTCAGACAGAGGTTCTAACTTTATGTCCGCTTACCTAAAACACATGTGGAAAGAGTGTGGAGTGCAGTACAAGTTTACTACACCCTATCACCCACAAACCAATGGCCTTGTTGAGAGATTCAACAAGACATTGAAAGGCATGATTATGGGACTCCCTGAAAAACTCAAAAGGAGTGCCTGCTTTTCGCTTACAGAGAAGTGCCACAGAAGGGAGTAGGGTTTTCCCCCTTTGAACTTCTGTTTGGCCATCCTGTGAGGGGACCACTCTGTCTTGTAAAAGAGGGTTGGGAGAAGCCTCTCCAAGAACCCAAACAAGATATTGTGGACTATGTGTTTGGCCTAAGGTCCAGAATGGCTGAGTACATGGAAAAGGCATCCAAAAATCTTGGGGCCAGCCAGGAGCTTCAGAAGCACTGGTATGACCAAAAAGCTGCACTGGTTGAATTTCAACCTGGGCAAAAGGTGTGGGTTTTGGAGCCAGTGGCACCAAGGGCACTCCAGGACAGATGGAGTGGCCCTTACCCTATCCTAGAAAAAGAGTGAGGTCACCTACTTGGTTGACCTGGGCACAAGCAGGACACCCAAAAGGGTTATCCATGTGAACCGCTAAAGCTCTACAATGACAGGGCTGACATCACCATGCTGATGGTGACTGATGAGGATCAGGAGACAGAGTGAACCTCTCCCTGACCTCCTCTCATACAGCCCAAAAGATGGGTCAGTAGATGGAGTTGTCTTTTCAGACACCCTCTCTGCCCAACAGCAGACTGACTGCAAGCAAGTCTTGCAGCAGTATGCTAAGCTCTTTTCCCTGTCCCCTGGTCTGACAAACTGGTGTACCCATGATGTGGACACTGGTGACAGTGCACCTGTCAAAAACAAGATCTATCGACAGTCAGACCAAGTCAAGGAAAGGATCAGAGCTGAGGTCAGCAAGATGCTGGAGTTAGGGGTTATTGAACCCTCGGAGAGCCCCTGGGCTAGCCCAGTGGTTCTAGTCCCCAAACCTCATTCACAGGGTGGAAAGAGAGAAATGAGGTTCTGTGTGGACTATAGAGGGCTCAGCTCTGTCACCAAGACAGATGCTCACCCTATCCCAAGAGCAGATGAGTTGATAGACAAATTGGGTGCAGCCAAATTTCTAAGTACCTTTGACTTAACTGCAGGGTACTGGCAAATTGGCATGGCCCCAGGAGCAAAAGAAAAGACAGCATTCTTCACACCTGATGGGCATTATCAGTTCACTGTTATGCCCTTTGGTTTAAAGAATGCCCCTGCCACCTTCCAAAGGTTGGTGAATCAAGTCCTTGCTGGGTTGCAGTCCTTTAGTGCAGCTTATCTTGATGATATTGCTGTCTTTAGTTCCACCTGGCAGGATCACCTGATTCACCTTGGGAAGGTTTTAAAAGCCCTGCAAACTGCAGGCCTAACTATCAAGGCATCCAAATGCCAGATAGGGCAGGGAACTGTGGTATACTTGGGCCACCTTGTTGGTGGAGGCCAGGTACAGCGCTTACAGCCCAAGATCCAGGCCATCCTGGAGTGGGCAGCTCCAACCACCCAGACCCAAGTCAGGGCATTCCTTGGCTTGACTGTGTACTACAGGAGGTTTGTGAAGGGATATGGGTCCAATGTGACTCCCCTCACAGAACTCACCTCCAAGAAAATGCCCAAAAAGGTAAACTGGACAGTTAGTTGCCAAAAGGCTTTTGACACCCTGAAAGAAGCAATGTGCTCGGCACCAATTCTGAAGGCACCAGATTATGCCAAGCAGTTCATAGTGCAGACTGATGCCTCTGAGCTAGGGATTGGAGCGGTCCTATCCCAGACCAATGATGAAGGCCAAGACCAACCTGTTGCTTTTATAAGCAGAAGGCTTCTCCCCAGGGAGCAGCGTTGGAGTGCCATTGAGAGGGAGGCCTTTGCTGTGGTTTGGTCCCTGAAGAAGCTTAGACCATACCTGTTTGGGACTCACTTCCTAGTTCAAACCGACCACAGACCTCTCAGATGGCTAATGCAAATGAAAGGGGAAAATCCAAAACTTTTAAGGTGGTCCATCTCCCTACAGGGAATGGACTTTGAAGTGGAACACAGACCTGGGACTGCCCATGCCAATGCAGATGGACTTTCCAGGTTCTTCCACTTAGACAATGAAGACTCTCTAGGGAAAGGTTAGTCTCATCATCTTTCGTTTGGGGGGAGGGGGTTGTGTGAGAAAGTGCCCTCTTTTTGCATGGTATGCCCCCACTTTTTGCTGAATTGCTGATGTTCTTTGACTGAGTGTGCCCTGGGCTCCTGCTAATCAGGTACCCAGGGCCTATGTTCCTTCCCTAAAACTGCATTGAAGCCTAAACCCAATTGGCATCCCTGGCCACAGGTAGGTCCCTGGTAAGTGGTACCACAGGTACCCAGGGCACTGTGACCAGGGAAGGCCCTTAAGGGCTGCAGCACGTATTGTGCCACCCTTAGAGGCCCTGCACCTTTTCACACACACACTGCCTTTGCAGGCTGCATGTCTTGGTGCAGAACCAAGTGAAGAGTCGACATGGCAGACATCCCTGTGTGCCATGCCTAGAAACCACTGCCCTGGCATAGGTCAGTCACCCCTCTAGCTGGGTGCACTATACCAGTGGTGAGGGTACAGGTGCATGAGCCCTGTACCCCTACAGTGTCCAAATCCATTTTTAGACATTGTAAGTGCAGTGCTGCCATTAAGAGTATATGGTGCTAGGAGTTTGTCATTACGAACTCCACAGCACCATAATGGCTACACTGAAAACTGGGAAGTTTGGTATCAAACTTCTCAGCACATTAAACCCACACTGATGCCAGTGTGGGATTTAATGTAAAATGCACAACAGAGGGCATCCTAGAGATGCCCCCTGAAACTCGACCATCTTCTAGTGTCCCGACTGAGTGGCTGCTTAGGCTGCCACCAACAGACATGTTTCTGGACCCCTGGGTCGAGAGCCTGCTGCTCTCGGGGGCCTGAAACAATGCACATCCTAGGAAGAGGTGCCAAGCCTCCTCCCCCCAGGATGGGCAGGGTTCACAAAGGGGAAGCTTAGCCTTTGTGAGCCTCCGCAGACCATTTGCTGCTTTCAGCAACTGGTCCCCACTGGTTCTACCCCCCACTTTGGGCGGGAGAACCGGCGGGAAAAACAAGTGAGGGAAAGTGGTGTGCCCACCTCTGCCAACTCCACCCCTCAGGTGGGGGAGGCGAGGTGAAGCACAACTCCGAGTCCCCGTCATCTTGAGGATGGGGGGACCCAACCAACCAGGGACAGGCTCCTGCCCCCCTCCCACTGGAGGGTGGCACGATGGGGGGTGTACCCACACCAGGGAAGGGACCCATTAGTCCCTGCCCTTTACCTACCTGTAACACCCTTAAATATAGTATTTAGGGGGCACCCTGAACCTTGCTTCCTCAGATGCAGCCTGACAACAAGAAGAAAAGAAGAAGGACCGAACAGCCGTGCAGCCAGCTAACAAGAGGAAGACGCCCACTGACTTGGCCCCAGCCCTACCGGCCTGTCTCCCCTCGAACCTGCTCCTGCGAAATCCCTGTGTGTCCTGCAGCCGGCAACCTCAAAAACCCCGGAGGACCTGCCTGCCTTCACTTCCAAAGACCGCTTCTACCGTGAACACCGGATTTGTTCATCTGCAACCTCTGGCAGCAGCCGGAGACCGGCCCACTCTGCACCTGCCGAACCCGGCCCGAGCTCGAGTGGAAAAACACCACGAGGAGGTCACCCCGGCGATCCTGACCCAAGATCCGGCGACCCCTGACCTGCCTCAAGCCGACGCCTGCAGCCTAAACCCAGAAGGCCCCCCCCTGACCGCGACCCGGAGCTGGTAAGAAGATCTGACCCCAAAAGGCACCCCTGCACCCGACACCCCAAGGCCTAGTGTGCCCAAGCCAACGGTGCCTAACCAACCCCTACCTTCCCAACTTACCTCTCGAAGTGGTGGTCGCACTCAGAAGTCCTTCATCTCCCTACCTGCAGTGCTTTTGCAAACCGGAGGTTCTCCATTGAAAACAACAGGGCGCCCGACGTCAAAACAGCACTCTGCACCCGGCCGCCTCAGTGCCGCTGAGGGTGCACCTTTTGTGCTACTTTGTTTCCCCATTTGCCCTGACCTAAACCCTAGGAGCTTTGCTCCCACAACCCAGTGGCCTGCTTGCCAGCAGCCACCAACCGGAGGCCCCCTATCCCCCATTGGATAACATTGGGCCTCAACACTCTGCACCCGGCCGCCCTAGTGCAGCTGAGGGTGTAACAAGAGTGGATCACTGACCGTGGGGGACTTCTGAGTCTAACCCCAGAACCTTAACTCCCACAGTCGATAACTTACCTGTGAACCGATAACCTGTTTTTCCTCCATAGAATAGCATTGACACTTTTCTTCCAAAAAGTTTCTAAGTGTGGAGTTTTGAAAACTGAAAATATTCTTTAAAAATCGCACGAATAACCAAAACGTATTTACTTACCCGTTTGTAGGAAATGTCCCAGTGCTGAATCTAGGTATCCAGCACCGAGTTAGAAAAGTAACGTAAAAAGTAACTTACCTGTAATTTACTGAAAAAGCCTATTCATTTCAATGTACTGTATTTGCTAAGTATTGCAACCTACTGCATCCCCTGTAAATCAAACAAAGTACAATTCCTATTGCATTTTCCAACTGTTCTACAATCAGCAACTTATTACTGTAAAGTATTTAATGCTTACCTGTGCCAGGCATGCTTGGTTCTAAAATAAAACAGTATATTTTTTTTATACAAAAACAATTGGCGAAGAGTTCAGTTCTTGTGTGTGTGAATTCATTTGCTGACTGAGTGTGTACATCAAATGCTTAACACTGTCCTCTGATACTGCCTTACTGCTCGACCACTCTACCACAAATAGAGAGTAATGTTCTATCTAACTTTAACCTCTGCCTACCTCTGGGGTCACCTGGACTCTATACACACTATACCTCATTTTGGTGTAGTATATATAGAGCCAGTTTCCTACAGGCCGGGGGTCGACGCCGGCTGGGGGCACAACCGGCGTCTGTGGCGTCAGAGGAATCGGCACCGGGGAAGGTAGCGTGAGGTCGACCGGCGCCGATCCGGATCCAGGCCGGGATCCTTGGGGGCCCTGCGGCGCTGAGGCCTAGAGCCCCCAGCTGAGTGTCTCGGAGTCAGGCTGCTTAAAGATGTAGTGGAGGGCTTTGTAAAATACACGAAACTGGGCAGGGGACTCTCCGGCTGCTGGACAGGGGTGGAGAAGAGCGCGGAGCCGGAGAACGAAGACCCTCTGTGTCCCGCGTCGCGTCAGCCGACTGACGGGGAGAAGGTGAAGAGCGACGATGCTTCTTCGCCTTCTTCTTGTGCTTTGACTTACCCGAAGATGAAGACTTCGATGACGAATGGTGGTGATGGCTCCGTGACCTTCCCCTCGACCGGGACCTTGACGGCGCGGAGCAGTTGGAGCACGACTTCAGGTCGTGGTCGCGCTCCAGGCACCAAAGGCACACGAGGTGCGGATCGGTGACCGACATCAGCTTGTGACAGGAGTCACAAGGCTTGAAACCGGGTCGACGACTTGACATACCTCGTGCACCAGGAATCGTAAGACTTCAAAAAAGGTGTTGACAAAAGTCGAAAAAGTTTAGTCAAAAAATGAGTAAGGGTACCGCTCTCTCTGGATCTGCGCTGGCTGGCGTGGAAAAACAAAGAACTGACGTCAGCGCGCAGGGGCGGCGTCTAAGTAGATACCGCGACATCATTCCGGCGATCACGACGCCAAACGTGGAGTCGACTGACGCCACCTACCGACGCACAGGGATACTGCTGAGGAAAAAATTCTCCGGATCCAGTGACGCCTCGGGGTAATTTTAAGGAAAGGAATCTATAACTTGTAGTCTCTTTCAGATTGTTCAAGCAATTGGTCATTCTCAGGCCAGACTAGAATTTCACTCCATCCCAGCCATCACGTATGGCTTGGGCTAGAGAGACACGTAGGTTAACTGAGACCACCGGTATGATTTGACCAATCATGTCCCACAGCATTTTGCGGTCACTGATGTTGCCCTATTCTGGAATTCCAGCCCAGCTGAATCCGGTTTGTCTTCCTGAGAAGGAGAATGGCCTGCTCTGCACCAGAAAAGGCTCCCAAATGAAACATACCCACAGGTAACTGGGGAGTTAGATCACCCTAGGGTATTCTGGCAGATTCGCACACACTAGGTTAGGAAGAGTTAGGCAGGAGTATAAGGAAAATGCTACTTACTCAGTATGCATCTGTTCTTGGCATGTAGAGCTGTAGATTCACATGCTTTGCATAAGTCCGACATCTAGTGTTGGGTCTGGCTGTTTGCACTTTGTTTTTCTTCGAAGAAGTCTTTTGCAGTCACGAGGTAGGTGACTCCTCCTTTCGGTGATAGTGCGCATGGGCATCGACTCCATTGTTAGATTGTTTTCCCGCAGAGGGTGAGAATAGAGTTAGTAAGATTAGAATAGAAATGTCCATGCGTGTGTATCTAAGCAAGATAGTACTGGAACAGGTACAGGTCCCCGGGGAGGCGGGTGGGCGCATGTGAATCTACAGCTCTACATGTCAAGAACAGATGCATACTGAGTAAGTAGCATTTTCCGTTCGAGGCATGTGAGCTGTAGATCACATGCTTTGCATAGACTATACAGCAGTAATCTCCCAAAGTGGTGACTAACCTGTAACTGTTGCAGTGGTTTGAAAGAGTGAACGTAGAACTGCCTGGCCTACATTCGCTTGCTGTCTGGCTAAAACATCTACACAACAGTGCTTTGTAAATGTGTGTGGTGTAGACCATGTTGCAGCTTTACAGATGTCAGTTATGGGAAGGTTTCCTAAGAAAGCCATAGAAGCCCCTATTTTGCGAGTGGAATGCGCTCTAAGGGGAATTGGTAAAGTCTTCTTTGCTTTTGCATAGCATGCTTGAATACATTTGACTATCCACCTTGCAATACCTGATTTAGAAATGGGATTGCCTTTGTGTGGTGGAGCAAAAGTAACAAAGAGTTGTTTAGTTTTACGAAAAGGTTTTGTCCTTTCTATGTAATAGAGTAATGCTCGTGAAACATCTAAGGTGTGTAGAGCTCGTTCTGCCACTGAATCCGGTTGAGGAAAGAACACAGGCAACTCAACAGATTGGTTGATTTGGAAGGCAGATACTACTTTGGGTAGAAGTTTAGGATTAGTGCAAAGAACCACTTTGTTCTGGTGTACTTGTAAAAATGGTTCTTCTATGGTTAGTGCCTGAAGCTCACCCACTCTCCTCAGTGATGTAATAGCAATGAGGAAAGCAACTTTCCAAGTGAGAAATTGCAGTTCACATTTATGCAGTGGCTCAAAGGGTGGACCCATTAGTCTGGTAAGAACAATATTAAGATTCCACACTGGAGCAGGTGGAAGTCTTGGTGGAATAACTCTTAAGTCCTTCCATAAAAGCCTTGATAACAGGCACTCTGAAAAGAGACAGATGTTGTCCATTTTGAAGGTATGCAGCTAATGCCGCGAGATGTAAGCGTATAGATGTATATGCTAGATTTGAGCGCTGCAAATGCAACAAACAACAAATTATATTTTGAACTGAAGCATCAAGTGGGTTGATATGGTTATTACAATAAATAACAAACTGCTTCCATTTTGCTGCATAACAGCTCTTGTAGTAGGCCTTCTAGCCTCTTTAATGATATTCATACAATCTGGTGGAAGATTGAGATAACCAAACTCTATGATTTCAGGTGCCAGATCGCAAGGTTGAGAGGCTTGGGATCTGGATGTCTCATCTCTCCATGGCTCTGCGTGTGGAGACTGTATGTGAGATGTAGTTTTTGATGAGGGACTACTGAGAGTTCCAACAGGGTAGTGAACCAGGGTTGATGGGCCCATGGGTGCTACCAGGATTAGTGTGAGGGATGTTTGCCCGAGTTTCCGAACCACTAGTTTAATGTGTGGGAGAGGCGGAAAAGCGTAGGCAAATATCCCTGACCAGCTCATCCATAGAGCATTGCCTTTGGATAATGGGTGTGGATACCTGGAGGCGAAGTTTGGGCATTTTGCGTTTTGGTGTGTGGCGAACAGATCTATGTCTGGGAAGCCCCACATCTGGAAGAACGGAAGGAGAACTTGAGGGTGAAGTTCCCACTCGTGGATCTGTTGTCTTTGTCTGCTGAGCAGATCCGCGATCTGATTGTTCACTCCTGGGAGGTGTTCCGCTAGGAGGTACATTTTTTGTGGAATGGCCCACCTCCAAATGGCTTGAGCAAGGTGTGACAGTTGGAGAGAGTGTGTCCCCCCTTGCTTCTGTATGTAATACATGGCTGTCATGTTGTCTGTGCGTATCAGGACAGCTTTGCCTTCAAGGTGAGTATGGAAGGCTTTGAGCGCTAGAAGACTGCTAGCAGCTCTAGATGATTTATGTGCAGTTGCTTTTTACTCGATAATCCCTGAATCATGTGAGTTTGGAGATGAGCTCCCCAACCATTGAGCGATGCGTCTGCTGTTAGCACTGTCTGTGGAACTAGGTCGATGAAAGGTCGCTCTTTGGAAAGGTTCTGTGGATTCCACCACTGCAGAGAGCAATGAGGACGGCCGTCCACCAACACTAGATCTGCCAATTGACCCTGAGACCGATTCCACTGACGTGCTAAACATTCCTGAAGGGGACGCATTTGAAGTCCTGCATAGGGAACTAATATGATGCAAGATGCCATCATTCCCAGTAGCTGCATGAAAACCCGAGCTGGTAATGAGTGGTCGGGCTCCAACTTGGAGATTAGAGCCTGAATATTGTGGATTCTCGCTGGATTGGGACAGGCTAAAGCTTTTTGTGTATCTAGAGTGGCTCCTAAGTACATTTGCGTATTGGAGGGTTGGAGACAGGACTTTGACAGATTTACTGTGAATTCAAGGTCGTCCAGTAAGTGTACTGGTCTCTGAGTGTGCTGTAGACACTTTGTGAGAGTACTGGCTTTGATGAGCCAGTCGTCTAAATATGGGAAGACGTGAATATGTTGTCTTCGCAGATGTGCGGCGACTACCCCCAGGCATTTGGTGAATACTCTGAGAGCAGTGGTGACTCCGAATGGGAGCACTTTGAACTGGTAATGTTGTTCCCGCTACCACAAACCTGAGGAATTTGCAGTGAGCGGGATGTATTGGAATATGAAAGTATGCGTCTAGAGTAGACAGAAAGTCGCCTTGTTGAAGGAGTGGGAGCACCTGTTGGAGCGTTACCATGTGAAAGTGGTCCGACTGAATATAGAGATTTAGGTCTCTGAGGTCTAATATAGGCCTGAGAGAGCCGTCCTTTTTGGGTATGAGAAAGTATATGGAGTATACCCCGACCCCTTGATATTGTAATGGGATGGGCTCTATAGCTCCTTTTTGCAGTAGAGAGTGAACCCTCTTGTTTGAGAAGCTCCATATGCTCTGGTGACATTTTGTGTGTTCGCAGAGGAATGTTTGGGGGATTGTCGGTAAGCTCCAGGCAATAACCAGATTGGATAATTTCCAAGACCCAGCTGTCTGAAGTCATTGTATTCCAGACGGGAAGAAATTGAGAAAGACGTCCTCGATAGGTGTGGAATGATCGGGGGGGAAGAGGAGGCAAGTCACTGTTCGCTGCATGGGAAGTACGGGGTGTGTTATCTTTGCCCCTTCCCTTCCCATTATTGCCTCGAAAACCTCCTCTAAAGTAACTCTGGAAGATGGTAACTGATTGTTGCCTTTATAGGAAGAGGAGGTGTCTGTGGATATATTTTTTGAGCCCCCCCCCGTAAAAGGAGCGGCGAAAGGAACCCCGACTAGATGGGGACTGCAAAGTCCCCATGGATTTTGCGACCTCCGTGTCCTTTTTCATTTTTTCCAAAGAAGTATCCACCACAGGACCAAAGAGGTGATGTTGATCAAAGGGTAGGTTTAAAATGGAAACCTGGACTTCGGGTTTAGACCCTGAAATTCTTAGCCAGACGTGTCGTCTTAAAAGAACACTGGTGTTGACAGCGCGAGCTGCCGAGTCAGCTGCGTCTAAAGCACATCTAATGGAAGTATTGGAAATTAATCTCCCTTTCTGAATTAAATCATGTGCCTTTGATTTATGTTCGTCTGGCAAGAATTGGAGAATTTGCTCCAATTCGTCATGGTGAGCCCGGTCGTATCTCGCTAAGAGAGCCTGGGTGTTGGCAATACGCCAGTGATTGACTGCCTGCGCAGCCACTCTCTTGCCAGAGGCATCTATAAGTTTGGACTCCTTGTCAGGAGGAGGGGCATCTCCTGTTTGAGAGTTCGCTCTTTTGGGAGCGTTAGAAACCACTAAGGAGTCTAAGGGAACTTTGCCTTTAATGAAGACAGGGTCAGTAGGTGCAGGTTTGTATTTTTTATCTACCCTCGATGTTTGTATTTTTGCACGCACCGCGTCTTTAAAAATATTGTCTGTATGCTTAAGCATGCCCTTAAGCATGGGTAGTGTATGAGTTGCTCTTTGAGAAGAACTTAAGGTCTCAAAAAGAAAATCCTCCTCAAGAGTTTCCTTGTGAAGCTGAACCCTGTGATATTGAGCGGCCCTGTTAATTAATTCTATGTACCCTACATTGTCGTCAGGTGTCGAGGGTTTTGTGGGGTATAGATCTGGGTCATTGTTAGGATCTGTATTGTAATCACCCCATGCATCGGGATCACTGTCATCAGTTGCATTGTCATCCCCGTCATCCTGGTGGTCAGGTGACTGTGGTGAATTTGTAGGAGTAATGAGTAAATTGGGGTCAAGTGGGGAAGGGGGGGGTAAGAGGTAGAGGAGGAGAAGGATTAGTCGCCACATTTTTCTTTTTAAGGGGAATGTGGTAATCTTCATCCAACTCTGGCTTCTGTGTAGCTGGCAATTTTACAGGGATATGACCAGTCTTAGGGTTAATGACAAGTTCTTTCTGTTTCGGGTCCGTGTTGGAAGCCGGAACGTCGAAACGATGCTCCTTGGATGGGGGAGGAGCTGTTTTGTCTTTCGTCGCCGATATTTTCAAAGTGGAAGGTTTTGGCACCGAAGTTTTCAGACCCGAAGACTTAGCTTTCAGCATCGAAGGAATGGTCACGTTGACGTGTTTGGATTTTGGTGCTGAAGGTATTGGTTCGGTGCTCGAATGGGGCAGACTCAGTCCCGAGCCGGAAGGCTTTGGCTGGTGTTTCGGTGCCGAGCCCGAAGGCGGGGCGTTGGAAACATGTTCTCGGTGCCGACCTTGTCCCGAAGGCAGAGGAGGGACCGGAGCCTTTTTCTTGGGCATAGTTTGGGGCAGGGGAGTATTAGTACTCATGGTACGCTGACCCTGCGAAACGTCTTCTTCCATGTCTGAATCGGCTTCGGACAGGGAAATGTGTTCCTCCTCTTCTTCGGCTCCTTGTGCATCGAGGACTTCATGGTCGGAATCTTCTCCAAAGAGATCTGGAGCTGAGCAGCTTCGTTGGCACATTTCGTGACGTCGACTCCGACGATCACAGAGCGTTTTCTTTGATCGAAAAGATTGGCACGCGTCGCAGTCCTGTTCGTTGTGTTCCGGGGACAGACACAAGTTGCACACTTCATGCAAGTCAGTGCGCGGTTATTTAGCGCGACACCCGGGACAGAATTTAAATGGAGTCTGTTCAATCGACTGCGAGCTGACCCGGCGCGGGTAGGACCAACGGCCGTCCACGAGATTTCCGATCGAAGATTGCTAAACGATACGATACGCGAGAATGGGAAGCGCGATCGAGAAACAATACTGTTGAGGGTAGTGGATTGCGCACCGAGGGGAACCCGAGAAACGGTGTCGAACCGGAGTGCAGCAATTCACGTCCGAACCCGATGGCGGAAAAAAACAATCTAACAATGGAGTCGATGCCCATGCACACTATCACTGAAAGGAGGAGTCACCTACCTCGTGACTGCAAAAGACTTCTTTGAAGAAAAACAAAGTGCAAACATCCGGACCCATCACTAGATGGCAGACTACAGCTCACAAGCCTCGAACATATGATTATATATATATATATGCATATAATCAATGCAACAGCATGATGGTTGAAATGTTTAAATTCTTTACCATTCGAATAATGCGGATTACTCTATTCTGTTTCATTCTATTAATCATTGCAGCACACATTTTACATAAGAATCATACAGCTTCAATAAATAATCGAAATGCCAATTCAAATATTTCTTCGGTCTCCCGTTGGGCAAGCATGAGTTATGAATGAAAGGGATGGATATGTTTCCAGGATTTCCTTGGGGTGTCAGAGCTGTCATGTTCTGAGGTTGCACATATCGTCAGGTACCTTGTAAGGTTTAGAGGTTCAGATGGTGCACTGTGAGCTAGCCAGGACTAAGGCCAACATCTCCTGATGGAGTGCGTGGACTCTGTCTTGCACAGGTTTGAAGATTGGGTTGTTCAAACATAGAGCACGACTGTAGCAACAAAGGAGACAGCTAGCATCTACTAAATGTAGAGCAAGGCTAGCAGAAGAAAACATGCACTTGCCAAAGGTTTGTATACGTTTGGATTTGCGGTCAAGTAAACATGGTTGATATAAGGACATGCCTCTTTTCGTACGGTCAGCCCCAGGTTTTTCGGCCAATACTGCTGGTTTTTCGACTCTAAGAGTGCACTGAGGTCTACTAACCAGACATCCGTGCCAGCGCCCAGACCCTATAGAGTACGTCAAATTGGCCGTACCCAATTGGAAATGGCTAACTTACCTGTGAGTCCCTCATATACGGTACTCTGGTACCCAGGGCATGCAAGTTAAAGGAGTGCCCCAGGGCTGCAGCACTAGTTGTGCAACCATGAAGGTCCACCAAGTAAAATGAGTCCCCCCAGTCTGCCACTGCAGACTGGTAGGGAAGTTGTGCCCTGCTAACCTGAATTTGCCTCTGAAAGTAATGGCAAAGCCACTACTTCCCTTGTACATCTGTATAAGTTGCCCCTCTGGCAGGGCTACCGAGCCCTTAGGCAGGGTGGAACACAGACAGGACATGTATTTTACATGTTTTGACAGTAAAATGTGAAACTACAATTTTTACTGTGGAAAGACTTGGTCGCCCAATTGGAGAGTACAGGATTAGATGCTGGCCATCCAGTTGTGCTAACTAATGAACAGTGCAACAAAAGTGGCTGCTTCAGCTAACAAGCAACTCATTACATTAATCTCAAGTCAAAGTTAATGCAACTTGTTGCAGTGTACAGCTTATACAAAGTTTTCACAAAGCTGGCACTCTGTTGCCCTTAAAACTCCTGTGCCTACCCGGGCACAAATGGAGCCTGTTCTATGAGACCACTTTCTGCCCCCCCTGGAGAGGTGTGCCAACAAAGGATTGCAGGCCAGGGAGGTGTTACCTTCCTCTTGCAGGAAGCCACTGGAAGTTTAGCCCAAGAAGGCAGGCTTCAAAGAGAAGAAGCCTTTGAAGGGCAGATGGGTAACACAGGGGGAGGGGAGGGGGGCTGCCCCATTGTTTAGGCAGACAGGCTGGCACAAAGAGCAGAGAGGGGAAATCAATTGCACAGACTGAACCAAGGGAAAACCTTCCGGCTGAAGTCCGACTGGAGGCCCTTGTAGATCCTTAGGGCACAAAGGCGCAACCAGAGCTAGCCAGAAGTGTGCCGAAAACACACAGCATGGCCTCCATAAAGGCAACGTCGCCAATGAACCCAGAAAGTTAGGGTGCATTAGGAGTAGACTATGAATACACTCCTCAGGAGTTAAGGAGCGAGTCCAATCAGCACAGTGATGTTCTCTCACCTTCTCTGGAGATTGAGAATGGCAGGAATGGCCTGATTCCCACTTGGATTTCTTGTGTTTCTTCTTTGACTTACCCAAGGACTTCAACTACGAAGAAGATATGCCTCGGGATTGACTTCTGGACCAGGACCTTCCTTTCGACTTCAATCAGCCATGGATATTTGTGGCACTTTGAAAGGTAGACCTTTGCTTCACGATACCGTACGGCCTTCGGGTGCTGTAGTCACAGGTCCTAGAGCTGTGTTCTTACTCCAAGTACCAAAGGCATACCTGGCTGGGATCTGTCACAAATTGCTGTCTCACTTTGTGAGAGTTCCTACAAGGTTTAAACACTGTTTTAGGATGGTACAATTCCAGTGCACAGTAGTAAAACTTTGTGAAAAAGATTAGAAAAATATCACCATATATGAAAAGAATAAAGCTTTGGATTCGCGCATAAAGGCACTGAAAGAAAGGAATGAACATCAGCACACGTAGGTGGCACCTAGGTGAGACTCCATTCCTCACTTCCAGAGCAGAGTGACATCAACACAGAACCAGACGGTGCCACCTACAGGCATGCAGGAGTACTGATTTTGAGTTTTCCAGATCCAGTCCGATGGCTGGAGAATATGCACAAATTGAGAAACCTGAGGTTAGAAGCATTCATCAGAATAAACATATAATACAACGGATTGATACAGGGTACTTACCATTAGATTGGCTGGGAGACATAATGTGGTGGAGGATTACTTGATGTAACATAGCTGACTTGATGAATTGGTCCAGTGCTTACAGGGTTATGAATCCGGGGAGAACTGCTGTAGGGTGGATTCATTGGATGCCAAGGGGCAACATAGTGATAGGTGGGAATTACTGGCACACAAGAGTCAAAACTTGATATAGGCGACTGACTGTAAGGATCACTCATCACGGGGTAATAAATTGTGCCATGAGGTGCTGGTGGAGTTTCCACATTCGAAAAAGATCCTAGAAAAGGGAAACATAATTCAGAATAGGAAACAAACACAATATGCTTTGAAAAATTGATTTACCTCCAACAGATAACAAATATACCCTTTTCTGGCATCACCATTTACCAGAAAGAAATTGTCATCTCTTAACTTTCCCTTTCCCAATTTTAATTTCTCTGCTTTTGACATCAGTTCTTCAGAGGCAAGAACAAATAGAAAAAAAAGGCACACTTTCCCAACATAAGGAGTGTGATGTGGTGGGTGGGAATGCAGAACGTTTAGAATGTTTATCCTCAGAAAAAAAGTGGAAGTTGCTCACTGTGATAAATCATATACTGGTAGCTCTATGTCCCACTTCCTCCAAATTCTTGGGAGTGCTGCAAATGGTAGATCCAAGGATCAGACTACATATTTGCCAGCTAAAAATGGTGTAATGTAACGACCTGGAACACCTGACCCCCTTATCCAACCACTTTTCTCAAATTAGGCCAAATAAAACAGCTGGCGAGGCAGCGGAGTAATATGGTGTAAAGAAAACCAACAAGAGTTACCATGGCAATCTGCATACATTTAATGTAGCAACAGCCCCACAATTATGTGAGGCTGACAAACTTCTTACCTTTGGTAACACTCTATCTGGTTGTAGGAAGCTGACTCTGTACAGGCTCTGCACAGAGTCCAGTGGATCCCTAGAGGTAAAGCAGAGGCTAAAGTAGATAATACCTCACTCTCTTTTGTGGTAGTGTGGTTGAGCAGTCAGGCTTATCAGAGGGTAGTGTTAAGCATTTGTTGTACACACTCAGGCAACAAATGATTTCACACACTCAAAGACTGAATCCAGACAAATTGTTTGTATAAAAGTTATTATTTCTAGAACCAAGGTAGACTCAGTAGCAGGTAAGTGGTACTTCTCATACAATGTTACTGTTAGCAATACAGTGAATACTGGATTTGTAGGAACATTCAGATTACTTTTTGAATGGAGAAAACGATTTGTAAACTGTTCAAAAAGGCTTGTAATTACTTTTTGATTACTTTTAGTTTACTTTCAGATTACTCGTCTAGTTTGGTATGAAGCACACTCCTAACACAGTTTACACCACACATGACATTTGTAAGTAGGTTAACTCCTGTGCAAGCAATAGTTTAACTTTTGTGCTGCAGTACAAGACAGTTCAACCCTTAGAAGAATTTGCAGAGAAAACCCACCATTCAGTCCCATGGCAAAAACGAAGTGTTAAATTACAAGTGAGTTAAACTGTTTTGGGATTGGAGTATTGGGGGGTAGAACAAAGGTTCCGCGAGGTTCAGGCTGGCACTTAAGGGGCACCACCAGCAGCACTAGGGCGGCCAGGTGCAGGGTGCCAATGTTAGTCAACGGGGCACCTTGGTTGGGGACTGCTCACAGGCAGAACACTTGGTCTCAGGAGCCAAGCTCCTAGGATTAAGGTCAGGGCAAAGGGGGTCCCAGGTTAGCATCAAGCCCACACCACCAGCGGCGCAGGGGCGGACGAGTGCAGGGTGCTTAGTAGGTTTTGGGAGCCTAATGCGCTTCAATGGAAGATGTCGGTCACGAAAAGGACTGCAGGCTGGAGCCACAAGTCTGGACGAAGGGAACCGACTGGATGTTGAAGTTGAAGAGTTGCTGGACACCGTCTGTCGGGCACCTCAGGTCACAGGAGCTGCAAATGCAGGGGTGTTGTGTCGCTTCTTCTCACCGGTTCTGGTCGCGGTTGGGGGACCCTTCGGAGTGGGGCTGAAGGCGTTGAGGTTAAGGTTGTGGAGGTCGTCCAATGCTGGCTCACAGGACAGGATCACCAGTGGGACCTTGCTAGGGTGTTGGGCCACTCGAACTAGGGCCGTGGGCGTTGGGTGCAGAGTGGTGAGGACTTACGGATCCGGCCGGATCTGGAGTCCTGACTTAGGTTTTGTGTTGGACAAATCCGGTGTTCCGCGGAGATAGGAGTTTCTTTGGGAAGGCAGGGCAGGTCTCCGGGGTTCTTGGAGGCTGCTGGCTGCAAGACACGCCGGGTTCAGCTTGCAGGGGTTCAGAGCAGGAGACAGGCCGGTAGGGCTGGGGCCAAAGCAGTTGTCGTCGTCCTCCTCCTCCTCTTCTGCAGCACAGCTCTTCGGTCCTTCTTGTCACGTTGAATCTGAAGGTTCAGGGGTGCCCCTAAATACTAGATTTAGGGGCGTTACAGGGGTGTGCAGGTTGGGACCAATGGGTCCCTTCCCTGGGGTGTCAACACCCACTAGTATGCCACCCTTCAGTGGGAGGGGGGCATAAGCCTCTTTCTGATTGAAGGGGTCCCCCCATCTACAAGATGGCGGAGACTGAGATGTGTGCTTCGCCTCTCCTCCCCCACATGAGGGATAGGGTTGGCACACCTCCCTACCTGGCTAGGTTTTCCCGCTGGTTCTCATGCCCAAAATGGGGGTCAGAACCAGTGGGAGCCAGTTGCTGATAGCAGCAAAAGGCTGGGGGTAGCTAACAAAGGTGGCAGGCCTTTGAAGCTCCCTCTTTGAGGACCCTGCCCATCCTGAGGGAGGAGGCATGACACCTCTGCCCACAATGTGCTTTGTTCCCAGACCCAGAGAGCGGAGGGCTCTCTACCCAGGGGCCCAGAAACCTGTATGGTGGTAGCAGGTGGCTGGGAGCCAGTCAGCAACCACACCAGAGTAGGTCGTTTTTCAGGGGAGCATCTCTAAGATGCCCTATGGGTGCATTTTTCATAAAATCCAACACCGCCTTCAGTGTGGATTTAATGTGCTGGGAAGTTCCCAGACGGCAGTAAAGCCATCATGGAGCTGTGGAGTTCGTGTTGACAAACTCCCAGCCCATGTACTCAAAATGGCTTTACTGCACTTAGGTCTGTGAATGGCACAGACCCTGTAGGGGAATATTGCTCTTCCAGCTATGCCCTCACCTGCACATGGTGCACCCTGCCTTTATGGCTGTAATGCCTGCTAGAGGAATGACTTATTCATGCCACAGGCAGTGTGGGTGGGCATGGCACGCAGGGATGTGTGCCATGGTGATTCTTCAGTTTGGTCTGCACCCAAACACCCAGTCTGCATTGGCAGGGTGAGGGTGTTAAGGTGAGGGGTCTCGGAGGGTGGCATAATACATGCTGCAGCCCTAAGAGGCCCTCTCTGGTCACAAGGCCCTTGGGACCAGGGGTACCTTTTACAAGGGATTTATAGGTGGCCCAGAGGTGTGCCAATTGTGGGTACAAAGGTACAGTTTTAGGAAAGAACATAGGTGCTGGGGCCTGGTTGGCAGGATTCAAGCACACATTCAGTCAAGTTGGCATCAGGTATCTGGCAAAAAGTTAGGGAGTAGCCATGCAAAAAGGGGCACTTTCCTATACTGGTAGAGATTCTAACCGCAGAATCTTTACCTTACGAATATTCCCCAGGAATCCCACTGTATCTGGAAATCTTAAACAGGACACCTGCACGCAGACTAGTGGTAGCATGCAGCTCGGCACCAGCGTTCCTCCGCTCCCGAAGTGCCGTACATGGCCCTATATAGGCACCACGAATGCACGCTGACACCATTTGCTTTCTAAACTGTTCGAGCCCTCAGATGTGGAATCAATTTTCCAGATTGGTATTGACCAGTGTGCATATCTCTGAACTGGAACCTTTCTAAAATGAGAAGAGGCCAGTTCAAAGAATGGGGAGGTTGGTAGGTGAGGAGTCCGCGGTTAGAGTCTCTACCAGTAAGAGCATTACCAAAGGTAAGTAACATGTTCTTCTGATAGAGAATACTAACCACAGAATACTAACCACAGATTCCTCACCTTTGAATAAACACCAAAGCAGCACCTCCCAGGTGTCTCATAGGTGGTGGGTCTGTGGATGGACTCAAACCAAAAAGTACTGCAGGACAGGGCGGGAGAAGTGCCCATCCTGACAGACCTGACTGTCCAGACAGCAATGCTTTCTGAACATATGGAGGGACTCCCATGTAACCAACCGGCAAACGTTCAGGACAGGCACCCTGCATGCCAACACAGTGATAGCAGCCTTAGCTCTGATGGAGTAAGACTCCGGGGGCTGCTTTTTGGACTGGGAGCAAGGTGGAGCAAAGAATGCCAAAAGGGTGATGTTCTTCCCAATATAACATGGAGTCACTACCTTCAGAAGGAAGCAGGCTAGAGTCTGTAGAACCAGATTTGTTCTGCATACAGAGTGGTATAAGGTGTGTGGACAGAGCTTGTAGCTCGCTTACCTGTAGTGCCGATGTAATGGCGATAAGAAAAACAGTTTTGAGGATAAGGAGCCGACGAGAACAGCTTAGAGGAGGTTGAAAGGAGCCTACACTAGGAATGTAGGGAAAACAAAGTCCATCCCCTGCCCCCATTCCACCCGCAGGTGGCCACCCCAACCCAGAAGCGAAGCATCGATCACCATTGTCAACTCTGGGTTAGGAGAGGGGTCTACCACGGACTCAATAGTAGTCCAGCAGCCATCACTGCAGTTCCTTTGAGGTCTCTTCCAAACTCTGGACCTAATGGGAGAGATCCCCCCCAAGTGCTATGGCCACGGGGGCTTCAGATCCCACTGCAGAGCCCACATATGCCATCTGGCATGCTTCTCCAACAGGATGCAGGAAGCCATCAGTCCCAGCAGCCTCAGAGTTATCCTCACTGAGATCCAGAACAGAGGCTGAAACATCAGGGTAAGAGCCTGAATGTCCTTGACTCTCTTTTCTGAGGGAAGGTGCAAAATTGCACCATGTCCAGAATGGCTCTGATGAAGGAGAGCATCTATGAAGGAGTCTGGTATGACTTCAGCATATTACCAGTGAACCCCAATGATGTTAAGAGGTTCACCACGGTCTGGAGGTGGGTGACGATTGTCTAGGGCGAACCTGCCTTTAACAGTCAGTCATCGAGGTAGGGAAAGAACGGAACCCATGGCCTCTGAAAATGTGCTGCAACCACCACCATCATTTCGTGAACCTCAAACTGGCACTGGTAAGGCCAAAAGAGAGCACAGCAAACTTGATAATGCTCTTGGGCTACCGTGAACTACAGGTTTTGCCTTTCAGCCTGCAGGATGGTTATGTGGAAATAAGCATTCTGCGAGTCCAAAGCTACCATCTGGCCTCCTGAGTCAGGGGCACGCAAGGCCAGAGTGAGCATCTTGAATTTGTCCTTCCACAGAAAGGGACTGAGAGGTCAAAGGACTAAAATATGAGGGAGGCCTACGTCCTGTTTCAGCACCAAAATGTAGCGGGAAAAACAACCACTACCAATTTCTGTCCTCTGGCCAAAAGAGCCTGGTTTTCCTGCTGCAACAGGGATAAATGGTCCTCCGTCAGCCAGTCTCCAACACCACCTCGGGGCCAGACATCGCCATTCCCCAAGGATACAAGATCTCCAGGAAGGACTGCCCCACCCGCCCTGGAGGAGGAATCTCCATCATCGTCCACAAATCCACCCTCCGCCTGAGCACACTCCCCGACGAAACCACAGACCTGATGGAACACCTTCACTTCAAGATACTGATAGCCCTACCACCACCCTCCGAGGAACCGTCATCTACCAACCCCCTGGACCACGCGGACCGTTCACTAACTCCATCACGGACATCATCTCTCCGCATGCCATCGCATCCACCAACTACACCCTGCTGGGAGACCTCAACTTCCACCTTGACAACCAACTGGACCCAAACACCACATCCCTCCTGGACAACCTCCACAACATTGAACTCTGCCAAATCGTGACCGAACCAACACACTCAGCAGGACACACCCTCGACCCCCTCTTCACAACAGGAAACTCCATCACCTTCAGCCACACCACCGAACTCCCGTGGACTGACCACCGATGCGTCCACTTCACCTTCAGAACACCCACCATCCACAGACACCAGCACCTGCTCCCATGAAGAAACTGGACCAGAATCACCGACGACCATCTCACCACCTCACTCAGCAACTCCACCCCAACCATCGCGGGAAACGACGACCCCAACACCGCAGCCCGAACCCTGCACAGATGGATCTCCGACAGCGCCAACACCATAGCCCCCCTCAAGAAAAACAACAACACCCACGCCAAGAAAGCCAGATGGTTTACCACCGAACTTTGAGAGTCCAGACGCACTTGCCGCCGCCTCGAAAAGGCCTGGAGGAACACCAAATCCACAGAAGCACACAACAACTTCAGAGCCGCTACCAACGCCCACCACCAACTCATCAGAAAAACAAGAAAAAAAGCGATTGAAGACAGAATCTCCACACACGCACACAACAGCAAAGAACTCTTCAACATCATCAAGAAGTTCGCCCAACCCACCAGCGAATCGACGGACATTCCTCCCTCACAAGACCTCTGCGACAAACTCAGCACTTTCTTTCACCACAAAATCAAGAGCATCTACGACAACTTCGACGAAGACAACCAACACACTGAACCCCCGCCAACCACCCCCCACACCCTGAAGCCAGCGATTGACAACTGGACAGCCCTCATCACCGAAGACACACTGAAGACAATGAAGTCAATCCACTCCGGGGCCCCCACGGACCCCTGCCCCCACCACATCTTCAACAGAGCCGCCAACACCATCACACCCATACTCCGCCACACCATCAACCGCTCCCTGGCGACTGCCTCGTTCCCCGATGACTGGAAACACGCTGAGGTCAACGCCCTCCTGAAGAAACCCTCGGCGGACCCCACCGATCTCAAAAACTACAGACCCATCTCCCTGCTCCCGTTCCCAGCGAAAGTCATCGAGAAAGCCATCAACAGCCAACTCGCCACATTCATCGAAGAGCACAACATCCTCGACTCCTCCCAATCCGGCTTCAGAAAAAACCACAGTACGGAAACCGCCCACCTCGCCGCAACAGACGACATCCGCACCCTACTGGACAAAGGAGAAACAGTAGCCCTCATCCTCCTCGACCTCTCAGCGGCGTTCGACACAGTCTCTCACCGCACCCTAATACGCAGACTCCTCGACGCAGGGATCCAGGACAAGGCCCTCGAATGGATCCGCTCCTTCCTCTCCGGCAGAACGCAGCGGGTCAGACTCCCCCCTTTCCTCTCGGACCCTACACCAACCACCTGCGGAGTCCCTCAGGGGTCCTCCCTCAGCCTTACGCTCTTCAACGTCTACATGGCTCCACTCGCCCCCATCGTCAGAACCTACGGACTCAACATCGTGTCATACGCAGACAACACCCAACTCATCCTCTCCCTATCCAACGAACCCAACACCGCCAGACACAACTTTCGAGAAGGCATGGAAGCAGTCACCAAATGGATGAAAAACAGCTGCCTACAACTAAACACCAACAAGACAGAAGTACTCATCATGGGCCCAAACCCAGACGCCTGGAATGACACCTGGTGGCCCCCCGCCCTCGGAAAACCGCCCACCCCCACGGACCACGCACGCAACCTGGGAATCATCCTGGACTCCGAGCTAAAAATGGACCGCCAGATCAACTCCGTCTCGTCCTCCTGCTTCCACACCCTCCGTCTCCTACATAAGACCTTCAAATGGATCCCCCTCGAACACAGAAAGACCGCCACTCACGCCCTGGTCACCAGCAGACTCAACTACGGCAACGCACTATGCCGAAATAAACAAAAACCTCACCGCAAGCTACAGAATTACCAGAACGCCGGCGCAAGACTGGTACTCAACCTGCCAAGACACTGCCACAGCTCCCAGCACCTGCGCACACTCCACTGGCTCCCCATCGAGGCCAGAGTCACCTTCAACTTGCTCACCCACGCACACAAGCCCCTCCACGACACCGGACCAGCATACCTGAACAGCTGACTCAATTTCCACGCACCCCAAAGGACCCTACGATCAGCGTAGCTCTCCTACGCCGTGGTCCCTCGCAGCAGAAAGACCAGATCGGGAGGCCGCTCCTTCTCCTTCCTCGCGGCCAGAGCCTGGAACGCCCTTCCGCTCACCCTCCGACAGACAACATCGCTTCCCATCTTAGCAAGAAACCGCAAAACCTGGGTCTTCGACAGACCCCCTCCTTGATGGACTGGAACTTGCACCCACATCCTACCCCCAGCGCCTTGAGACCCTTACGGGTGAGTAGTCATGCTTAACAAATGCCTGATTCATTGATTGAGTCTCTGGATGGTGGAATGGGTGGCATGGAGGGGAAAATAGAGGAACAGTAAGGTGTAACCCCCTGAACAATTTGCAGGACCCACTTGTCAGAAGTTATCTCCAGCCACCTTGGCAGATAATGTCGGATCCTGCCTCAGACAGGGTGGCTGTGTGCCGTCAAGGGCACGCTAGAGACGCTTGGGGTCTGCAGCAGTTGGAGGGGTAGTAGACAAGGCTGCACACTGTCCCTGCTGTCCAGGTATCCTGTGGGTACCACTGCCATGAAAAAGCTGGGGGGATTGCTGAACTGGCTGAAACTGCTGGCATTACTGAACGCCCTTACCATATCCACAGAGGGGGCAAACTTTTTGATGATGCCGACATGGAGTAACCGAAAGGCCCAAGGAGCGTGCTTTTGCCCTGCTATCTCTGAAGTGCTCCAGAGCAGAGTCTGCTTTGTCCTTGAAAAGATAGGACATCTTGAATGTTAAGACTGGCCTGAGAGACAACCAAAAATCAAGTGGACTGCATCCAGGCATGGTGCCTATGGTCCTATCAAGAGGATGTGGTACCCAGTACACAGTAAATAGTGAACACAGCTACATCACAGCCATCCTGCATGGCCTGGGAGAGGATGGCACAAGCTTCTTCTGGTACCAAGGGTAAGACCTGGGCTACTGAGTCCCACAAGGCATGAAAACAGCACTCTAAAAGGCAGCTGGCATTCACCGAGCATAGGGCTAAACTTGTGGACAAAGACACCCTTTTCCAGAATGTATCTATCATTTTCAATTCCCTGTCAGATAAAGTGGTTGGGGACAAATTTGGGTTAACCTTGCTGACTGAAACTTGCACCACAAGGCTCTCTGGAGTGGGGTGCTGGGTGAGAGAGTGGCAGGCCAGAGCCGGGCTATGGCACCTGCTCATATAAAAAATGTAAAGTAAGCATAGGTCCTGCCTCAAATCTTCGCACACTACACGGCTTGTCAAAGCCTACCAATTACAACTTGCTGAGCCTTTTTGACCAGGGATCTGCCACTAAATGAAAATTTTACATTACCTCTAATTAATGCTCTCTAGTGCCGACAGCCTTCATACCTTCACATGCTTTTGTATTTGTAAAGCTTTTAATAGAAATAGTCAAGCGCTGACCTAACTACAGAGACAGAAGCTCTTAAAGAAAAATAATTTTAAAAAAAATAAAAAAAGGAACCCCATGACCAACCTAGCGCACACTGCAGAACTAGTCCATTTGGCCCTTCCAACCACAAGGACTACGAGATTCATAGTCAACTGGAAGTCGGTCTAGCCTTCTCTCCAATAAGGGCACACCTAGCCATGTAGTTGCTTGACTGAAAATAGAAAACACCAATTAATCTTAAAGACCCTGTTTTGGAGTTTTTATGGTTGGCTTTAAAAGGTTGATTCATCCTATAGCACCGGACCTCAACAATGTTCTTAAATCTAAAGAATAAAACCTTGTTTTGTTCTTTACATCTACTATCTCACAGATGCACCTTGGGTATTGGCCTAATTCATTTAACTTTGTATTGGAAACCTGTTTGGACACTTACTGTTAACCAACGGTAGAGGAGCCATTTATTCCAGTACGAAAAGACTGCGGCATCCATGACAACCAAACTACTACAGATTTACCAAGCCCCTCACAGAACAAGGTGGTGGGAGGCCAGAGAGGAATCTGTGATTAGACAGACTATTCACCAAAAAGAGCATTACTGAAGTTAAGTAACTTGCTTTTCTGATGGATATTTCTAACAGCAGATTCCTTTCCTTTAGAACAGATACATGTAAGGAAATGACTTTTTGTCTACCCCAAAGCCTTTAACTGATGATGCTGGTTTTTCGACTCAAGAGTGCATGGACGCCTGTTAACCAGACCTCAGTGCCAGTGCCCTGACCCTAAAGTGTATGTCAAATTGGCTATAACCAATTGGAAATGGCTAACGTATCTGTAAGCCCCCAGTATATGGTACCCAGAGAATGGAATTGCAGCACTGGTTGTGCCATTCTAAAGCTCCCCCAAGTAAAACTAGCCCCCCAGTTCACCACTGTGGCTGGTAGAGCGGTCGTTTACTACTGGCCCGACTTGGCCATTGAAAGCAATGGCAAAGCCTCTACTTCCTCTCTACGTCTGTGTAAGTCACCCCTCTGCAAGGCCTACTGAGTCCTAAGACATGTGACACCAGCAGGACATGTAATTTACTTGGTCCGACAGTAAAAACACAAAACTGACGTTTTTACTGTAGAAAGACTTGTCCACCCAATTGGAGAGTGCAGGATTACATGCTTACCCCTCAGCTGTGCCAACTCCTGAACGGTGCAACCAAAGTGGGCACTTCAAAGTATTCAACTCATTACATTAAGCCCGTCTTGAATCTCAAGTTGAAATTAATGTAACTTGCTGTCATTTGCAGCTTTTACAAAGCTGCCACTTTGTTGACTTTAAAATTCTTATGCCTTACCGGGCACAGATGAAGCATGTTCCACGAAACGGTTTTCTGCCTTCCTTGGGAGACATGCCAATGACTCTCAGCAAAGGGAACAATGAGCGATTGCAGGCCAGGGAAATGTTACCTCCCTCCTGAAGGAAGCCAAATTGGTGTTAGCCCCAAAAGGCAGGCTTCAAAGGGGAAGCTTCCTTTGAAGGGCAAATGTGTAACACTAGGGTATAGGGCTGCCCCACTGTTTAGGCAGACAGGCTGGCAAGGGGAGCAGAGAGGGTAAACCAGCTGCCAAACTGTATTCTCCAGGGGCCTGTAGCCCCGAGGTAATCAAAACCCAGATGAGGGCTAGTGAGGTCCACACAACGAGAGAGGGGTCTCACCATCTTGAGAGTGAGCAGAATGGTGCATCCTGGGATCCAGCCAGGTGCCACACTCCCCAGGAAGGGGTCACCAGATTGGGGGGGAAGGGGGGAGTGAGAGGGGGTGGCATCCTGCCTTGTGGGCATGTTGCGGAGCTTAAAGAGGGCATCCCTGGCGCCCGACCTCAGATCAAATGACCTGGAGGGAGGACAAAAGAAGGACTGCCCTGCTGCACCGAGGGAACAGCAAAGAAAGGCTGCACCATTGAGGACTCCACCTGGTGGCTAACGAAGAGAGGAGACGGTGCCTGATATGTCCCTGCTCAAGAAGAAGCTGTTTCCAGAGCCCAGCAAAGTCAAGAGACTCCAAGGGCCAGCCAACTGGCTCCTGTCTGCAGCACAGGGACACAACAGCTGAAAAGCCTGCTGCTGCAAGGTGGTAGCCTAGAGTCTTCAAGGCACCACCACCCCCGCCATGCAGTACCAAAAACCAAGACCCTATGCACAGAGTTGCACTGGAGTTTGCTGAGCCCAGAAGTGCTATCTGAGAGCTGCTGGGACCGCCTCAGTGGACGTGCTATCGTCCTAGGAAGAACTGGCCTGTGACCACGACACAGGGCAACGAGTAGTCCAGTGGCAGCTTGACTTCGGCCCGACCGGAGAGGACCTCCTGGTATGTCGACCCTGCAACCAGGACCCCTGTGCCCTCTCCGTGGACCAAGGAATATCTGCAGGAAGACCCCCGTCATCCATGTCACATACACAGCATCCTTGAGCATCTCCAGCATCCTTCATCCCCTGCATAAGGACCACTTCCATGGGATATCCTGCAACGTATAAAAGGGCCTGGATCTTATTAAGGATTGCTTCTCCTTTTAATGCTACTGCTCTTGAGGCCTTGCCAGGTCCCTACCTAGCCCAAACTTTTGCTGAAAAAAGTTTGTGTTAAATTTGTTGAATTTGCCAGTGCTTGTTCACGGTAAGTGAAATGTCTTGATTTATCAATTCTAGTAAATTCTGTATCTCCAGAACCCTCCGGTGAATCTTTTTTCGTTTTGGTGTCTAAATTCATATAAAAATACAGCCTATTTTTATAAATTGGTGTCGGATTTCTTGAGTGTTGTGTTGATTTCTTGTTCAATTGTTTTGGTGCTGTTTAAATGCTTTATACTACTTCCTCTGTGTAAGCCTTGCTGCTCAGTACCACAGCTACCTTGGATTGAGCTGATGGTTTGACAGACGAAACCTACTGGTCCTAAAAGGGTTGATAAGTGTATTACACTGTAAGGTCACGCAACCACACCATATATTATACCCCATTTCCTCACGGTGAGATCCAGGACATGAAAGCCAAATAGGTAGACATCTAGAAAAGAAGTTCTTGCTCCCCTCCCAAAAAGTATTTTCTGTTGACATTGTTGACCTCCAGAGTACTGTCTCCAAAGAATTGCAAAAACTTTCCCGTGGAGTGGAGTTTGAAAAGTTTGGCAAAGTTCCCACAAAGTAAGGGAGGGGAGAAGCTCTACACAAGTTTTTTTTAACAGATCCCATGAGTCTTATTTACGAACAAGGAGACATGGAGCTCAATTTGGCAAATCTGTCCTCTTACAAGTGGGATGCCCTGAGGGCACTTTGTGCAGAAAGAAAAATCATCATAGGAGCTCAAGCTAAGAAAAATGATTTGGTTTAGGTCTCTAGAGCTCGGGATGAGGCGCAAAGGGTACCACCTTGCCCGAAGGAAGGAATTATCCCAAGATAGTGGGGACAAAGAAGAGGTGGAGGACAATCGTAGCCTTTCGAGTGGGGCCAGTGGGGTAGGTGGAAGCTTGCATGAAGAGGTGCACAAAATTGTCAACACTGACAATGTCACAAAGTCACACCCTATAGCTGCGCTTGACTGAGTGGGAAGGAGTTACTGGCCCAAAGAAGGTAGTTGTGTCCCCTGCCATCCCAGTGGAGTGTCCACTGGGAAATGACTTAGAAACTTCTGCTTGGGCAGCAGTAGAGAGCAGAAACCATGCAGCCATACTGGGACTCCCTGAATGGGTGTGTGTTACTACCACAGCAGAGAAGGCCTTGGAAGAAAGTCAAGGGATCCTGAAACTATGGACCAGGTCCCTCTCTCGGCTCCCACTTTCACCTCAAGATCAAAACTCTCTACAGCAACTTCGACGAGCAGAACCCAGACGCTGACCCTACTCCTTCAACCGACAATGCAACTGAGCCTACCATCACCACCTGGACCTCTGTCACCACAGAAGACACCGCGAAGACCATGAGAGGTATACACTCAGGAGCCCCCACCCGCCCCACATTTTCCACAGAGCTGCCTCCACCATAGGACCCGAACTTCAACGCACCATCAACTGCTCCCTTGAAACAGACATTCCCCAACAACTGGAAACATGCCAATGTCAAGCCCCTCCTCAAGAAGCCAACGCAGACCCGACGGACCTCAAAAACTACCGACCCATCTCTCTCCTCCCCTTCGCAGCCAAAGTCCCTGAGAAGATCATCAACAACCAGCTCACAAACTTCATAGAAGCAAACTCGATCCTCGACTCTTCCCAATCCGGATTCCGCAGCAACCACAGCACCGAGACCGCCCTCCTAGCCGCCACGGACAACATCCACACCCTCCTCGACCAGGGCCACACGGCTGCCCTCATCCTGCTGGACCTCTCAGCAGCTTTCAACACCGTCTCCCACCGCACACTGACTGCCAGACTCCACGTGGCCAGCATCCGAGGAACTGCCCTCAGATGGATCCGCTCCTTCCTCACCGGCCGAACCCAAAAAATCAGACTCCCGCCCTTCCACTCCGAACCCACAGAGATCAGCTGTGGAGTACCTCAGGGATCCTCACTCAGCCCCACGCTCTTCAACATCTACATGGCACCTCTCGCCAACAGTCAGAAAACACAGACTCAGCATAGTATCTTACGCCGACGACACCCTGCTCATCCTCTCCCTCACCAATGAACCCGACATCACCAGACACAGCTTCCAGGAAGGTATGAAAGACGTCGCCTCCTGGATGATCAACTCTGAGAAAACGGAAGTCCTCGGATCCACCCCCTCCGCATGGGACAACACCTGGTGGCCCACCACCCTTGGCAAACCTCCCACACCCACAGACCACGCTCGCAACCTCTGCATCATACTAGACTCCTCCCTCACCATGAACCGACAGATCAACGCCGTATCTTCCACATGCTTCAGCACCCTCCGCAAAACCTTCTAATGGATCCCCCCCGAATCCAGAAAGATAGTCACCCACGCACTCATAGCCAGCAAACTGGACTACGGGAACGCCCTCTACGCCGGAATAAACAAATCTCTCCTCCACAAACTCTATCCAGAACGCCGCAGCTAGACTTATCCTCGGCATCCCACGACAACACCCCATCACCCAACACCTACAAGAACTCCACTAGCTCCCCGTTGAAAAGAGTGACCTTCATGCTCCTCACCCACCCATACAAATCCCTCCACAACATTGGACCCCAATACCTCAACAAAAGAATCTCCTTCTACGCACCCAAGAGAAGCCTCCGATCTCGCCCAGAGCCAGATCGGGAGGACGATCCTTCTCCTACATCGCAGCCAAGATCTGGAACGAACTCACTCTCAGCTTCAGACTAACCCCCACACTGCAAGCATTCGGGAAGAGCCTCAAGACCTGGCTCTTCGGATGAGACGAAGCTGCGCGCAACCCCCCTCCCCAGCGCCTTGAGACCCTTGCAGGTGAGTAGTGCGCTTCACAAATCCCGGATTAATTGATTGATTAAAGCCAAGAGGAAGAGGCAGGAAGCCTGAACAACCAGCCTCCAAAGGGACCACAGGCCTAGAAGGAGCCCAACCCCCCAGGAGGAAGGCCTGGTGATTGAAGGGAAACGGACTCATGGAAACTTACCAGACCTGGCAGAACTCCAAGGAGAAAGGGGTCCCTCTAGAGAGGACCTGAGAAATGGACTAAGGCCCTGCCCCCCCCCCCGCCACAGGGCCCGATGCCACTGTCTCCTTAGAAAATTACAGGGGCATACCTAAGTGTGGGTTACATCTGCCTGTAACAGGACAGGGGCTGCCCCTTCGAAGCTTGTACAGTTAGTGGCAACCCCCCCCAAGGCCATCATGTCTGGAGCATGTCTTACCTCCTCCCAGCCAGGGCCCCTTTGTTCCCTTTTCTGAGAGCAATTCACACCTCCCAGCAGGCTGTCAAGTGACAGCTGGGGATTATCTCAGCAAGGCCTACTGGAGGCTTTAGGCAGGATAAGGCCAACTTTTTAAAAATGGCATTTTCAAAATAGTAATTTAAAATCAGATTTTACCATCAAAGTGGATTTTCAATTCCTATTTTTTGAGTCCTCGAATCATCGTCTAGCTACTCCCAAACTAAAGTTATTCCCGCTTCGGGAATAACACCAGAAACAAAAATGTTACTTACCCTGCAAGCATCTGTTTGCAGAAATAAATGGAAGATGACCATGCAAAAGAATATATGTAAAGTAAGGGAAAGATATCTGCAACAGCCGAAGGCTTCCGGAGAGGAGGGTGAGCACATGTGAATCTACAGCACTACATGCCACAAACAGATGCTTACAAGGGTAACATTTTATGTTCATGGCATGTGTAGCTGTAGATACACATGCTCTGCATAGACTGTAAAGCAGTTCTCCCTCAAAGAGGTGGCTAGCGAGAGGTTGTTGCAGTAGACTGAAAAAAGTCTACGAAGTACAGCCTGCCCCACTTGGGGTTGTTGACGTGCTAGGACATACACAGTAGTGTTTAGTGAACAGATGTCAGCTATTGGGCTGTTCCCTAGAAAGCCACGGAGGGGGCCTTCTTGCGCGTAGAATGTGGCCTGGGTGGAGCAGGAAGCTGCCGGTTTGCTTTGGCGTAGCAAGTTTGAATACAACTGACTAGCCAGTGGGCTACTCCTGCTTTCAAAATAGCCCTACCTTTGTGTGGCTTAATGCAGGCGACTGTTTCTTCACCAGCGAAAAGCTTTTGTCCTATCAATGTAATGTAGGACATGAGGGCTCTCAACATCTAGTGTGTAAATAGCTCTCACTGATACCGAATCCGGGTGCAGAAACAACACCGGCAGTTAAATGTTTTGTTTTTTTTAAGGTAGAAAGGGGAAACCACCTTGGCCAAGAACTTCGGGTTAGTCCTGAGGACTACCCTGTCAGCGCGTACCTTGAAGAAAGGCTCTTCCAGGGTGAGGGCTTGAATCTCACGGGCCAGCCTGAGTGAAGTAAAAGTGACTAGAAAAGTTAACCTTCGTGGGGGAAATGACTTGGGGCGGCGGGCGTGGGTTTGTTGTGAGGATGATGTTATGAGATGGATGTCTTTTTCTGGGGTGCACTCTTACCCGTTGTAATGTTTACTTCTATATTGATATTGGCTTTCCTCAGGAGCAGATTGTTGGTTTTAGTGTGACCTGTTGTAACTGCTGGAAAATAAAAATGTGTTTATCATAAAGAAACGCTACCATCCAAGACAAACTGGAGAAGGCATGAGTAAAGGGGTTCGAAATGGGGCCCCATGAGTCTAGTTTGGTCTATATTGAGGTTTCAGGAAGGGGCAGGTGGGGGGATGGGGAGGGAGGAATAGCCTTTTTAAATCCCTCCATAAAGGTCTAAATGATGCTGAACAATGAAGAGTGCTCCCTGTTCTGCAGGTATGCTGCCACTGCAGCCACATGTAATCAAATGGAAGTATAAACCAGACCTGAGCGTTGCACATGAAGGAGATAACCAACAGTGTCCTGTACTGCAGGCTTAAGTTGGTCAATATATTTGGGTAGGCAGAAATGAACAAACCTCTTCCACTTTGCCGCAAAGCAGGCTAGAGAAGAAGATGACAAGCGAGTCTCTTATGGACATGTACTCAGCTGATTAATTGAGATACCCAAAGCCTAGGACCTCAGGAGCCAGATCGCTAGGCTAAGCTGCTTGGGGTTGGGATGCCTAGCTCTGGCTTTGCCTTGGTGCTGAGTGAGAAGGTCCAGCCTGATGGGGAGCTTCTAGTGTGGGACTACTGACAACTCGAGGAGGGTTGTAAACCACAGCTGTCTGCCTCACAAGTTAGCCACCAGGATTAGGGTGAGGGAGGTCTGCTGTATCCTCCGAACCACATGTGGAAGAAGTGGAAGAGGTGGAAAAGCTTAGGCAAATATCCCTGACCAGTTTACCCATAGTGCATTACCATTGGGTGCGGACACCTGGAGACAAAGTTTGGCCATTTGGCATTTCCAGTAGTTGCAAACAGGTTTTTGCTGGGAAACCCCCAACGCTGAAAATACAGGAGCAGCACTTGGGGCTCGAGTTCCCTCTCATGGACTTGTTGCTGCATCCTGCTGAGAAGACCTGCAAAGTCCCTGTCTGTTCCCAGAAGGTACTACGCTAGCAGGTAAACCCTGTGGTGTATCGCCCAACGTCAAATGCTATGCGCCAGTTTTGAGAGCTGAGGAGTGTGTGCCCCTCCTGTTTCCTTAGTTAATACATAGCAGTCATGATGTCTGCTTTGATCAGGACTGTCTTTCAATATACATGGCAGCCTTGAGCAGTGGCGTAGCAAGGTCAAGTGGTACCCGGTGCGGAAAATTTCTTGTCACCTCCGGCTTCACAAAATGGCAAAAATATGTGTTTAAAACACATATTTTTGCCATTTTGTCACCCCCTCAGTGATTTCTTGTCACCCCCGGCTTGACAAAATGGCAAACATGTGTTTAAAACACAAATTATTGCCATTTTGTCACCCCCCTCAGTGATGACACCAGGGGCGGCCCGCACCCACCGCACCCCCCTTCCTACGCCACTGGCCTTGAGCGCCAACGGGACTGCCAGCAACTCCAGGTGGTTGATATGGTAGGACTGCTGAAGGGGCGTCCACAGGCCCTGAACAGTCAAATCCAGCAGATGCGCCTCTTCCCCCCCCTCCTCCTTTCAGAGATGAATCCATAGTAATGGTCACCTGTGGGATTGGGTCTAGAAAGGGCCTGCCCTGCAACAGGTTACTGCTGTTCCATTACTGCAGGGAGTGATGGATGCTGGCCAAAATCAACACTAGACCCTCCCATTGTCCCTCCGCTTGTGACCACTGAGTTGACAAGCACTCTTGAAGCGGGTGCATATGCAGTCTGGGGTGGGAAACAATAGCTATGCAGGAGGCCATCATGCCAAGTATGCGCATCATTGTTCTTAATGTTAGTTGATGAGTTGGATGAAAAAGGCAGCAGCACCTGGAAGGCTAGGACCCGTATGGGGCTGGGATAAGCTTTCCCAGGAGGTGGGACTTTGCCACATTGATGGTGAAACCCAGATTGGGGAGGAGATCTAAGATGGTCTGGGTGTGGGTCAAGCACTGCTGACTGCTAGCTCTCTATCTGCCAGTAGTTTAGGTACAGAAAGATCAATCAATCAACCAATCAAGGGTTGGTAAAGTGCAACTTGTAATGAGGCATAAGACACTGGATATGGTATATTAAGTAGAGGGTTTATTGACTCTCCGAGAACACCCACGCTCCATGTTAGAACATGGAACTTAAGCGACATCACACAACTACTCACCAGTGAAGGTCTCAAGGTGCTGGGGGAAGGTGGGGAGCAGATACATCTAAGTGCTGGGGGAATTCAAAGAGCCAGGTCTGTGGATGTTCCTCCTCCGCAGATGAGCGGCGATCACCACAAGGCATTTAGTGAAGACTCTGGAAGCTGTTGTTACCCCTAACGGCAGAACCTTGAATTGAAAATGCTGTCCGTTTACCACAAACATGAGGTAGCAGCAATGTGCCGGGTGGATGGGTACGTGGGAAGAGGCGTCCGTAAGGCCGATGGCAGTCATGAAGCGTACTTGCTGGAGCAGTGGGATGACATCCTGGAGCATAATCACGTGGAGCTCCAGTGTTCTGAAAGGATGTACTTGTTGAGGGGCCTGAGGGACCAGTCTTTCCTGGGGTTTAGGAAGTACAGTGAGTACACTCCAGTGCAGCGTTGTTGTGGCAGCACAGGACCGATGGCCCCCTTCAGTAAGAGCACGTCTACTGCCTCCTGTAGAAGGCACTGGTGGTCTGTTGGAAGGGTGTATTTGCAGATGGCCGTTTGGAGGTGGTGCAGTGAGTTCCAGGTAGTAACCCTGCTCTACAATGGACAATACCCACTGGTCTGAGGTAATGTATTGCCATTACCCTAGGAACCCCTGCAGACATCCCCCAACAGGTACTGTGTGATAAGGGAGCGGGAGTCACTGCTTGGGAGGGAGGCAGCAGCCTTTGGTGCACAGCCTTTGCCCCTAAAATAGTTACCCCTGTGAGCACCCTCAGAAAAACCCCAGGAGGCTTGCTGTTGAGGCTGCCTACTCTGGTATGAGGTGGGAGCCTCCCGAGAGGTGGTAAAGGCGCCGCACGGAATTGTGAGCGACGAATAGAACCCATGGGGTGATGGTGACTGTAAGGCCCCTATTGCCTTGGGCGTCTGTCTTTTTTTTTTGATCTTCTCGTACATTTGATCTTCTCGTACATCTGATCAACTTGAGGCCCAAAGAGGTGTTCCCCGTCAAAGGGCATGTTGATCAGATGCTGTTCTTCTGGCTCAAAGCTGGAGACACAAAGCCAGGCTTGATGGCGGATAAGAAAGATGGAATTTACGCCCCTGGCGGCGGTGTTGGCCACATCTAGGACACACCTAATAGTGAAGTTAGATGCTGTCTGCCCCTCAGCGATAAGCTCCTGAGCTCTTTGCCTATACTGGTCAGGGAGGTGCAGGATGAGTTGTTCATCTCATCCCACCGGGCCTAGTCATAGGGGGACAACAACCCCAATGAATTGGTAATTGATCCTTCAACACTGTGCCTTCTGAACAGATACACTAATACTCACAGTGGGGTCAGAACACTTCCAATTTCTTGTGCTCCCCTCTGTCTTACACTGGTTCTTCAGGTGTTCATGAAAGTCATGGCGGATGTTAAAGCTTTTAAAGAACCAGGATTGGCTCAGAGGAAAAAGCAGTCATAGGAGAACGGGCACCACCGACTCTCGGAACAATCCCAGGAGAAGGACCATTTTTGCTATACGAGGAAAAGCACTTTCAATGTTCTTGTTAGAAGACCCTTTGGGGATTGTTCCCTGTCAGATGACCTACTACTTGAAGGAGAGTAGAGGAACCATTTAGGGGGCCTCTTTATAGGTCTAAATCAAGGATAACATACCCTCCAACACCCTGACGCATTTGGGTGCATTGAAGCATAGGAAACGCAGGAGCCATGATCAGGCCCCATTCTCCACCTGCAGATATTATGGGTTTGGACAGGGTTACTGACTGAAATAGTGTTAAAAGCATTACAATCAAAATGCCTTTAGATAAGATATTTGGTCTAGTCTGCTGAACAAACATCACTGAATGTCAATTCAGAAATAATCGAAGAACTTCAGACCCGCATCACTACAGGGGAGAAAAAGAGCTGATGCGAGAGTGCTAGACAGCATCACATATAGGCTGGTATTGTCACTTCTGGTGAAACAATGAGTGGACTCATGTGGCGAGCTATTACTCAAGGGCAAAATGTTTCTGGATCCATTCTGATGTCTGGGGATACGCATAAATGTGAGGTATCTGTAGGAATGAATATCCATCAGAAAGCCATGTCTACTATTGTTGCAATGCCCTTTATTAAAGAGCAAATGCATTCATATAGAGGTTCCTTGATATCTCTGGAAGATATCCGAAGTGTAGTCTGTCTGTGGGTTTGTATCCGTAAAGTAAAAAAGAAAAATCCTCATAGTTTGAGTTTGCTTATGTCAAGATGCCACTTTCAATATCGCTCTTGCAAATACATACGTTGAAATCAAGCCACCTTTCAAGACTTTGTGGTTTGTCCCTGTTATGTCGCATAACAACCCATTTCCATAGCCATGTTTAATTTTATCCCTCAAGTGCCAGAAACCAAGATAAGAAATGCAATCTTGTTTACAGAGCAGATGTTTAAAGAAAATATTGCTGCATTTCACATAAAGTCAGCAAAGAGTGAGACCCACAAAATCCCAGCACATTGGATTAAATGTGTCACAACAGTAGAAACCTCTGCGGACAAAAAGCAATTGACATACAGCTTGTGGGAAATCAAGCTTATTGGACGAACCATGTTAAGATAAACAAAATGTCAATAGAAAGAAAACATTTTCTAGCAGGCAACTGTGTGCAAGTAGCAATTCTAATGTCTGGCCACCACTGCAGCACTGGCAAAATTATATATTGTACCATGTTGCCAGGCTCAGGTAGAATGTGGTAGAGCATTCCAATCCTTTTGTCTAGCCTAGACTACTCACAACCATTGCATCGCAAACTCTGCATAAGATGACAATATGCCAATGCATTCTGAGAACTCTGAACTGCTCATGCTCCCTGTGCTCCTGAACATTCATTGCCTCGGAATTCATCCTGTTTAAAAAGAGTGGATGATGGCCTCCACTGCAGAGCCTAAGCAGAGCCAGATCTTCAGACACCATGCGAGCAATAGCAGCACAGAAGGAGATGGTGACTGCAAGGATTTTTCACTAGACAGGACACAGCTTTGGTCAAGTGTGCTACAGCAAACTGTCTGAGGCATAGACTGAAGTGTAAAAAAAAAAAAAAAGAAAGTGGGGAAGGAAAAAAAAAAACTTTGGGCAGAAGGTCACAACATTATGGACGAAAGCAGGTTCCAGTCCACACTGATGAGTAGAAAAAAAACACTACTGAGGGCGCACACCGGCAAGGGGTAGGGAACAGGGCCATGTATGGATGGATGCATGCAAAGCAGTAAACTGTATATTTCTGGTGGGCAGCTATGCTAAACAGTTGTTGGTAGAAATGAGGGGACGCTACAGTACTATTTCTTTCCTTTTGCTAGTGCCTGGCGCTACAGTGTAAAGTAAGTTATCCAGCATTTATTGACACAGATGTTTTTATCGCTTTGGAAGTGGAGAGGTTGTGAAGTCAATGCATTTGAAAAACCAGTTTATCTCAATATCCTGCAATGCAAGAACTGGAATTGATCTCAACCCGAACACTGAAAACAAACACTTTGGAGCAATACGTCCTCCATATCTGAAAAGAAAAATAATGATTGTTTTCTGCTCTACTAGCACCCTAGAGATTACAGCTCTCTATTTGCTAACAAGCATTTCACATTAGTTTCAGTAACGCCTATGCAACACTAAAGCAACTTTCTACCTATAACAAAATAGAAATTAATCTCTACAATGAAAAAGAAAAAAAACCTGCTACAATAGAAGCAAGAATTCTTTCCTGAAATATACAGTATTTAACAACAAACAAGACAGTATTGGTGATACACAGCAGTTGCAAGAAGAAATGACCAGCACATATACATATATATAAATATCTCCTTCTAACCTCTGCGGGTGCTTTATTTTCACAAAGTGCTTGAAAACCCAGATGTCCGTGAAATACACAAAACATTTAACAGTTCTTGGTGAAATATAGATTTAATCACCATCATAATGAAAGGCTTCATACTACTCTGCAGGGTTTTATCATTGTAGGGCTGCTCGGATGATGCGGGCATGGAGGACAATTATGTGACAAGGTCATGTAAATTATAATGTAAAAAATGCACTTATGTGGCACATTTTCTGGCAGCATTTACACCCATTGAGCTAAAAATGACATTGCTTGTGAAATCCTGATATAATGTGGCATCTGTGGTAAATCTATAATTATGAAGTAAACCCTTCAGGAACAGAATTACATATATCCACTGCCCCTCAGCACAGTCCATTTTTTTATCAGCAATATATCAAGGTGCACCGAACTGTAACAATTTAATTCCCATCAGTGTCCATTGTTAGCCGCACTTCTGAAGCTTTTTCAAGCTACCCCAAAATAAACATGCAATATAAAAAAAATACAGTAACCAGCTTGCAGTTCTAGTGACACAAACTACTCTGCCTTGAGCCTCGTGGTTTAGGTCACCAGAACTTCTCACTAGCAATGTAGGTCCATACTATACGGTTACCCATTACATATCACATTATATATATATATATATATATATATATATATATATATATATATATATATATATATATATTTATATAAATCACCAGTCGATAAATGGAATCAGCATTTGAAATCCATAATAAACTTGAAGCCAGTACGTAGGCACCATGTTTAAAGGTACTAACCATTCCCGGTTTCAAGAGGTGCTGGTCGACTCTCGTGTCTCCCCGTCTCTGCGTATATTTGTGGAACGGACTGGTCTATTACGGATGCAGGCTCCGGGTATGGTGGATACGGCTCTACTGGTGCTGGCTGTTGAATGTAAACCATGGAATGCCAATAGCTCTGATGGTAACACTATAAAGAAAAACATAACAGTAATTGTTCTTACTTTGTAGCTGTAGCTTTTAAAGGCATTGTCACTGTCACACTATTCCTTGAGCAGTAGCTGCAGATAGGTTTTTGTGTTATCCTTCACAATTCGGATTGTTACCACTAGAGTCAATACAGCCAACTGAGAGGCTGCAAAGAGTCGCGTAATCAACAAATGCAGAAAATTGGTCAATGATACTGGAAAAAATACGTTTGAGAGAGAGGTTGTGGCAAGTAATTTTAGAAAAAATGAGGATACAAGGTGCATATTCACGCTGAGGCTACAAGCCATAGGTTTCAGAGAAGTCCTATATGAGATCTGGAAATAACTAAATACTTCATGATCAGCTACCATACAGGGGAGTAGTAAGAAGAAACAAGTTACTCACCAGTTAGCAAACAGTAGTTTTACATCTCCATTCATATGGTTTGCACTGCCTTCTTCCGTCTGGTGCCTTTGTCAACAATTGGGGGTAATATTGTAAAAAAACAAAAAAACAAAAAAAAAGCATTCCGGGTGTTGAACCTTGGCTTGTATAAATTTAGTGATAGTGTAGCAAGCCATCTGCTAGAATGGTAAAAAAGCCCCACTTCCTGGCTTCATTCATGTACATCTTTTGAGGCTAGACACATTTTTAAACTACTGTGTGATTCATGCACAATTGGAGAGGATGGGCTGCAATCTAAGATGTATACCAAGCTCTAAAACTATTATCTTTCCTTTGCAGCTTAAATCATTTTCCTGCTTATGCTGTAATGAGATTACCCGTTCATCTCCCACTGAAGATGTAGTGGTTTAATATGCGTTCTTAAAGACTGCCTGAGCTACCAGTGCAACCTTTCTCGAATCAAGACCAATACACTAAAGGGTTCTGAAAATGTGCATGTAAATTTGTATGGGATTTATAAAGCGCCGGAACCACGCCCGAAAGAGTATCTCCGCGCTGCAGCAGAGGCAAAAGACAGGTCAGAGAGATCAATACCGGAATAGTTCAGTCTTCAGGAGTTTCCTGAACCGAAAAAAATTAGAGCATTTACGCAAGTCAACGGGCAGAGAATTCCAATATTTCGGAGCCAGATGGGCAAAAGTTCTGCATCCTCTTCGTAGTTTCCTATAACGGGGAATCACAAGCAGCCCTTTACCCTCAGATCGAAGCAGTCTGCACGGGTGGTAAAACTTGTGTTTATCTGCCAAGTAGCTCGGGCTCTCACCATAGAGCGCCTTGTGGGGTAGGCAGCAAAGTTTAAACTTAATTCTCTGGCGGATTGGAAGCCAGTGAAGCTGCCTCAGCAAAGGTCGGGAAGAGGTTCGAGGAGGCATGTTGAGTGCCAGCCGCGCGGCAACGTTCTGGACAATCTGCATTCTACTCAAGAGGGATTCATTGGACGCTGCTAAGAGAGCATTACAATAATCAAGTTGGCTAATGACCAGGGCTTGAATCAGAGTTCTTCGAACTGATAAGGGCAGCCACTGGAACACTATACGCAAGAGACTCAGAGTGTGGTAGCAGACCCCTGAGGTGGCCATAACTTGGTCTCTCATAGATAGAGAGTTGTCCAGTCGGACCCTCAGATTTTTCCATGTTGTCACTTTGAAGAAGTAAGTACGGCATAGCTGTAAAAGTCCTGATTGAAGGATTACGATGAGGCATACTTTATTGCTAATACGCATGCCTCTTTATATGCACATACAGAGTGCAAATACAGGCTCGCCTCGCATCCGTGGACCTATGGAGCGCAATTAAGTGCTTTTTTATGTATGTATTAAGCAGCATGTATGTAGTGTGGTATGTGTGAGTGGCTAGTCACTTGGGCAAAGACCTACGTGTGAATTAGAAGTGTTCACTTATTGATTAGATTTTACACCATCTGGATGATCCCGCCATCAATATCTATAACTTGACGGGCTAAAAACGGCATGGTGATGAGACTAATGGCTAGATTCAACATCATTGTATGCAGCAATTTGATTGCATGCCGCAGATGGGCCCCCAAGTATCTTCTCAGTGTCCTCGAACCATCCAGTGTTATATTCCATATAGGTATCATAACATAAGCCCCGGTAATCTCATTACCCGCCACCTATATTCTCTCCCTACATTACACTTGTCACGGTTTACAGGGACTGACCTTTTACCTAGATATTACACTGCAGTCAGAACGCGGGTTTTCCCTAGTTCGAAATCTCATACATTATGCATGAGGATTCTTGGAAGCACAGCAGGACTACCATATCCTGTATAAAATCTATGTACAAAGTTCATGCCTACGTCATCCTCAGGCCGACACAGTAACACAGCAAGGTAGGACCCCTGGGGAGACCTATGGGTATATATACATCACATCTTGCTAAGATAAGGCAGAGGAGACCGATACTTCCCGGCCGACACACTGACCAGAGACGCTGAGGTTCCTGCATGCAGACACTCCAGCTCGCAGTGGTCTAACATCCCTCGCGAGACCAGGACGGGGTCCCATAGTCTCTCACTTCAGGTAATGGGGTTGACTAAATCCTAGAGGGATTCTTGGCTTAACACCTACATACATGCTTGGTACACTTACGTACATCTATATAGGGAGGCATCGTAGGAGTACGCATCTTTTATCATGTGTTTTTTATAATTTAATGTATTCATGATTATAGTAAGATGGTAGAGCTGTACCATCCATTCACCTTTATCGTACTGCTAATCATTTATATCTTATACTGCCTAACGGTTGTTGCAGCTCATTTATTCTACACCAGAATAACAACTGTTCAATAAATTCTTATTGAAAACGCCCAGCCTGTTTATTCTGTGTATTTCTCTGAGACAGACTAAGTAAACACGAGTGACTGAGCGATAGTAGTATATTGTTTCCACGGTCCTGAGGGATCAGGGTTGTCATGTTCGAATGGTTGTCAAGAACTATTCTCTCCTTGGTAAGAGGGGATTCTAGTGGCACTGTGAGCTAGTTGGTACAAAAAGAGCCAGCATACCCGGTGGGGGTGATCAGAGTTTGTCTGACACCATTCCTACAGTGTATGTTGTCTAAACGCGCAGATCCTGTATACTTTCTATAGGAACTACACGACACCAGGCTAATTCTCCCTTTTTGTTGCAGATACAGTGGTGCAGAAACCAAGTAGGTGTAAAAATGTCTTTTGGCATGCAGTGTGTGTGATTGCAATGCACCTTGCATTTATGTAATAGTATGTAAGGAGTGGACTCAGGGAGTGAGATTTATGGGTCTGACGAAAGCCACACGGAAGATTGGCAGAAACATGTATACCAGGCAAAAGGCGGAAGTTGGTCATAGGACCCCTCACAACTTCCCATTTTCTTTCCCATACTTTAATCATACCTACCGTGACATTCATTAAAGCAATAGTTGCCACCAACCAGGTACTTTTTAACCTAAAAAGAACCCCTCCAACTCCTATTTTCTAATACAATTGGTCTGATACCATTCAGTGCTCCTGTGTAACTCATAGGTAGCAGCACGCCATTTCCGCAGCAGAACGGGAAGGAACCCAAAGATGAATCATGCCACCAAGGGGTAACCCTGGTGGGTGAGGGTTCTCTTTATACAAAAAGCATTCATTCTTTTTCCAAAGGGAGGTCTGGTCAGTCCACATTGTAGAGTAGGACTCTCAAATTTGTGTATACTTTTCCACGTTGATCAACTGATCACTTCCATCGTTTTTAGCTCTGCTGCGAATGAGGACAACAGACTCCATTGAACTGACCCTAGGTGGACTCTGAGCTTTCACGCCAACTGCATGAAAGTCAACCAATTGGAAGACCACCTCTATGTGGGTTTTAGGGAGGTGAAGAAAGGGAAGGCTGTGGAAAAAAGGCTCTGCCAAGGTGGATAGTTCTTTGCATCAAAATCTGCTATGCACTTGCCATGAAACAAACCCTTGAGGGCTTGCGGACCCTGTTCACCAGGGCCAAGGATGATAAGGCTTTGGCGCACAGGTTACCTATTTTGGATTTCTGCCGGGCTGCTACGAGGACATTGGTGCATACGCTTAAAGCACTACTGCCTCGGTTTGATGGAAAGGTCACTTCACTGTATCAGTTCTGCAAGAGGTTTCGGTCTGAGTACACTCCAGAGACTACCCCACCTTGGGAGGTGCTGCTATGGTAAACACTATTGGTAACACTCTTTGTGGTGGATACTCTAACCGCAGACTCCTCACCTGTAGAATTTTCCCAGGTACCAGACTGGATCCAGAAGACTGAAGAACAGTGCTCCCACACCAGTAGGTGGCCCTGTGCAGCTCCGCATTGAATTTGTTTGGCGCTCTCGGGCGCAGACCCTAATAATTGCTAGAGGTACCAGTGTCAAGTTTTCTAAATTGGGAGTTTTTAAATTGGAAAAGAGACCATTCCACAGAACGGGAAGGGGTGAGAGCGTTCGGAAAATGCAGTTACTTGGAGTATCCTGCAGAAAAAGCGTTTCCGACGGAAAGTAATTTGTTCTGATGGATACTCCTCACAATACAAGAAAAGAAACAAGACAATTCGGTCAGGAACACCATCAGAAGTCTAACAAGTAAGTCCTGTAGGGTTATACATGGAACACATAATATCATTGATTAGTGAAGCACCATCCTTTAACCATGCTTGATACAGTGAGTACATGGTATACCGTAGAATGATATAGAAAGACATCTCTATACAGAAGCAGAAAGATTTATGATTGCAGTAAATAGTGAAATATCAAATTATGTGCTACTTGTATCATGGACTACGATCAAATCTGAGAAAGGAGTAAAATAAGGATAGAGAAACGAGAACAACAAATAAGGAAGTAACTTCCACTTGTGTAATAAAAATGTATGAAAGGTGTGGGAGCCAACCAGTTCCGCAAAAATAGAGTTATCATTATGAAACAGGGAAAGACATTAAGAATGAATTTAAGGATGTTGATTTATTTCCAGGTATTCTGCAAGTTTGTTCCAAAAGGGAGAGTAAGCTGATATCCATTAATATACTGTGCTATGATTTGATCAGCTCCCTTAGGGTACGTAAGTCATTCCCACCATGTATGACTAGAAGTGTTACCCAAGTCTTTCCAAATGCATAGTACTGGTTTATATACAAGTGTAAACATAAGGTCGAATAAAAGTAAGTTATTTTTCACAAGAGACAGGTCACAAACGTTTATAGCAGGGCATATAACTGTGAAAGTAAACGACCTGGGAAGTGTCACATTAAAATCTCCTTTATGTAGGAGTATATTTTATCCCAAAAGTGTTGCAAAAGTAGGCAATCAAGGAACATAAGTGAAAGAGCCTGGGCCTGACTCACAGCTCCATCAGGAGTCATCTGGTAGAATAATTGCTAGGCGTGACTGTTTCCAGAAGGTTTTATGTAGCAGGTGGAACTTGGTTTGAGCGAGATTTGGAGTAATATTCTTTGAGAAGGTAGTCAACGAGATCTTTGGCCAAACTTCATTTGCAAGTGTAGATTTATCATCAGTAAACCATTCAGCTGTCCACTTGTGTTGTTTATTGTTCATGAAGGGAGAGTACAATAGTTTTAGTCATTTGAAGGCTTTAGAAGCTGTGAGACCCCCTATCATAATTTCCTTGATTAGATAAATCATAGAGGGGGCTGTATGGGGGGATTATGGGAGTTTGGCAACAATTGCCTTTAATCCAAGGAAGTTATATAAATCATTAATTAGTCCATAGATTTGTGGTAGGGTCGCAAAAGACCTAGGTTTCTCCCTGGTGTCTAAATCTTTTATAGATAAATTGTCTTTTTTGCTCCAATCTTCTGCCACACGGAGCTTGATTTTTTTGTTGTACCAAATCGATGATGTATTAGAATTATTAAGAGATATCTAAGAGCTTACAGTATTTTTAGAATGGCATCTCTGGTGTTTGACATTTTAGGATGTAAAAGAGGCCTCTCAATAGCTTTTCTCACATGACATATGGGGTGCACATTCATCCACTCGTTTACCTCTTCTTTTTGCTGATTCCTTGTGTTGGCTTCTGGACTCTGAGCACTTTACCACTGCTGACCAGTGCTAAAGTGCATGTGTTCCCTCCTCTAAACATGGTATAAATGGTTTACACCTGTTTTGCATATTTAATCAACTTGCAAGTCATTTGTAAAGTGGTATACCATATACCCAGGGCTGTAAATTAATTGCTACTAGGGAGCCTGCAGAACTGATTGTGCCACCGACATAAGTAGCCCTGTAAACAATCAATCATTCAGGGGTTTATAGAGCGCGGCTACTCACCCGTTAGGATGTCACAGCGCTGGCCTGCCACCGCAGACCCTGTGTACAGTTTTACTGCCACTGCAACTTGGCATTTAAAACCCTTTGCCAAGACTTAAACTTCCCTTTTATTACACATATGTCATTTTTATTATCATCCCATATCTGAATACATATGTGAGAAGTAAAAAAGCGATAAGACTATCGATATTAGGGACCTGCAGTTTATGGATTATTTTAATTGAGCTGTATTTTGCGAATAATGACTGCAGGTGCACAAAGGTATAGGCTTGTTGGCATAGTCAAGGTTGGAGATTAAGACCGAGAGGATGGCTTGCAGTTTACATTGGTATACTAGGGATGGGAAGATGAGATGTAGTGGTGTCATTGTGTAGAACACACTCTTTGTGATG